>BROG01000104.1:82500-822500 GCA_030159075.1 Atrina japonica | reverse complement strand
ACTTTGACATTTTACTTAATATAAATACAGACGGGAAATTAGCAACTAAGCTATACGACAAACGCGACGATTTCGGCTTTCCTATCGTAAATTTTCCACATTTAAGTAGTAATATCCCTCAGTCACCCGCATATGGAGTTTATATTTCACAAATGATCCGATATGCCAGGGCGTGCACGGCATATGAAAATTTCATATACAGAGGTGGACTACTCTTGGTTTCCAGAGGACCGTGTTTGTCCATTTTTACCGGATTTGTTTCTATGTCCTAGACAATCTATTGATTTATACTTTGGTATCTGAAATTTTTTACATTGTTAATTTTCATCGAAATTTAAGCTAAATAATTACAATAAGCTATCAGCTATTACAAACATTGAATTAAATTTGAAAATTTATTGGCCGCATCACTTCATGCTGAGGATTCTGAATAAATAGTGCAATAAATACAAGAGATACAATATTTTAGTTGTACGACCGTTTGTGGTGATCTATTGAGCGTTTGATTGGAAACTGAAGGACGCACGTTGGATTTCCGGTCATTGTTCTTGCGCCAGATGCGTAGGTGTGGTACATAAGGAACTCTCACTGTATTGACGTTGGTCCATAGCACAGGTCGAAAATTTTGGCACTTCACCTGCAGATACTGACATCTCCATACAAGTGAAAATGTTTGGCCGGAAGTAAAACAACAACGGAAAATAATATAACTATTGTATATCATTTATAAATACAAAGAAGGCAGAATTAAAGACTCGCCATTATTCATATTTATACAAAACCATGCAACAGCCAAATGCTTGATATCAACTCTCTTAGGATAACGTGTTTCCTTTTTCTGCATGATAAAGAATATGGCTAATTTTCGGTGAAAGTTCAAAAGGTTTTATCGTCGACTGGATATGAATCGGACTTGGCGTCCACTCAGACATCTTATCAACCATCTCATACTCCTTCGTCTTCTGTTATTTCAGTATCATCGATGCAGAAGCTATCTGTGCATAAACATAGTTCATACTCAGTTAACAGCATGCGCTCCAGAATTCGCATTGCTATTATTAACTGTGCTTTCTTGTTTATTTTTGCATGTTAACAAAGTTTGGCTCCGAGATCAATCTTTCCCCCTCATCATGTTATATGCTCACATAAATTGTGTGATGGAATACATTACAAAGAGCGTGACAGATACAGTGGCAATGAAATGTTTTACATAAATCTGGATTTTTACTATTGTACATTTAACAGATGCTGAGGTATCTGTAGTCTGTGGGTCTGTCGGTAATTGTTTGTTTGATTTCAAAGTATACATATGCCAGATAATGTAGAACTAGGATGATTAAAATAGCGTAAATTCATTATGCCTTCCGCCATCGTAGAGATCTGGAAATAGTGTGAAACTCGAGGAATATCCTAGTACATTAAGATCATTCTTTCCGTAAATCATTTTAAATGTTGATTTTATCTTGCTACTTTGCTGAATTATATATTTATATTTACAACAGGTAGAATATCGTCACTCGAACGATGGTCTATTTTTAGTCATAATTTTGCCATTTCGTGTTGCTTTCTGAATACTAAATTTCTGTGTAATAAAACGAATCGCCTACATGAAAGAAAGTGTGGGGCAAATACATAAAAGCTAGCCTAATCAGCTGCCTATTGACCTATTGCCGAAACTATCACGTGTGGCTCTCAATGTGCATTTTGACGTCATTCCAATGTTGATCGGTAATTTAGTTGTGACACTGGAAAAAGTCTATCAAAAGAACAAAATTGAACAAAAGGTTGATAAGCTAACTGAGTAATTAGTGATTTGTTCAAACTGTAACGGATCCGTTGATATATAAATTAAAGTTGTGCATACACAGCTTGGTTTAGAAGTGTAATCTTTATATGCAAATTTTGAATTAAATCATTTGTTACAAATTCAAGATAAAGTATTGATTTAGCTAATCAGCTTTTGAACAGCTCGGTAATTAATTCATTTTTTTCAAATTTGCTTTTTTCCGAAACTTTGTTTATCAGCATATGATTAAAGTACGCAAAAAAATAACGTGTGAAGTAATTGATATACTTTAACCGATAACGAGCACTGTATGTAGCAAATTAATTAAACGTACTCATTCTGTAAATTCTATTCAATACATACAGCATATTTAAGCGACCTGTGGAAGCTATACAAATAGGTTTTACTATGCACAGACACAAAATACCGAGTGATCAGTCGCTGTCAAAAGGACATGGAGAATCGCATTTAAAATTCGATTTTGAAGTCATAATGAGAGTTTTTGCACTGACTTTGATTCTGTATCTGAAATTCTGAAATTATTATATAAATGTTCAAAGGAAGTTGTTGAATCTTCTAAACCCATGTGGACAAAGGTCCACTCTTCTTTGACAATGGGATCTTGTATGTGACTGAATGGCATATTATGCTATTGACTCTATTGTATTTGATCCCATTTCTGCTTTTCAGAATTCAGTGCTGCAATACGGTGACCTGTTGGAACTTTAAGGTTCTAGAACGAAATTTACCGCTGTTATGTTTTATTCATACGTTAATATAGTTTATCAATCATATTTTATGAATAGGTGTATAATAGATGAGGATGAAAAAAGCAATACATACACGACAAAGGTATTCCTACGATATCCGTTAATGTCAAGTACGTGTACACGTGTTTGTTATCATCGATCTCGAAAAAGAGTTCCAGCGCTACTGAAAATATAGTTCATTGTTTTGAAATTTTAAACAGTGTGGAATTTAGTAGATGATGCGAACTATTTAGAAAAAATAATTAAATGGAGATGAATATTGAAGTTGATATTTACTTAGAAAGTATTTATAGAAATTAGGGAAACCTTCATCTCTGTAGTACGCACATGCTGTTGTTGTATAAAAATGGAAGATGTCATGTTTGTCGTCTTGACCCATATTTGTTGTGATCAGGGAACCACTTCACTGGTCATTTGGTCACTTAGAGAACAATGTGTATTTTAGTAAATAGATCCATAGCTATTCTAATAACTTTTTAAGAGCAGCATGCCAACCAAACAAAGTGACGATCGTGTTACCAATTTTCAACATAATTCAGACATTACATAATATTATAAACACAATTCCAATGTTGATGTTTTGTAAAGTCAAAGGCCAAAACAAATGCTCAACACGATCGTCAGTAAGACGGTTTGACCCCATAGATTTAAGATAAATATAGTTCTGAAACAGTCAGTGGTGTCATACAAGGCCAACAAATAGCCTTGCTGTCATTCAATCCGCGTAATAGTAACGACTGTAAGAAGATGACTATCGCAGCTTTGGGGAAGTTACAAGCTGTATTATCATTCATCACGTTTTGTAAGTTAAGTTTCTTGTCAGTCACGAAAGTCACAACCAATTGACAGCAAAACAAGATATTTTAACAGAAGAAATGCAGTTAAATGCACATTCAAGTATTTTCCTGATGTTTTTAACAAAGGCAAAGCAGAATTAAACTTATAAAAACAAAATCATTTGTACATACTTATAAATAACCTATGAAATATTTTTCACAATGATGAAGAAATATTTATGTTTAACTGTTCACCTTAGGTCTATATTCCATAATTTTACCCTGGATATATTTTATGATATCAAAGCCAATTAGTCAGCGGAGTCTAAACAGAGAATAAAAAATGGAATAGCTTAACAACAGCAAGCCAGGTATACGTATGTGATCTTTGCATTTTACCTGTTACCAATTACATTTGCTTAATTGCAAATTTGCTTTACGTATTTAAAGTCTAAAAACGTTTGTACTCTTTAAATATTGATTAAAACCAAAGTATTTATAATTTAGATATCATTGTTAGGTCTATAAATATTTATGTTAATACACTTCACATCAAACCAATTAACTATGAGCATTATAAAATGACATCAGAAAAGATAAAAATGGTGTGTAAAGCATATGCTGGAATGAATAACAGTTTATCAGGCTAAAGTTAATTTGTGTGACTATTAAACTAACAATCCATTATTTTTTATATCCTTTTTGATTGACTTGAGGTTTCGATATCAATAAAAACGATCCTTTCACAACATGAAAATCCACTCCATATTCCAAACAATACACACTTGATATGTATGAAGTACGTTATTTACTTCGTTACATAATTTACACCGATATGGAAGCAATATGTTTTGAAACATTGATGAACAGTAATCAATTACCTACAATACAGATGCCATGGTCAATATTTAATTCAATTCAAAATAATGTATTGTTGAAATTGTATGTTATAAATAACTCCTTCAGGACACCTGACCCTAGCCCGTTTGGAATTCGCAATTTTTCATATTGAGACCAGTTTGTCGTATTCTAATGGATTTCGGGGTTCTATTGTTACTTCTTCATTTGAATCAAAAGGAATGGGGAGTAGGATCATAGCTCTGATCAATAGTTGCGAAACTAAACATTTACAACGTTTTCTATGGACTTATGTCAATACATGATTGCGGGTCATAGCCTACCTAGAGTGGCACGTGCTCCACGTGTAAACATGACACAGAATTGTTTCACGCTTAAAGCATCGTTAGCTAAGTTAGAAATAATTTTTGGAAAGTGTGTAATAACATGAAACGATTGTTTACCATACAAATTCACCCGACAATACTATTACCGTGGTGCAGATACAAAAAATCAACAATATGTTTTGTTTTACATGGAAACTGAAACAAGAGTGAAGTAACAAGAAAAATTCGCACGCAAAACGAATCGTACCAAGTCAAAAAGGTAGACCGACTATGTGACAAACCTTACCCAACAATTAATATAAAATGTTTTTGTACTACCATATTTTGATATCACATATGAGATTTCGTATTTCAAGATACTATCATTCAGGTTTAAAACAATGACGACATACTACTGGTGGCATCCCATGATAAAAGTGTGGAGGACGTTTATGCAGCATTTATATACAAACTAAAATGTCCATGCTTCATATGTAGTACTTATTTTATACTTAAGTAATATTTCGCTGGGATTGTTCTATTTAAATTCTGAATTTCACCAAAGCTAAGATTGTCAGTGATCTCTTTAAGAGTTTGTACTCTTAAATATATTTGGCAATATATTCTGAAATATATCTATCATTTAATTCAAGCTTATCTGTCGAACTGATGAAGTCTTATTGAAGAAACTGTCGTATTGATCATGTGTGTTGTCCTTTCTAGTAAAATTATAACTTGGTGTTATCAATAATATTTTAACGTTTTCGCAGTTTTGCTGTTTATATATAATTATCTACATAGGAAATTTCCTTTTTATTTGGCCGAGAGTACTTTCCGTGTACATTTGATAGGCATAAAAATATTTGGAACCGTTGCCTGATGACGTCACAGTGAGCAGAGTAAGCACCCAAAAAAAAAAGATCCGGCGGGAGACGTTTTTAACATTGCAAACGCCCATTTCCATTGAATTTTTATTATGTATAGAATATTTAAAACGTTATTCAACAACTCCAGTAAGGTATTAGACTTTTATTCAGTCCAATCATTCAAAGTTAAAAATTTAAGTTAGGTAATTTTATTTTCGAAGTGAGCCTCACGGACAGTAGTAACTTCGATCGACACTTCAGTTGTTGTTGGTTTTGTTTCACGTCCCACTCAAGAATCTTTCACTCATATGGTGATGTCACCAAATGCCGGTGAAGGGCTTCAAATTTTGGCCTATGCTCGGCACTTACGGCCATTAAGCAGCGACGGCTCTTTAACGTGCCGATACCTACAGTGTCACGGGTGCCATATTGTTGTCATGTTGTAAATTTTGTACATGTATTTACACCCACCCAGTAAATTCAAGATTTACAACACGGGACCTAGATTTTTACTGTCTTATCCAAAGGACAGGGAAGGCCAGTCACTACCGCAGAGGCTCAAGCCCGCGACCCTCAGACACTCTACCGTGGAGCTCTACTCTCGGCACTTCAGTGATATTTTGCGTATTGACATCGGTACTATAAAACAGAATTCATAGGTCTATATAATATTTTCTATTACGGTGATTCAGTATTCAAGTAATTTCGGAAACCCCAACTGATTTCGGCAATTGCTTCCAGGTAATTTTATTATCGACACTTTGATAACATGTATTTAAATTCTGCATTGTGTAGTATATGAATATAAAATCTTGGATACCAAAGTATAAATCTTTAGGATGTCCAGGATATAGATACAAATCTAGTAAAAATGGACAAACACGGACCTCTGGAATTAAAGAGGTGGGATCAGGTGTTATTGAGGAGTAACCATCCCCTGTCGACCGGTCACACCGCCGAGAGTCCATAAGTCAAGTTTAAATGATATACATGAGGAACGATTCCTCGTCACAATTGGTAAAGATGTCTCAAAGAATTCTAAACATTTCACTTAGTGAAACAGAGTAATCGCAAATAAGACTATTATACCGACCGTAAAATTTGCGGAACGTTGACATCAAACGTGGTTTTCGATATCACTTTGTCAATAATTTAGAATTTTAAGCGGTTTTCGATATCACTTTGTCAATAATTAAGAACTTCAGTAGTCTACTAAACTGTGTGTGTGTGTGTGTGTGTGTGTGTGTGTGTGTGTGTGTGTGTGTGTGTGTGTGCGTGTGTGTGTGTGTGTGTGTGTGTGTGTGTGTTTGTGTGTGTGTGTGTGTTGTTGTTCTTCTTCTTCTTTCTATTTTATTTTATTTTATTTTTCATTACCAGGGAGAATGAATAAGGATGGGGACTCACAAAACCACATTTTCGTCATTATCTCTGTAATTACAAAATCATTTAATTTAGCTTCGTTTTAGTTCTTTTCATTACATCCGAACAACTGTTTGGCTAATATAATGTTTTAATAGCAATTAGCAATAGTAGCTTAAATTTAAAAAATATATGGAATGTAACTTAATTCAATAAATCGATTTTTTTACTTAAATTATTAGATTTGCTCATAAAAAATACTTTTTAGAACCCATTGAGATGACTTGGGTACGAGTTGACCAGCAATACTATAAATAGACACTAAAGTAATCGGACTATTTTAGCGTGGTTTTTTGTGCTTTCCTCAAATAAATAAATAAAATTACTAAACTCCGGTAGATTGGATTCACTTGAAATACGTTTTATCCCATTAGGATGGATGGAAACAAATGACTACGCATGTCTACAAGCTTCCCGATGTGAGGTCGGTATGAATATTGCCCACAATACCATTTGTTTGTTTGATACATGCCCACTAATAATATTTATTGGTTTTAAATAAAGTAAAACTTTTAAACCAGCCAATATGTGGAAGTGTAATTAACTTTGTATCTTTATATAAGGATATATTTTCACTTTACAAAAAATAGGCCCTAGCCGCTGCTAATGCTGCTTTGATGTATTTTGGTTGGCTAAGGAACATTAATTTTTCAACTTCACGTGTTAGGCTTATCCTTAATTTGAAATATACATACTCGAACGTGTTAACAGTAAGACGTTCATAAAGCGGTGTATTGAAAACTGCGTTTAATGTCAACGTTCCGCAAATTTTACGGTCGGCATAATAGTCTTGTTTGCGATTACTCTGTTACACTAAGTGAAATGTTGAGTTGCCTTTTGTTGGCAGTTATTGAGAAGTCTGTACCAATTGTGACGAGGATTCGTATTTCATTTGGACTTGACAGTGGACCATCGGTGGATGTGACCGGTCGACAGTGACATGTGACCTCTATGGCACCTGATCCGACCTCTTGGTTTCCGGAGGTGCGTGTTTGTCCATTTTTACCAGATTTGTATCTATATCCTGGACGTCCCAAAGATTTATACATTGGTATCTGAGATTTCTCATTTATTGTTTTAGCCTGTATTTATTGCACATTCTCAAGTTCAATAAGAGTAATTGTGAAAATCATAATAATTAGTTAAACCAAAATATCATATGCACATTCTGTTTTTCGGTAATTAGTTAAACCCATGTGCTAGACATATTCCATATTTCGGTCATTAGTTAAGCCCAGTTTTTCAAGCCATAATAATTATTTCGGTAATTAGTTAAACTCAGTTTTCTAGACATTTACCATATTTCGATAATAAGTTATATCAAGTTTTTCTAGACATTATCAGTGTTTCCATAAATAAGTTAAACCCTTTTTCAGATATATTCCATGTCTCGGTAATTAGTTAAACCCATTTTCTAGACATTTTCCATTTATATATGTAGTATCTGTAAGAAAATTTATACTAAGGTCTACAACACTATTAAGTACAAGCAATATTTTGAAATGGATATTATGTATATATGTCATTTTAGATGAAAGTGGGGGAAATCTAAGTTTGACATATTTTTGGAATAAATTTCCAAATATTTTACACTATATTATATTGTTACTAAATGTCAACATGATAATTTGAAAATAACATACAAATGTTAAACACAATTTATCCTTACCTTATAAACACAAATTTATTGAAATATTAGCTAAGAATTCAAAATAGGTGAGGCATATACATAATATTTTTATAATAATTACTTAAGGCAAAAAATGCAATTAGAAATATATAAATAAATTCCTTTTTAGATTTCTGACAGGACATATCAATGTCATTATGCTATGTTATTTTAATTACTGAGATATTTTGATAAAATATTCATAATTGTTTTTGATAAATGCAATAGCCGACACAAAATCGTATATGTCAATTGACGGTCATATTTACACAATTACTAGTAGAATTATGGCCCAGATATTGAAACTACATTACGTTTTTGTACACCAAGAGGGTGTTGTGTACTTTGCAGTTTGAGTATATGATATATAAAATATGTCGTATGCATACAAAAAGACGACGTGATTGTTCAGAGTTCAAATATTAATGCAAATGATGTATGCTATTAAAGTCATTTATGATGTTCTCCTTACATTTTTTCCTTGACCTCTATATATTTCTTCTCTCCCAACACTATATAAAAAGCGGCAGTATGCAGTCTTATATTGTTTTCTGCTCCAGTATTTCACAATAGATTTTTGTAAGTAGACATTTTCATATTTTCTCATTCTATATCAAAATCGTTGAAAATCGTTGACATAAAAAAGTTTATATGGATGTTTACGAATCATTCAGTACATTTAGGATGTTTACAACTTATTCAATACATTTTGGATTTTGTTTGTTTGTTTATTGATGTTTAATGTCCCACTTAAGTATATTTCACTCATATGGAAACGTCACCAAATGCCGGTGAAGGGCTTCAAATTTTGGCCTATGCTCGGCACTTACAGCCATTGAGCAGTGAGGGTTCATTAACGTGCCGACACCTACTGTGACACAGGACCTCGGTTTTACTGTCTCATCCGAAGGACAGGAAACCAACCTGCCGCCAGCTGGACTCGAACTCACGACCTTACGAGCATGAGTCGAGCGCGCTACCGACTGAGCCAATGCATTTTGGATGTTGTCGACTAATTCAGAACATTTTGCCTGTTTACAACTCATTCAGTATATTTTACTATCAAAAAAAAGCTAAATTAAATTGAGTGTATCGGTAATTTAATTGTATGTTAACTTCGTTTTTGTCGATGACAGTGCGTTTGTGATCTTTAATTCATTTTGATTTCTGAGCAAAACATGTTTTCATGTTCTTACTTTCAGAATTGTTGCAACGGTTTCTGTTGCTATGATATCAATAAAGCTACTGTGTCTAATGTTTGCCCTCCTGGGTAGGTATAGATTATTATACATACACACATATATATATATATATATATATATATATATATATATATATATATATATATATATATATATATATATATATATATATTATAAGTCTATACCAAAGTTATAAAAAAGTTACAAAGGGGGTGGGGGTTGCAAAATAAATGCTCAAGAAGATTTTTTTCGAAACAAGAAGTGGTATCATACAAGGCCAATACAACATAAAAGTATTCCTAGGTCTGTATATTAGTATCTTAGCTTTTGAGGAGTTTAGAATTTAAACGGTGTTATCCATTCGTCATATTCAGTATAAAATAATACAACATTTCCTTTTGATACATGTATATTGATAAACACCCACATTATTTACAACTTTTGTACAGACATTTTGAACACCCAGATTTTTTGGAAGGGCAAATGAGTCTGGAAACGTGATCGGACATTAAATGAAAACTAGATTACTCATATGTAAACGAAATTAATCTAAAAGGATATTGTGTAGTACTTTGCAATTTATATCATTGACAGTTGGGAATTTAAAAGATGAGGTAATATTAGAATACATATTTTTAAAAGAGAGACGTTTTTGGACGAATTTTTTTTTCAATACAAGTTTTTACCGGAAATTTTAACACCTAGTCATTTAATTGCCGAAAAACATATTTCGTCCAACCCCACTCTGATTTAGCACTAAATACCTGAGATTGATATAAAAAGATGCTGTAATTTCTAAATGACAAAATATTTTTAGTATTTGTATACCAGGTCTTTCAGCAAACTGTCGGAATTACATTGAGAGCCAATTGTGCCACTTTATTAGCAAAACTGCTCCTTTATTCATACGAAGCAGACTTTATTCAGAAGCCTGTGAATCAAATAAAAAAGCTAGCTGCTACCTTTAATTTGACGTTAAGATATATCGACGATATTCCATACATATGTGAATGATATCCCGAAGAACTAGAAATTGACCTATCGCAAAATGCCCGACACGTCACTTTTTGGCATTATGACGTCACTATTAAATGGCTTATCAAAACTTCTATGATTATGACATCATAATCGAATGACGCCAAAAATGCACATGGACAGCCATGTGTCAGACACTTGGTGATAGACCAATTTAAAATACCACATAATCTTATACATACGCTTCCTTTTTGGACATTTTACTTACTATGGTCACAGATGCGTTAACAACCACGATAAACGTCAAACGTCATGATTTTGGCTTTCCTGTTGTCAACATTCCAAATTAAAGTAGTAATATTCCTTTCTCGTTTGCATTCGGTGTGAAAATGTGAACATCACGCATATGAACCGATAGGCCAGATCGTGTCCAACATATGAACACAACTACATACTGATAATGTGCTGTCCCAAGGACTCGTGTCCCAAGAACTTGTGTGCAGTGTCAACATTTTTCAAATTTTCGCAAATGTTAGGTCGGTAATATGACATTGTTTACAATTATAGTGTTTCACTGATTGGAGCGTTGTATTGCCTGTTCAATAGCGATTGTTTAACCGTTTTTACTAAGTTTACGAGGAATCATTTCTCAGCTTTTCCATATGAATTTGACCGTGGACCCATTGTACCTGATTCTACCTCTAGATTTTATATAATCCGTGTATGTCCAATTTTCAGCAGATATTTTCTCATGAACATTCTTTCGATTAAAATTTTGGTATTCGTGATTATGATGATAATTGCAATTAGTTTATAATTCCTACAGGAAGGTCGTTATTTAACCTCGTAAATATCATACATTACAACAGGACATTTTATTACTCAGAATTCAGAAACATCTCATAAACTTTTCCTCTGTGAATTATACCCTGTCTACTTGATTGGTTAAAAGATACATGTGGTGGGTCATGACCTCTTATTTTGTCTAGCCAATCACTGCTTTTCTATTATTGATCAAACAAATCAAATCCGCGGAAACAAAACTCCAATGAGTCCATATTTAGACACGTGCAGGAAAGGTACATTTAAAGTGCATGTACAGCCATTGTACAAAATGTGCGAAATTGATATATCAAAACACAACTGTAAGGAACAATAATTTATTGATACACTCCAGCTAAAACTTAATGGCTAAAATCACATTGAAATACCACAAAGCTATCTCCCTTAACATCATTATGACGTCATTATCACAAGACTACATAGTCCATCACTGATTGTTATATACATGAGAGCGCTAAAGGGAACCAAATTCATTAATTTAATATAATGATATAATTATACATAGCCGTGAAAATTATTTTCTGCACTTTATATAATTCTGTACACAGAACTTTCGTAATAGGTATATTTTTAGTATTAAGTTGAATGGATTACTAATGATACTTGTTTTTATGTTCACGATAAGTTACATACAATATAGGCTATATAAATGAAATACACATAACACTATATAGTAATACATTACATTTTATCTTAATTCAAAAACATACATGTGTACAAAAATTGGAAAATTACAATAATTGATACATGAAATGTCAGTGACACATATAGTGTATCAATCCCGGCTTACATGTATGTTATTAAAACTCACGGCAGTAACATGACCCAGGCTTACAAGTTAAATCACTAATTAACACGAAAAAATGTCAGTTTTGTGTTGTGTTGTTCAATGCAGGTAAGAGCCACGTTCTGTGTTAGATCAACGGGTAAAACTATGAATACCCCCGATAGAGCCCCAGGCAGTGTAGTCGATATACTTTGTTTACAGTACAGAGTCACAGTAATATACGAACAAATTCGTCGCAGCAATAGACAAATGCGGCGCGACAATAGACAAACAAATTCGTTACTGCAAATGGATTTTTGCTGGTAAAAAACGATTCGTTTTAAACAATTCTTCTTTACACCCGAATTCGTTACTCACAAATATTTAACATGGTAAGTATATGGGAAATTACAGGGGTTTTTTAACTAGTACGTTACAACCAAGAATTTGTTATATATATATATATATATATATATATATATATATATATATATATATATATATATATATATATCCACAATGAACTATACTTTTTGCATAGTACTGTGTAATACGGCGTGAGAGTCTTTAATTTTTTTTTTTTTGATAAAAGAAACCTTCTCGCAGTTGAGTTTCATTAGAAATGGTAAATAAAACACTCTATCGTTCTCTTACCTACAATGTTATAGGATAATATCCTTAAAACTGTATGATACAATGATCACTTTGTGTATTATTTACCGTATCTAGTCAAATCGTGTATGAGAAGTTCTATATTCATCAATCCATATTACATTTCACATATTTATTCAAAGAATATGGATATAAAATTGATATGCAAAGAACAATTTAGTTTTTACAGCACAGTATAATGGTGTGGAATCACAGAGCGACGGAACAGGAAGTAAGAATTAAAACTTTTTTTACAAGAATATGAGAAATCTTGTTTGGTGTCAACATTTTGTAAATTTTATTGTCGATATCATGATCTTGTTTGCAATTGCGATATTTCGTTTACTGAAACATTTATTTACATATTCAATAACCACCTTTACTGACTTTCACCACGATCGATATCATGACCTTGTTAGTTATTGCGATGTTTCACTCATAGTAGGGTACCCAGCCAACGAATTTGGTGGATTTGGGTCAACGGAATAACACACGGCTAAATTTTATATCACTGGAAAGAGAAGACAAAATCTATCTGAAGTGGTCACGTCTTTTAAAATTTTGGGTCAAAGTTCAAATCTAGAAATTTCAGAAAAACGCAAGTCACATTCAAAAAGGTTGAGGCCCTACATACATGCGTTTAGAGCAAATTAAATTTGCATTATTTAAAGAATTATAAGTATAGTTTCTCCATTTAGGACTAATTTGATTTTTAATTCGCAAATTATGATTCGAGGTGGACATTTATACCTCTAGGAGATACATTTGACAATTTTCATCATTTGTTAGATAACAACGACCTTGACCCATTATGATTTTAAAAACCAGAGTTGTTTTAATAGATTAAATACAAGTGAACTCTTTAGATGCTTTTTAGATATAAACATTTGTATGTTATCCCCAATTAATGTTGTTTTTCGATGTCTTTTGAAAGAAAGGCTTCGTCAATGTCTTGGTAAATTTCGTTCTTGTGATTGGTTAAGCGTAATAATGTTTTCACTTGTTCCAAAATTTGTATAACACTAACGTAGAATGAGTTAAGAAGGCAGTTTGGGGTATATCTTTGCTTTACAGAAATGCAAAGTACAGAAAAGCCGAGAAGAGGAGTCAAAGACGGGTGGGGTGGTTATGAAAACGAAATGTCTGTTAAGTCTCTACAGTCTAATCATTTCAATCCTGCATAACAATGTCGATGTTCTTGCATACAACACAGAAAAAATGTCGTATGTAGTAGTAGCTTTAATTGTTTAGCTCATGTTAAA
This sequence comes from Atrina japonica, assembly GCA_030159075.1. Lineage (NCBI taxonomy): Eukaryota > Metazoa > Mollusca > Bivalvia > Pterioida > Pinnidae > Atrina > Atrina japonica. The sequence goes on along the minus strand of BROG01000104.1, from coordinate 808,352 downwards.
TAAAGGTAAAAATGGTGACAAAATTTGTGTTTAAAATTGCTAATTTCTTCACAACGACTTAAATTTCAGGAGTGAAACTTGACACACGTTTGAACCCTAACTTATTATTTTAATCAGAATTAATATTGTGAAAGTAATATGTAATCTTTTTGCTATCGATGAAAATATGGTAAATTTCGGGTAAAGTTTTGGCTTTTTCAAATGATGAAATAATTATACTTAGATAGCTTATGAAATATCCGTTTTCGTTTTATGGTATATGTGTTGTATACACTTTATTCTTAGTACCATTCTAACCGCAAAATAGTGAGCAATAATTTCATTTTTCATGTTTAAAGATTCCCTTCCAAAGTATTCTAAAGCTAAGATAGTCATCTTTTTACAGTGGATACTCTTAGACGGATTTCGGCTGTACTTTTAGATTTATTATTTGACCTTGTATGATGCCACTTTCTCCTTAGAAAATACATATACAATTTATATTGGAGCTCAACTGATGAAGTCTAATTGACAGAAACGATCGTCGTGAGCATTTTATCTTTGGTATTACGTTTATAATAGTTACAATACAGTAGCAAGGGGTTCCCTGTAAAAACACGAAATTTAGAAAATTGTGACCACGGAACCTTATAACGACAATCATCATTGTAAAATATGAAGACTTTACTATGATTTGCAAATAAATTTAGCCGTGTGTTACTCCGCTAACTTACACTCGTTAACTGGAGGCTGAGCATTCTACTATCATTAGTACTGAAAAATAGATTTACATAGATTTGCTCGCTTTTACTGATTGTCACCAGATGACATGCCTTTATTTGCAACTGCGATGTTTTAGTAACTAAATGATTGATTTACATATTCTATAATCGTGAATACTGATTGTCACAAGGACGTGAGTATGACTGATCGAGATAGGGTGTTACTTTAAAGCAAATGAGCCCAACTCGTATGTATCGAAAACTGTAATTCCATATTTATTCGCTCACAAAAAAAATCATCGCGTAATTAAGTATGATAATAGTATGATGAAATTGGTATACGATATCGCGAAAATATTATCTCCCGAATAAATTCTAAACTTGTGTATCGCGAAAATAAAGTCCTGTGAAAATTTTCGGATTAATAGTATTCCCTATATTTGTATACACTACTCTGCGCGCTTCGGACCATGAAGTCTCTCACTTCTAGTCAGTGCAGGTTTGAGCTGCGCTAGAACTTAAGCAGATTTTTGTGAGAAAGTTTGCCAGTTTACTTGTGGAAGGCTGGTGGTCTCATCCCGTGTACTTTGCAACTGGGTTTTCTCCTCCTCCACTATCAAAAACTTGCCGCCACCATATAAATGAAACGTTTATAATGTGGCATTTAACATTCTTTATACAATAGTGACATTGAAAAGGTACAGGGAACTGACTGATGTTTTACATGTACTTGGTGTATTTCTGAACGTGAAATTATGCAATGTTTTGGTTTAGATGATAATATACAAAAATATATTTCAGATGTAGAATGTATGCATAATCCTCAAAATTATATTTCAGAAAGAGAGACAGGAAAATTTGAAGTTCATGGTTAGTACCATTCAATACTAAGTTTATTAAATATTAAATTTATTCAATTTTTATATTTGAAAGCATCAATATAGTGTATGTTCACTTACTAGTAAAACTGGAGCTCAACTGATGCAATCTAATTGACACAAACGATCGTCTTGAGAATTATAACTTTGGTATTATGTTTATAATATTTATAGATATATTTTATCTCTATATCTCCATGAACGAAATGATTTATAGTTTTACATCAAATATATTTCATGTTTTCAATGTTTTAACATGTAATCTCATTGAAATGTACGTTGTTTTCGTGTCATCATTTGGTGTTTAGCTTTTTTACCAGGTTACAAATTACCTTGAAAAAGTGCAACAGCTTTCCGTGATTCAACAGGCCAACATTCAAACGTGATCAGCTTAGGTTTAAACGATACTCGATCCGATGTATGTACGTGATGCGTCGTGGTTCAATATGCGATGATATACATACTTGTTCTCTAAAACACATTAAAGTTGAAGCTAGATGCTTTTCATCATATAACTTACGGAAGGCCGGTGTTCTCTTCCCGTGTACACTGCAACCTGTTTCTCTCTTCCACCATTAAAATCTGGACGCCACCATATAACTGGAAAATTGTTGAATGTGGGGAAAAAAACCTCAAAATTCAAATACCTTATACTTATTTACTATAGATTTACATACTCAATTAAATATAGTATTGATCATGTAAGTTTTGTATACCAAATCATGTTCATGAGGTACAATTAGTTGTTCTCAGGTAAGCCAACATTTTATCAGTTTTTATCCTAGTTTAAATATAGTTTCGTCAAGTTAAACAGTTTTGACTGTGGAAAAACTATATTTAACTTATTGTTGTAATTTTAATTTGGGGTGTCATATTTTCTTTCATGAACTGGACAAAAATTACGTTTAACTGTGCCAGAATCACAAAAAATGAATAAATGTTAGTTTTGCCGTGGGTAACACAGTCTAACTTAAAAAAAATCAAATTTTACTGCACCAAAATAACATCAATGAGTGTAATTGGATTTTTGCGCAGACAAACCTACTTTTTCTCAGTTAAACTGACTTTTTTCTAGTTTATTCAAATTCCTATTCAAGATTACATAAATGACACGTAGTTTTTCTCCAAATAAAGCCCTTTTTTCGAGATTTTCACTTTAACTGGATATAGACATGGTTAGGTTCAACTGAGAAACACTAGGTTTAATTGGCTATAAACTAGTTTAAATGATAAAGAATTAAACTTATTAACGTGATTTTATATGCCATATGCAAGAAAATCATATGTTAATAATTTAAATATCGTGAGATAATTTATTTTGTTATATCATTTGCATGCAATATAATTGTCAAGAAAAGTTGACGTAGTCAAATACTAATACTTATTTTTGTCAGATATGGAAAAGCTATCGACAAAAGTCAAACGATCAACATACATAAATAAGGTAAGTTAAATAAATATCAATTTCAATATGTTTCTGTGAGATCATATCGTCTACCCTTTTATTAAGTCTAATTAACATTTATACAAATTTTTTATAATAACAGCGATACATGACTTCAAATTTTAGCTGTATCCAGTGAATACAGATTAACTTGAAGTCTTGCGTCATGGCGGACAGATATATTTGACCTCGATAATGAAGTCACACTGAAGATTTTAACCAGGAGCAGTGTAAATAATTTAAACTGTAAAAGGAGTCATTTGTCTGTATAAATTACATTTGATAAGTGGAGTTTTTGTATTAAAGTAAAGAATAAATGTTAGAAATTTCGTTCTTCTTCTGTGTCGGCACGTTAAAGGACCCTCGCTGTTCAATGACCGTAAGTACCAAGCATAGGCCAAACTTGACCGGCATATGGTGATGTCTTCATATGAGTGAAAGATTCTTGAATGGGACGTTAAACAACAGTAAACAAACTAACATCGTTCTGGCGTTGTCATAAAGAAAACAATATTAACAATTAGACTTGTAAGAGGCCCATGTGTCTTAACGGTTACAAAGATACAACAGCTCTTACAAATCAATTATGTAGACATGGAGATTGACAAATAAAAACAAATTTTGGTAAGGCTCATTTGTGCTGTCTAATTATAGATCAAGTTATCTTAATATAAAGGACTTTAGGCATCACGCGTCAGAGTCTAACCCTAGGAGCAGTAAGAATTCAATCCCAGTTGGAAAGTGTCATTAGTTTTGGTCGAAGTGTCTGTGTCATTTTCGTAATGACGGTGACCTTTTATAACTTAACCATCCATATGTGACAGTTTTGGCACTGACAATGCACCTACAGGCAATATCCCTCAACAGGATGTCATGGATTTTACCATTTTGGGAGAAATTGATACGGTACTCTCTAATTTATTTAGAAACAAATAGGTAGTTTTGCTCATCAATCATAGTTTTTCTGCATTTAATTAAAATTGGGTTGCAAAAATCACATCTATAAGTTTAAACCTAGTTTTCTGGAGACTCGCATTAACTGAGGTGTACCCAGGTCTAACTATTATTGTGATGCTCGATAGACGAATCCAAAGACTACAAAGTGTATCATTCATTGTTGACCCTTCGAAACAGTGACTGGATACATGGAGTTAACTTAAGTTAATTTGCTGTGGATATTTTTTTTTCGAAAACTATGTTGATACATTGTTGAAAATTTAAAAAATTGTATTTTTGTGTGTATACATCAACAACTTCATATTTGAAAAAGATGGAAACAAATATTATAAGTATTCTCTGACCAGTTTGAAAAATCACGTTTCCATTCCAACATCTTATCTCGGATTCTTAATGTGTGCTGCATTTTTTCTTATTGATTCGATCTCTCTTCTCTTCCATGAAAACAAACGATTGTGCATGTATATGAACTTTCTTATCCAAGTCCACGCGACACCATTTTAACTCAGGTGAAGGCCCACTCAAAGTTTTTATATTATTATTATAATTATTATTATTATTTTCACACGTGTGTTACTTTCAAACAAAGCAACATACGGATATGTAATTTACGATAATGGAATATTTTATATCACCATGATGTACAATACATTATCAGTTAATACATAATTATCACCCTAACTGAACGTAAACGAGGCTTTATATTTATACGACTCTTTGTACCTTCGACAACCTGTGCATTATTATATATTGTGCACATGTGCATATATATTTTTCAATGTTTTATTTTTTACTTAAATTGCTTTATCAAAGAGTTGCAGTATATGGAATGCAGAATGTGTACATTTGTTTCCCTGCAAATTTCTATGCATATGTAATGTATGTATCAGTGCATATACAGGACTGTATTTGTTATACATTTTATTTACGAACAGACTGCAATACCTTCGTTGCAGGTAAATGACTGTATACATATTTCAATAACACAAGTACTTCGTCACTTGACTCAAGTGTTTACCACTTTACTTTTTTGGCGTAGGAATTCATGGGTATTAAAAAAAACTTTTCTATCCATTTGTCTGACAAGTCGTTTTGTAAATTTCCACGTGTGAACGAATCAATAAACAATAGAATTTATTTCTTGACTATTAATGGAAATAAAGGGCTCGCTTCGTCTGTTGTACTGGAAAAGAGAGTTAGACTATTTTCCAGTTGATTGGTAAAATACTTTAGACATCAACCATCTTCTACATAACACTGTCACATGTTCATGTGCTTAATCTCCTTTCAAATACAATCCTATCGGGCATGTCATTACCGGCGACGTTTCTATTGTTGAACATGAAAAGCCTAAAAAATCTTATTGTAAGGGGCCCTCAATACCTGGAAGCCCGTTCCTTTAATTGGCTTCAGAATTTTAGTTAAGTTATGAATTCTGCCAAATATTATGTCAGACGATGGGCCAAACATGAAGACGTAGAACCAGACACTTTGTCTGAATGGCTGAAAGCCATACGATGGTTGATAAAATTTCGTATTCGAAAACTTAAGGGGACTATGAAAACACGTTATCCCTCTGTATTTAATGATCCAGAAGAAATAACTGAACAGGAAATATTATATGACCAATATGTACTGGTACCAGCAGACAAAGCCTCAAATAATATAGTTTTTATTTGTAAGGCACATTACTATAATTGTTTATCAGAAGAGCTTGGGTTTAATACGAATTCTGGAAATCCTACATACACACGTAGCTCACTTTCAAAGGATGAGATCCTTCAAAATCACGTGTCCGTAATACGCTCATTTGATATACCTACAACGGATACCGATTTCGAGCTACCACATTTATATTGGATACCTAAACTTCATAACACCCCATAGAAGCAAAGAAACATAGCAGGATCCAGCAAATGTTCTACTAAACCTTTATCTTTACTCCTTACCAAGATATTGACAGCCGTTAAGGAGAAACTTCAACAATACTGTTGCTTATTCCAGACGCGGTTTAAATCAGATGTGGATACTTAAAAATTCAAAACAGCTTTTAGAAAATATGAAGGCACACAATTTTTCTCGACTTCACAGTATCAAAACTTATGACTTCTCTACTCTTTACACAACTATCCCACATAAAAAATTAAAAGAAAGACTTTTCAGCATCATAGACAACTGTTTTTTCACTAAAGGTGGTACCCGAAAATTTAAATATCTAGTTATTGGCTTTCAGGATACTTATTTCGTCAAACACCACTCTGATTCGAAATTAAAGATTCAACAGAATCAAGCACACACGCTTCATACAAGACATTTTACTCAATATAAACGCAGACGGAAATTAGCAACTAAGCTATACGACAAACGCGACGATATCGGATTTCCCATCGTAAATTTTCCACATTTCAATAGTAATATCTCTCAGTCACCCGCATATGGAGTTTATATTTCACAAATGATCCGATATGCCAGGGAGTGTACAATATATGAAGATTTCATAAAGAGAGGTAAACTACTCACTGACAAATTACTGACACAGGGATATCGAAAACCGAGTTTAATGTCAACGTTCCCCATATTTTACGGTCGGTATAATATAATATAATTGTTTGCTTCTACTCTATTTCACTAAGTGAAATGTTGAGTTGCCTTCTCGTTGGCGGTTGTTGGTACGTCTGTACCAATTGTGACGAGGATACACTCCCCACATGTTTCAATGGACTTGACTGTGGACTCGTGGTGGGTGTGATCGGTCTACAGGGGATGCTTACTCCTCCATGGCACCTGATCCCACCTCTTGGTTTCCAGAGGTCCGTGTTTGTCCATTTTTACCGGATTTGTATCTATGTCCTGGACATTGTATTGTTTTATACTTTGGTATCTGAATTTTTTTTACATAAGATGACTGCTTTCAATTGTCAAGTTCTCATGAACTAATATTAACTATCGCCATTCTTTTCAGTCACACTCAAACTTTCTGTGGTATATTCCATGGATAAAACAGCGTGTCGCAAACGACCAGTCGCTACCCACATGGTCGCCGCCATTTGCATGGTCAATTCTAACCCTCCTCAACCGAGCGGTGGATTGCATTAATCGCGAACCAAATCTGAGCGTAAGTATTCAAGATTTTCCATATCACTAGTTTCTTTTCTTTCACAATATGAAAAAAAGAAAATAAACCTTAATTATATTTAGCATTTTCACACAGCTGTTGAGCTGTTTTGTCAAATGGAAAACACCCCAGCAAAGTCAATTATGGAATGAATTTATTATCACTTAGTACCGCACAAATTATATTTTCAAATGTCATTTTTTGCACAATTAATTATGTAACCATGTGTATAAATGACTGTATAAATAATGTATGGCTGAACCTTTTTTCATTTGCATACATTGTACTTTTTACATGTATAGAAAACGTTAATTATGTTATGATTATAAGTGAATATGATAACCTACTTTCCTTCATATCTTGAATTAAACACAAGTTTTATGTTTACACAATTCTTTAATCCAATATAGAAAACAACTAGACAAAATTGTAATTACAAAAGTGGTTACATAATTATATGTGTATCGGCATTTCTGTATGTATTTCTGTATGCATTTCTGTATGTATGTATGTATGTTTGTTTGTATGTATTTATGTATGTATGTATTTATGTATGTATGTATGTATGTATGTATGTATGTATGTATGTATATTATGTGCATGTGCATATGTCAATTTCAACATTTGTACTTATATGATATACATGCATCAGTTAATATTAATTTTTATTATTTATTGTTTATTTTCATTTGTATCATGTTTCATCGTTGCTGTTACTGTTTTGATTGTGCAATAAATCAACCTCATTTCCCTGGTCAGGTAGAGTTCTGGAGGATAGGGTAAAACTACATGTTTATATATTCCTTTAGATTGGGTATATCTATATACATGTATATAATAAACAACATAATACCAAAGTGTTTAAAATGCTCAAGACGATAATTTCTGTCAATTAGACTTTAGCAGTCAATTTAGACTTTTTCTAAAGCATGTATATGTTGATCATGCCCAACCTCTAAACATGGACGATATATATAATACCGATTTTTTCTGAACTCGTTCAGAGAAGGTCACTGTAAAAATGTCTATGGTTAGAAAAAAATTTGAAACAGTTACTTTAGTATAAGATGAACAGCTGGTACCAAAATACCAGTATAACAATCCAACACATCGAGACTCAAAAATAGCACAAGGGAAGTCCTGAACATCGTCACGCTCGGCGTTCATTGTATAGCCAATTATCAACGCTGTCTAGCTATGTTTAGCGTCAAAACGTGCATTCAAGATGGCAGACGAAGAGAGTGTTTAGAAACGTTTCCTTTCTCGCCACATTTGACGATTATAGTGTCCAAGCATTATTGGAAGAGAAGGACTCTAAAACTACTAGACATGCAGCACAATAATATCCATTTAAAACTGTTGTAGTTTTAGTTATTCATCCTTTATAGCATCACAGTACGTAGCTAGACTCCCACATCTTACTGATATTTGCGAGATTTACTCATTGGTGTCAAAGTAATTAATTATTGTCATGTAATAAAATAATTAACAACCTCATTTTCAGTTAATACATGGAGTTATCAACCCAAGCCTTTGGTCTCGGGAAAATATCACTTTCTTGGGTTAATAATACGATGTGTTAAGCTCAAATGAGATCGATAATTGTATAACCCATTTTCTAGACATATTTTTCTTATTTTTCTTTATATCTCTGCAACAAAATTTATACTAAGGTCTTTAATACTATTAAGTACGATCAATATTATGAAAAGGATATTATGGGCAGGCTAGGTCTATCAAGGTAAATTGTTTACAAACACAAGAAGTCTAAATCAAATCATAACAGGGTGTGTGTGTGTGCGCGTGTGTGTGTGTCATTTTAGACGAAAGTGGGGGAAATTTAAGTTGGACATATCTTTGGAATAAATTTCCAAACATAATCTTATACTAAAGTAATATTTGGCACTGATAACACCACTTAAATTCCAACGATTTTTAAAGCTAAGAAAACTTTTTACAGTGGTTACTCTTAGACCAATTTCGGCTATTACTTTTAGATTTATTATTTGGCCTTGTATGATACCACTTTCGTTTTAGAAAATACATATATATTTTAAATTAAAGCTCAACTGATGACTTCTAATTGACGGAAATAATCGCCTTGAGCATTATGACTTTGGTATCATGTTTAGAATATTTATTACCACTAGGTCGTTGCAACTGCTGGTGGACCATTTGAGTGTCCGAGGGTATACATAAACCTAGTATCCGGTATTTCGTTACCAGCTGATAATCTTATACTAAAGTAATATTTGGCACTGACAACACCATTTAAATTCCAAAGATTTCTAAAGCTATGATAGTCAACTTTTTACAATGTTTACTCTTAGACGGATTTTGTCTATACTTTTAGATTTATTATTTGGCCTTGTATGATACCACTTTCGTTTTAGAAAATACATATATATTTTAAATTAAAGCTCAACTGATGACTTCTAATCGACAGAAACGATCGTCTTGAGCATTATAACTTTGCTATTATGTTTATAATATTTATAACCACTAGGTCGTTGCCATTGCTGGTGGACCGTTTGAGTCCCCGATGGTATACATAAACTTAGTATATGGTATTTCGGTACCAGATGATAATCTTATACTAAAGTAATATTTGTCACTGATAACACCATAACTAAGATAGTCCCCGATGGTATACATAAACCTAGTATCTGGTACTTCGTTACCAGCTGATAATCTTATACTAAAGTAATATTTGGCACTGATAAAACCATTTAAATTCCAAATTTTCTAAAGCTAAGATAGTCATTTGTTTTCAGTGGTTACTCTTAGACGGATTTCGGCTATTACTTTTAGATTTATTATTTGGCCTTGTATGATACCACTTTCTTTTTAGAAAATACATATATATTTTAAATTGGAGCTCAACTGATGAAGTCTAATCGACAGAAACGATCGACTTGAGCATTATAACTTTGGTATTATGTTTATAATATTTTTACTTAATTTCAACATGATAATTTAGAAATAACATATACAAATGCTAAACACAATCTATCCTTACCTTGTAAACACAAATTTATTGAAATATTGGCTAAGAAAATCAAATTATTTTTATAATACTTACTTAAAGCAAAAAAGTGCAGTTAGAAATATTTAAATAAACTCCTATTTTAATAGGACACCTAAATATAATAAAGTTGTGTTATTTTACTGATTAAGATGAATTGATAATATATTCATAATTGCTTCAGGTTAATATATTATAAACATACTACCAAAGTTATAATGCTCAAGTCGATATCGTTTCTGTCAATTAGACGTCATCAGTTGAGCTCCAATTTAAAAGTTGTATGTATTTTCTAAAGAGAAATTGGTATTATACAAGGCGAAATAGTATCTCTAAAAGTATAGCCGAAATCCGTCTAAGAGTAACCACTGTAAAAAATGACTGTCTTAGCTTTAGAAAAATTTTGAATTTAAATGATAATAACAGTGCCAAATATTACTTTAGTATAAGATGAACAGCTGGTACCGAAATACCAGGTACTAGGTTTATGTATACCCTCGGGGACTCAAACGGTCCACCAGCAGTGGCAACGACCTAGTGGTTATAAATATTATAAACATACTACCAAAGTTATGCTTACTAACTGTCATATTTAAACAATTAATAGTAGAACTATGGCCTCGAAAGTGACAAAAATATAAAAAGACCACATCATTGTCCAACGTTCAAATATAAGTGCAAATTATGCATGCTATGAAAGTAATTTATGATTTTTTTTTTTTTTTTTTTTTTTTTTTTTTTTTTTGCATGACCTCTATTCATTTTAGTCTGCAGTCAGATCATACAATGTAACGTTTCTGCTCCGGTATTTCAAAATCGATATATGTAAGTAAACATTTTAATGTTTTCTCATTCTATATCGAAATTGTTGCTTTTTTAAATAGATTGATAGAAACGATCGGCTTGAGCATTATAACTGTGGTATTATGTTGATAATATTGATCATGATTGATATAAAAAAAAATTAGAAGGTTGTTAACGATTTATTCAGTATATTTTAACAATTTTAACGAGTTACTCAGTATAATGCAGATGTTTACGACTACGTTAGTGCATTGGGCATGTTTACAACTAATTCACTAGATTGCGCATGTTTACGACTAATTCAGTACTTTGTGTATTGTATGTTTACGACTAATTCAGTGCATTGTGCATGTTTACGACTAATTCACTATATTGTGCATCTTTACGACTAATCCGGTACTTTGTGAATGTTTACGACTAATTCAGTACACTGTGCATGTTTACGACTGATTCAGAACATTTTGGATGTTTTACTATTTATTCAATAGACTGTGCATGTTTACGACTTATTCCGTACATTTAGCATGGGTACGTCTTATCCAGTGCACCGTGCATGTTTACGACTAATTCAGTACATTTTACTAACTGTCATATTTAAACAATGTATAGTAGAACTATGACCCCGAAAGTGACAAAACTACACAAAGACCACATTATTGTCCAAAGTTCAAATGTGAATGCAAATTATGTATGTTATTAAAGTAATTTATGATGTTTTTCTTATATTTTTTGTAGGACCTCTATTCATTTTTTTGTCTCCCGACACTATATAAAGAGCAACAGTATACAGTCACAACATACAATATAACTATTCTGCTCCGGTATTTCAGAATCGATATATGTAAGTAGACATTTTAATGTTTTCCATTCTATATCGAAATTTTTGTTTTTTTAAATAGATTAATAGAAACGATCGTCTTGAGCATTATAACTTTGGTATTATGATATTATAGTATTGATAATGATTGATATAAAATAATTTTTAGGTTGTTAACGATTTATTCGGTATATTTAAAGAATTTTAACGAGCTACTCAGTATAATGCAGATGTTTACGACTACTTCAGTACATTGGGCATGTTTACGACTAATTCAGTGCATTGTACATCTATACGACTAATCCAGTACTATGTGTATGTTTATGACTAATTTAGTACATTGTGTATTGTATGATTACGACTAATTCAGTATATTATGTATTGTATGTTTACTACTTATTCAGTACACTGTGCATGTTTACGACTGATTCAGAACATTTTGGATGTTTACTACTTATTCAATAGATTGTGCATGTTTACGACCGATTCCGTAAATTTGGGATGATTACGTCTTATCCATTGCATCGTGCATGTTTATGATTAATTCAGTACATCGTTTATGTTTACGACTAGTTCAGTACATTTTACTAACTGTCATATTTAAACAATGTATAGTAGAACTATGACTAATTCAGTACATTTGGCATGTTTACAACTTATGCAATATATTGTGGTTGTTTACGACTAATTCAGTATATTTTGGGTGTGTGAGACTTATCTGGTACATTTTACTGTCAAATCAAAATTAGATTGAGCTTACCGGTTATTTCATTCGATGACAGTGCGTTGGGGATTTTTTATTCATTTTCATTTCCGAGCAAAACATGTTTTTGTGTTCTTGCGTTTCAGATTGGTCGCAGTGTTTCCTATTACCATGGTATCAAGAAAGCTAGTGTGTTTCATGTTTGCCCTCCTGGGTAGGTATACTTCATTGTACATACATACATTGTGTATGTTAACGACTAATTCAGTCCATTGTTATCTGGTTAGGTATAATTTATTATACATACATACATACATACATACAGCCCACTCAAACCACCACACACCTCCACACACATATATATATATATAAACATTATAACAAAATTAGTTACAAAACTGCAAAACAAATCTCTAGACGATCGTTTTCGAAACATGTAAAAACAACAGCTTTTGAAGAGTTTATAAATTCAGTTTATAATTTTAACGGTGTTATCCATTCGACAAATTAAGTATAAAATAATACATTTTAGAGATATGCATATAGGTAAATACCCACAATGTTTACAACTTTTACGCATACATTTTGAACACCCAGATCTGTTTGGAAGGGGATTTAGTCTAGCGACTCCTTAAGGACATATATATATATATATATATATATATATATATATATATATATATATATATATATATATATATATATATATATATATATATATATCCACAATGGACTTATTAAATAGTACTGTGAAAATCATGGGAGTCTTTAATTTTCGTCTATTTTGTAAGGAATAGGTTATCGCAGTTTGATTTCATTAGAAACTATAGATAACTATCATTCTCTTACCTACACTGTTATTGGGTAATATCCTTAAAACTGTATAATACAATGATCACTTTGTGTATTATTTACCGTATCTAGTCAAATCTTGTATGAGAAGTTCTATATTTATCAATCTATATTACATTTTACATATTAATTCACATAATACGGATAAAAATTGATATGCAAAGAACAATTTAGTTTTTACAGCACAGTATAACGATGTGGAATCACAGTCCGGTGAAGGTAAGAAGTAAAACTTTGTTTTTACAATAATATGAAAAGTCTCGTTCGGTGAACACTTTGTAAATTTTGAGGTTGATGATCTTATTTACATATTCGATAATCGCCTTTGCTTATTTTTACCAGGATCGATATTATGACCTTGTTTGCAATTGCGATATTTTACTAACTTAAACATTTATTTACATATTCGATAACTGCCTTTACTAATTTTCACAAGGATCGATATCATGACCTTGTTAGTAACTGCAATGCTTCATTCACTAGTTTTTAAATATAGATTTATATGCTCGATGGTCGCTATTACTGATTGTCACCAGGTGACGTGACCTTATTTTATCATGACCGTGTTAGTAACTGCAATGTTTCATTCACTAGTTCTTAAATATAGATTTATATGCTCGATGGTCGCTTTTACCAGGTGACGTGACCTTATTTGCAATTGCAATGTTTCAATAACAAAAGCATTGATTTATATATTCTATAATCGTTAATACTGATTGTCACCAGGAGGTGAGTGTGACTGATCGAGATAGGGTGTTACTTTAAAGCAAATGAGCCCAACTAGTATATATCGAATACTGTAAATCCATTTGTATTCGCTCGCGAAAATAAAATCACCATAAATGAAGTATGATAATAACATTAAGCTGAACTTTGTGAGAAAGTTTATCAGTTTACTTGCAAGTCAGTGGTCTATTCTCGGGTACATTGTAACCGGGTTACCTCCTCCACTATTAAAAACTGGTCGCCACCATATAAATGGAACATTTTTTTTACATTTAACATTCTTTAAACTGTAGTAACATTGATAAGTTACAGGAAACTAACTGAAGTTGTACATTTTGTGTGTTTCTGAACGTGAGTAATTGAAAGTTTCCATTTTTGCATTATGTGGTTTTGGTGATAATAATTGTACAAAAATATTTCTGATATAGAATGTATGCATAATCTTCAAAATATATTTCAGGCGGACAACGTGGGAAATTTGTAGGACATGGTTAGTAGTACCATACAATATTAAGTTTATTAAATACCAAAATTATCCATTTTTTGTATTTTAAAGCGTAAACATAGTATTTAATCAGTGTATGCTTTTTTACTCATAAATATCATATCTCTATATCCATGTAAGTAATCATAATGAAACATGTATATATAATTGTATGTCCATGAACGATATAAAGTATTTTACGTCAAACTGAAATATATCTAACGTTTTCAATGTTTCGACTATCTAGTATCATTGTTTAACTGTGTCAAAATCACAAAAAGAGTAAATTATAGTTTTCCCCGGAGAAAACTAGTTTAACTGAAATAAAATGTTACTGCACCAAAATAACATCAATTATAATTATTGGATTTATGCGCAGTCAAACCTATTTTTTCTCAGTTCAACTGAATTGTCCTCTAGTTTATTCAAATTACTACGCCGACAGAAAAAAACATCCATGGGTTACAAGAACTTTTTTACTCGAACTAACCCTGTTTTCGTAAAATGCACTTTAACTGGATATAGACTAAGTTCAACTGAGAAACATTAGGTTTAATTGTCTATAAACTATTTAAATGATACAAAGGTAAACTTATTAACGTCATTGTATCATATGTTACAAACTCATATGTTGATAATTTAAATATCATGAGATTATTTATTTTGTTATATCATCTGTATGCAACATAATTGTCGATAAAAGTTGATGTTTTCAAATATGACTACTTATTTTTGTTAGACATCGAAAGGCGATCGACAAAACTCAAACGACCTACATACCTAAATAAGGTAAGTTGAAATAAATAATCGAATGTTGCGTTTACAAAAAGTGTTTTAAGCGCTGAATATCAATTACAATGTCTCTTAGTCATTTATTCTAATTGTTAAAATAACCTTTTTAATAAGTTTAATGGTTTTCATCTTAGATTTAACTTATCAAAATTACAGCAATAGCTGATTTCATATTTTAGTTGCATCCAAGATTAACTTGAAGTCTTGCGTCATGGAGGACAGATATATCTAACTTCAATGATTTAGCCAGGCTGAAGATTGTAGAAAGGAACAGTGAATAATTTAAACTGAAAAAGGAGTTATTTGTCTGTGTAAATTACATATTGTAAGTGGAATTATTGTACTAAATTGAAGAATAAATGTTCGAAATTTCTTTCTTCTTGTTGAGTTTCATAAAAAACAATATGAACAGATAAAATTAGAATTGTAAGAGGCACATGAGTCTTAACAGTTACCAAGATACAGCAATTCTTACATAGTGACTATATGTGTTCTTGTTGATTGACAAATAAAAACAAATTTGGAGAAGGGTCGATTGCGCTTTCTAATTATGAATCAAGCTATTTGAATGAAAAGGACTTCACGCGTCAGAGAATAACCTTAGGGACAGTAAGAATTCAAACCCAGTCGAAAAGCGTCAAGGGTATATATATATATATATATATATATATATATATATATATATATATATATATATATATATATATATATATATATATTACCTCTTGTACGGATTTGGTTATGCGTTTATATTTATTATTTGGCCTAGTATGAAACCACTTTTTCTTTGGAAGATCTGTTTTAAATTAGAGCTCAACTGATAAAGTCTTATTGACAGAAATGATCGTCTTGAGCATTTTAAACACTTTGGTATTATGTTGTTTAGTATAATGCATATAGATATACTCGATCAAAATTTTGGAATATATAAACTTTTTTTCAGTTAATTGACCATGGTTTTACCTTATCCTCCAGAACTCTACAAGGCTAGGAAATATGAGGCTGATTGAATGTTAATTCACTATAATCGGCCATATACCGGATATATTTCATAAGCAAAACAGTAACAGCAACGATGAAACAAGATACAAATAAAAAATAAACAATATATAATTAAAATTTAATATTAACTGATGCATGTATATCATATAAGTACAAATGCTGAATTGACATAAACATATGCACATTACACATACATACATACATACATACATACATACATACATACATACATACATACATGCAGAGATACAGATACACATACATTTATTATACAGATGTAACCACTTTTGTAATTACAGTTTTGTCTAGTTGTTTTATAAATTATCATATCATTTCATTTGCGTTTACTAGGCTGTATTTAAACACATTTAAATGCTATTGGTTGATTGACCATATGATTTATAGACTATTGAGTGTGTTCGATTCCTATGAATACACAATTATCAGACAAAATATTAAGACATATTCCATTCGATGTACAAATATAACACAATAATTCCCCGACTATCATTATATTATATAAATGTATATATGTACTTCTGATCGAAATCACCTGGTTGCATCCTTCAGAAGCGGAACATGGTATCATCAACACAAATGTGAGTGGTCGTTGTATTGATTTTAAAGAGCAACCCCTGTGTAATATTTGTTATTTTCATATAACTATAGTTTTTTAGGGAAACTATAGACCAAAAAGAGACGGGACGGGTACTTTTCCCCATCTAAATTCGTGCCAATATTTTTTTTTAATTTGAGCAATAAGTCGATGTTAACTTTAAAACCAACAGAGCTGCAAAGAATTGATTAATTTAAATAGTTTATATGTATAGATTTTAAAGAATATTTAGTTTCTAAGGAACAAAAAAGCACACGGTAATGGAACATGACTGGTTGCTAGTTCAACAAATTCTTATATACATCGACAGTATAGTATAAGACATCTCAGATACCAAAGTATAAATCCTAAGGATGTCCAGGACAGAGAAACAAATCCGGCAAAAGTGGATAAACACGGACCTCTGGAAACCAAGAGGTGGGATCAGGTGCCATAGAGGAGTAAGCATCCCCTGTCGACCGGTCACACCCGCCGTATAAATAACATGAACCAATACATTCACTTTAGCCTACACATGCCTTCTGGTCGGTTGTCAACTTTGGATAAATGATCAAATGTTTAGTTGTGGAATCTTCTTATCTTCATTTTTAAATGGTGTGTTACGCCAAAGTAACCAAATTTTTAGTCATGTTTTGGCAACCAGTTTTTAAACGATATCCGAATGATATGATTAAGTGGTAATGAAAAAATCTGCAGACGGACATTTTACTAATGCACATACACAAATATATCTGAAAATTTAGATTATGGACAAATTGTAAAGAAGTAAATTAATGAACTATTATAGGTTTTGTTTACAAAAAACTCTCTCAAACTCTCTCTCTCTCTCTCTCTCTCTCTCTCTCTCTCTCTCTCTCTCTCTCTCTCTCTCTCTCTCTCTCTCTCTCTCTCTCTCTCTCTATCCTCTCTCTCTCTCATACCCCACACAGAAATTATATCAAGTATTGAGAACTTATGACGAAAACAAATTCCTGAAGTTTATTTCAAAGCTGCCATTTGCTTGCTCCAATAATAAATAAAATGAAAGAAAACAAACAAACATGCACATCTTATAATATAAACTGTTTAAAAGAAGAAACAACAAATTAACAGGCAAATATACAGTAAAAAATGATATAAAGAGATAAGAAACCTCGGAAAAAATATAAAAAATGCTTACAACGTAACAATGTCAAAAGATAAAAATTATTGAAATGATAAAAAAACAGTGATTATGGTGATATAGATAATAAATAAAATCAAAGCAGAGATTGCAAAATGACCCGTCCCTTTTATTTATTTCTGGTTTCAAAAATATTTGAAATATTTTTAGCGAAGATTAAATCACTATCTACCGGGAAAATACAGATAGCCCAAGACTAGTATGTGATCTCCAACAGAATGGTATTCACTCGGGACTATCTGTCATAAAATACTCTGACCTGATAATCTGGACACAATGTTGAAACTTTTTTAAACGACGTAAGAAAACTATGTTTAAGATATGGAATGTCGAACATGCCGTTTGTATAGTCGAAACGCTTTCATAGATACATTATGATAAATAATATAATATTAATGTTAAGAGTTCACTTGTATAGCTGAAACATCGACACGTATATCTTCAAAGCTTAGCAGTTTGATAGACATTCTTCAACACACACACACACACACACACACACACACATATACATATATATATATATATATATATATATATATATATATATATATATATATATATATTTATATATATATATATAATGATGAGTTGATACAGGGTTCCTAATCTAATGCACAAGCGTCGATCTCTGTCTCAAAATAAATTACTACATCAATAATGAAAATGCTATGTGTAGCCATCCATATTTTAAGACCGGGAAATACGTGTCCCTTTAAAATGTACAGACTGTGGAAAATATTTAAGCCTCGCGCCTCAAACCAGGAAGGACATGATTATGATTATATCGCCTAATTTTAAAATATCGATTTGATGCAGGCTATGTCATACTATGCTGATTATATACCTTAACATTTTATATTTTGCTAAGATCTACGTACAAATTAATTTCAAACATATTTGTCATGACAACGCTTCATTCCATGACGTCAAGATTCCAAAAATGACGTCATTAGTTACATATGATTTTACTGATTGATCAAGGCAGATTTCAGATATCAAATAAATGTTAGAGCGTAGACATAATGACAGTTCGACTATACAAACGGCATTTCTGACATTCCATATCTTAAACATAGGTTTCTTACGTCGTTCAAAATGTTTCAACATTGTGTCCAGATTGTCACTTCGTGTTGCACAGAATTTTTTTCCATGATTCATTGCATTTAAATTCAATGCTTTTCAAAAAATGAAAACCAATCCTTTAATATTATAAATTTAGTATGTGATCTGTATATGTATAATTTACTTAGTGTCATATGTTATTGAATTACAGTTACTAGAAGAAATAAGAACCAAAATTTGAATTGCTTTATATTGTAGAAAGCCGGGAGTATTATGCAATCTATATATTTTTAAATAGTATGTTCTCTGTCCAAGAAAGAGTAAACAGGAATGGCACAAATCAATTGTTCAGAGTTCATAAATTAATGTAAAACATTATATCAAAGTAGTTTATGAATGTCCATCTTGCATGTTTTTGTGACCTGAATAAGTTTTTTTCTCTTGTTTATAAAATGTGACAGTGTACGTTCATTATATAATATTATTTTCCGACCCAGAACTTCAGAATATGTAAGTAGAATTTTTGATGTTCTTTCATTGATATCGTTCTTTCATCGTGTGTCTTTTTTCAAATATATAAAAATCATGGGATCCATAGAAAATTGGTATTGATGTTTACGACTAATTCAACACAGTTTGGATGTTAACGACTTATTCAGTACATTTAAACAGTAATATATTTAATTCACTTGCTGGATAATTTGGTTTCATTGTATGCTAATGCCGTTAATGCCGTTGTCGTCGATACAGTGCTTTTGTGTTTAAATTGGTTTCAAGTCCGTGCAGAAACATGGTTGTTCACAGCGGTTTCTGTTACCATGGTATCAATAAAGCTAGTGTGTCTAATGTTTGCCGTCATGGGTAGGTATATTTTATATATGGGTCATTTTCGAGAAATGACCGAATTCCAGTTATTTCATTATAAGCAAAAACAAACACTCAAGATAACCAGGATTTTCATATCACCGTTAGTTATAGCCATTTGAAACTCAAAAATCAAATGTTCTTGTGACTAGAGAAAGCTTTATGGTTTTCAGAGGACTCTTCCAAACATGTCAAATGTCCTTGTTGTTACCTGTTATTTAGTAGCAATCACAACATGCAATACATGATATTACATTGAAATAGTTTTAAGAATGTACAGAAAAAATTCATATTTTGAAGGCCGTTGATAGATTCAATGTATTTAACACAACAAATATAGAAATATTTTGTCAAAACACTATACTTGTAGTTTTTATCTATCAATTTAGGTTTAAACGATACACAATCTGATTTAGACGTGATGCGTCACTGTTCGAAATGCGATGATACACTATTCAAAATTCATAAAAATCATTTTTTGCATTCAATAATAGTTGTCATTATATTATTTAAATTATTATTTATGGTAAAGTGACATTGATAAGTTACAGAAAACTCACCGGTGTTTTAGTTTGTGTGTTTCTGAATGTGAGTATTTGAAATTATGCAACATGTTTTGCTTATGGTCATGGTATACAAAATATTTTCTGATGTAGAATTTCGAATGTACGCATAACCCTCAAAATTATAGTTCAAACTGATCATCAGTAAAATTTTTAGTACATGGTTAGTTCCATCTAATATAAAGTTAAAACATGAATTATTTATTTATTGATATTTCTAAAGCATAAACATAGTACTCAATGTATTATGTTATTTTACTTCGAGACATATATTATGTCTATATTTGTAAGAAATCATAATGAAAGTTTAATATATAATTATATCCCAATTAACGATTTGAATTAGAAACTAGACTATTTTCCAAGTTTTTTAAAATTTTGAAAGAGTGTATGAGTACACATACCAACAATGATCAACTTATGTTTAAAAGATGCTGGATGCTCAATCTGATGTAGACATGATGCGTCGTGGTTCAATGTGCGATGATCTACATACTCGTTTTCTAAAACACATCAACTTTGAAGCTAGAAGCTTATCGTCTTATCCGTATCTAATATATATTCACATGCTCGATTGAATATAACAGTAATTCTATTACGTCTGAATGTATTGATCACGTAAGAATGGCGCAGCAAATCATATCTATGGCGTAAACCTAATTGTTCTCAAATAGGCCTACGTTACATAGGTTGAATTTTAGTTTGAATATAGTTAATTACGAATTAAAGAGGTTTGGCTGTGATAAAAGTTGATATAACTTATTATTGTAAATTTGGGCTGTCATATTATTTCGCATTAATCGGACAAAAAATCCCATAATCGCAAAAAATATTTAAAAATTTTATTTTGCCGAAAAAAACCCAGTTTCACGTAAAATAAATGAATTTTTTTGCACCAAAATAAAATCAATGAGCATTATT
The DNA here is from genome assembly GCA_030159075.1 of Atrina japonica. NCBI lineage: Eukaryota > Metazoa > Mollusca > Bivalvia > Pterioida > Pinnidae > Atrina > Atrina japonica. The sequence goes on along the minus strand of BROG01000104.1, from coordinate 786,864 downwards.
GGATTTTTACGCAAACAAACCTACTTTTTCTCAGTTCAACTGAATTGTTCTCTAGTTTATTACAATTACTATTCCAAAATCGCATTAGTGTGTTACACGTAGTTTTTCTTCAAATAAACCCTGTTTTCGCGAAATTCATTTTATACATGGCTAGGTTAAACTGAAAAAACACTATGTTGATGTGATCTAGGAGTTAAACTTCGGTATACTTCAGTTAATCCTTTTTTTTCTCGTAACACACATTAACTGGATAAAACTGTTTCACTGAGAAAAAACTAGGTTTAACTGGGTCCAGCACCATAAAACTTAAGCATTACTTAAGTTAAGAAATTTTACTCAAGTGTGGCAAATCCTGAAATCTGATTGGCTGAGCAAGCCAATTTGAGAATATTCTCAGACTTAAGTAAATTCTCAAGTTTTATGGTGCCGGGCCCTGGTCTTAAATCACATTAATGTGATTGTGATGCAATTGAAATTAATTTTTCTCATTTAAACTTAGTTTTCTCGAATAAAAAATAGGTTTAACTAAATTTTGTGATTTTGGAGTATCTAAAACTAGTTTTTCCCAGAAATGCCTAAATTTTCTCCAGTTAATATGGGTAACTGCGAACAAAAGTAGGTTTAATTGGAGAAAAACTATGCTTAATTTTGAAAAGTTCGGTTTACCTGATAAAGCACGCCAAAATCACAATAATGAGTGAAACCTAGTTTTTATCTTAATTTTGGCGCAGTTAATGCTAGTTTTCTCAGTTAAACCTACTGTTTATAGGGTTAATGTGGGTTACAAGAAAACTGCGATTAACAGGAGAATAACTAGGTTTAACTCGTAACCCACATTAACTGGAGAATAACTAGGTTTAACTCGTAACCCACATTAACTGGAGAAAAATTAGGTTAACGGAGATAAATTAAGATTAACTGCATGTTTTACATGTAAATGTTAATGTGTGTCTGGTGCAGTTAAACCTAGTTTTTCACCAGTTTTTGTTGATTACTAGGGAAAAGTAGGTTTAACTGGAAAAAAGTAGACGTAACTTATTTATGCCATTTTGGCGTGTCACATGTTAGAAAGCCGTGTGTTCATAAAACAAATTGTTGGAATAATTAACTTATATGATATCATTTATATGCAATATAATTGTCAAGAAAATTTGATTTATTTCAAATATTGCTACTTGTTTCCATTAGACATCGAAAAGCGAGCAGCGTAAGGGAAACGATCAACATACCTAAACAAAGTAAGTTAAAAATAAATCATCGAATATTGCATTTACAAAGATGGGGAGACAGCCTGGCTCAGTTGGTAGCGCGCTCGACCCTTGATCGTGAGGTCGTGAGTTCGAGTCCAGTCGGTGGCAGGTTGGTTTCCTGTCATTCGGATGAAAGAGTAAAAACTCAGGTCCCGCATCACAGGAGGTGTCGGCCATTAAAGAACCCTCAATGTTCGATGGCCGTAAGTACCGAGCATAGGTCAAACTTTGAAGCCCTTCACCGGCATTGCTGATGTCGCCATATGAGTGAAAGATTCTTGAGTGGGACGTCAAACAACAATACAACATACCAACAACAAAAAGGGGTTATTCAACGCTGAATATATTTATTGTGTTTCTTTGAATTCATTCATATTGACTTTCTTTTTAATCATTTATTCTAATTGTCAAGATAACTTTAAATTTTGGTAGATTGAATCTTTAATCTTGAAACTTTAATTATTATGATAACAGCCATACTTGAATTCATGTTTAAGCTGCATCCAGTGAATACAGATTAACTTGAAGACTGCGTTATGGCGGACAGATTTATTTTTGCATTTGATAAATACATTTAACCACAGTGATACATTCGACCTGAAGATTTAAGCCTGAGCAATGTAAATAAGGCAAGATGAAGATGGCGTCATTCGTCTGTATAAAATATATTTAAATCTTTGTATCTAAGTAAAGAATAAAAATTACAATCTTCTGAACCAATTTTAACGTATGGCACGCCAACATCATATTAATGAGTTAATCCTAGTTTTTCTTAGATAAACCTAGTTTGTCTCCAATTAAACGAGATTTTTCTCGGTAACCACATTAATTGAAAAAAACTAAGTTTAAATGAGAAAAAGTAGATTTAGCTGCTCCAAAACCGCAAAAAAAGAGTTAAACCTATTTTTTCCTAATTTAACTTTATTCTTGGTTTAACTGCGCCACAATCACATTAATTAATATCAAGGTGAGTTTTGCGCAGTTAATCTCAGTTTTTCTCACGTAAACCTATTTTTTTTACAAGTAAATGTATGAAAAGAACTAGATTCAATTGAGATAAATTAAGATTATCACCAACAAACTATGTTTGCCTCATTTTTGTTATTTGTCATGCTTTATCAGTTAAGTTGTTGTCACACTACACCGTATAGCGCTACCGGATGCCGAACTTATAGAAAAAAATCCACAGAAAGTTATAGGTGGAGAAAGGTGACCCCGCGATAGATGTATGGGACGCATACAACGGACAAAACCCACAATGAACGCACGATCAACGAACAAAACGTACAGTGAACGCACGATCAACGCACATATACAGGACGTACAACATTTAATTAACGGACATCACCGTATTAGTAACGGACTTGTACTGCATAAAAGGTATGCGGAACTGACGAATCGTTCTTCGAACGTCTGATGAACATATTTCTACCGGTCACGTAACAGCCAGAACGGGTATAAAAAATCTGAGATTTTGTCCTCATAACCGACGATATCCAAATGGACATCCAACAGATCAAAACGTGCTTGGATCAGGACAGTTTGACAACGAACTAAAAACTTTCGGAAGGTCCTTACCCATGCAGTGCAGGGAGACAAATGAGAGTTATACTATATTTGGCAGACGACCGCAGTCTAGGTGATTTGTAGCCAAATTATCCAATGAACGCGAAGAACCCCTACAATCATAATTATTCAACATTAGTTTTGTCTAGTGGACCAAGGTTTCACATCAATTATTTATCAGTTCCGATGCGTTCCTTTTCATTTATAGTACATTGAACATACGTTATATATCCGGTAGTAGTCCACACAAGAATAACGAACAAAACCAACACCAGCGCATTGCTGTCGTACACTCTAACGGACAACTTTGTATGGTGGTGTACCTTCCAAATTTTGAACATGTTCGATGTTTGTTTGTTTATTGTTGTTTAACGTCCCACTCAAGAATATTTTACTCATATGGAGACGTTTGAACATGTTCGAAACCTTCCACCAGATGGAACGTACATCGCCGGACAAGAAACTCAGACGCCGCATAAGAAACGGAAAAGAAACGTATGCGAACGTTAATAACGGATTGAAAACTTTGTTATACGTTCGACGTCCGTTAGCGCTATATGGTGTAGTATGACAGTAGCACTACACTTCGTGTTTCTTAGTTAAACCTAGTTTGAGTTTTCCTCCAGTTAAACCTAGTTTTTGTTTTTCTCCAACTAAATCTAGAACTTTTCAGTATCCCACACTAACTGAAAAAAACTGAGAAAAATTATATTTCACAAAAATTGAGTGACATTTACTTTTTATCGAGAAAAACTTAGTTTTACTGACAAAACTACGTTTAACTTTGCAGATATCACAATAATGAGTATAAATGCGATTTGAGCCCAGTTTATCCTAGGAGAATCTGAAGGAAAACAAGTTTAAACTCGTAACCCACATTAGCTGATGAAAAGCTAGGTTTCATTGAAAAAAGTAGATTTGACTGGAGAAAAGTAGGTTTAACTGTGAAGTGTAGCTCTTCAATGTGATTTTGACGTAACATATTGACAGAAACAATTAGAGTTACAAGGGACCCATAATTCCTAATGCTTACCTCAGCAAGATGCAGCAAGTCGTACAAATTAACTATATGGACTTGTACATTGTACAAATCGAAGTGCGACATTTGGGAAAGCTTCTATTGCGCTGTCTAAATATAATTATAATTTTTAATATTAAGGAGTAAAGGAAATGGACCCTAACCCTAAAAGCAAATCTCCGTGACCATACGACCATGATCTTTGCAATTTGCGGTAGAGGACGCCCACTTCATCATAACATTTTACTGTTTTAATCTTTCATATGAACTTCTGATTTGATTAAAAATAATAATGCATTACCGCTATAAAGACCACAGAGCTGCGTTGTTAAAACTGAACAATGTTTTAACACAGTTATTATTTACCTATTTTCTTCATTTGTACCGATGGAATGTCTTAATGTTTTGATAAACATGGATCAAGTAAAAATAATACAATAAACTTATCTCAGGCACCAGACTATAAATATATAGGATGTCCAGGACATACATATATATACAAATCTGGTGTAATTGGACAAACTCGCGGGGCCTCCGTGGCCGAGTGGTTAGAGCATTGCGCTTTAAATCACAAGGCCTCTCACCTCTGGTTCGAATCCCGCTAGGGTCATTTCGAATTAAGTGGGAAAGTTTGCCAGTTTTCTAGCGGAAGGTCGGTGGTCTTTACCCGGGTAACCGGGGTTTCTCCTCCACCAATAAAAACTGGACGCCATCATATGACTGAAAGATTGTTGAGTATGGCTTTAAACAAAATATCAAATATCAAATATCAGACAAACTCGCACCTCTGGAAATCAAGAGATTGGTTCCATCGAGTAGTAAAAATCCCCTGTCGACAGGTCACACCCGTATATCAAGTGTATCATTTATTTCGCCGGATAAACATATTGTATATGTACAAAAGACACCTTCCCTTTTTACAGTGGTTAATCTTAGACGGATTAGGCTATGCATTTAAGATTTATCATTTGGCCTTGTATTATACCAGTTTCCCTTTAGAATTTTTTTTTTAAATAAGAGCTCAACTGATGAAGACCGAAACGATCGTCTTCAGCATTATAACTTTGGTATTATAATTATAATAGATATACATGTATATACAAAGCTGGTGGTATTGGACAAACACGGACCTCTGGAAATCCAGAGATGGAATCAGGTTCCATGGAGAAGTAAGCATCCCCTGTCGACCAATCACACCCGTCGCGAGTCAAAAGCCAAATTGAAATGAAATAAAAGAGGAATAAATACGTGTCACTACTGGTACCGACGACTCAACAACCGTTATACATTTTAAATATACTAACGGATTCGTCAACATACAACGGGGTTTGATATCTGTAATTAGACTCTTTACTGTTGATTTTATATATTCAGATAATTAAAACAAACTCTACCCTTTAAAATGCCACATCGTTTAGACTACAAACCAGTCGGCAAACTCTCATTGAAAATTGGTTTTGGTCAATAGTTTGGTGATCGTCGTAACTATGTAAGTGTTCCTCCTTACGAATAATTTAACCATAAATTTGTATTATAGACATTATACCAAAGTTATAGGTTTGCAAACAACACTACAAGAAAAAATAATGCTGGGGGCCATCGTTTGTATGAATAAAACATCATCAGTTGGAGTTGTGTGTGCGTGCGTGCGTGCGCGCGCGCGCGCGTGTGTGTGTGTGTGTGTGTTCGAGGGATAAGTATGCAAGGAATGGTTCAATCTTGAATTTAGAGTCCAAAACAAAACGTGACATTACAGAAGATCAAATAAGAAAAGGATTTATATTCCGAAGAATAACCACTGTAAAACGACTATCTTAGTTTTTTATGAGTTAATGATTTGAATTGTGCTATCCATATATAATATTTCTTTTCTTCTGAATACAGCAATCCGCTGGAACCAGAAACTGAACCACTGGGTTTATGCACATCCTCGGGAATTCAAACGGTCCTCCAGCAGTGGCAACGACCCAGTGACAGTAAATATTGTAAACATAATACCAAAGTTACAGTTTTGCAGATGTTACCACTTGGCACTTACAATGTACCTATAGAATTAACCCCTCGAAGTGACGTCATTAATATAACAACTATGGAAGAAAGTAAAATACTGTATTATACATGCATTCGGTCGTTAATCGCAGTGAAAAAGGTAGAGAAGGAAAAAACAAATAAGGTTTAATACATTCTCACTATATCGTCATTATGTCCCACTCTACACACAGTGAATCGCAGGATCCACGGCTTCTAGAAATAATAGGGGGTTTTGTGTATTGTACTCACCCTACAAATATTGTTAACAATAAATTAAAGATACATGTATTAACTTATTGGTTCTTGAGAATTGTCAATAAATGTGAAGAAACATAAAGGGGTATTAAATCTATATAAATTAAAACATTTTCTCTCCTATTTTACTATTTAAATTAATATACACTTACAAAAAGAGATATACGCAGGCTTAAAAATTCTTAAATTTCTATATATATTTTGTGAAAATTGCTTGAGAAACTCAGTTTGGGAATTATTCACTTACAATTGATTAATTCAACCTTACTATATGTATGTGCATACCACACTGGATCTTACCTTATTTTCACAAAATATATTGGGATATTAGATCGCCATGCGTGTGCATAACTCTTGTTTGTTACTGTTTATTAAGTACAAGTAGTAAAAGAATAATGAAATAGACATCAACTTCATACACGTATCTACATTGTACATCCGCCAGTTCAATTTCTTTATGGCATACCGTATGTTTAAAATTTGTAAGATTTATACGGCTGTTTTTAACGAATGACTGTTTATATGTCCGACGTCTGAAATGCTGAGGCAATGAAAAAGGAGTATTGTTTTTCCATCTGGTATCACATACCAATAAATTCCGGCAACACAATAAAACTTATAGTATATATATAGAGTTTGGCATTTATTACTCTGAAAACCTTCAAGAGAATGAGATTGGAAATTGAAGTTTCTAAAACACGCAATATTCTATAAAAAACGTAAACATTTAAGCAGTAAATAAGAATTTGTTATCATACCTGAACTATCGGACAAAGATTGTTTGCCAGTATCAACCCTGAAAACTTTATTCACTTTTAAAATCTTGTTTTGACTATTGCTAGTGGTGGTCTAGTGTTTCTTGGTTTGACAATAACTTCATGGTACTAGTCTATACAAAGAAGATAGCGGTCGACCCTTCGCCAATCACTCAAAATTAAATTTGTTGTCAGGTGTCTTTCAAAATCGACATGAAACTTAAAACCTTAAACTGCATTAAGATATTTGATACAATCATTTAAGAGCTTTCTAGATGTCTGTTTGCTATAATCCCTCTCTGTATGTGATTGTTGTTGCATTGTGAAGAACTTTTCACTTATATGGAGACGTCACCAAATGCCGGTCAAAGGCTTCAAATTTAGGCCTATGTTCGGCACTTACAGACATTGAGCAGCGAGGGGTCTTTGAGGTATCGAAACAAACTGTGACACGGGACCTCTGTTTTGATGATTGGATGATTGGAAATATAAATAAACATACAGATAGATAATTAAATATATAAATAGGTAGGTGGTTCGATAGATAGATAGATAGATAGATAGATAGATAGATAGATAGATAGATAGATAGATAGATGGAATGGTGGAGAGAGAGAGAGAGTGAGAGTGAGATTACTGCACTTTAATTTATCATCAAAAGTTTATAACGCAGGTCTGAAGTGCCCTTCATAGAATTTACTATTAATACAAACATCTCGGATCAAATAAGTAAATAATGATATGGAACACATATTTATGTTTATAGGCATAAGAAATCAAACGGGAAACTAAGTAAATACATAATACGTCAATTTCTTTGCCATGAAGCAAAACTATTTTTGTCTTTTCCACCAAACAGATATGACGTCACCAGTATATATGCCTAGTATATTTTGTTTTGACAATATGTTAGCTATATATAAAATGGATCTGCACCAATTCTGTTACATAACAGTTCATAGATGAATACTATTTTACTCTCATGTTCACTGCGCCATTTCACAGATTGCGCAAGGAGGCATAAATATGATATCCATGTAGTACTAACATAAGGACAATAAATGGATATGGAAACAATTATAATAGATATGTATCGCGTATACATTTAAATGAATGATAGCATAATTAGTGTTTTTTCTGTAACTTTCAATTTTCGAACAACTCTCAATATATTTGCACAGACTGAACCAGAACTTAATGTATCTGTTGTGTACCATCAGCAATACATTATCAGATATTCTGACATGTGAAACATTTTATACTTTCCTTTGGCACCGAGAACGCAAATTTATTTAAAGGAAAATAATCAAAACGTTCTCACAAAATACATGTATAGTGTATCGCAGAAAGGTTATCGCTTAAAATGTAAATGATGTTCCTCGCAAAACTTACGTCAATAACCTTGCGCGTTTTGACATTCAACGTAAAGCACTCAAAAATGAGACTGATTTATGCGATATTAGATAGTGCACTGAATGTATTTATACACTTACCTATATCAGACTTAATGTAGACTGTATGTTAGCAATCAAAATAATGGAGAATTATAGGAACTATTTATGGTTTTGGAAGTAATATTTTAAGACAATTTTTGTTATGGTAGTCCTGTGATCGTTTATCGTGGCGGGTGGACATGATCTTATTTGTTACCTTATTATTCCCCATGGTTCACAGATTTTTCCTTCTTTTAAGAAGGGATGATTTTCGTATCAAACCATATGGTATTGACATACTACGCGCGTTATGACGTCACAATAAAATTAATGACGTGGAACTTCTGTGGCTTCTAGAAATGCAGTATATAGTTATGTCTGACTTGACATATATCTGCGTAGATCTTCATAGAGATGTTTTTAAGAAATTGGTGAAAAATAATAAACCCTTACTTTGGGGGTATGACGAAGGAATCTCAAATCTCGAAATACGATATATGAATGACAAACCCTCGCTTGTCATTCAAGAAGTTTACCTCGGATCGATATTCCTTCGTTACACCCTAAGCTTATTCTAGATTCTATTATTGGTCATTCATGTCATGGCCAGAACTGCCTCAAAGCTTCAGAAAGCCCTCATACTGTTGGATTGGTAGCTACAACTATGAAGATTTTCCCCTACAGAATAAAAATGTTATCCGTTCACAAGAGATATTCACCAGTTGAAACGTGTCTTACACTCCACACGGTTGATGACAATTGACTCAAGCATAATTGGTAGTTTAAACTGGTTGTCAATTTGGTGGTTAATTAATCAATTTGATGTAATAATTTATTATTATTCCAGTTGCAGTTAATTGCTATGGTTAAGACATTCAAAACATATAAATATTTAATGCATTAATGTTCATCTATTCCCAAAGAACACTTAGGAATTTACCATAGGAAATATAATATATATCAAGGTTTGGCTGATAAATGATTTAGATATCGATGATAGAATTAATAATATGCTAATGTCATTACCAGTGCGATTTTGTTTGGCGAATGCCACATTCAGAATATAACAACAATTCCTTGCGTAAAATCAAGCGATAGCCTGGCAACACATTTTTCTGTCAAGACCTTCCAAATACAAATTAAAGTCAATGATTCCACACAAAATATCACTACCATTTGAGACTCGTTCTTCTGGTAATCATTTGTTTGGTTTTGCAAATTTGGTACACATTTGAAGATATATACGCATAACATTTTATGCTATTAATGTGTTCTTATTTGAAATAAGATTCATTGCAAAATTATCGGTAAAGCAATTCATGGAAATCAAAATATATGCCTATTGTGTTTAATTATTTTTGTCATCCCCATCGGCCAGAATAAACAATCCTAAACAATAGAAAAGAGAATACCATCTAAACATTGTGGGGGTTAATGCTTAATTAATGCTTAATGATGTTGCTTTTTGATTGTCACATATTAGTTACAGTATATCTATTTATCATTCAACATTGCGTAACACTTGGAACTTATACTATGAAGTACGGGTGGACATACATTGCCATTATAGTTCATTAACACTTGTAATTTATACTTTGAAGTATGGGTGGAAAAACTTCATGATTTTAGTTGATTTATTCTTGCAAATTATTCTCTGAAGCACGGGTGGAAATACTTCCTGATTATAATTTATTAACACTTGTAAATTATACTTTGTAGTGCGGGTGGAAATACTTCCTGATCATAATTTATCAACACTTGAAAATTATACTTTGTAGTGCGGCTAGAAATACTTCCTGATTATAATTTGTTAACACTTGTAAATTATACTTTGTAGTGCGGGTGGAAATACTTCCTGATTTGGTTTGATTAACGCTTGTAAATTATACTTGGAAGTACATGAAGAAATGCTTCGAAATCACAGTTGATTAATACTTGTAATATAAAAACTCTCAGATACCATGGAGTCAGGGTGAAAATACTTCGTAATTACATTTGATTAGTACTTGTCAATCATACTTTGAAGTACGGACGGAAATACTTCGTAATTATAGTTGTAATTGTTGTGTACTTGTAAATTGTACTCTGAAGTACGGGTGGAAATACGGCATCTTCTCATTTGTCCACTATCTAAGTGGTAACTGTTACAGCGAAAATTGAGTGAACCAGCGAGTGGCAACATATACCTGTATGTTGTGATTTTGATTTTTGAATTTTTTTTAAGCCATACTCAACAATCCTTCAGTCATATGATGGCGTCCAGTTTTTTATTGGTGGAGCAGAAACCCGGTTACCCGGGTAAAGACCACCGACCTTCCGAAAGAAAACTGGCAAACTTTCCCACTTAATTCGAAAAGACCCTAGCGGGATTCGAACCAGAGGTGAGAGGCCTTGTGATTTGAAGCGCAATGCTCTAACCACATGGCCACGGAGGCCCCGTTGTATGTTGTGAAGACCAACAAACTAAATGGAGAAAATGAGCTGATATACTAGAAATAACATTTGAGTACATTGAAACTTCACTGTGAAAATAAAGATGACAAAATGAAGAAAATTCTGGAAAAATGATACAGAAAAATTCAAATATCATACTCGTAACTTTGATATAATACATTTGGATGAAACAGGCCAATCAATATTTCAGGTGTATTTTTCCTGTCACAAGTCGCATATTACCGTATAGACCGAAGATTCCGACTTTTTCGATTATAGCTATGTAACTCTACCAGACGTCAGCGATACTTTACTAAGTGATAATTCGTCGACTATAAGCAATCAATGATACACCTGGTTGTAAAATTTACACATGATTTGCATAGTTTTGTCTTTTATTTCACCCCATTTTAAGTCTTCTTAACAATTTTAAACTTTTGCTTAAAACAGTAGATTGTTGGTGCTATTTTTTTATATTATTCAAGCATGTTCTCACTTCTTTATTGTTCTGTTCTACAAAACATAAGTATTTATCATTTGGCCTTGCATGACACCACTTTTGTCTTTCGGAAAATTTTATTAATATCAAATTCGAGCTCAACTGATGAAGTCTTATTGACAGAAACATTCTTCTTAAGAAATTTGTTTTGACCAAGTTTGTAAAACTATAACATTGGTATTATTAATAAGATTTAATTAAGTGCGACACATTATTATTTTATATTTATTTGTTCGAGTGATTATGGCACGAATGTTTAGTAGCCGAATACATTTCGGGTAAGCGGAACTTCTCTTGACTTTTCTTTAAATCCGTTCGTATATAAGGAGGTGTCGCAATGGGACTTGTGTCAGTTCACCTTGAAATTTTCGAAAGGTAAGTAGTTTTCTAGTTTCTCAGCAAAATACAAAAATGCATGTAAAAATTGTTAAATATATAATTGGACTATAGTGTTTTAAAGTAAATTCTTGAATTTAATTTGGAAATAAGATGATGTTAATGGATTTGGTTTTCACCTTTCACGCAGAAATACCCTTTGCAAAACTCATTGTATTTATTCACACGGGTCAATTCACCGGCTAGTAATTAGATCTAAGCATTCATGTTATACATATGTGCTAAAAATTATTCATTTGATGTCAACTTATACATTTATTTGTTTGAGCCGCAGTATAATGCCACGCCAAAGACAAAGACGCCTCATAGCTCAAAGGGAGAATCCCGTTCAACCACCACTAGACGAGGACGACATAGGAAAGATCAACAAAATAATGAGCCTATCCATCCGGAACCAGTTCAGGCGGCCACAGTGTGTCATCACGACATTCAATTGGCAGCAGACCAAGTTACTAACAGGATTCTGGGGAACATTTCCAAAGCACAATCTCAGAATCAGCCTGTACCCATTTATGATGTCAGGCCTGCCCCAACGGAGCAAGGTAACAATTCAATTTCTTTTGATTCTACGGAGAATATTCAACACACTGATAGCGTTGAGCATGATTTAGGACACCGTATATCAAATAAATTAAAACTCAAAATTGAATTTGGAGAGTTTGTTGATTTAGAATCTTTACTTAATAAGTCATTTGACTCAGATGACAATTCAAAACAATTGACAATGAAAGATGGAAAATAATGCTCGATTCAAAAAAGAACTTAAGTAGAATCAATTCAATTCAGCGATGGACTGATGCATTTCTGATATATGCTACTATTTATGCTGCAGCTCACCTATCGTCATTTCCAAGTCTTTTGAAATACATACATACAATTAGATTAGGTGCAAGTAGAAGGTCTGGTCTAGGCTGGAAACTATATGATATTCAATTTCGTCTGAAAAAAGAGGCCAATCCATCCTTGTCGTGCGGCATTGTGGACCAAGAACTTTGGTTATTATATATGTATCAAAACGTAGGTCAGATTCAACAATCTGTGTCATTACAATCTTCATCTGGTGTCAACAAGTGGTATGACTATAATTATAAAGGCATTTGTACTAGACAGTCTTGCCCATATCTGCACAGGTGTATTAAATGTTCTTTTGCTCATCCATCAATTAAATGTAAAATTCATTCAATACCTCAAAATGTAAGGTTTTCTCAAAGAAACAGTGGCAAAACGTTCGCCACAGGAGCTGATCAGAATGTCAAACCCAAACTTGGACGTGATTAATATAGAAAATTCACCAATTAAGGCTGACGTTTTAGGAAAATATCTTGAGAATTACACAGACCACGAAGTTGTTAGGCGTTCGTTTGATGGGTTTTCAAACGGTTTCAAAATACATTCTGATGGTCCTAGAGAATCGGTTATTTGTAATAACCTAAAGTCTATAAGTACACTTGATAAAAATCGCCATGAAAGAGGTTGATCTTGGCCGCATAGCTGTCCCCTTTTTAGATATGCCTTTTAAGAATATAAGAATTTCTCCTGTTGGAATCATTTCAAAAAAGGACGGGTCTTGTAGATTAATACATCATTTATCCTTTCCTCTTGGTGCTAGTGTCAATGATTATATTGATTATGAGATCTGTAAAGTTCAGTATACTTCAATCGATACTGCTTTAGAAATGTTATCAAAATTAGGACCTGGTGCTATTCCGTTACTGGACTCCTTAGCTTTTGCACTAGAGCCATACCACCTTCAAGAGCGTTTAATAGGATATTTTATGATGCTATGAAGGGGCTTTTGAAGCCTCACCATAGACTTCGTATATCTCAAGAAATGAAAGAAGATATAAAAGTTTGGTTGACTTTTCTAGAATTTTTCAATGGCACATCGTACTATGACAAATTTGAATGGGAAGATACAAGTAGTTTGCACTTATTTACCGACAGAGCGGGTGCAGCTGATCTTGATTGTGCAGCTATATTTCAGACCAGTTGGGTATTTCTTCCTTGGCCAACTATATGGTTTAATAAAGTCATACTGAACAGAACTTTTGGAATTAGTGCTTATTTCTTTGGCCTTTCATATATGGGGGAGTTGAAACAAAAGAGAATTATCTTGCACACAGATAATGAGGCACTAGTTCTTATCCTAGGCAAAAAAAACGTCAAAATCAAAACGGGTATTGCAACTCTTGCGTCCTACAATTCTTTTAAGTATGCGATTATATTTTCAGTTTAAAAGTAGGCATATAATGGGCAAAAGTAATATTTCTGCTAATGCAATTTCTCGACAGCTTTGGACACGTTTTCGTCAGGCCTTTCCCGACGCCGATTTGTTGCCTGCACCAGTCCCTCCAGCATTCATGAATATGCTTTGCAGAATTGAACAAATCAAATACTGAGTGCTTCTATATCTACAAAAGCATCAATAATGTATTCTGTGGCACTATACACATTCGTAAGATTTGTGGAAAGTCAAGGTCATATTGTTAGTTTCCCAACATCTCTGAAACAGGTCATTGATTTCATATCATACCTTTCTTTATATAAATTTGCTTCATCAACAATCAAGTGTTATATATCCGCATTGTCTTACAAATGTAAAATGTCAAATGCATTTGATTTTACTGATTTCTTTGTTGTCAAAAAATTGTTATCAGGTCTTAGTAGATGTTAGACGAGATCTAAGACTATCAGAAACATTTGATATATTAGTTAGAATTATTCATGCATTGCCAGCAATGTGCACCTCAAACTTTGAATCAATTCTTTTTGGCGCAATTTTCACACTAGCATATTTTGCATTTTTAAGAGTTGGAGAAGTTGTACAAACGTTACGTAATGATATGGGCCATGCCCTGCAACTACAATACGTTTATATTTTTTGTAATCGTATAGAACTGTACATTCCCCACTCCAAATCGGATCAACAGGGTCGTGGCATCATTATTTGCATTCCCTCCTCAAATAAAGCAATATTTCCCGTTAAAGCTCTGAAACAGTAAAATAGTATACGACCCAACTTTCAAGGATCATTTTTTCTACGTGTATCCGGGGTTCCGGTTGCAAGATACCAGTTCTCATATGTTTTAAAAACTGCGTTAACATACATCTCACTCTTTCAGAATAGGCGAAGCCACATCAGCGGCCCTATCTCGGTGGTCTGATTCGCAGAAATCAATAATTCTAAGAAAAAAAGTTGAAAAGACCCTCAACAATTTGCATAAATTGCTGCCAAACACTAAACGTATATGGTTACAAATTTTGCCTAGGTTTATTTGAAGGCCACCTATCAGCGAGAGATTATTGAATAAAGTCAGAGTCCAACTTAATCCAAAAAAAGCAATTGAGTTAAATGGTGGTAATATTAAATATCCAGAGCTATCCGTAGCATATACAGATCTTTTTGCTAAAGACAAAGTTCATTTATCTCAGTTAGGAAATGATATATTTCTGCACCGTTTGCAACAAGGAATTCATGCATTTGTGTCATCTAGTGTAGTTGTCTCACCTACTGACGGTGAATATGGGCCATGGCTGAATCTCGATTAACCAATACAATGAAAATTTGTTGTATTTATCTGTCCGCTGCAATTTTACTCATCCCTGATTTTGGAATCTAATTTTACATTTACCTTAAGGTCTATGTTGGCGTTGGCTATTTCATTTACCGACATGTATATTGGTGTGGAGTAGTCTGTGATAAGAAGATTTAATTGATAGTAATTAAATCTGTTTATCAAAGTGCGACACATTAATTTTTTATATTTATTTGTTCGAGTGATTATGGCACGAATGTTTAGTAGCCGAATACATTTCGGGTAAGCGGAACTTCTCTTGACTTTTCTTTAAATCCGTTCGTATATAAGGAGGTGTCGCAATGCGACTTGTGTCAATTCACCTTGAAATTTTCTACCCTCCCGCCCTTCCTTCATTTCACTGTATGTATATATTATTTAATTTCTTTGAATCTGTTACTGCCTAAGCTTAATATATTTTCAGATAAAATACCTGTGTTTAGCAAGGATCGTCACGGCTGTACATCAATCAGATGGCGCTGAGTGTTGGAGGATTGGATCGGAGTGTCGTGCAAACCTTTATCATCAATTTCACCGATGTGGCAATTTCGCTCATCGGTTTCCGTTGAGTCTTTCAATTTTTTCTAGCAGACGCTATTTATATTTATTGATTATGTTTACTCTGTTCGACCGATCTCGGAGTTCAGAGTTCTACATTTTCATTTGCATATATTTATATATTTTTGGGAATGCCCATAGAACTCAATTTGAGTACTGGCTTCCATATTTAATCTGAGTGCAACCGTGGCCACATATCGCCAAAAGAATAAATAAACGTAATTCTAATTATATTGCTATTTTTTGTATTTATTTGCATATTTTCTTCAACTCGATAAAGAAGTTGAGCATTTGATAGCAGAGTATGCTCTGCTGATTTTAAGGGAGCTTAAGGACATAAGTGAATACTTGGTATCTTAATCAAATAATTAACTAATGCAGAGGAACAGATTTACCGACATGTATATTGGTGTGGAGTAGTCTGTGATAAAAGTATTCTAGTAAATGTGCGATACTGAGCGTTCATTTATGCAATAAAGAAATTCAAACGTGGGTGTAGAAACATTATAGTTTTTCGTATCTATGCGTTGTATCGTGTCAGACTACACATCATGTTACCAGGTACGTATACAATTTAGACATAAGACAGCTATGAAACACATCTTCTAGCAATTCGGAATACTTCGATGATAGATTATTTATAAAGTCTTCATTCGATCAAGGTGCAATTTGTTTAAGTATATGTTATATTAATCTTGTACGATGAGGACCAGCACAGACTCATTTAGAAGTGCAATTACATTGTATGTCTATTACAACACGCACACATATTTATCTATCTATCTATCTATCTACCTATCTATCTATCTATCTGTCTGTCTGTCTGTCTGTCTGTGTCTGTGTCTGTCTGTGTCTGTCTGTCTGTCTGTGTCTGTCTGTCTGTCTGTCTCTGTCTGTCTCTCTGTCTGTCTGTCTCTCTCTGTCTGCCTGACTCTATCTCTCTCTCTCTCTCTCTCTCTCTCTCTCTCTCTCTCTCTCTCTCTCTCTCTCTCTCTCTCTCTCTCTCTCTCTCTCTCTCTCTCTCCATGTGCTACATTATATAGATTACTGAAATGGAAATTCTCAAGTTTAATTTCATCGGATATTTACACTTCTAAACTAAAACTTAGCGTATGCAAATCTAGGACAAATCATTCAGTGTAGTACTTCCCCAACAGTTTTATTCCTTCAAAATACAACCTATCACTTATTAACGAATATAGAATTTAGAATTTGTGAATTTGATAAAAATATCAATTTCAAATTTTTTGGCTCCATTTTGAATATATCGGTTGCACGTACGTGGCATGGATACTTAAGTTTAACTATGTTGGAAGTCTGTAAAAGTTACATTTCACCTTATACATATGAGTTTATACATATTAAAGAGCATCACAACAGCATGAATTGAACTCTCTGACTTGCAATTTCAAGTGATTAATGGAAATTTCTAATTCTGCTCTTTGTATTTCATAAATGGTTTCATAAATTAGCGAGGCCTGACAAAAGTTAATATAAAAATATATATTATGTGATTGTTTAGGCTGGGAAAATGTGTTGTTCTTATTATTAAGATGTTCTTAATGTTTTAAATAGGCATTAGTTGTTTTTTTAAACATAAATATTCTTTCTGTTTTTAATACTTAGATTGACGAACAATTACAAAAACAGATATACGCAGGTATAAACATTCTTAAATTCCTATATACTTCGTGAAAAATGCTTGCGGAACCCACTTTGACATTATTCGATTCAAACTCACTATTTTTATATGCCTACGACACTGGACGTGACCTTATATTCACAAAATATATTGAAAGATAAGAATTTTATGCCTGTGTATAGATATTATAAACATACTACCAAAGTCATAATGCTCAAGACGATATCGTTTCTGTCAATTAGACTTCATCAGTTGAGCCCCAATTTAAAAGTTATTTTCGAAAGAGAACGTGGTATTTTACAAGGCCAAATGATATCTCTAAAAGTATAGCCGAAACCCGTCTAAGAGTAACCACTGTAAAAAAAAAAATGACTATCTTAGCTTTAGAAAACATTTGGAATTTAAATGATGTTAACAGTGCCAAATATTACTTAGTAAAAAATGAACAACTGGTACCGAAATACCAGGTACTAGGTTTATGTATACCCTCGGGGAGCTCTTCCGCAAATTTTGATATCCTTGTTTGCGATTACTCTGTTTTACTAATTAAAATATTGAGTTACCTGTTCGATAGCGAGTGTTGAATCAGTTCTCTACCAATTGTGACGAGGGTTTCTTCCTCTCCTATTTCATTTTAATTTGACTGTGGATTCACGACGGGTGTGACCAGGAATGCTTACTCCTCCATGACATCTGATCCCATCTCTGGAGTTTGCCCAATATTCACCAGATTTGTATATATCTTGGACGTCCTAAAAATGTATACCTTATTGCTATCTGAGATTTTTATATTTCTGGACTTCAACCACCACTTTAACCTGTTCCTAAAAGAAATTATGAAAAATATATGAATGAACACTTTTTATCAAAAAGAAAAAAATACTAAGTAAGAAGTTATATCTAAACATTTTAAAGGCAATTACATTTCAATTAGAAATCTCGAACAGATCAAAGGCTTATTCCAAGCGTTTACTTCTCTTAATATACATGCAAGTATAACTAATACATTTACAAGAGAACTCCCGTGGCAATATATTTACATAGTTACTTCCGTACGTATACAATGGGTGCCGCAAGTTGCGGTACACTGTTTGTTTAAACGTGATATCACGTGATTTACTTCATATTGTACCATGCATCACTCATTGGATAAACGAATCCTATCTTAATCAGACGAATTCCAGATATACCGCCCGTTTACCGTATGCAAATTTGATTTATAGAACCTTCTACAGATCTGACATAAGATAAAATTTGAAGGGGGTGTGTCAAAGATTAATATATGGAACTGAGCGTAAATGTTTCATTCTTTCGGAGAGAAATGCTAACAGGATCAAGAGCAGTTTAAGTATCGCATTGTAACATCTTGGGAATAAGTTAACAGTTTGACAGAATTTGAGTTTTAAATGTCAATGGTGACAATACGATTTAGGTCTGAATATATGTTTTATATATGAGAAAAGTCTAGTTTCGGAGATTTGGTGTTGAAGGTGCCATTTTGACATTTAAATAAAACATTTGAGTTTATTCTATAATGAAATATTAGCTAAAACGATCTAAGTAGCCACTTAAAGTTCAGTATAAATTATGTATATATATTTTTCAAAGGCTTAAAATCACACTATATAATCGGTCCAAAAATAAAAAAATAGGACAATTCCGTTGGGCATCAGACTGTTGCTTAATTGATTGGTGACAATTTCGATTTCATTTGCAGATTTGTTAACGCTGCAACATCTTTGGTAGGCCTATGCGGGCCGGGAAAACGTATATAAATCAATGTTACTATAAATATTTTATTTCAATTTTATTCATTTATTCAATTATGTTCATAGACGGTGTTGCAAAGTTGTCACGCTCTCGGTTTACTTAGAAAATGAATACTCCTCCTCTTCTCTAGGCCTATACTAAATCCTGCGAGACCATAAATGTTACGAAAGGCGCGACCGAGCTGGGTATCAGTGGTTTTGTACATTAAGAAGTATTTCACGAAAGACCGAGGTTCGAACAATCTAAATAATTTTATGATTATTTTGGCTCTCTGACACGCCCCCTATACGATTCACAATTAAACTCCGCTGTAAAATTAGTAACTAGACACATCGGAATTGAGGTAAATTTCGACCCATATTTTACATAAGTTTTATAAACAACTTTCACATCTCTGGACCAAAATTGTTCAAATTTGCGTATGTGTTGTCTAGTATGTTTAGAAATACTTTAATGAACGTTATTAGTACACATGATATTTATATTCCACAAAATTTCGATTTTTCACATTCCTATGTGTACTCAAATGCACCACATATAACTTAAAACTGCATTTCTATTGTTGTAAAAATGACTTGATTTATGTATATTTAAGACCACGGTGTTGTGATTTAAGAGATGATTTTAACATTAGCACACATATTTATTTTCTCTAGTTTCAGGTGTAAGATTGTTTTCGATGTGCTAAAATGTCTACCAATGAAAGTAAATTGACAAGGTCAGTCTAAATTGAATCATGACAGGGGTGACAGAGACTTGTTTTTTTTTTTTTTTTTTTTTTTTCTTGGAAATAGAACGTATTAATAGGCCCGGTAAAGTAGCACATCCGGGTTCTGTCTAAAACTAGAACAATACGTTCTATTTGGTAGTACGATATACTTAAAAGGGCATTAGCTGTGTTTACCAAAATTATATTTATTTTTTTTTTCTACTTTTACTACTTGTACTTCCTGTACAGTAACAAATAAGAACCATACACAGACATACATATCTTATATTCCTTTATATTTTATACAAATAAGGTCAGGACAATGTGATACCATATACAAATAGTAAGGTGATTTAATCAAGTTCAATTGAAAAATCGCCAAACCTGGGTTTCACAAGCAATTTTCACAAATTATATAGGAATTTAAGAATTTTTATGCCTGTGTATATCTCAATTTCATTATTATATATAGGTCTACGTAGTGAAAAAGGAAAAAGGAAATTGAATAAAAAACACTGACAACTTATGACACTTTAACGTACGCCTATAAATATAACACGCCAAAATCACACCAATGAGTTTTGCCTAGTTTTCTCAGTTCAACCTAGATTTTCTCCAGTTAAACTTAGTTTTTCTCAGTTAAACCTAGTTTTTCTCGTAGCCCAAATTAACTGGATATAAACTAGGTTTAATTGAGAAAAACTAAGATTAACTGCGCCAAAATCATATTAAAACTCATTAATATGATTGTGGCGCAGTTAAACCTAGTTTTCTAACTTAAACTATTTTTTTCTCGAGATAAACTAGGATTAACTCATTTTTGTGATTTTGTCGCAGTTGAAATTAGTTTTTCTCAGTTAAACTTAGTAGTTAATGTGGGATACTGAGAAAAACTAGGTTTATCTGATAAAGCACGCCGAAATCTTCTCGAGATAAACCTAGTTTTTCTCAATTAAACCTAGTTTTTCTCCAGTTAATATGGGTTATGAATTGAATTTAGTTTTTATCCAGTTTATCCTAGTTTTTTCTCGTAACCCAAATTTCATGACTTTATTCGATCAGTTAGTGGAAAACAAAGTTGGTAGGAGTCTCGAAGTTTTCAAACAAAGGCATACCATTTATCCCTCTTTGTTTTGTATACTAATGGAAAGTATAACGGATCACACACATTGCGTTCCGGAATTAAAATTTTAAAGATAAAGTGTATATTTTGCATTTTCCACAAGATTATCATCCTTCTTCATTCCACCTTTTCTATTTATTTATAAATAACGTTTTTTCTCTTTATGTTTTACAAATTAAATAATCGGAAATTGTAAGATATTCCATATTGCTTCATGAAACGGTCATAACCCTTGCCGGCAGTCGGTCGTAAAACTAATCGGTATTCGTAAAGTGTGACTCTTTGCTCCTCACACTCGAAATTCAATCTGTAGTATGAAAATTAAAATGTAAAGGGAAGTAACTCGAAAAAAGTCGACTGACGATTTTTATCAAACCGATGTTTTGGTTAATTCTGCATGCTGATCATTTTATTCCTGATATAATTTTTCTTCTCAAAGAATGGCGTTCGAAATGATAGCCGGGAAAAGTCATAGGCAAAATGATATGTAACTTAAAAGGAAAACACGGTATCCAATACGTTATCGACAGATAAAATGGGCAAAAAACTGTAAATCTTATCAACAGAACTGGTTCAATTATTATGTTGCTATGACTATGTACTTAAACATTTTTATGACATCATCCTTTGTGTTTTGGGTGGTTTATTTTTACTATTCTACAGGTATCTACAGGTAAATGTTGAACAGATAAGTAGCATTTGGCCTTATTGGTCGTCACCTGAACAAAAATAAGAAAACAAAATAATTTCAACCCTCAAACAAATTAATTTTTTTCTGTTATATTTCCAACAGGAATTACATAAGATGTTAATTCTTCAGTCCCCTGATTTGTTTTAATCCATGTTGGGCTATGGGAACATATTCAACTTCATTAATTATGGATTTATTTAGATCCTTCAATCACATTTCTCGCCAGAATTTGCTGGTTAACATTTGCATGGTTGTAATTCCGTACATCATCTGAACAATGACCTGTTTTTTGTTTAACCTGGTTATCGATGTTGGCGGCAGACATATTTGTAACTGTTGCTGCACGTAAAGAATTGTGTGGAAAAACCCTCCATTCCTGCTTTGATAGTAAATCTCCTTTCACGTTAAAATCCTTTTTCATTTCCCCTATACATTTCCTAATAGTAGTTTATAAAATAAACATTCCTAAAGTCCAATTAGCTCTATCTTAAAAAAATTTACAGTCCATTTGGATTTGGCCTTTGTTTCCTGTGCAAATCTGTATTTCGTAATGGTATTATTTTCATTTATTTGAAATTGGCTCCGAGATGTGTTTAATTGTTATTTCAGAATCAATTCTTTCTGTTGTTGATACTATTTCATCATCAGATTTATATCACTTAAATTATGGATATTTCAAGTTGAACTTAGGCTTATTTTCTATATCAATCTCATCATTTATGGAAAATTAACATTAAAGCTATCTAAGACGATTTCGGCTTTCCAATCGTCAATTTTCATCACTTTAGTGGAAATAGCCCACAGTCATATGGAGTTTATATTTCACAAATGATCCGATATGCCAGAGTGTTTAACATATGAACATTTCATATACAGAGGTAAATTACTCACTGACAAATAATTCACACAGGGATATCGAAAACCGCGTTTGATATCAACGTTCCTCAAATTTTATGGTCGGTATAATAGTCATGTTTTCGATTACTCTGTCACACGAAGTGAAATGTTGAGTAACCTGCTAGATGGCAGTTGTTGAGAGGTCTGTACCAAGGCTGCCGAGGATCCGTTCCTCACACATTTCATTTGGATTTCACTGTGGAGCTTCGGTGGGTGTTACCGGTCAACAGTGGATGCTTACTTCTCTATGGCACCTCTTGACTTCCAGAGGTCCGTGTTTGCCCCATTTTACCAGATTTGTATCTATATCCTGGACATCATGTAGATTTATACTTTGGTATAAGAGATTTTTTATATTATCACAAAATATGTATCTGGTCCAGATGAGACATCTTTATACTTTTACTTATTCTGAGTAATAAGTAATCTATTGTCACTGTATTGCATTTGTTGTGACTTTATTATGTTCGTATTATCAAAAGTGACCATTACATGAGATACCTTCATGCCAAGTAATTTTAAATTTTACTCATCTATTCATCTTTGTTTAGATAAAAGCCCTAATCATGCATTGAGGTACAGAGTGGCCCTCGAGTGAGTATATGTTCTCTGTACTATTCAACACCACTGAGTGATTTACACATTACTTAATATTCATCAAAGCAAATTAAGTAAGTCAAAATGAGAAAGATATGGATATTCGAAACGACAAATTGAGTATTTGAAGAACAAATACGAATCCTAAACGGGATTGGACCAGGTGCCCTGTTAGCATGCTACACCCGTCGCAAATGTTCCATCAAAACCTCTCTAGTTCGGTGACAAGGTCAAGCTCGGTGAAAAGGTCATCGATTAGTTGTATATGTAATTGGCGAAAGGGCGTCACACACAAACAAATGCATGTGTGCACGCCATACATTATTAGACAGGATGTAAATGCAATGCTACATTAATCCGAGAGTTGGTCCTCATACTTGTAGATCAATGTAAATACATCACCACAGACGTAATGTAAATATATATATATATATATATATATATATATATATATATATATATATAATTTTAATACAAATGAATATTATATATTTGGGTCCATTTGTTACTAATTCACCCTCGCATTAAAAATGAAGGGAATAAAATTACGCAAAAGTAATTCAACTTCACACTAAGACATGATCTGACAAAAGTAATAGAAGAGATGTTCCATGAAGTCAGTAAGTAACGCTGTTTCGCCAGTTTCTGTGATAATTATAGGTTGCTTTTCAAATTTGGCACCTATCACTGCATAATATCCATATTCCAGGTTGTATAAATGATAAACTGCTTAAGTGATGCTCCATAGTTTTTCCTTTGAAAGTGCATACTATTATGAAGAACCAAAACGAATAGGAACGAAGCCGAGAAAACTTTATTCAGAAGTGACAGTGTCTGGATTTGTTAGTATAAAATACATACATAATCAGATACATTTATATCAACATGTTAAATATCAACGACAGACAATACTAAACGGACGTACGGCAATAGCTTACATGTCTGGATCCAGGCGTTTTGTAATATACTAAAAGAAATAATGGCCCGAATCAAATGATTATACATCTCACAAAACTTCTTCATTAGTTTTCATCAGACGTCCTCCTGTTTTGTAGTAATTAATTGCTAAACGCAACACTTGCCTGAATTGTTGTAAAACTTTAATTATCTTTATTTCTCTTTAATCACAATTATGATCAACATTCTGTTCCTTCAATCGAAATTGACGGATAGAAGTCGACAGATATTTTGAATGTCTTTCTGTATTCCCCGCGTGTCATTCTGTATTCAGAGGGAAATACTGACAGAATGAAATAATACATACTAGAAATTCTATCAATGTACTGTAACTAATATCATATTTAATGAAATATTCTCAATAACATTACACGTCTGCGCTACTAGTACTATCAAATTAGTCATTTACAGTATTGACCCTTGTATGATACACCATTTAAAACAAAAACAAAATGTACACTTATATTAAATGAAGTCAAATTGACAGAAACGATTGTCATGAGCATTATAACTTTGGAATTATGTTTAAAATATTTATTTTAGTGGAATTCTGCATTATTTTATGTCTTATGCCATCACAGCAGAAGAACAAAATTAATATTACTATGATACAGAGTTAAAACAATTTTAAGCAGCTAATTATAAAGCTTTGCTGGTTTTTAGAATCTAACTTCAATTTTCGTTTGCCCAGTCCTGGATCTGTCTGTTAGAGAGAAACTCGCCGTTTGGACTTTTTGTGCCAGGTGGTAGCATGGCCAGGTAAAGTGGCGTGTCTGCACCTGTAACATTTGGCTAATTGAAATACTAAATATACTCAATTTATTCACTCTTCAGAAGGAATATCAACAGTGAATTATTACATAGACATTTACTGTTGACTGTTTTTTCAAAATATTTCCATTTTTTCTTCATAAGCTTTGAATATGATAGAATCTTTCACATTCCAGATTGAAATTATATCAACAAGAAACATTCATTCATGAAATGAAAAAACGATATGAACGATAATATATCTGAAGCATTGCCATTATCTGGTAATTGAAATCGAACTTAAAATTCACACAATATGTTAAAAGTTTTCTCGGGAGTAGGTATCATGGACATCTCTGATTGGTTACAGCATTCTTAATGATGTACTGTACTCCTGAAAATTGTCGCTTTTGTGTAATGTTCGCCATTTCTGCCCTAAGATAAGAGGATGAATTTAAAATGCAAGTGGAATTTTTAAGTAGACGATTGAATCACAGGCATACAAACTTGCCATCTATGAGACTATGGTGATTAGCAGCAAATTTATGACGAGGTGAATATGTTTTCTATCGTCAAATAAATAACCAGGGACGAAAATTTTCAGGTTTACAGTACTGGTTAGAAGTTTACCTTCATCAATTGTCTTGGTGCCTTTGTGACAGGTCATATCTGTATCTACGTACCCTGGACAACACTGTAATAGTGTTTATTACATAAAAATATTGTGTTTCAAAATTTATAACTTGCTAACTGAAGACGGATTTGAATGGATTAATATGCCTGTCGGTACAGAACCACTTATTCGATTAAACATTCGTTAATATTTCATAGATTGATGGAATAAATGTGCACTGTATTTAGTTGTTTAAACGTAATACTATATAGAAAAAATATGATGATAATAATGTAATTTATCGAAAATAAATACAGTGTGAAAACTGTGGTAAACCACTCTTAAATGGGTTCTCAAAGTTATCATATGGATATAACTGTTGAATGATCTATCAGGAATTTGCAATAGTGTTGCAGTTTCTAGTGATATTTTATATATCTTTGAGGAACAGTTGACTCATTTTGCAAATTTGGTTAATTATGCATCTGGTATTTTCTGTTTACTCAGGTGCTTTAATGTTACACCCATTGACCTTGACATTTTGTCACAAAGACGAATTCCTAACAACGGTCTAACATTTTGTATACAAAACATCAACCAGATTTAGTTGATAAGCCATTTGTATAAAACTGGAACAGTCACTACCATTTTGTAAGTCTTTTGTATGACATTTTACTGGCAATTACATGTACGACATCCTGCTTGCGCGTCAAATATTCTACGTGGTATTGGCAAACATTGTATACCAACTGAAGAAGTTACACATTATCATTATGTTGTCCGATTCACTTAAACTGGCGTGGCGGATCCACCTTTTGATTATCATACTTATGCATGGTGACAAATAGGACTAATCTAGTCAGTGTATTTTATATGTCATGCTTTATTACCTAAAATCATTTTTAATCTATTACCTAAAAATCGTCCAGGTCAGGAAAGGGTTCCCAAGACTACACCCCGCTAGGTTATATGGATTTTACTATAACGGCCATAAAATGGGGGGTGTAATTTAAGCCATAAAAATCAGAATCAAAATATCTTACTCAATCAATTCTCACATCTATGTACTTGCTCTGCCTGGACATTGTAATATTTACGTCTATGGATTTCGCTTGAACATTTGTACTACATACACATAGGATAGATAATGCACATAATTATTATATTGACCATGAAACTTGCATGATATAATTTAAACCATACTTGATCATAACCTAGGTTTTGTGGAATACTTCAATTCATGCATATGGAATATTCTAAATGTCTGTTCTGACAAAAATGCATTCAAGAAAAACACCTGGACATTTCATGATGTGACACTTAATATCTACACTTACACAATTAATAACTATATCTTCTCTAGGATCTTTAGACATTTCTCTATGTTGTATCAGTGTCATCACAGTCGCCCCGACCTTTGACATACCATAAGCCGTCTCTGGGTAACCTTTTTTCTCGAAATCCCCAGTTTTAGCAGAACTGTGATAAACGACAAAATGTTGACAGAAATAATAACATACATTAGTGAATCATTAACTCAATTTATTAGTATACCGTGAGTACTTGCAAATGATTATAAAGATAAAATAGAAGAGTTATCTTTCCTGAATTTTTTCAACATTAGATTTTGCTCTACCGTACAAAATCAAAATATTTTATTTCACGACACATTTTACTAGGAGAAACCCAATGTAAAAATATCATGTTAGAGTTATCTTTCCTTGTCAGTAAATAGATTAACTCATCAGCCCCTGATATCACATTTGGACCTGCCCATTTCAAAGAATGGTTGAGTTCACTGTCGAGATTCAGGGGTTTATCAATTAGAATTAAAATTTTATAACAATTTTACATACAGGATGAAATTGTTCACTCCTGAATTATGACAGTAGACCATACTATTTATTGAACTGAATGAGTTATTCACACGATTAGATGGAATAACAGCCATTCCTTCGTAACATATCAACATGCAGGACTTTATACTGCGATTTCTTTTCAAAGAACTATAAAAGCATGCTAAAATATTTTCACAGACATTATTGTATAAGTAATGATTTCAAATTTTATTTGGTAGTTTTTGCATTTTATGAGCATTTACAGGTTGGTAAGCACGTGTTTGGCTGTGCTTGTACGTCTTTTGATCTAAGCTGTATGTTTATGTGTACTAGTATGTGCATGTCTGTTTGTTGCTCCATCTGTGTATGTGTATGCGTGCAAGGAAATGAACAACGATTAACACTTACTCAATGAATTCTTGCATGTACTTTTCTAGCTGTGGCATTGTAAGATTTCCATCTTTGAATTTCGATTGAACATCTGGACGACACTTTGGAAAAGTATCTTGACACGCCTTACTAGAGACATTACACACCCTGAATATAGATCAAACCATGTATTACCCTTTACATTTTAACTGACACGAGCTGATTATCTTAACGATTGTGTGTATCTCTCTATTTAATACATTTTTGGTATTGAAATTCATCAATTAAATAAATGTTAATTTTAATTGTTATTTTTCACATTGTGAGAAATAACACTCTGCAAAATCAATGTAAACTGTGTTATTTTCACTCAGCCAATCAAAATACGTTTCAAATTGTTTACTACTCCTTTTTCTTGTTTTATTAGAAATGTTTTTAAGAAAAATGTATTAAATAGAATATTTTCCATTTTTCATGAATAACATTTTTATTTCATCTTGTGAGGCAGAAAAATGCATATTTAACACTCGTGATAACTCATGTTGAATATCATTCTTCTGCTTCACGCGATAAAAAGTTGGCACATATCCTCTATATATCTTGAAATTATTTCTATCATTTATTTCTCATATAATAGAACTTGATGAATAAAAAATATTTGTACAGATGCTTTTGTGCACGACCCTAAAACGTTTTTAAAAATAACTTGATGATCTCACAAACTATAAATACGTGTGTAATTAGCCCATGTTTAAATGATACAACTAAGATTTTCTAAAGTTCTTGAAGCTTCAAATTCATTCAAATGTTTTGTTATCTGTTGATAGTAGGCAAACAAACAAACATTATGGCAATTTATTATATACGTCATTCAAGTCAGAATGGAGTATGCTGCGTGGAGCAGTTTGTGAAACATGTGAAAGATCTAGTGTCCGCCATTTTGACTTGATCGCCATCCATAATAAATAGATATTTCCCGACCCAAAATAAACAGATAACAAAACATCTTAATGAATATGAAGCGTCCTAAAATTTGGGAAGGCCCCAGTTTTATAGATGATGTTAATACAAAGGTATTTATATTTTGAGGGATAATCTCGTTTCCGCAAATTTTACGGTCGGTTTAATGACCTTGTTTGCAATGACCATATTTCACTAAATGAAATGTTGAGTTACCTGTTCGGTACCGGTTGTGACGAGGTTTTATTGCTCACTTATTTCATTTGAGTTTTGCTGTGGTGCTCACGGCGGGTGTGACCGGTCGGCAGTGGATGCTTACTCCTTTGTGGCACCTGTTCCCACCTCTGGATTTCCAGATGTCCGTGTTCGCCCTATATTCACCAGATTTGTATATTGTACCCTGGACCTCCTGGAGATTTATACATTTGTATCTCTGATTTTTATATTATTAAAAAACATAATTGTCAGTTAAGATTTTGATAAATGGTGGCCTACATATGATAATTTGCAATAAATTGTAATATTAATTGACAAATATCGTTGTCATGTCAAATTGAAGGTCGTGTCTAATTGTTTGTTGTTTTTTTTTTTTAGGGGGGGGGGTATTTTAATGATTTTTCCTATGACAGAGGCATGTTTGAACAAAGCTTTTATTAATAAACAGATAACAAAATATCTAAATGCATGTAAAGCGTCAAGAAATTTGGGAAAATAAAAGTTTCAAACATGATATTAATGCAAAGGTATTTATATTTGTGAGATAGTCATGTTTATTCAAAAATGTAATAGTCCGTTGTTAAGACCAGAATAACTGGTTGTTTGTTTGTTTATTGTTGTTTAACGTCCCACTCAAGAATCTTTTACTCATATGGAGAGGTCACCAAATGCCGGTGAAGGGCTTCAAATTTTGGCCTGTGCTCGGCACTTACGGCCATTCAGCATTGACGGTTCTTTAACATGCGACACACCTACTGCGACACGGGACCTCGAGTTTTACTGTCGCATCCGAAAGACAGGAAACCAACCTGCCACCGGCTGGACTTGAACTCACGACCTCACGATCAACAGTCGAGCGCGCTACCGACTGAGCCAGTCCGGCTCCAGAATAACTGGTCACACACACACACACACACACACACACACACACACACACACACACACACACACAGATAGATATATATATATATATATATATATATATATATATATATATATATAATTTTGAATAATTATATTAATTGACAAATATTGTTGTCTTTTCTATATGTTATACATATACATCTCATAATGATAAAAGAGATCAACAGAACCTAACGAAAAGCACAGCCAAAAGATACACTTCTATCACATAAAAAGTCATTTAAAAATACTTAACTTGCATGAGGCCTTAGTAAGGGAAACAAAATATTGCAAGCGTCCAGTGTCCCTGTGAAATTAGTTTTACATGTTACTTCTGCTCGCTCAGCAAACGGGGTTGTCGATGTTAGCTTTCAATAATAAATGAAAAACTTGATGAAATATGGAAGGGTTCAACCAGTAATATATATAAACACACAAATAAAATAATTGTTTTGTAATTAACAAAATCATCTCTCTCTCTCTCTCTCTCTCTCTCTCTCTCTATATATATATATATATATATATATATATATATATATATATATATATGAAACCTGTATATAGGGACCACCCAAGGGACCAGAGAATATTGACCTTTATATGCAGATGACCCTTATACACAGGTTCAATTTAGTTGAAGTATGCAGTCAAGGGACTTGAAAAAACTGGCCTTTATAGACAGGTAATCCTTATATAGAGGTGGCCACTATAGCAGGTTTTACTGTATATATATATATATAGAGAGAGAGAGAGAGAGAGAGAGAGAGAGAGAGAGAGAGAGAGAGAGAGATTAAAATATTGTTATACTGCCACCATTATTCAACCTCAGTTTGGCATTATTACAAGGAGGTTTGGCGATAGGTTAAGAGAAAGCATTAATGAAATTATAGGGAAAATTGGAAAAGTGGACTTTGTGGTGTACAGAGAGGAGACAAATGAATCTATGGGCATTATAAAGACGTCTTACTCTGTCTGTGTGTGTGTGTGTGTGTGTGTGTGTGTGTGTGTGTGTGTGTGTGTGTGTGTGTGTGTGTGTGTGTGTGTGTGTGTGTGTGTGATATACTCAAAACGACCATTAAACGGTAGAGTGTTTGGTGTATCTACATGACTAAGTTGATAGTAACAAAAGTACCTCGTATGCAATCGCTGCATTGTTTACAAGAATATCAAGTCCTCCGTAGTTTGATTTGATAAAGTCCCTGAAGTTTTCTATGCTACTCCTGTCAGTTATATCTAACTGGTGAAATTTAGGATTAAACCCTTCACCTTTCAAACTTTCAACTGCTTTATTGCCAAGATCGACATTTCTAGCTGAAAAAAAATAAAAAATTCACATCGATGATATTTTAAATTGCTCTGACCCAATTAATAACTATCATTTTTCATTATTCATTAGGCCATGAAAGCATGAGGTCAAACTTTTATTAAGAATTTAATTTACTTTTAAAGACAACTGTTAAATAGCACTATGTTTTCAAATTAACTTGATGCTCAATGCTGCAGATGGGTATTCTAACTATTGCTTAATGGCCCAATATTTTAATTGCCGACACATGTCACTATATTACCCGTTACAAGTAAAATTAAAGCAGAAACCAACCTATTCACGTGTAATACATCTTAGTTACACAACAATTCTTTACCAGAAACATAAAAACAGACTCACATCTATTATACAAAACTTCTTTGTATAAAAATGGAAATTTTGTGAAGTAACACTCTGATTCCAATAACAAGTACACTGAAGACGATGTCATCAGGATGCTACAGAATATATTCGTGGTTGGGAAAACTTGCAAGATGGCGCTATTTATTTATCTATATATATATTACGGAAAGGTCATTCAGTTTACCTGCAAATAACTCCCAAAGACCCCCCATACACCAATGAATGTGTTTCCCAATAATGATTAAAAATATACATGGTTTAAGGGTAGGGCTGTGAACGGTTTTTAAGTTATAAGTAAAAATATACATTTCAGGGGGTGGGACAGGACCCTCTAATGACCCTATTATACACCAATGAATGTGTCTACCCATAATAAACAAGAATATATATGGCTTAGGGGTTGACATGTGAATGGTATTAAAGAAATACATAACAAACTTGAATTGTCAAAATCCAAGATGGCCGCCTGGCAGTCTTTTTTATCCGATCCTTCTGAAAATGTACAGTGCACAACTAGACCTCGAGGAGAACCTATTTTGTCAAATTTCATAAAGTTACCTTCAGTACATTCTGAGAAATAGTGATAACAGGAATTGCTTAAGGACGGACTATGATATAATACTGTAAATTTAAAAATGAAACGAAAATAAACACCAGAACATTCCGGGTTTTTCAAACATAAACAAGTTGTTAATACATGTATGTATAAATGTACACCCTTTGGCACTTCTGGCATTCCGATTTCTTTCCAGATATAGTCATGTATACAGTTTTAATACATCAGTCATCGTAGACAACCATTGTTGACAATCATTTATGTGGTTACCCATAGATTGGGAGCAAATAGCAAGACAGATCCACGGCGTGTGAGTCCAAATACCATACACAAGAACACAAAGGGAAAAACATTAAACAGAATAAATCTGTTTGGGAATTTCTTCGAATTACATCAAGGAAATATATCCAGAAATAAATTTATATGCATTTTTAAGCAGTTTTCATGTTTTTCGTAATATTTGAGTGAGGGTACAAATGGAAGTCTTACCGTCATAACTGGACAAAAAGGTTAAAAAAAAACGTCTTGCATAACTTTATTTGGTGTAGTAAACCTGACAAAATATCTAGGAAAACATACAAGAAGATTTTTTGGGGTGGTCTTTGCATGACCAACATATTAACATCTTTTATCAAAAGCTTGAAATTAACATGGTTTAAACGTATTTTTCAGAGCAATTTATGGATTTATGTATTTTTGAGATCTGCAAATGCGACATTACAAGCATCTCACACTTTGGACCTGATTACTTAAAAACTAAGTTAAAACAGACAAAAATTATTTCTGGTTAGAATTTTTTTACAGCGCTAGTGGAAGTTATCGACCTTAGCTATAAAAATGAAATTTCACATATTCTATCTGCTCCTATTTGACATAACCCTTCTAATACTATTTGCAACAAATCTGTTATTCTTAGACAACAATTATTGTACAAGAAATTTTTGATAAGAATGGTAAATTAATTTTCCATAATGAAATTCATGCAACTCATAACATAAATATAAAGATCCATTTTACTTTTTTCATGGGATTAAATAAATAAGTTATTAAGAAATGGTCGATGCTTAAAAACCTCACTGAGTCTCACATCAACTTTCCATTCCAGTATGTTTTTTAGTAAAATCATTTTCAACGATACAAAAGGAAGTAAATATATTTACTCTGTTTTTCAAGAAAAAGTGCAAAATGATAACAAGAATGAAATAAAATGGCGATCTCTCATTAACGATACAAAAGGAAGTAAATATATTTACTCTGTTTTTCAAGAAAAAGTGCAAAATGATAAAAAGAATGAAATGAAATGGCGATCTCTCATTAACCCATCAGAAAGATTTAATTGGATCAAATCCTATATGTATAAAAGTCCCCATTGTTGTACAAAATATTCTAAACTCATATGGATTCAATGCCAAATTTTATACAGAACTTTAGGAATAAAACAATTCCTTGTTAAGTGCAAAATCAAGCTCAACTCATACTGTAATTTCTGCAAATCAGATGAAGAATCTTTTGCTGTCCTCATATCTCAACTATATGGAAAGACTTAGAAAATTGGATCATGTACTTATAATTTCACACTATTTGACATTCTGTTTGGAATACCTGGCAAATAGAACAACTCGCTGAGTCTTATCTTTCTTTCAGTTAAATACTTAATTTTTCGTGTTTTCTAAATGAGAATACTCCGTCTTTAAATAGTTGGCAACATTACCTGAAACATCATTATACTACAGAAAAGCTTTGCTTCCAATTACCATTAAAAGAAATTAATTTTAGAAACAAATGGCAGACCATTGACAAAATTGTTCGAAGTATAAATTCACTGCTTTTAAATACATGAACTAATCACAGTATCAATATTCATATCAATAATATATGTACTCTAAATATGTACCAAGGTAAAGTGGTACATCCGCGTAGAGTCAAAAACCAAAACGATACCGTCTACTTTCCAAAAAAACCAGGTTGTACAGGTAAAACATATTGCCTTGCACGGACTCCATGCATTACTGAATCTCTAATTCTTTTGTGACGACAAGTAGTTTGTCACCCCTGTTATTATTTGATTTAGACTCGTTGTGTTTGTAAACATGTACAATTTACTTTGGTAGACCTGTAGGTGTATTTATACATGTACTTGTTTATCTAAATATCCAATACTTACGTGTATGGGAATAAATGTGTACATGTATGGGTATATATTTATACATAGGTATGTACATTGTATATACATTTGAATATAATATTAAATATACAAGCAACTTTATTTACAATTTAATGTCTGTATGCATGGTGTATGAAAGTTTATGGCGTCAAAACATGTTCAAAACTGTTCTTTTACCCTCAATTAGCTGTACTTAATGTCTGAATTATAAAATGTATAACTGAAGAACAATGATTTAAAAAGAAATCTTCGTGGTTTTTGCGGGAAAAAATTTCCATCAAATTGTCGGCATTCCAATGGGTACCAATTGGCTGACATCTTTTTGTATTCATATGAAGCGGAATCTTTACAGTCTCTGTTCCCCACAGGAAATAAACAGTTAGCATCTCGGTTCAATTTTACTTACAGGTACATTGACGACGTCCTGTCTAGAATTTCAGAATTACCTTGGCCATATGTATCCTGTTGAAATTAAGATCAATGGGACGACAGAGCAACACGCATGCTTCTCACCTAGATTTACTCCTGTCGATTTGAAAGGACGGTCAACTTCACAAACCTCTTTATGACCAACCCGACGATTTCAATTTCCATCTTCTGCCTATGGTGTTTTCATTTCACAACTTATACTTTATGCCAGGACATGCTCCTTTATGAATTTTTTTTTTGAGAGCCAAATGACTCGTCAAAAAAAAAACCTAACACACGTTCAGTCGTTGAACGACTGAAATCGTTACTAAGGATTTTTTTTGGTCGATACGGGAATCTTGTTAAACAATATGAAGTCCCCCTCTGAGGAATGTTATAATATTCTGGAGCATGACCATATACAGTGACTCCCTTTCGCCAATCGTATTTAAAACTAACTGATGACATTTCCACCGAACTCGAGAGATTTCTATGTAGCATTTGTGACGGATGTGGTATGCTACGCAGAGGAAGTTGACTCCTTCCGGACACTTGGTTCTATTGCGTTTGGGATTCGCAATTGTTATTCATGTTGATACCATTTTTATATCTAATTTGTCGTATTCTAATGGACTTGGAGATTCAATTCTTCATTTATACTTAAAGTTAGTATTTTGACTCACTGACATCTATATACATGTTTGATCTTGACCTATCCCCATAAAACGTTGATACTTGTATTTTTCGGTTCATATAGTTCTATGTTTACTTTTAATAAAATAAAATTGAAATGTATCTCTGTTTTTAGTTAATATTATTTGTCCGCGAGTTAATAGAAATTGTTTTCAGTCTATCTGTCGGTGCGAGTTAATTGGATCTTTTTTCCTTTGTTTTCAGTAAATTACTAAAAATACGACGCTTGACAAGAAAATGAGTGATTTATTAATATGTTACTAATTACCATCTGTTTGTTTAAGCACCAATTTCACTACAAAACATTCAGACATGTATGTTTATCCTACCAACCATCGAGGTCAGTGTCCCCAGAGTCGCTGTGCAACATTTTGATATGTTCATTTGTCTTGATGAGGGCTTCCTGGTAAGCTTTTTTCTAATACCATGATATGTGGGCAATACGGTGCAGCGAGCAATACGCGGATAATAACGGTAATGAATATTTTAAACTTCATTAAGATTTCTTACCAGTCAGAAAAACATCGCCATCAAACTGCTTACATAATCCTCTGACAATAGCGTAACCAATACCTTTGTTGGATCCAGTTACCTGTAATTATACAAAAGGTAACATTTATCCTAAACAAATAAGATTTACAATGTTGAAATCTTTGGTTGGTTGGTTTTGAATGGTGTTTTACGTCACACGCAACAATTTAGAGAAAACTCGGATACATTAGAGACCACCGGCTTTCCGCATGTAAACTGGAATACTTTCTCGCAAAAACAGCTAAGGTTCCAGAGGTACTCGAATTTCCGCTGACCAAATATGAGAGACTTCATGGTTCAAAGCGCGATGTTTTACCACTCGGTCCCAATATTGCAATTTGAATTGGTTCGTGACAGACTGAAATTTTATTACATTTATGTGTAACCATACAGTTACAAAAAGAGTTCAATACGCCGGTGCAATACGTTATGTTGTATTGCACATAGTTGGATACGGAAATTTTGCCGGAGCTACTATTTCTAAATGGCATTCATGTCATCAAAAATATATGATGGCGTCGTTAAAAGCGGAATTAATTTTAAATTTGTATATACATATAGATAAATAAGGGACATGTAATAAAAACAAAACCACACAAATGTTTCTATCCGTATCATCAGACTGCACTTGATCTTTGTAGCTACAACGATCTCGTGCAGTCTGGTGATACGGATAAAACATATTGCGTAGTTTTGTCTATTCACTCTAATTTAGTCAGTATTTAAAATGTAAAGTAAGCTACTCGTGATCAAGCACTTATAAATAATACATGGTCAAATTACCAACTGAAAATAGAATTAAAGTTACTGCAACTGTTTTTTTTTTTGCTATATACAATGTACGTATTTATCTACATGTATATGCATTGTATGTAATTGTTTATATTGTTGAAATGATTTGTATCTTTGAACGTCATATACCTTTATGAACAAACATCATTTCCCCCATTGCTTTCTATACAAACTATCTTGAATCTTTTTATATAGTTTGCAGTAACTTCATTCTAATTCTATTTCCTAAAATGTTTATGATTACTTGTATAAAAATATATACAGATTGACCACATAACATCTTTATTTGAATCCAATTTTTATTAGGGTGTTACATACAATTGAATTTGGCAACATCATTTCATTCTTCGTTCTTAGTAAATTACTTTGTAAATGAAATGTTGTATTTTAGAATTTGTATTTAGTATCACAGAATAACCGGTGATTTATACGAAGAAAATGTATTAATTAAGCTGTAGGAGAATGGTCAATAAACATACCCTGGAGAATAATTTAGAAATTAGATTTTATTTTAGATATTTTAGATAGTGTTATGCGCCACACTCTACGATTTTTCAGTTATATGGTGGCGTCCAGTTTTCTATGGTGGAGAAATAACCCCCTTGCAATATACCCGGGAAAACACCATCGACTTTCCGCATGTAGACTGGCAAACTTTCTCACAAAAAAATCAGCGTATGTTCCAGTGGGGCTCGAACCTGCACTGAACAAAGTGAGAGACTTAATGGTTCAAAGCGCGATGCTCTAATTACTGGGTCACGGAGGTCCCTGTGTAGTTGTTTGTGTGCGTTACGTTTTACGCGGACGTAAAACTGTTTGACTGGTTATAAAGAACGATATGTTATTCGCCTCAAAACTAAGCAACCTTTACATGATTCTGCAAATATTTATTTTAACACTTAAATATCTATATGTCTATTCTGGAGCGCGACCATATACAATAAACTCCCATTCGCCAGTTAGATCCAAAACTAACTGATGAACTTTTCACCGAGCTTTACCTTTTCAATGAACCCGAGAGGTTTCCATGGAACATTTGTGACGGGTGTGGCATGCTAACAGAGGACGCATACTAGGCGTATTTTCCCGTATGGGCACAGGAAAATGCTTTTCCGGGCATCCAAATTCAAAGATAATATATTGTTTTATTAAATACATAAAGCACGACCCACTAATGAAATATTGTCTTACAGTTAATCCAACACTTGGAATTTTGCATAATCGAGCACGGATAACGTGCCCCTGACGTTGATAAAATAGATGTAAAACCTTTTAATTTTACTATAAAAGTCGGAAAACTAAAAACAAATTTCCCTAAATTTTGCCGCCTCGCTCCGTTCGGTGAATGAATTTGAAATTTACACCCACTCAAACTTTAAATCCCCTGTCTGTCTTTGATGATGTATGCATTGTATCACAATAATTATAATTTTATGTCACCTGCTTAAAAAAAACACCAGCTTATCAAAAGGCACATGAAAACAATTTTACCGGCAAAAACATTTTTATAAAAATAAGGTCAAAACTGGCCATGTAACATGCATTTGAATAACAATAACATTAGGAAGGGTGAAATTGCTCCTTCAGCGTTTCTTCTTCATCTGACATTCTTGATCTTGTGATCTCATCAACATGTAGAGCGAGATCTATGGCGCGTAAAGGATGCAGTTCCATTACGGGATAATGTATTCGATTACTTTTTTTTCATTGAAATATTTATGAACATTCATGTGCACAGAATACTCAAAAGCATAATACGCCATCAGCATGAAGATAGACATGTCTACCCCACCATCTAATAAAATGACCAGGACCTAGCTTTCAGCCTATTCAACGTCGAGATGTTATGTCGACCAAATTATGAGAGCTTATTTACATACTTAACACCATACCTGGGCAACACAATCGAATAATATGGAAATGAGCTGACTAAACTAAATTTTTAGTCACATAATTGAATTTTGTGCCACGGAATTTAATTTTGTTAGACAGAAATGAGTTTTGTGTCACAGGTTTGACTTTTGTGCACAAAATTGAAAGTTTATAGGTACGAAAATGGATTTTGTGGACAGAACTGTTCCTCAAGGCGCCCTGGGGCGCCATGTAGGACAGGTTTAATTCCATTTCTGTACACAAACTTTCAATTTTGTCACCAAATTGAATTCTGTTTCACAAAATTCAATTTTGTGGTACAAAATTGAATATTGTAACACAGAATTGAATTTTGTGACAAAGAATGGAATTTTATGGCACAAAATTGAAAGTTTGTATCCACAAAATTAACCTGTCCCACATGGCGCCCCGTACCATTACGTTATCATGTTTTTATCAGCAGAAAGAACCAGCATCTATATTTAACTTCAAGGTCGAAGAAAGAGTGAGAATACATTGTTTAAATGTCCTAACTACTGACGTTATGTTTTGATACTGATTATTACTGTACGTTGAATGTTTATACAGATGAAAACCCTTTAGACCTATAGATTCAAGTCGTAGACTGATAACAAGAGTCCATTGTTTTTCATAAGTTGGTGAATTAAGAAATTCTACTTTTCTGTCTTACATACACAAGGCCGGCAACATATAGCCTATAAGTTAGGTAACACATGTATCCATGCATCTGTAATAGATCTAGATGTATGTAAATTTATTGTGAGATGTTCTCAGCAATGTTTGTTATACGTTGATCAGAAATAAACATTTTGGCATTGTCTTTGTCATACAAATAAAGGGTCACAGTTTACTATTTCGGGGAAAAATACAGTTCGGTAGGGCCTATCTAGACCTAGAAGTAATGAATCAGAATTATGTATGTAGCTTACTACATACCGGCATAGGGCCCACACAGGCTACAAATAAGCAAGTACACGTTGACGTTGTGATCCTAATGATTAGACTAAATGTAGATCGAGGCCTGAAGAAACAAAACGAAAATTAGAAAACAAAAACAAAAAAAGCATAAGCCAGTAAATGTTATGCATTTAAATATGTAAAATAACAACAATAGTTCGAAATAAACTACTCACAACTGCTATGCGTCTCCCGCTCATGTTTATATGGTGGTTGATTCCGGAAACATCGTAATTTCGCTTCGTTTAAGGGGAAGGACAGATTTCTAGTTCGCTGGGATATATCGCATTGACATATGTATGAAAATTGTCATTATTAATTGACAAAACGTCGTCGATATATTTTAAATGTCAAATTAAAGGACACCGCTAACTTTTTCTTCTTTTCATTCAGCAGTTTCTGAATGAAGTCTGCATCGTATGAATAAACGAACAGGTCGGCCAATAAAGGGGCACAATTCGTTCCCATAGGAATGCCGACAGTTTGTTGAAAGACCACGTCTCCGATGAACGCTTTACAAATATATTGTCTATTAGAAATTCCAGCATGTTTTTTTTTCAACGTCGAGATAAATCGAAACTTCAGTGTATTTATATGTAGAATCAGAGTGGTGTTGGACAAAATAAGTATCCTGATAGCCAATCACTAGATATTTAAATTTTTGGGTACCACCTTTAGAGAAAAAATAGTTGTCTATGATGCTAAAAAGTCTTTCTTTTAAATTTGTATCTGGAATAGTTGTGTAAAGAGTAGAGAAGTCATATGTTTTGATACTGTGAATTCGAGAAAATTGTGTGCCTTCAAATTTTCTAAAAGCTGTTTAGATTTTTTTAGTATCCACATCTGATTTACACCACTTCTGGAATAAGCAACTGTACAGTATTGTTGAAGTTTCTCCTTAACGGCTGTCAATATCTTGGTAAGAAGTAAAGATAAAGGTTTGGTAG
Source organism: Atrina japonica (assembly GCA_030159075.1). Lineage (NCBI taxonomy): Eukaryota > Metazoa > Mollusca > Bivalvia > Pterioida > Pinnidae > Atrina > Atrina japonica. The sequence continues at coordinate 746,450 of BROG01000104.1, read as the reverse complement.
AACATTTGCTGAATCCTGCTATGTATCTTTGCTAATATGGGGTTTTAGGAAGTTTAGGTATCCAATATAAATATCGTAGCTCAAAATCGGTATCCGTTGTAGGTATATCAAATGAGCGTAATACGGACAAGTGATTTTGAAGGACCTCGTCCTTTGAAAGTGAGCTACGTGTGTATGTAGGCCAGAATTCGTATTAAACCCAAGTTCTTCTAATAAACAATTTGTCTATATAGTAATGTGCCTTACAAAGTAAAAACTATATTATTTGAGGCTTTGTCTGCTGATACCAGTACATATTGGTCATGTAATCTATCCAGTTCAGTTACTACTTCTGAATATCACTAAATACAGAAGGATAACGTGTGTTTCATAGTAAACCCCTTTTACAATTATAGTAATGTTTTCGAATACGAGATTTTTTATCAACCATTTTTAGCCATTCAAACAAAGTGTCTGGTTCTACGTCTTCATGTTTGGCCCATCGTCTGGCATAATCTTCGACAGAATTCATAAATAAACTGAAATTCTGACGCCAATTAAAGGAATGGGCTTCTCGGTATTTAGGGCCCCTTAAAATAAGAATTTTGAGGCTTTCATTTTCAATAATAGAAACGTCGCCGGTGATGACATGCCCGATAGGATTGTATTTGAAAGGAGATGAAGCACATGAACATGTGACAGTGTTGTGTAGAAGATGGTTGATGCCCAGGCACTGCAAAACCTGTTTGTAATTGAATAGCTTTGATGCGACGCTAAGTGTATAGCTTTATGAAATACAAGGCGTGGTCTTCAATTTTAAATATGCGTTGGGACACAGGACTGAACTTTTTTGTGATTTAGAACATTGCCAATATTTAAAGCGTCTATGCCTTTATTTGTAAATTTAAGTTTAAGGAAAAGAGGTTTCTGTTCAGAACAGTCATCGTTTGTAACGCGTGCAGGCTTAAACAGTCTGTGATAAGCGACGTCCATTATAACGGAGTTCAGTATGTATTCTGGGGTTGAAGAATCCGTGTAGGGGTTAATTCTTGCTTCCTGAAAAAGTTCATTAAGAATTGTAAAAGGAACAGAATAAAGTTTGCTGCGAAGATCCAATTTTTTTGATAACGTAAGGTAAAAGAGATGAAAAAGTGAAATCATGTATGTAGGGTCGGTTGTATGAACGATTTCCGTGACTTCGTTTACGTCTTACGTTAGAATTAAAAAGTTCCATCACATTAACACCATTACACAGTGGGCTTGATAGATTGCCTACACTTTGGATATTATCGTTACATCCATAGGGGTATGCAATGCCAAGCTGTTTAATCGAAAATTCTCCACGTTGTCTACGGAAGGGGGTACTCAAGGTGGGATTGTTGGTAAGTGGTATATTTTTTCAATTACACGCACTATCATAGACAAGATGGAATGGTCAGGGGAGTTGAAATGTCGATAGAGAATCTGGTTACCCCCATTATTAATCTCGAATCGATGACCAGATACTCTTTTATTTAAGGGCCCCTTAGTCTCGCCAACATAAATCAAACCACACAACGTACACTCAATTCCGTAAACAACGTTATGATTATGATTTGCAATCTAGATGATCCCAGCTTCTGGTGTTGTAATGCTTATTTGTCAGATTGTTGGTGAATCCTTGATCAGTTATTAATATATGACATGTTTTACAATTTTTGACAGAACATATAGAAATTGTTGGTATATTATTTGAAAATGAACTATCAAAAATGTCATCAAGCTGAATCTGATAATTGTTTATGAGAACATAAGCATTATTTTGTTTATACCATAACTGGCCATCTTTTGACTGTACAAATGATAAGTTGGTAATGTCCCGAAGGGCAACCCGAGGACCACCAAACAATCTCTGCGAGTCTGTGCTCCCGATAGACTTCACAGAAGGACACCTTTTTATACTGAGCGCCGTGCCATCCAGTGTGCAATTTTTTGGTACTTGTTTATGCTAAAGAAAGACCTAGTAACTATATCTCATTTCAAGGTCGATGTGAGCGTGAGAGTACATTGTTTAAATGTCCTAAATACTGACATCATGTTTTGATACTGACAATTACTGTACGCTGAAGGCTTATACGGATGAAACCCCTTTAGGCCTATAGATGCAAGTCGTAGACACACTAATAGTGATAACAAGAGTCCATTGTTTTTCAAAAGTTGATGAATTAAGAATTTCTACTTTATTGTCTTACATACACGAGGCCGGCAACATATAGCCTATAAGTTATAACACATGTATGCATGCATCTGTAATAGATCTAGATATATATAAATTTATTCTGATATGTTCTCAGCAATATTTGTTATACGTTGATCAGAAATAAACATTTTTGCATTGTCTTTGTCATACAAATAACGGGTCACAGTTTACTTTTTCGCGGGAAAAGACAGTTCGGTAGGGTCGATCTAGACCTAGAACTAATGAAACTCAGACTTATGTAAGTAGACTACTACATACCGCCGTAGGGCATACCCAGGCTACAAATAAGCAAGTACACGTTGACGTTGTTGAAATATTTTTGCTCTGATTCAGTGAATGTCGGTATTCAATATCCGATGCAAATCACTGATCACGTGGTCATGACAGACTAAATTTGTAATAATTAGCTGACGTTGAGTTCAAATATTTTAAACGAATGCAATGAATAGTGACCCTAATGATTTGGCTCATGTTGATCGAGGTCTGAAGAAACAAAAACAAAAAACAAAAACAGACAAAAAGGAAAAAAAACAAACAATAAAAAAACCTCACCTAGTAAATGTCAGTTTTATAATATGTCATGCATTTAAATATGTAAAATAACAACAATAGTTCGAAATAAACTACTCACAACTGCTATGCGTCTCCCACTCATCTTTACATGGTGGCTGATTAAGGGAACAACGTAATATTGCTTTGCTTAATACTTAACGAATGAACGCTTGTCAGAGTCCATTTATTGCCAATATGGATGCCGTTTTGGTGTCAGACTTATTATGACTGATAATAAATGCACTCCGACAAGCGTTCATTCGTGATATTTACACATTACTCTTTTCATATTGACAAAAAAAAAAGAGTAAGAGAATCAAATACCCCGCCTTTAACGCGTTCGGTATGGTCTTGATTGAATAGCGGAGTTCAAGGTAGGAGAGTATCTTACATTTTGTTTCATAAGCGAAATAAAAAAAAAATTAGAAATATTCTTATTAGAAGCTAAAATTTTATTTATTTATGAAATAAGACTTGTGTTCTTATGTCTCTCACAAACCGAGGAGATATGTATTTTGTGTCTATCAACTTGGTGTGACGTCATGTCTTGTGAGGAATTTCAGTTACGCCGTCTAGATTAACAATGAGTCAATGGGAGATTGCTGCCGGAAATGTAAATATTATTGAATATCTCTTCAAATAATTTTTCATGTATGTGGAGTTGCCCCTGGAAGTGCGACATCGTGGTGTCGTATCGTAATATAGCGTTGTATTTTGTTATAAACGAAGCGATATTACGATGTCCCGAATCCACCATCATAGGTAGGTCACAATATAGCTTAAATCTTACAGTCTGAGCCGACGTATAGAGAAAAGGGCAACACCCCTGGGTAGGTCAATTTATAGCTTAATTCTTCCAGACTGAGCCGATTTATAGAAAAAAAGACACCACCCTGGGGTAGGTCACTATATAGGTTATAGCTCAGCCCGTAATAGTTAAGCTATAAAATGACCTACCCCAGTGTGGTGTCCTTTATTCCATAAGTCGGCTCAGTCCGAAATAATTGAGTTATTAGTGACCTACATCAGGATGGTGTATTTTTTCTATCAGTCGGATCAGTCGATAAAAGCTGAGCTATAAAGTGACCTACCCAAGGGTGGTGTCCTTTTTCTATCTATAAGTCGGCTCAGTCAATAATAACTGAGCTATAAAGTAACCTACCCTAGGGCGATGTCCTTTTTTTTCTATAAGTCAGTCTACTCCGTAATTAATAAGTTATGAAGTGACCTACCTCAGGGTGGTTTCCTTTTCTTCTATAAGTAGGTCTAGTCTGTTATAATTGAGTTATGTCCTACCAAAGGGTGGTGTCCTTTTTTATAAGTCGGCTCAGTCCGTAATAACTGAGCTATAAAGTGACCTACCCCAGGGTGATGGCTTTTATTTTTCTTTAAGTCAGTCTAATCTGTAATAATTAAGCAATAAAGTGACCTACCTCAGGGTGGTTTTCTTTTTTTTTCCATAAGTAGCTCTAGTCTGTTATAATTGAGTTATGGGGTGACCTAACCCCAAGGTGATATCTTTTTACTCTAAGTCGACTCAGTACGTAATGATTGAGCTTTAAAGTGATTTTTTTTCTACATTGATGTTAGTCCACAGAATAGATCATTATATGGCAATTGTGGTGACAGCTCCACATAGTTACATGAAAATTTATTTGAAGAGATATTCAATAATAAGGCAACATTTCTGGCAAGAGTAGTTATTCCTTAATTATATATACATATCGTAATCTTTATTGTATTCCTTGCTGTCACTGATTTTATTATCATCACTTGTATAATTGTACAGAAAAAAACAGATTTACTTCTGAAAAATAAAAAACAATATTACAGTTTTTAATAATATTATTTTAGCTATCGCTATTTGGAAGATTTCAAGTAATAAACAAATTTAAAACTATAATTAACGTAAATATTTTATTTAAATAAATCTGTTATCATCTCTGAAAGAAATATTCTAATAACATTGAAGTTTTCTTTCTAAAATATCCGTTCTGTCCGATATGGGTTTGTTTCTATTACATGCCATGTAAATATACCTTTTTCATTTAATACCATTCCGATGCAGGCTTCAGATTTCATTACGTCAAAGTCACGTGAAATCCATCAAGGTGTCTGTAGAAACAGCATGGCTAGCAATACGTTTACGAGGTTTTAGTAGCTGGAATCCGCTTGTATTTACGCTTCGTTCTAAAATATATATATATGAACAATTTGTCACTTTGATGGTACTGAGAATTTGAAGTTGAATTAAACATTATTGTTTGATATAACAGATTAAGAATACTCAAATATGCCAGAGTACCTGGAATTCCGTTTAAAAATTTAATTAATCTGACTAAATTTCAGAAAACAGGAGCGATTAGAGATCTATACTAGTGGGGACCAGTAGCCGGCTTGTACCAGTAGCCGGATATTGCATGATTTCGGCTATTTAGAACACGATTTTTGAGATTTTTAGATAATTCACGAGATGATGAACATTTTTCTCGAGCAGAAGAATAAAAAACATATTGTCGAGGTAGATCTACATTCTTCTTCTCTTCTTCCGTTGTGCAGTTGTCCTCATATTTGAGTGTATTATAAACTCCAACTCGGTTAAGAACAGGAGGCTTTTTCCAATAAAAGTTTAAAACAAGTTAAAAGTATATACAGTGCGAGCGTCTACTAGGGCGCTAACTGTGTGCAGGACACACTGTCTAGTATGGCCCAGAACTCCTCCAGGGAGGGTGCTGCTATCACTGACTGTGGTAGATGGTTCCAGTCGCTATCCGACCTAGGGGGAAAAGGAATTCCTGTATGTTTCCTTGTTGGTACGTGGCTGTCTATAACGGTGCCACCCCCCCCCCCCCCCCACCCACCCCCCCTCCCCCCCCCCCCCACTGCCCCCTCTAGTCCTACTGTCCCGAGGTGTGAAGTACTTTGCCGGATCAATGTTGATTATGATGTTTTGGATCTTGAAGTAGATGACAAGTCGATGCTTTGTGCGTCGTTGCAGCAAGGAATCACACTCTGGTTGGTCCAGTAGCGTAGATACACATCCTGGGGAAGTTGTCGGTAAAATACTAACCATAGCCGACTACTGGTCCCCGACCAGTTAGCTTTAAAATTAAATTGGATAGGCCCACTGTAGGCCTATTGTTTTTTCTTTGCACGATAAACATTTTATCGAATATTTCTTTGAAAACAGTGTAATTGAAAACCTACTGGAGTACTGACCAACGGTGTAAGAAAAATGCCATAATATAGGAAAGGGAAGTGCGAGACTTTTTATTATGTTGGCTGCTACTGACCGGCGGTCGATATAGATGCAATAGCATATAGTAATATAGAAAAAAAAAATTATTGTATCCTAAGTACCAGCGGCCGTTAAAGGACAACAAATGGGGGTGTTATTGTATACAAATAATCGGAAAATATAGAAGGGGTACAATATATATCCGAATGACCCACAATAAATATTGTGACAATAAAATGAGATTACTTTATCTTAATGACCAAATAGTGACTATTCCAGTAAAATATAGATTAGGGGTAACTTTGAATAATTCCTACCGACCGACGACCGATAAGGCAATTAATAAGGAAATATTGCATTTTCATTGAAATCGAGAGGTTTCCATGGAACATTTGCGACGGGTGTAGCATGCCAACAGAGGACGCTGACTCCTTCCGGACACCTGGTCCCATCCCGTTTGGGACTAGCAATTGTTATTCGTGTTGAGACCGTTGTCAAGGTAATTTGTCGAATTCTATTGTCCAATTCACATATGATGTCGGGGCGGAGTAACCTTTCGATTATCATACGAATGATTCTACTCACTTTTCGGTTAGAACAAGCTGCCAGGAGAAACGTTTTATCCCTCACTGAATGCTCTTAATTATGGTGACAAGTAGGAACGATTACTCTAATCAGTGTAACTTTAACGTTATGCTTTATCAATATTATAAACATACTACCAAAGTTATAATGCTCAAGACGATATCGTTTCTGTCAATTAGACTTCATCAGTTGAGCTCCAATTTAAAAGTTATTTTCTAAAGAGAAAGTGGTATTATACAAGGCAACTAAAATTTAAACTCGCCCAGGTCAAGAAAGGATTCACAAGACTCGAGCCCACCAGGTTATATGGATTTTACTATAATGTACTTGGAGTTTAGAATACCCATTGGGAAGAGACCACCGATCCTTCTCAAGTAAACTGACAAACGTTCTCTCAAATATTAACTTTGGTGCCAACGGGACTCGAATCTGCGTTGACATGAGGTGAGGATTCTCCTGGTTTCAAGCGTCATGCTCTATCCACTCACCCACGGAGGTTCAAACGCTGTAAGTCAATGATTTTATTTTGTTTGTGTTCCATTTGAATTTATAATCAAAAACATGTCATGATGATCTTACAAGAACACTAATATACTTCAGTAGTGTCCGATTTATATAAGTAGCGGGGCAGAGTAACCGTTTGATTAGCATACGGATGATTCTACTCACTTTTCCATTATGACACTACACTCCTCCACTTTATATAGATTTTACTATAACACATCATTATCAAGTAAAGGATAAGTAAATAAATGAATAAGTGAAACAACATCAGATTTCGACGAACAATGCTCAATAATGTTGTAACAGTACACGTGATTTTTGTAACCTTTTGGTTCTATATCTAAATACGGAAGTAAAATAAACAAAACTTTGAATTGGATAGATTTACACATTTTGAACATGAACATGGCATATCACCAGCGTCTTTCTATATCAGTTACAACAATAACAAAAGCCGTGCAATTATTACGTAATTATGTTTTTATCAGAAGAAAGGCCTAGTAACTATAATTAACTTCAAGGTCGATGTAAGCGTGAGAGTACATTGTTTAAATGTCAGAAATACTGATATCATGTTTTGATACTGACAATTACTGTACTTTGAAGGTTTATACGGACGAAAACCCTTTAGACCTTTTGATTTAACTCGTAGACACACTGATAACAAGGGTCCATTGTTTTTCAAAAGATGATGGGTTAAGGAATTCTACTTTTCTGTTTTACATACAAAGGCCGGCAACATACTAGTATAACCTTTAAGTTATATAACACATGTTACATGAGTCTGTAACAGAGATCTAGATGTATGTAAATTTATTGTGATACGTTCTCAGCATTTTTTTATACGTTATTCGACATTGTCCTTGTCATACAAATAATGGATCACTACGGAAGCCGATTGGTGCCAAATGTAATATGTAAATACAAAACTGAAATATTGCGTATATACGCAATACTTAAGCGAATGTACGCAATACTTTTACGAAAATACGCAATAAATATTGCAAGTATACGCAAAATAATATTGTGAATATACGCAATACTTTTGCGAATATGTGCAATAAATATATACGCATTGCTTCATTTTTGTTAATTTCTATTTTTAGACTAAAAGGGATGCGCGTGGACTTGTTGTTTTGCATTGCTCTTGTACATTCTGTTAATATTTCCCCACTTAGATGGAGATATGGCATGCCAAAATCACATTAAGAGGTTACAACTAGTTTTTCTCTTGTCACAGTTCAACCTAGTTTTCCTTAGTAACCCATATTAAATGGAGAAATACTAGATTTAACTGCATCAAAATCACAAAAATTTAGTTAAACCTAGTTTTTTCGAGAATAACCTAGTTTAAATGAAATCAATAGGTTTAATTGTGTCACAGTTAATTGAAGAAATACTAGGTTTAACTGAGAAAAACTAGCTATAGGTCTATCAGAAGTAAAACTAAACTTAACTCATTGTGACGTTTAACGTAGATTTTCTCCAGTTAAACCTAGTTTTTCTCAACAACCCATGTTAACTTTAGAATAATAGCTTTAACTTAGATAAACTGCGATAAACGGCGAGAAACGGATGTTATCCTTTTCATGAATGGCCATCCTTGCAGTTATTTTTAGCTGGGAAGTAGAATTTATAAAAATAAACTTTATAGTTAAAAATACTTACAAAATATAACTAATTCTCATTTACAAAATGATAATAAATAACGAGGTATCCAAATAGATATTAAACATTCGAGGTAGTGATAAATGAATGTTCCGGTGTGACGTCATGGAAATTGTATACAAGATGAATTAAATTACACTTTACTAGGTCTACTCATAATCATTCGAGCCGACACATCATCTTAACTTATCTGTCGACATTTTCATTTCAGTGAATGGGTCAAGAGATAAAATATTATAAACATAATACCAAAGTTATAATGGAACTGATTGGGTTCTCTTTGGAAAACATATTGTAGATGAAATATTTGAATTTGAATATTGTTTTACGCTGCATTTAACAATTGTTCAGTTATTTTGTTGCGGCCAGTCTTTAAAGGTGGAGGAGAGAACCCGGTTACAATGTACCAGGAAAGAGACCATTGGCCTTCCGCACAAAAATCAGCTTAGGATCCAGTGGGACTGGAACCTGCGCTGACGAGAAATGAGACTTCATGATTCATGACGCGAAGCGCTAACCACAGATGAAGAAAAGATGGCGGTGTTATTGATCCGTTGAAAATACGTGACATGTTCTTACAGATTTGTTCACCCGCAGGATTAAAAATGGGCTACGATGGTCCAATCCGAAAGAGGAGGTTTCAATTCTATGTCTCGATATTATTTCCAGAATCAGCCACTATAGGTAAGTCACAATATAGCTTGATTCTTACAGTTTGAGCCGACTTATAGAGAAAAGGACAACACCTTTGGGTAGGTCAATTTATAGCTTAATTATTAAGGACTAAGCCGACTTATAGCCCAGCCCGTAATAGTTAAACTATAACGTGACCTACCCCAATGTTGTGTTCTTTATTCCATAAGTCGGCTCAGTCCGAAATAATTGAGTTATTACTTATCTATCCCAGGGTGGTGTACTTTTTCTGTAAGTCGGTTCAGTCCGTAAAAACCGAGCTATGTAGTGTCCTACCAAAAGGTGGTGTCCTTTTTTATAAGTCGGCTCAGTCCGTAATAACTGAGCTATAAAGTTACCTACCCCAGGGTGATGGCTTTTATTTTTCTTTAAGTCAGTCTAATCTGTAATAATTAAGCTATAAAGTGACCTACCTCAGGGTGGTTTTCTTTTTTCCTATAAGTCGGTCTAGTCTGTTATAATTGAGTTATGAAATTACCTAACCCCAGGGTGGTATCCTTTTTCTCTAAGTCGGCTCAGTACGTAATAATTTAGCTTTAAAGTGACTTTCAGTCGTTCAACTTTTAATAAACACTTATTCTCACTTACATGTATCCAACATTCCTAATTAGATACAGGTAAAATATGTTTATAGTAATTAAAAGGTGTTCGGGTTCTAAAGTTTAAGTCAATTAAATTTTCAAAATCTTGAATCTTGGTTAAACTATGGAAAATTTGTTCCACCTAACTGTAAATTTATGGTTTGCTTTTGTATGTCTTATCAGTATTTAAATTGTCAGTGAGAATAAACAGTATGCCACAGAATAAAAAAAAATGTTATTGTATAATTCATAAGATAAAAAAAAATCCTATGGCTAAACATAGTAACATGATGATATAATTAGAAAGACCTTGAAACAAAATAACAACTAACATTCCAGAAATGTCCAGATGTAAGTTCAACAAGTACTAATAATGTGTAAACAAGCACCCATCAATCCTCATAACACCTCCGCCCTTAACCCTGTCACCCCTTAAATATCTAAATAGAATACTCCTTTCCATTGTTTAGACCAGTCTATTACGGTCTGTAAGGGTTGAAAGGGTTAAAGAAAAGTTTGAATGTTAATGAAAACTTTAATACAAAATCATACAGTCAAACAGTTACAATAACATAAATAAACACTTTCTGTGTGATATAAACAAATATAGGTAAAATCAAATACATATGTCAATCACATTTAACTCACTCGAAACAAAGCATCTGCCAAAACATTATATTTTCCCATAATGTGATTAATAATAAGCTCATACTCTTGTAACAACAAACTCCACCTTGTAAGTCTCTGATTCTTGTTTGACATTTTGTTTAGCAAGGTGAGCGGGTTATCATCTGTATATACAAGAATAGGGTGCAATGTTACACTCAAATAAACATCAACAAGTTGCAGTGCCATCAACAAAGAAAGACACTCTTTCTCAATTGTAGAATAATTTATTTTATTCTTTGTCAGTTTCTTAGAAAAATAAGAAATAACTCTATCTACATTGTCACTACCTTTTTGAAATAAAGCAGTGCCAACTCCTACAGCATTTGCATAAACAGTGAATTTAAACTGTTTTGAAAAGTATGGAGCTGAAATAACTGGACTATTGACAAGTAGGGACTTGATTTTACTGAACGATTCGTCACATTTCTTGGTCCATTTAAACTTTCCTCTTTTATTGCAAGAGATTCGTAAGTGGGCATAACTGTGGGGAAATTAGGGCAACATTTTGAGAAAAGCCCATCATACTCAAAACTGTCATTAGCTCTTTCTTATTCGTAGGAATCGGGTGCTTTTCAGTTGCTTCCATTAGCCATCACATAACCGTGGCCTACTTTATGACCTAAATAATATACAGTAGCATGACGAAATTCACTCTTTGCTAAATTCACTATCAAATTCGCTGTAGCTAATCTGTTGATTGAGGAACGCATAATCTTGAGATGGTCATTCCTATTTAGACTATATACGATCATATCGTCAATGTACGCCTCGCAGCCCGCTAGATCTTGAATAAGTGAGTGAATCATTCTCTAGAACGTAGTTGGCACGTTTTTCTTTCGACGGGCATAGCTTTGAATTGATAGGGTCCCTTGGGCGTCACTAGTCATCAATCCTTGGATCAGAATCACTTTTATTGACTGCGTTCACTTTGCAAAAGTCAGTACACAAGTGATAAGTACCATCTGGCTTTGGCAGAGTTCCAGTCACTACTACTTGGTTCAATAAAAGTCATTGTCTATCATGTACTGTAACTCTCTGTATATGTTCTGGATTTAGACGATAAAGATGCTATTTGATTGCCTGGACATCGCCTGTTTCTACGTCATGAATAGCCGTGTTCGTTTTTCCAGGAATGCCAGGAAATATTTTCACATATTTACGTATCAAAGCTCTTGTTTGTACTTCCTGGTTCGCATTCAAATTCAAAATTTAATTTGTTGTCAATGGTGGCGAGAATTTCGGAATTTTTCAAGCGGATACTCTGATTACAATCCTTCTCCGAGAAATCAACACAAAAGTCACTGACATCACCGACATTTACAGAATATTGAGAAATATTGCAAACTGTGGCTAAAGTGGAAACAGGTTTTGTAGGATTTCTTTCCAAATACTCTTTTAAAATGTTAAGGTGACACTTTATCACCTGGCTTAAAAGTTCGGTTCCTGGCATCTTTGTCATACCACACTTCCATCTTGACTTGAGAACCCTTCATATTGGCTTGTGCTAATTTACATGCATTATGTAATCTTTCATTAAATATAGACACATAGTTCAAGAGATTCATGTCATTAGTTCAACCACTTCTCTTTTTAAAAGTTTCAGAGGTCCCTTGATAGAACGGGTGACCAAAAACAAGTTCAAAGAGACTGAACCCAAGAGCTCCTGAATGGCGTCATGTGCAGCAAATAGCAAAACCCCAGTCTTTTTGATACTGGTAACAATATGATTTCATCATAGTTTTAAGGGTCTGATGAAAGCGTTCAAGAGCACCCTGAGACACGGATTGATAAGCACTGAATTTGTACTGCATAATACCTAGCCAAAGCATAACCCGTTGAAATAACCCAGACATAAAGTTCGAACTTTGGTCTGACTGTATAAATGTAGGAAGACCAACAAAACTAAAGGACTTAGAAAGGGCCTTAACTATGGTTTTAGCCTTAATATTCCTAAGAGAGATGGCTACCGGGAAACGAGTGGATGTACACAGGATGGTAGCTAAATACTGATTCCCAGAGCTAGTCTTAGGCAAAGGTCCTACACAATTAACCAACACCAACACGTAAAGGTTCTTGAAAAGTCGGAATGGGTTGAAAGTGGACAGATGGAATTTTCTTATTAGGCTTACCAACCATATGACAAACATGACATTACATACTTACTGAGAAACATCTTTTCTAAGCTTAGTCCAATAAAAATGACTAAATATCCTAGAACATATTTTATTAACACCTAAATGAACTGACATACCTGTGTCGTGAACTAAACTGATATCACCTCCATATACCACTGGGACCGCTATCTTGTGAACAATACGCCAATTATGCCCTGGAGATGCATCGGGCGGACAATCATCATCAGAAGCCATGTGCGAAGACACGTCTGTAATGCGATCATGGACTGAACTGTCATCAAAGTTGGCAAGGAAAGTGTTACTAAGGTCAATGGCACTATCAGTCTTGGTTACTGGAACTTCAGAGCTTTCTGCCTATTGCCTTTTCGCCATTGATCTGGTCAGAGCACAGGTTGGATATAGTCACTGGCATCACCTAAATTAATATCAGGTGTGGTGGCTTTATAAACAATCGTATCCGCCACAACTCTGCCACCTGCTATAGCGTTGTCTAGCGGCAAGAAAAACGCATTCATCTAGAAGAGTAGGTCGGGCACCAACAATAACATGTCCAGTGATTAAATCTGACTTAATAAAAGTTCAATGGAGGAGAACATCAATGACACCTAGCTCTACACCCTCAAATTTGAACAGGTAAAACTTCACTAGACGCACCGACCGACACATACCCCTGTGACAAAAAGGGCTTAATCTGCCTTAGAATCTTGAAAACTGGACATACTTCAATACTGAACATCAGGAATTTCAGACCGAAGCAAAAGAAAGGCTTCCTGTCACAATTAACTGCAGTACAGTCATTTGGATATGGTTTTTCACTTTTTTTCATTTTATCTTTAATCTCCAACATTCATTAACAATATGTCGTTTTGTAAATATAACGCAATTAATTTTCACACCTGGTCGACATAACTAATTATACTATATCAACATGTCGATGGCAACGTTTTGCCATCGTAGAATACAAAAACTAAGTGTTTTGACTGAAAAGTGATGTTTTTATAACGAAATCAAACTGTCGGTACTACAGACTTAGATTTGTTAGTGAATATTGATATCATCTAATCTTATTAAGTAGATCAATGTCATGGTCAAAGGTAATCAAATCATTATCTTTATTATTTCAAGGTAGATAACTCTAGGGCAGTGTTTCGTAAAGATGAAAAGTAACAAATACAATAATACAACAGTCGACTGTTTCTTAAATCTTACCGATATGTTAAGGAACATATTTAGACGGTTCCTGACAGGTTCTAGGCAGCGAGAGATCCTAAATCTTTCTAGTTTTCATCAAGATCATTTGAAGTATTTTCAGAAATTGTTTCTTTGTGTCGAAATGGCAGAATTTAATTACTTTGTTCGATCAGTTGGTGGAAAATAAATTTGGTAGGAGTTCCAAAGTTCTCAGACACAGACATACCGTTCACCCCTTCTGTTGTGTATACTAATGGAAAGTATAACGGATCACGTACATTGCGTTCCGGAATTAAATACTTCAAGATATAGACTTGGTTTTGCTTTTTCATCAAGATAATCATCTTTTGTTTCATTCTACCTCTTCCATTTATCCATCAATCCATTTTTTACTCTTTATGTTTTACACATCAAATAGTCGAAACAGTTGTAAAATAGTTGCAAGAAATTCCATCTTGCTCTATGAAACGGTCGTGATCATGGCCGAAATGCTACCCGGTTTCGCTTTTCTACGGTAGAAATCTTACCCGGGTAGTCGTAGAAAAGTTACCCGCTTCAACATTTCTGTCATTCGTCCCGTGAAAAAGTACCCCCCCCCCCCATAAATTTCAAGGAAAAGAAACCCCGTATATCATGCATAGTAGGATCTGAGGACCCGCTCACCCCTAAAAATGATAAATTCGGTTAAGTCAATATCTACTAAAATTGTGAATGAAAACAAATTACACGTAGGTTCATAAACGAGCCTTGAATGGGCACTTCAAATAATAAAGGGTACAATTTTAAACAAATGACTTATTAACTAAAAACGTATTAACATTTTGTATACAAAGACATGGGGAAAACTGTCTGGAATTATTCAGGATTGTTGTTACAAAGGTTATTGGATCAAAGGTCAAGGTAACAGGCACCTAAATAAATATACAATATATAATAAGTTTTCAAATATTTTTATAAATATTTTCGACTTCGTCTCTAGAACCAATGGCTAATTAATTTATTTGTGACCAAATTTGGAAGGAAGTATTCCCATGTTAGGTCGGATAATCACGTTTGCAAATGAAAAGGCACTAGGACCCATACACGGCCCACAGCATATAAAAAACGACAGTTGGTGCATCATGATGTTTTAAAATTTTGTTTTCATCTACCATTGACAAGATGTCCTTCAAATTGTGTATGCATGATTGTTAAGTTAAAATCTATAGTTTCCAAATGAATACAAAATAAGTGAATGGTGGTGCGGGTGTAATGTATTTTGTATTTACAACCACCCAGTAAATTTAAAATTTACATCATGACACGGGCCATATATGGAACATACTAATTTCAATGGCAGAGTGAAATAGAGTAGCCAAAAACAAGCGATGATCTGCATTGACTTCCTAGCAACTTTCTTACAGTAGATGGTGAAAAAGTCATTTTTATGTCAATTTCAATTGCCCCGAGCAGGATTCGATTCCACATCTAGGAGATGAGAGGTTGTGATTATCAATCAAGGTTCTCAATCACTGAGTCATTACGTGATTCCATAACTATAATTCCAAATGGTATCTGCGTATCTAAAACCCATAATTCAAATTCTCTTTGTTATGCAGTTTTCTAAATCCGTAGAAAATTGAGCCGGAACCACTTTTCTACATTTTTCATGTAGGGTCATTTTTCTATAGGTATGGGTCAATTTTCTACAACTGCCAGTGTATGATTCTACGTAGAATAATGACCTCGGGTAGTTTTTCTATGCGGGTCACTTTTCTACATGACACCGGCAGTTAGTCGTAAAACTTATCGGTAGTCTTTAAGTGACTGTGGCATTTTGCTCCTATTCAATCTGTAGTATGAAAAATTAAAATGTAAAGGGAAGCAACTCTGAAAAAAGTCTGTTGGCGATTGATTTGCTAGTTCTGCATGCTGATAATTTTATTCTTGATATAATTTTTCTTGTCAAAGAATGATAGCCTGTGAATAGTCATAGAGGTAAAAATGATATGAGAAACTAAAAAGGAAAACACGTTATCCAAAACATTATTGGCACATAAACGTGGATAGAATTGTAAGTTTTTATGTGTAAGTCAAAAACTTTTCGGACATATCTCAGGTGTAGTAAACACGACGGGTTAAATTATTATGATACTATAGCTATGTACATAATATTCAGCAACTACAAAGTCTGTAAGTAAAAATTAAAATGTACCAATGGATATTTGAAACCAAGTCCATTAGAATACGACAAATTGTATAAAATAACGGTCTCAACATGACGGACAATTGCGAATCCTAAGCGGGATGGGACCAGTCTCCGGAAAGAGTTCTGTTGAAATGCTACACCCATCTCAATATTCCATGGAAACCTCTCTAGTTCAGTAGCAAGGTCAAGTCGGTGAAAAGGTCATCGGTTAGTTTTAGATCTAATTCTCGAAATGCCGTCAATGTATATGATCGTGCTTCAAAATTCTATTCAACATTCTGGAAAGGGAGCTTCATATTGTTTAGACAGAGTCAATAGCCCTTTTTCAAGTTGTCCGTTTACGTGCCCATTTTGTCATACTATGTTTTGATTCGCCGTTTGCGGTGGGGGGGAAGGGGTTTCCGGTGGGGCAACGGGGCTTCCGGTTTTCATTAACAACCAACGGGGTGGCAATTGATCAACTAAATGACATGGGTCAGCCATCTTAACTGCTATCACTTTTGCTCATGGCAAATTAAATTAATCTATATTTAATATTTTTTCTGGTGTACACCTTATATGCGACTTTGAACAGTTTTTGCCATGTATGTCCCAGTTTTTATAATTTGACGTATCCGTTATGTATTATAGTATGAATTAACGCAATACCTTGAAAGAGAGCGCAGCTCCTTGTTTTACACATGTGTGGGATAATGCATTCATCGATGATCGAGAATCATTTCGATCTCAGTAGGGCAACACCTTTCCCACAAAATGACGCAGCAATTACATTATGACGTCAAATATTTAGAACATAATTTGCAGTTTCGGTGTTCCCTTGAACTTAATCTGCAAAACGTTTGATAGTACAGTAGTTAAGTACCTCGTTGTTAAACGTTTTTGGAAGCTGAGTTTAGGTGTCATGAAGAAAATAATGAAACTATAGTATAGTATTGCATTTTGGGTAATTTCTGATCAAAAAGTTCGATTTGCGAACGGCCTTTGGCCGTTCGAGCAGCGCTCTCTATAATATATTATATATATATACGTCCCTGGAGCTCGTTTTATAAAAAGTCTTAAGTTTTATTTTTAATTGTCATGGGACTGACCAATCATCGTTGCCTTTCAATGGTAGTTAGGACTAAAAGTTAGGATTTAAGACTTAGGACCTTTCCTAAAACGGGCCCCCCTGATCTGGATGATCGGTGTTGTTTCGCCACATATAAGTTGAAGAGTAAACAGAATGTAATAGATGAAAAATCATGAATTTAGTTTATTTTAATTTCATTTTTAAAACAGCGTCCGATTTAACGAGTGCATGTGAATCTTATTTAGATCTACCACAAAAGAGTGTTCAATATTCTCATTCATCGGTTGTCATTTAAAGGGATTAATTAATATAAATGATATTCAGTCTTACTTATGTGCACAGTTTCACTTCTGATTGTTATGTAAGCAATACCCAGTACATAAGGTACATAAAATCAACAAACACCTTCGTGGTTGCCTAGATATCGCCCAAGCAAAGTTACCACAACAATTTTGCAGGAAGAAAATGGACACTGATAATGCTGACCGGAGTGGACATTTCTTGACTCAACTGACGAAGCACCTTAATTCTGGTGCTTAAATTATCATATCCTAATCAAGTAACTTTTGGAATCTTAGCAGACGTCCTCCTGTTCTGTTGTGCTACAACTTTCGATCTAAATCCATGTGTTACATACCAAACGAAACAATTGCCTGAATTGTTGTAAATTGTTTTGTTATCTTTATTCCTCTTTAATCACAAATGTGATCAACATTTTATTCTTTCAATGGAAGTCAACGGATATTTTGAATGTCTTTCTATATTTCCCTCGTGTCATTCAGTATTCAGAGGGAACTACTGACAGAATGAAAGAATACATACTAGAAATTCTAACAATGTACAACAAGAAATGATAATAACACCACCAACTGATTTTTTCATATTTAATGAAATAATCATAATAACATTAGACGTCTCCTCTACTAATACGATCAAACTGTTGATGGATAGTGTTAATCGTATTGCAGTGGCACTCTGCATTACTAAAATGGACTAAACTCATATTATATGTTTGATAGAATTACATGAAAAGATGAATTACTAAATCAATAAGACAAAGATTAGAAACAATTTGCAGCTGCTAAACCCTTGCTGAATTTTAGAATCCGACATCAATTTAATTTTGTCCAGTCCTGGATCTGTCTGTTAGAGAGGAACTCGCCATCTGGACTTTTTGTGCCAGGTGGTAGCATAGCAAGATAAAGTGGTGTGTCTGCACCTGTAATATTTGGGTAATAGAAATACTCATTATACTTATTTATTAATTGATTAAATTTCAACAGTGATTTGTTAAATAAATCTTTATATTGGACTGGATTTTTCAAATTAATTCATTTCTTTCTTCATAACCTTTGCATATGATGAAATATTTTACATTCCAGAATTAAATTATATCAACAATCAAGATGTGTTTGTGAATCACAAATGACCCCGGTCCCAACAAATTTCTATGCTGGCAAATATTATGTATACTTTAAATATTGCAATGTCCTACAGTTTGACCTCACCCTACCACCAGGGGCATGTGATGTTAGTGAAGTGTGAGCAACCCTTAGATAAACTTACAGTTTAAGTTTGGTAACTGTATCACAATCCAAACTTGAACATTATATGCTCTTTATATGTAAGCGGGACAGAAACAGACATACTAACAGACAGTCAGACGGACGATCCGAACACTAGATGCCCCGACGGACCTTTCAGGCCGGGGCATGAAATATTAATTTATGAATTGGAAAAACTATATGAACGAAAATAAATGTGAACCATGGCAATGCCAGGTAATTAGACGCATCCGGAAATTAGATGCGCCCGATAATTGTAGAGAAAATGCTGTCTGATACATATTGCCAAGTGGGCTTGTCTTGTACCTTAACCTTTCGTTCACACAATCGGTTAAAACCTTTCTCAGAAGTAGATATCATCGACATATCTGAATGGTTACAGCCTTGCATATGACAATCGTATAATTAAGTACTGTATACCTGTAACATTTCGCTTTCGTTTAATTTTCGCCATATCTGCCCTTAGATGAGAGGATGGATTAATGATGCAAGCTATGATTTAAACTTCTAATTAAAACACTGACTAGCATGCGAATTTCTGACAGGATGAATATGTTTTCTGTCCTGAATGGGCGAAAATAACCAGGGGCGAAAAGTTCAAGGTATACTGTACAGCACTGGTTATAAGTTTACCTTCATCAATTGTCTTAGTGCCTTTATGACAGGACATATCTGTATCTACGTACCCTGGACAACACTGTAAGAATAGTGAATATTACATCAAAAACGTGTTTCAAAAACTAAGACGAGTTGACTGAAGATGCATTTTATCAATTTTATTGATTAATATGCCTGTCTTTAAAAGAGTAAATAATTCGATTATAAATGTTTACATTTGTTAAACTTTTCATAGATTAGTGGCATATACATACTATGTATTAAAGTGGTTTAAACACAATACTGTATAAAAAAAAGATGATAATAAGGCAAGTTAAAGGAAATAAATAAAATGTGAAGAACCCCGACGCGTAAATTTCCACCTTTAAAGTAATTCATATCCAAAATAACGTACTATTCTTATATGTGTTTCTCTGGCTGGATATTGTAATATTTCCATCTTTGAATTTCACTTGAATGTTTTGACTACTCATTGAAAATCTATATTATATTATATTATATTGACACAGTGATATCGAAAACCGCGTTTGATGTCAACGTTCCGCAAATTTTACTGTCGGTATAATAGTCTTGTTTGCGATTACTCTGTTTCACTGGGTGAAATGTTGAGTTGCCTTTTCATTGGTGGTTGTTGAGACGTCTGTACCAATTGTGACGAGGATTCGTTCCTCACGTATTTCATTTAAACTTGACTGTGGACTCACGGCGGTTGTGACGGGTCGAGAGGGGATGCTTAATCCTCCATGGCACCTGACCCCACCTCTTGGTTTCCAGAGGTCCGTGTTTATCCACTTTTGCCGGATTTGTATCTGTGTCCTGGACATCCGAAGAATTTATACTTTGGTATCTGAGATGTTTTATATATTAACAAACCATTACTCGTGGTCACCATACTGACCATAACTCTTGCGCGTCATAATTTAAGTCTAAATACTAAATTAGGACTGAAATTTTGTCCACTATTGTCATTCATGTATCATGAGTTTTAGTTTAGTTTAAACATATTTTATTGTCATAAAATGTATAATGGTTGTTCCGACAAAAATGGATTCAGAAAAAACACTCGATCTTACGTAGCATGATGTAATACGTAATCTTTTTACTTACAGTATTAATTACTATATCTTCTCTAGGATCCTTAGACATTTCTCTTTGTTGCACCAAGGTCATCGCAGTCACCCCGACCTTTGACATGCCATAAGCCCTTTGCGGGTAACCTTGTTTCTCGAAATCTCCAGTTTTAGCAGAACTGTTAGATAAGATAAAATGTTGACAGAGATGTCCATCGATGTAAGTGAATATTTAATTGTCCATATGGAAAATGAATGTAACGATATGATATTAGAGTTATCTTTCCTGAAGCACTGTTCTACAATGAAATGGTTTTGAGTTTTGCTCTGGAAGTTTAAACTACTAATGCACAAAACTCAAAATATTTTATTACCTGGCAAATTTCACCAAGACAAATCCAACATAACAATATCATATTCGAGTTATCTTTTCTTTTGTGTGAATCAATTAGCTTTTGAGAATTGAATAAATGAAATGGTCATTTGATGCAAAACTTTCACAAGATGTCAATTAAAAAAAAATCAAACTGACGGTCGTAGTACCTGGCCATAATTCTTATAAGGAGTTTGTGAAAGAGTGGCCGTGGAATATATATTTCAAAGAGTTCATTAACACACGAATATTTACGAAAGTGTTAAGTAATTACCATTTAGCTTTCTGATTAAGACAAAACGACAACAAAGGCAATTTCAGTTGTACTGCATTTAATCATGTGATTACACATTAGATTGAATAGCAGTCATTCTTTCATAATTTATCAACATAAAGAAATATTCGTCCATATTCTCCGATTTTCTTTCTAAAGAAATATCAAAGGATGCTGAAATATTTTCACAAAAATTCTTGTATAAGTTATGGTTTTGAAGTTTTATTCAGTGGCTTTATTATTTGCCCATGTGCATATGTGTGTATAGTTGAATAGGCAAATGTTCATGACTGTGTTTATACATCTTTGGATGTTAGTTGTATGTTTATGTCATGCACATGTCTGTTTGTAACTCAATGTGTGTATGCGTGCTGACAAATGATTTTTTTCCCATGAGTAATTGCTTTTATACCCCGATGATGTTCAAAAAATGAAAAACAATCCTTGTATTAAATACATTACCATTTTTCAGTGAAAATGTAGTCCACTGAATACTAAATTCATTCCAGAATACTGACTTTTCGGGGGTGTTTTTATATGACGTAATGGCTCAACAGGTGTTTTGACATGAGAAGTAGTTCTCTTTTCTGATCGCAAATACTAAATGAAATTAAGTTTAATTTCTTTTTTTTTTATTTCTTTTTTCTTTTTTCTTTCATTTTGAAAGAAACTAGTGATATAGACAATTTTGAATACTTATTCTCAGATTTAGTTCGCGAATTTTAATATTCGACCATTTAGTAGTGGCGGATTAAATGTGTCAGAAGAGAATTGCCCGAATGGGCCGTGTGCAAATGGCTGATAGGCCTACAATGTAGGATTTGGATAGCAACAGATGATGGTTGTTTACATCAAATTTTCGTTTGAATTCTGATATTTTATCAGTGGAATATACCACAGAAAGTTTGAGTGTGACTGTTAATATTCGTTCATGACAACTGGAAGTAACCATTCTATTTGATATTTTACCAATCATTGAATCAGCTGGGAAATGCTGTGAACTGTGAAGGGGTGACGATTTCGTAAGTAGACCTATTTCAATATATAGGCTAGTCCACTAGCAAATCCTTCAAATCAATTGAAACAAGACAAATGCAGATTATGTTGTGAAATAACAAACTTTTATTGTTCTGCTTAAAAGATAATTATCGACACGTTCGTTGTGGAAAATCCGTGTAGGCCTATAAAGTATAATAGATCCATATGTCAATTCAGACCTCAGTTTTTACCAGCTGATCATATAGAGTATCCCGTCAATTTACTTAGAAACCTATGAATGCTCGGCATTAACATTACAGGTTGTGAAAAACAACATGGGCCTGGTAATTAGCCTAGCAATTAATAGGATTTGAGGTGAACTGAGAGTCGATTTCACGCGAGTGACGAATTGTTTCTGACAGGAATAGCCTATATGGTGACGGAAAAGCAAGCTGTTAATCAGAGATGCAGGACAAAATTGCACTAGACCTGACTCCCCTTTCAACTTACTTACAAGCAACGTAACTACGAAGCAAATTTTCATTTCTGTGGCTTGTTTCTTTTCATAACATGACCTAGATCTATCGCAATATGATATGGGCATGTACAGTGTGCTACAGATGCAGGCCTAGTCTTGTGTTTTCGATTTCTTTCAGTGATTTTTGTTTGTTTTGTGGTAATTAATGGCTTTAAATAAAAATATGGAATGAATGTGTGTTATTTTATTCTTTATTGATTCATACATATGTTCAGAGAATACTTGTCCGACAAATTGATGCCGTAACATGGTCATGGAAAGGGTTTCTTAGATATCCAGGTATTCCTACGCCAGCTAGCGATTAACACTTAGATCACGTGATGACCCACTGGCTTTATTGATACAACAATACGGTCGTCCTGTATAACTGTAATGAAGGAAATTACAGTCGGTATGTAAATATATACGATTAAAACTTACTCAATGAATTCTTGCATGTACTTTTCTAGCTGTGGCTTTGTAAGATTTCCATCTTTGAATTTTGATTGAACATCTGGACTACACCTTGTAAAGGTATATTGACAAAACATACTGGAGACATTGCACACTCTGAATGTAGATCAAACCATGTATTATAAATATTATAAACATAATACCAAAGTTATAATGCTCAAGACGATCGTTTCTGTCAATTAGACTTTATCAGTTGAACTCCAAATTAAATTGTATATGTATTTTCTAAAGAGAAAGTGGTGTCATGCAAGGTCAAATAATAAATCTAAAAGTATAGCCGAAATACGTCTAAGAGTAACCACTGTAAAAAGATGACTATCTTAGCTTTAGAAAACCCTGGAATTTAAATGGTGTTATCAGTGCCAAATATCACTTTTAGTATAAGATAATCAGATGGTACCGAAATACCAGGTACTAGGTCTATGTATACCCCGGAGACCCAAACTGTCCACCAGAAGCGGCAACAACCTAGTAATTAGAAATATTATAAACATAATACCAAAGTTATAATGATCAAGACGATCGTTTCTGTCAATTAAACTTCATCAGTTGAGCTCCAAATTAAATTGTATATGTATTTTCTAAAGAGAAAGCGGTATCATACAAGGTCAAATAATAAATCTTAAAGTATAGCCGAATTATTATTTTTTTATGAAAGACACTTTCATTTTATCTTGTGTGGCAGAAAAATACATATTTAATATTCGTGCTACATACTCGTGATAAATGTTATTTTTCTGCCTCAAGCGATGAAATAGAAATGATACACGTAAAAAATTAGCAAATATCCTCTATATATCTTGGAGTTATTTGTATCTTGTAACGTGATGAGCTAATAATATTAGTATATATACTGCTGTGTGCGACCCTAAAACGTTTTTTAAAATAACTTGATTGCCTCACAAAATATAAATACGCGGGCAATTATCGTATGTTTAAATGATACAACTAAGGCTTTATCAATATATCATGAAATTAGCAACTAAGCTATATGACAAACGCGATGATTTCGACTTTCCCATCGTAAATTTTCCACATTTAAGTAGTAATATCCCTCAGTCACCTGCATATGGAGTTTATATTTCACAAATGATCCGATATATATATATATATATATATATATATATATATATATATATATATATATATATATGAAAGTAAAGATCTGACTAAAACACTTTTGAATAAATGGACTGAATAAAAATCTGTAAAAGATTGTGTATTAAATTAGTTTACATAATAATTATTTTTCATTGAGGGTACCAGGAAGTATTATTTACATATACAAGATAAAAAATATCATTAAATCCTAACGAATGGATACAGCAAAAAGCTACACTTCTAACACATTAAAAGTCACTTAAAATGATTTACCTTGCATGGGGTCTAAGTAAGGGAAACAGAATATTGCAAGCGTCCAGTGTCCCTGTGAAATTTGTTTTACATATTACTTCTGCCTGTTCAGCAAACGGGGCTGTCGATGCTTCCTTTTAATAACAAATGAGAAAAATGATGAAAGTTAAAGGAGTTCGATAAGTAATGTATGTACCGGCAATAATATATATATATATATATATATATATACATATATATATATATATATATATATATATATATAATATATATATATATATATATATATACAAATAAAATCAATTTGATTGTCGATGACGTGTGTGTATGTGTGTGTGATGCTGAAATATGACCCTGTTTTTTTCAAATACCTTCTTAGCTTACAAAACAAAAAGAAACCACAATTTAAAGCTATAACAAACTGGTTATAAAATAATAAAACCTTAATTAAGCATTGAACTGCTGTCAGTTGATATTCATGGGCTTATGAATGCCGACTGGACAAAGGCAGATGCCATAAAGCGCGTTAGCTGACAACAGTTCAATGCTTATATTTATTTATTTCTTATGTTTTCCCACTTTACTTTTATAATTTTTTTAATTGGAGTTCAAATTTCCATAAAGAATGCGCACCCGTTGTTGGATCAGCCGTTGGCAGTTAAGAGATTATGAACAACATTTTTATAGTGATTATATAGTTTCAGTACCAATAGATGTTAAATGAAATATAATAAAGCATTACTAAATGTATGTAATAAGAAATATTGTATTTCAGTTGTAAAGGTTACAAAATGTTTAAACAAAAAATGGACATTTATCATTTAGCACATTTTGTTTCCCATCCAAAATATAAAACTGTATTTTATTTATATTGCGATTTTGTAAAATCTAAAAATACTTCCAACAAATGAGTGTTTTCACAGGTGTGTCTACATAAGTATGTTGATAGTAACAAAGGTACCTCGTATGCAATCCCAGCATTGTTTACAAGAATATCAAGTCCTCCATAGTTTGATTTGATAAAGTCCCTGAGCTTTTCTATGCTACTCTTGTCAGTTATATCTAATTGATGAAATTTTGGATTACACCCTTCACCTTTCAAACTTTCAACTGCTTTATTGCCAAGATCGACATTTCTGGCTGGAAAATATGACAAATTCACATCTATCATTTTTTTAATTGATATTTTCCAATCTATAAGTATCATTTTCAATATTTATTAGCCCAATAAGATGTAAGGTCAAAACGTTACGTCGATTTTACTGTAATTAAGAATGTACTGACTGGTGATTGTTCAGTGTTTTCATTGCCGCTACACAATTGATATATCAAACAAATCACGTGATTGAGCTATCGCGTGCGACATTTCCCGCTACAAGTCAACCTATTCACCTCTAATACATCTTAGTATTTTCATTCACAGCAATCTGTACACATGTTTGATCTACGCCTTTGACCTTAAAACGTAGAAACTTGTATTTGTTCTGTTCACATAGTTCTATGTTTACTTTTAATCAAATAAACCTAAAATGCATCCATTTTCCATTCGGACTGTTTACCCTCTGGTTATTCGATTTTTTTTCCCAATCTATCTGTCGGTGCGGGCAATATAGATCTGGTATTTTTTCTTTGTTGTAAGATAAATACTGAAAAAACCGTAAAGACGTTTGACAAGAAAATAGATAATTTATTAGCATGTTAATAATTATCATTTATTCATTAAAGCACCAATTTCACTACGAAACATTGATACATGCAGTGTCGTAGCAAATAAAAATTGAGGGGGGGGGCAATATATATATATATTTTTTTTTTTTTTTTTTTTTTTTTTGAAAGTGGTTTTCCCAGAGAAAAATTGCCATGTGCCTTTTGATTATGCAATTAATACATACAACAGTGGTGGATGTAGAAAGAAATTAAAAATTTGGTGTTTTTAGGCTGGTGACATAACATTATACCTAATTGTGATGCAATGCATACATCATCAAAAGCAGACTGATGATTCAAAGTTGGAGTAGTGTAAAAATAAAATAGATTAGCCGAGCGAATAATTTTGGGAAATTTGTTTTTATTTGGTAACATAAAATTATACCTATTTGTGATGCAATGTATATATCATCAAAAACAGAATGAGGATTTAAAGTTGGAGTAACGTAAATTTATTGGCTGAGCGGAGCGAGGCGCAAAATTTTGAGGGAATTTGTTTTTAATTCGGTGACATAAAATTATACCTATTTCTTATGCAGTGTATATATCATCAAAAACAGACCAAAGATTCAAAGTTGAAGTAGGTGTAAATTTAAAATTTATTTGCCGAGCGAATCGAGGCGCGAAAAGTTTTGGAATATTTTTGGAAATTTGTTTTTAATTTGGTGGCATAAAATTATACCTATTTGTGATGCAATGCAAACATCACCAAAAGCAGCCTGACAGAGGATTCAAAGTTAGAGTAGGTGTAAATTTAAATTTTATTCGTGGAGCGGAGCGAGGCGCAAAAAGGTTTGGAAAATTTGTTTTTAATTTTCCGACATTTTATAGAAAATTAAGGGTTTCACAACTTTAGGGACACGGTCTCATTGGTTACTTCACATGATTTTAATTGTCGGATTAATTGTCAGGCAATATTCATTAGGGGTCGTGTTTTATGCATCTAATAAAAACAATATTTTTTCTCATTTGGGAGCCTGTACAAGCGAGAGAACCCGGTTACAATGTACCCAGGAATAAATCACCAGCCTTCCGCAAGTAAACTGGGAAACTTTGTCACAAAAATAAGCTTAGGTTCCAGTGGGCTCGAACTTCCACTGACAGGAAGTTCATGTTTTAAAACACGATGGTCTGACCACTCAGTCCCTACATGCTGAGAAAACTGTCAAGCGAAAATATCTTTACCGATATGTAGGACAAACACAACACAGTTCTGGAAAACCTTTTTTCTGGATTCCAGAAGTGTTGTTAATATAAAATAAAATTTGTATGTGAAAATGTGGGGGCGCCCCCTGCCTCCGGTTCCTATGCCTATGACATGTATTTTCATCCTCTCATTCATCGAGGTCAGAGTCCTCAGAGTCGCTGTACAATATTTAAATATGTCCCTTTGTATTACCCGCGGGCAAATCTAGCAATGCGGGCTATCTGGTATTTTCTTTTTTCTAGTGCAAGGATTTCAGGTCAATGCGAGCTATACGGTGCATCTTGCAATACCCAGAAAAGAACGGCAATGAACATTTCAAACTTCATTTCTTACCCGTCAAGAAAACATCGCCATCAAACTGCTTACATAATCCTCTGACAATAGCATAACCAATGCCTTTGTTGGATCCAGTTACCTGCAGTGATACAGAAGTTAACATTTATGCTACGCAAATACAGTAAAACCTGCTTTAGCGACCTCCTGTGTATATAGACCACTTGGTCATTTCCCTGTCCCCAGTAGTACCATTTGTATACAAATCAACCTTTATATAAAGACCATCTCTCTATAAAGACTGGTTTTTGTTGTTCCCCTAAGGGGGTCTTTATATACAAGTTTCACTGTACAGTTGTTGGACATAAGTATGTTCCCATAATTTATTTCGATATATAGTCTTAGTAATTTTTAGTTTTCTTTCAATAATTCCTCGAGAATTGCCTTTCATCCAATATTTATAACAAAAATTCGTTTCACAAAATTGGAGGTATTGGTAATCATTTTGTAGTAATTTCATGGCAATCTATTTATTGTTTCAGGAGAAAAATAGACATTCAGAGTTCAAAATAAAAAAATGCAGAATTACTAATGATATATAAAGTATAGTGAAATTCATTTTTGGGGACATACATTTTGTCCTACTACTGCACGATGTACAATATTGCAAGCTTTGGTTTGTTGGTTTTGAATGATGTTTTACGCCACTCTCAACAATTTTTTTCAGTTCTATGGTGGCGGTCAGCTTTTAATGGTGGATGAGAGAACCCGGGTATATTAGAGACATCAGGTCTTCCGCATTTAAAATGGCATGCTTTCACATAAACATCAGCTAAGGTTCAGGAAGGCCTCTAACCTGTGCTGACTAGAAGTGAGAGACTTCGTGGTTTAACCCTTCCAAACCTAAATATCTAAATGGTATGTTCTTTTCTATTGTTTAGACAAGTCTATTATGACCTGTAGGGTTTAAAGTGTTAAAGCCCAATGCATTAATAACTCGGCAACGGAAGTCCCAGCATCGCAATCCTAATTGGTTCATGACAGACTGATTCAGAAATTTGTCTTTGGAATACGAATATTTTACCTTAAATAAGCCAGTACCAGTATTGGATATGTAATGTAAGCCACTCGTGATCAAACACTTGCAAACAATTCCTGTTTATATTATCAAATGAAAATAAAATTAAAGTTACTACAAGTGCATTTTGCTATGTATTTAGATTTACCTGGGTACTGGAATGCATAAACACTCGTTTGATAGCATGAAGCTGACTGATTACATTCAACGACTCACAATAAATACCTTCTTTATGTCATCTCCCAAATTACATGCATACTATGTTCCAAATGACATTGATTCAGATATGTCCGGAATCTAGGTCACTGTGCTGTCGGCGTGTTTTAAAATGCTGTCCATTGAATAGACAAACCTCTAATATAGGTAAATTTATTGTCAAAACAATTTGAATGTCAAAATTAACTATGAAAAAAATAATAATAGAAAATGGCATTTATTTCATTGCATAATATACACATTTTGGCTTGAAGTGCAGAGGTTCGGCATAACTTTTACCCAGAATGCATTGCATCAGACTATATATACTAAGAAGAAATTAATTTTATTTAATTCATCAAAAAGTAGAAGCAGTTCTGTTTTACTACAAATTTCATCGGGTTCACCTATATCTATAAAAACATATGTCTGCAAATTTTCACAATAACACAATGCCTAGATTTTTTTTTCGAAACCAGGGGCAACAACATTAGCTAAATGGGCTCCGCTCATAGTGCTAAAAATATTGTCAAATATTTATTTTAAATTATTATACTAGTAAATTTTAAAAATTGTTCATTAAAAAGAAAATATATCAAGGTGTTTTACGAAATATGTTTCTACCATAACTGAAAACCGCTGATTGGTAGTATGGATTATTAGCCTACATCAAGTCTAGACACTATCGGGTTTGGATTCTCATGATCGCGTCAAACTTGTACGTCACTTCAATCTCTTCATTCACATAAAGGTTGGCGATGACATCATTTAGTGTTCGTGACGTCACTTAAACAGTCACGCTGTTTATTTGTAAATGTTACCTAACTGCACCTTCGTTTATACCAGAGCTTGAGAGTGGTATAACAACACAAGTTGTGATATATGCCAAGAGACATGTAAGCCTGTATAACATATTTTTATCTCTGACTGTGACTAACAAATATCCATGCGTGCATCTGTAATATGGATTATTTTTTATATTGAGTGCAATATGATCTCAGCAATGTTTGTTATACACATTTGAAGAATAAAATAAATCATTGTCATATATTAATGGGTCATAGGTGACTTTTTCGGAGAAAAGTAGCCAACAGTTCTATATATGCCTTGACCTAATGAAACTGATAATTATGTAGGCTTAATATATAGGCCTACCGGAATAGGCCTACAAATTACCATGGTAAACGTTGACACTGTTGAATTATTTTGGCTCTGATTCAGTGCATGTCGGTATTCAATATTTGATATAAATCACTGATTACGTGGTCATGACAGACTAAAATCGTAATAATCACCTAAAGTTGATTTCAGATATTTTAAACAAATGCAATGATCTAACAAACATAAGCAAGTAAATATCAGTTATTTAACATAATAATACAACAATAGTTAAAATAAACTACTCACAACTGCTATGCGTCTCCCTTTCATCTTTAAATGTGCAAGGAATGTGACGTGAATTTTGTTTAACGATATACCTAATAATGCGGCTTTAGATACTTTCTAGAATTACTAGGGAACGCTGTAACTATCACTTCAGTATCGCTCGCTACGTGTACGTGTTTGGGCCGTCTACGACACCACAAATATGAAACAAACAGTTTAAAGAAAAGGGATGCTTATCGAGTACATAAAAAAACTAGAGCTGTGTTAATACTGCATAATTTTATATTACGTAATAAACTAATGTTAAAGATAAAGCATCATATTACAATGAATTAGATAATAATATAGATATTACTTGATAAATGTCTAGTAAACAGACTCCAACATTCACATATTCCTTTTTAAAATGACAAACACAACATATCATTTTACAAAGAATAGAACTTTAGTAGGACATATAGAGCAACATTTGGTGCTGATAATTATTAGGTCTTCTATACTTTTTAACAATGCAAATAGCTCATATATTTCAGTAAATGTAGAAACAGCAGTTTCCAAGCCTACATGTATTTCTAATGCACAACCGTACCCTATACCTATTAATTGTTTTGAATGCGAGGGTCACATGTTTTAATTTTTTTTTCATTCTTACCTTAAGGCGCCCCTGGCAATGACGAGAATTTAAAACCCAAGTGTCGGTTGACTGTTGGAAAATTTTTTTGGTGATTTAGTACTCAAGTAATTTCGGGAAGTGCAAGTGATTTCGGCAATTGTTTTCAAGTAATTTTATTAACGACACTATGATAACATGTATATAAATTCTGCATTCTATAGTACATGTATATGAATAATTTGAATTTAGATTTTTTGTTAGTCTACTAAGTGTGGTTATTTCCAAGTGTCGATTCAACCACATTTTAAGTTCCGATTTCCATATTTCGGAAGGGCCGAAATCACTGGATGCCAATTTGACTTCGGTACGAGTTGACCAGTAATACTATAAATAAACAGCGAAGTAATTGGACTAACTTAGCATTTTATTTTGTGTTTTCTTCAAAGTGATCAATAAAATCACTAAATTCAGGTAGATTTGAATCACTTGAAATAATTTTTAGCCCATTAGGATGAAAAGAACCGACTACGCATGCCTACGAACTTTCCGATGTGAGGTCGCTATGAATATTGCCCACAATACCATTTGTTTTTTATACATGCCCACGAATATTATTTATTATCTTCATATTCGTAATACCTTTAAATAAGCCAATATGTGCAAATGTAATTAATGACAACTTTTTATCTTTAAATAAGGAGATATATCCACTTAAAGAAACAATCACGCCCTAGCCGCCACCAATGCTGCTTTCAGATAGCATTCATCGGGGCCCGAGACCATAAACAAGAAAAATTCGGAGACAAATTTTATTCTCAAAAGTTAAGAATGTACTCATCTGAGTAAAAAGTGAAAACTCGCGGACCATAAAACGACTTTAGAATTTTCTTAAGTGAGGTAAGGTTGTCAAAGGACAGTGTAAAACTCGTCAAGAACATGTCCCGATTCACTTAACTTCGATGTTTGAATATTATTCTTACCATAGTCTATCATAATGATTAATTATTCAATAACCAACCAAGGATAAAAAACGCGATAAAAATCAAGTAGGCAGCACGTTTTGTAGCATAAAAAGGGGAATAGATATATACCTTTTTAAAAACGTCCTGTAAAATGCCAATACATGATCGAAGTCAGTAATTTATACATATAATATGTATAATGTATATAATAAACAATATTCAAGATACATGTAAATTACTATAAGTACAGTAGATAAGATAAATGGCTCGGAACATAGACTGGGGAACATGTACCGGACTAAATTTACGCCGTCCCTATTGTTAATGTAAACAAACGTCGTATGGCCCAAACAAGTCAACAGAAAAAAAGAAGTGATAGTCTCCTAAACCTATTTCCCTCAAATAGTACGTTGTTTTCGAAAGCAAAAGGATTAAACATGTCCCCAAACACTCTAGGGCGACAATGACAATGACATTTGCGTTTATTTATCCCGATGCGAACATAGGGGGTAGCCATTTCGCTGTACAGAATTACTTAAGTCAGCTACATGCCGTACTTAAGTATTGTATCACTTGAGAAAGAAATTTAACTAAGAATTTCTTTATGGTGCACAACTTTACCCAAGTTGAGAAAATTCTCAAGATTGGAGTAAAATCTTGAAGTTGAGTGAAACATTTGTCTGAGAATAGTTTTATGGCCTTTGTTTTATAATCCTCTGACAATAGCATAACCAACGCCTTTGTTGGATCCAGTTACCTGTAGTTATTTATACTACGCATATACAGTAATACCTGCTTTAGCGACCGCCTGTGTATAAAGACCACTTGGTCATTTTGCTGTCCCCAGTAGTACTATTTGTATACAAATCAACCTTTATATAAAGGCCATCTCTCTATAAAGACTGGTTTTGTTGTGTCCCTAAGGGCGTCTTTATATACAAGTTTTACTGTACAGCAGTTGGCCATAAGTATGTTCCCATGATTTATTTTCAATATATAGTCTTAGTAATTTTTGGTTTTCTTTCAATAATTCCTTGAGAATTGTCTTTCATCCAAAATTATAACAAAAACTCGTTTCACAAAAATTGGAGGTTTTGGTAATCATTTTGTAGAAATTTCATTGCAATCTATTTATTGTTTCAGGAGAAATACGTTATTCTTTTTGAGAGTAATGTCATTGTTTTATTTTTCTGTTCATTACAAAGATAATGAATGGATCTGTGACATAATATACAAACACCTTAATAACACCATCAATACTTAAGTAATTTATGTATGTCAACAAACGAAAACATTATCAAAATTAGGTCCAGAATCCCAGGATTAAATGTGCCAGCATCGCAATCCTAATTGGTTCATGACAGACTGAAATTTGTCTTTGGAATACGAATATTTTACCTTAAATAAGCCAGTACCGGTATTGAATATGTAATGTACGCCACTCGTGATCAAACACTTGCAAACAATTCCTGTTTAAATTATCAAATGAAAATAAAATTAAAGTTACTACAAGTGCATTTTGTTATGTATTTAGATTTACCTGGGTTCTGGAATGCATAAACATTAGCGATCGTTTGATAGCGTGCAGCTGACCGATTACATTTAACGACTCACAATAAATACCTCCTTTATCTCATCTCCCAAAACACATGCATACTATGTTCCAAATGATATTGATCCAGCTATGTCCGGAATCTAGGGTACTGCGCTATCGGCGTATTTTGAAATGCTGTCCATCAAATAGACAAACCTCTAATATAGGTAAATTTATTGTCAAAACAATTTGAATGTCACAATTAACTATGGAAAAATAATAAATGTGAAAATGGCATTTATTTCATTGCATAATATACACATTTTGAACGGAAGTGCAAAGAACAAATTTTAC
Source organism: Atrina japonica (assembly GCA_030159075.1). Taxonomy (NCBI): domain Eukaryota; kingdom Metazoa; phylum Mollusca; class Bivalvia; order Pterioida; family Pinnidae; genus Atrina; species Atrina japonica. The sequence continues at coordinate 712,628 of BROG01000104.1, read as the reverse complement.
CCAGAATGCATTGCATCAGACTATATATATTAAGAAGAAATCAATTGTATTTAATTCATTCAAAAACAGAAGCAGTTCTGCTTTATTAAAAATTTTATCGGGTTCACCGTTATCTATAAAAGCATGTGTCTGCAAATTTTCACAGTAACACGATGCCTAGATTTTTTCAAAACCAGGGGCACAGCATTAGCTAGATGGAATCCGCCCATAAAGCTAAACGTATTGTCAAATACTTATTTCAAATAATTATACTAGTAAATTAAAAAAAATTGTTCATTAAAACGAAAATATATCAAGATGTTTTAAGAGAAATGAGTATTTTTTTATTATTATTAAATAGAGTGATTGACGTCCAGTTAAGAAATTCTAGGCTACTTTATTTGCTTTGAGAGAGAGAGAGAGAGAGAGAGAGAGAGAGAGAGAGAGAGAGAAAGATATTCCACAACGAGTGTTAGTTGATTATCTTGTTAATCGAACTTGAGTTAGTTAATTTTTAAATTTTTAAAAGACACAAGGTTTACCAAGTGTCTTTTCAAATTTTGTAAATTAACTAACGAGACTTGGATATAAACATGATAATGAACTTACATGGCTTGTTGTTTCTACCATAACTGAAAACCGCTGATTGGTAGTGTGGATTATTAGCCTATTATCAAGTCTAGACACTATCGGGTTTGGACTCTCATGATCGCGTCAAACTTCTACGTCACTTCAATCTCTTCATTCACATGAAGGTTGGCTATGACATCATTTAGTGTTTGTGACTACAGCTTCGTTTATATCAGAGCTTCAGATTGGTATAACAACACAAGAGGCTCACAAGTGCCTGTATCGCTCACCTGGCTGTAATCTAGAATAGGACTTGGACCTGCCAGAAACATGTTTTAAACAGGTCCATCCAAACAACCATTGTGACAAAGTTTGATTCTTCTTGGGATAGTAGTTCCGGAGAAAAAAAATGAAAATATGTTTTCCCATAGGGTCCAATGTTAAATTATATTTCCTGTTGGCAGCCATCTTGGATGCGGTGTGAACCTGAAAACACATTTTATACAGGAGACCACCCAAAGACTATTGTGACCAAGTTTGGTTCCAACTGGCTCAGTAGTTTCAGAGGAGAAGATCTTTGAAAGTATTCCCATATGGTCCAATGTTAATATATGTTTCCTGCTGGCGGCCATCTTGGATAGCATCTGGACCTGCCGGGCACATTTTTAAATGGGTCCATCCAAAGACCATTATGACCAAGTTTGGTTTCAACTGGGATAGCAGTTCCAGAGAAAAAAAATCTGTAAATGTGTTTTCCCATAGGGCCCAATGTTAAATTATGTTCATTTCTGGCGGCCATCTTCGATGAGGTGCAATCCTGAAAACCACCTTTTTTACAGGGGACCACCCAATGACTATTGTGATTACGTTTGGTTGCAATTGGCCTAGTGGTTTCAGAGGGGAAGATCTTTGGAAGTGTTCCCATATTGTCCAATGTTAATCTATGTTTCCTGCTAGCGGCCATCTTGGATAGCACCTGGACCTGCTGGACATATTTTATAAATGGGTCCATCCAAGGACCATTGTGACCAAGTTTGGTTTCAATTGGGATAGCAGTTCCAGAGAAAAAGATCTGTAAATGTGTTTTTCCATAGTGCCCAATTTTAAATTATGTTCCTTGCTAGCGGCCATCTTGGATCAGGTGCGAACCTGAAAAACACTTTTCTACAGGGGACCACCCAAAGAGTATTGTGATTAAGTTTGGTTCCATTTGGCCTAGTGGTTTCAGAGGGGAAGATCTTTGAATGTGTTCCCATATTATCCAATGTTAATCTTTCTTTCCTGCTAGTGGCCATCTTGGATACGACCTGGACCTGCTGGATATATTTTTTAAATGGGTCCATCCAAGGACCATTATTACCAAGTTTGGTTTCAATTCGGAAAGCAGTTCCAGAGAAAAAGATCTGTAAATGTGTTTTCCATAGTGCCCAATGTTAAATTATGTTCCTTACTATCGGCCATCTTGGATGACGTGCGAACCTGAAAAAACACCTTTTCTACAGGGGACCACCCAAAGACTATTGCGACCAAGTTTAGTTCCAATTGGCTCAGTAGTTTCAGAGGAAAAGATCTTTGAAAGTGTCCCCATATGGTCCAATGTTAATCTATGTTTCCTGCGGGTGGCCATCTTGGATAGTACCTGGCCCTGTCGGACAGATTTTTTAAATGGGTCCATCCAAGGACCATTATGACCAAGTTTGGTTTCAATTGGGATTGTAGTTCCAGAGAAAAAGATCTGTAAATGTGTTTTCCCTATTGTGACCAAGGTGGGTCCCAATGTTAAATTATGTTATGGTCCCTATCTTTCCTGGCGGCCATCCTGCATGGATGACCTGGTGTAAAAACCTGAAAAACACGCTTTTTTCTACAGGGGACCACCCAAAAAGACAATTGTCCAACTGGACCAAGTTTCAGAGGGTCCAATTGGCTCAGTTAATCTATGTTTCAGGCCATCTTGGATAGAAGATCTTTGAAAGTGTTTCCCCATCTGTAAATGGTCCAATGTTAATCTATGTTTCTTGGCGGCCATCTTGGTGGCCATCTACAGGGGATAGACACAGTATGGACCTGTCGGACACATTTTTTAAACGGGTCCATCCAAGGACCATTATGACCAAGTTTGGTTTCAACTGGGATAGTAGTTCCAGAGAAAAAGATCTGTGAATGTGTTTTTCCATAGGGCCCAATGTTAAAATGTTCCTTGATGGCGGCCATTTTGGATGAGGTGCGAACCTGAAAAACATCTTTTCTACAGGGGACCACCCAAAGCTATTGCGACCAAGTTTAGTTCCAACTGGCTCAGTAGTTTCAGAGGAGAAGATCTTTGAAAGTGTCCCCATACTGTCCAATGTTAATCTATGTTTCCTGCTGGCGGTCATCATGGATAGCACCTGGCCTTGTCGGACACATTTTTTAAATGGGTCCATCCAAGGACCATTATTACCAAGTTTGGTTTCAATTGGGATTGTAGTTCCAGAGAAAAAGATCTGAAAATGCGTTTTCCCATAGGGTCCAATGTTAAATTATGTTCCCTGCTGGCAGCCATCTTGGATGAGGTGCGAACCTGAAAAACACCTTTATTTTACAGGGAACCACCCAAAGACTATTGTGACTATGTTTAGTTCCAATTGGCTCTATAGTTTCAGAGGAGAAGATCTTTGGAAGTGTTCCCATATGGTCCAATGTTAATGTATGTTTCCTGCTGGCGGCCATCTTGGATAGCACCTGGACCTGCCGGGCATATTTTTTAAATGGGTCCATCCAAGGACCATTATGACCAAGTTTGGTTTCAATTGGGATTGTAGTTCAAGAGAAAAAGATCTGTAAATGTGTTTTCCCTAGGGTCCAATGTTAAATTATGTTACCTCCTGGCGGCCATCTCGGATGAGGTGCAAACCTGAAAAACATCTTTTCTACAGGGGACTACCCAAAGACTATTGTGACCAAGTTAAGGTCCAACTGGCTCAGTAGTTTCAGAGGAGAAGATCTTTGGAAGTGTCCCCACATGGTCCAATGTTAATCTATGTTTCCTGCTGACGGCCATCTTGGATAGCACCTGGGCCTGCCGAACACATTTTTTAAATGGGTCCATCCAAGGACCATTATGACCAAGTTTGGTTTCAACTGGGATAGTAGTTCCAGAAAAAAAAAACAGTAAATGTGTTTTCCCATAGGGTTCAATGTTAAATTATGTTCCCTGCTGGCGGCCATCCTGGATGAGGTGCAAACCTGAAAAACATCTTTTTTACAGGAGACCACCCAAAGACTATTGTGACCAAGTTTGGTTCCAATTGGCTCAGTAGTTTCTGCGGAGAAGATCTTTGAAACTGGTCCCATATGGTCCAATGTTAATCTATGTGTCCTGCTGGCGGCCATCTTGGATAGCACCTGGGCCTGCCGGACACATTTTTAATGGGTCCATCCAAGGACCATTATGACCAAGTTTGCTTCCAATTGGGATAGCAGTTCCAGAGAAAAAATGTAATGATGTAATCTATCCCGCTCGGTTATCACTTCTGAATCACTGAACACAGAGGGTTTAAGGTGTTTCCATACTTCGAATTCGATGATTTTATCAACCATCGTATAGTATTAAACCATTGGAATTTTCGTCATTTTCGTACTTAAATAAGAGGGCGAATATGAAATGATAGCGAACTTTTCGAGCCAAATAACTGCAGCACTGTAATACTGTAAATCCGGCTTTATTAGCGAGAATTTTATTTACGGGTAATTTCGCGAGAGTTTCCGCTCTCGAAAATAAAATTATCGCGTAATGAAGTATGATAATAGTATATAAAAATGAGGAATCGATATCGCCAAAATGTCATCTCGCGAATAAGTTTAGAACTTTTGAATTGCCAAAATAAAAACCAGCGAAAAATTCCGAATTTACAGTACATGTCATTCACTAGACTATGGTGATTTTTGGCGAACTGAAGAAATGAATGTTTTCTGTCGTAAAGAGACGAAAATAACCAAGGTCGAAAATGTCTAGAAAAATAGTATACATTTTGAATCTGCATTGTATTGTCGTAATAACTATTTGATGTATGAAGATTTAAGACCACGATATTGTGATTTAAGAGACGATCATAACATAAACCATACACATTGATTTTCTCTGGATTCAACTGTACATGGTACAAAAACGATAATTGCTCTCCCAAAGGTTATGATGATAAAGATTGTTTTCGATGCAATAAAAGGTCTACCAAAGTAAATTAACACATGTTTACAAACACAGCGAGTCTAAATTAATCACAACAGGGGTGACAGACTTGTTTTCGGCAACAAAAATATTAGAGCTACAGGTGTCCTATTTTTGGAAAACAGACCGTATTATTTTGGTTTCTGATAGGCCCCGGATGTGCCACTTTACCTTGTTAGACCTATAGTGCGATATACTGAATTTATAGAGCCTTACATCGAAAATTATCCTCTTAGTTTGAACCTGTAAAAATGATGCATGCATATCGATGCACAACATCATTTGATAGCCCCGTAGCCTTTTCCCCTTTATATGCCAGTGAATTTGAAATGAAAGCACAAAAATCTAATTAAATCTAATTGGCGAAAGGAAGTTAATGTATATTATCGAGCTCCAGAATACTATCCAACATTCTTGAGAGGGGTTTCATATTGTTTAGACAGAGTCAATTGTGGAAAAATTCGAACGAGAAAAAAAATTAGAGATTGGATTAGTTGTCGTGGTGGGGTAAGCACTCGAATCCCCAATAAGTCTATTGTCAAATGTGATCTCCAGAATGCACTCACTGGCAATAAGCGATATAACTCTTTGCTGTTCCAGAAATTTGAATTATCTGATCATCGGCGCTAGGGAATTGAGTCCATATAAACTGATGAAAATTGAAAAATATAAAAATCTCAAAGCACAAATCCCCAGGATGTTGAGGATATTGATACACATATGGTAAAAATGGACAAACACGGACCTCTGGAAACCCAAAGGTGGGATCAGGTGTCATGCAGGAGTAAGCATCCCCTGTCGACCGGTCACATCCCATCGTGAGTCCATAGTCAAGTCCAAATGAAATACGTGAGGAACGAATCCTCGTCACAATTGGTACAGACGTCTCAACAACCGCCAACTAAAAGGCAACTCAACATTTCACTTAGTGAAACAGAGTAATCGCAAACAAGACTATTATAAATATAAGCATTGAGCTGCTTGACATTCACCCGATTGACACACACGCACTCAAGAATGCAGGCGCACGCACAAACAAATACATGTCAGTGTGCGCACGCGCATACATGAAGACATGTAAATGCGATCCTAAATGAGAGAGTTGGTCCTCATCGTTGAAGATCATTACATATATACGTCATCTCAAACGTAATATAAAATATATTATTTAAATACAAATAAATATTATGATAATATATTTAAAATGTGCTTTTGTTTTAAATTTACCCTAACATTTTAAAGCGATGTAGGTGAAAAAATTTACATGCGCAATTTATATAATATTTTATCTCATATATATCCCAAAGAGACCATCTGGTGGTTAGAATAACAAATGCATGCGTATAATTGCAACAATCTTGTCAAATGTAACCCGTAATATCATTTTATTTTTTGTCTGTCATTACCCAGATCATTTCAAATTAACTTTCGGTAATTTTTACGAAGATTACTGAGTGTCCAATAAGCACGTGCTAATTGCAGTTAATATATATTCTTTTTTTATTACCCTTTGCATTTATTTTCGTACATCATCATTTTATATCTAAAATATACAGAGTTGGTCTTTTCCGTCGTTCCCAAACATTCGTTTCTAAAATTGTTCACGTGCCGGGTATATCGGGTGATCTCGACCCATATTTACCTCGTCTCATCGCATTCCCGGCTTTATCATTCTTGACAAATATGAACTGCCCAACTTTACCGGACATGGCGGCACGTTTGTAAAACATGAGGTACGCATAGTTTTCACAGCTATATTGATTTGATTTCAGGTTAACATTATAGATTGGAAAAAAAAATCTTTTAGTGGCCTGATATTTTATTCGTATATTCATCCGATTTGGTTCAGGTATTCAAAATAGTGTTGAAAAGCAAATATTTTACATAATACATCTATTTTCCAATAAAATCACGTCCTTTATTTTAAAATTAAATATAAAACACATAACAATCGGCCGACTTTAATATACACCGATTGTGTCAAGGTCGAGATTGCTGATAGACCGAGCGCGTAAAGGATCGAGATCCCCCTGACCTAATTACGAAGCACATTTGATATGGCGAAAGAATTTATCTGAAAGGCAATTGCATACGGAAATACAGCCGTATTTTTAAGGTGCGGGAAAATTTAAATTTAAATTCTGATAAAACGAATAACTTCGAAAAGAAGATCTTTTACACCGTTTCACGTTTTTAATATTGTATTATAACACACATTTTATCAAAGTCTCGTCCATATGTCATGGGACAAAAAATCATCCTTGTGACAGCTTATATCGCTTTAAGTGAAAAGGGATAAGATAAGATTAGGCATTAATATTTCAACTTCAAACTCGGAGGTAATGCGACAAAATCAAAAGAAGAGGAGAGGTGTTCCATGAAGTCAGAAAGTAACACAGATTCGTCAGCTTCTGCATTAATCGGACAATTTTGACAATTTGAATATCACAAACTGCGTATTGATTTACATACTATACTCAATAATGAATGTTATTTAAATCTGGTCTCTCCCTCTGTTTCAATACAACAATTACCGCTATTTTGTTTTACAAAGGATTGCAGAACATCCACCATTAAAGTTAAAAAATGGTATGTGTCAGGTTTGCTCAGTAATTGATAACACATATATGCATGTTTGTTCCGGAAATGGTGCTTCAGGTATGGACATCTCAATTTTTAGTTGTTCATGAAGTCTAACGCAGATCCGTTCAATTTTGTCGAAATAGCTTGTACTAAGATCACATTACTTCATCAGAAAGTCGGGCAAGGCCACTTCCGATTTCGTAATATACCTAGACGACATTCACTACTAACATTTTTTAATTCGTCTGCGAGAAATAAAGTTTAGATAAATGTTAAATCTTGTAAAGATGAGAAGTGATATCACAATTCTGTAGGTTACATTTCAAACCTGGCACCTGTCATTGCACAATATCCATATTCCACGTATAATTGATAAACTGCTTAACCGGAAGTAATGTCGGTCTACTTTTATTTTATTTTATCTTTTTTTAAAGTGAATTCCATTATGACGAACCAAGACGGATCGGAACAAAAAGGTTTGTTCGGAAGTGACATTGTCCGGATTTGTTCGAATAATCGATACATTACTGTATTTACCAAGTAGAAATGATGTCAAAGGTTAATTATCAAGATGTTAAATATTAACGACAGACAAAAGACGAATACGACGAACGACCAGTGATGGCAATAGCTCACTGGGACTTTTTGTCCAGATCCAGACTTTTTGCTAATAAAGGAAAAAGAATAATGTCCCAATGCCATTATATTTCTTACAAAAATGAATTTTCATTTTAAGGGACCGAATAGTATAAATAACATTCGGTCATACTTATGTACAGTTTCACATCTGGAACTTTTGCAACGGGTGTGGCATGCCAGCAGAAGAGGCTGACTCCTTCCGGACACCTTGTCTTATCCCGTATGGGATTCGCAATTGTTCTTCATGTTGATACCACTTACACATCTAATTCGTCGTGTTATAATGGACTTGAGTTTTGATTATCGATTGGTACTTCTTCAATTTTACTTTTTACCACTATCCATGTATCGCTGCAGGTGGACTCGTTGTCCCCAAGGATACTTGTCGGGTAGGTCATCTTCATGAATGTCAGACAAAAGACGTAACATAGTGGCTGACACGTCGCCCACTATAAAAAGGTGTCAAACTGCCATACCTCAGGACACGGGTATGTCAGCTACCGCAGGTGTCCCTCGCGTGGTCCTACGGGACATAATTAACTCTAGTCACTTCATTAGTGATGCCGATATGTTCATTCCAACTAAGCATTGTCAAGTGAACGTGGTTGATGTAATGAAAGACTACAAGTTTACCTCCACTGACAGCATAATTTCTAAATGCGGGAGCAAAAATTGCAAAGCTTGTCATATACTCATTACTGACAATTCATTTACATCCAACCTAACAAAACGTTCATTTTCAACTCACAGCTTCGAGAACCTTTCGTGTAAATCTACCAACTTAGTATACGCTATTGAATGTTCTCTTTGTGGACTATTATATGTGGGTAAAACCAAGGGAAAGTTGAGTAGTAGAATGTCCGGACATAGATTCCAGATTAATCATGGCGGTAACCCGTAACTATACAGACATTTTAATCTGCCTGATCATTCTATCCTTTCCCTGAGAGTCCGTATTTTAAAAAAGATATATCACCCCACAAACAACCCCAACTTAAAGCTGTCATCTCAACCAATTAAATTAAATAAAAAATAATAGTAATAATGTTTTTGAAACATTCCTAGTGTTTTACTTCCATTGGTAGCCATATTTGTTCAATTTTCTGAATAGAAACCAGCCCTGACAACCGATATAAAAGGCGAGTTTGCAAAATAAGTCGTCATATTCTAACTACAGTCGCAAAGAACAAACGTGTGAATGAAGTTTGAGTATAACTCACCTGCATGTCGAAAATAAACATTGATACCAACAAAGTTCATTTACTCTATCTCGACATTTTGCATGTAATTAATCGGTTTAAACATGAGAATAGCAAACATAATTCCAAATTCCCCATGAGAAAATCGTAAAATTTTAAATAAATGGGAGCTCAGACCGCCTGTTATGATATGAATGTCCTCACTTCCGAAATAACGAATCAAAGACATGTCAGACCAAGGTCAACTCGGAACAATATAATCGAACACTCGGATCGTTTTACAGGACCCATTGAGCATCCATTTCGAATAATTTTATAGAATGTTTCACATCTATGTCTCTGATAACGTTTATTTGATGTCATCTTTATAAAAATATGAAAAGGTGTACCTTGTCTTTAGTCAAATGTTGCGCGAACCAACTTCTCTAATTACCGAGTTCACCAGAATATGAGACGCTGTGTAAACAACATAACGGAAGGGTGCAGATTACTGGTAGGATTTTAATTATATTTATGTTCAAAGTGAATATTATTTTAAAGATACTAAAAAAATTAATTTAAAACTAATAATAAAATATATTTATTACGTATGTTTTATTGAAGTCTTTGATGTAAAAATTAATGCGGAATGTTTATGATCTGAGTACAGTGTATGTTTTGATTACAATTCATCTGTCCATTGTTTCGCTTTGGGAGTACAGGTGTGAAATAACGGTCGTTTTGTGGACTCGCCTTTTATAGCGGAACTGCGAGCCGATTTCTATTGATAACATTTAGCAAAAATGTCTGCCTGTGGAATAATAAATCGGGGGCGTTTCAAAAGCATTTGAATTTTTTTTTTCGAATTCAAACCTTGTTTAAAAATTACGATGACAGCTTTAAGCACTCCACTGGATTTGACAGCTGGGAACTGCTGCACCATATGGATGCAATTATCATGTCGATGGCGTAGGGATTCTTACCAGTCCTGGATGCCAATCAGTAAACGTTTTAAACCAGTAAGAGACATCGTAGCCATGGCTCAAGGAAATATAACAAGCCCGAGATTCATAATGTCTTATTCGATGGTCTTCTACCATTCGTCAATTAGGTCTGCATCATATCCGTACAAAACTGTACTCACTCCCGTTGAAAAAATTACATGACTTGTACAAATCTACGATGACAGTATATTTTTCTGATGCTGGTTCTCCAGAGTATCGACCTCATTGTATCATTTTGCACATTTAATACAACAGATTATTCAAAGCTGTCAAGACTAATTAACATAAAGAAACGAGTAATCACCCGTTCCTCAAAGTCAAATTTGCCAATACGGGCATTGACGCTTTGAATATAAGCAATATTTGGAACCAAAAATCCGTCCAAAGTAAGATCCCTCCATACTTCCAATTCAAAGATTCACCATGTATTTCCTATAGCTATACGCGTTCAGTTGCCTCTAAGATCTTCAATTACAAAGCAAGTCTGCAGAAACTCAATTTACCTAGCCTTTCCCAGAACCTTCCGCCTTGTACCTGTTCTACATCTGAATTCATGTACGCTCCATGTGGCCATGTTGTGACAGGTGATCTCAACACTGTGCGCAACAGGAAACTGAGAGATCTTTTATGCAAAGGCCCAAAATATAGGGAACCTGTCTCGTTTACATGGCGCCAAAACTTTGAAATTATGATGGACGCATGTGAAGAGTACGTCATACGCTGGGCTAAGAAAGAAGATGTCGAACTTGATACTCTTTCAGAGTGGATTAAGTCGATCAGTAATGTTCTTAAACGAAGAATTCGATGACTTAAACATTCAGTCAACACAAAACACAATTCAATTTTTCGTGACCCTGATGTTGTCAGAGAACTTTCTCGTCTCCATGAAAATTTTATCATCGTTCTTGCTGACAAAGCATCTAACAATTTCACATTTGTCGGCACGCGATACTACTTCAGCATCCTACAAGAAGAACTTGGACTCAACACACTTCCTGGAAACCCTACATACTCTCTAACCGATTTCTCTACCTCTGAAATATTAGATAATCATAAATCCGCTCTCACTTCGTTTGGAATACCCACAAGTGGTAGTGTTATAATGGACTTGAGTTTTGATTATCGATTGGTACTTCTTCAATTTTACTTCTTATTATTATGTAATCTTTACCCAGTTCACAAGGTACATAAAATCAACAAAGACTTTCGTGATCGCATAGATATCGTCCAAGCAAAGTTACCACAACAATTCTGCAGGAAGAAAATGGACACTGATAATGCGGACCGGAGTGGACATTTCATGACTCAACTGACGAAACACCTAAATTCTGGTGCTTAAATTATCACATTCTAATCAAGTAACTTTTGGATTTATATCAGACTTCCTCCTGTTCTGTTGTGCTACTTTCGATCTAAATCCATGTGTTACATACTAAACGAAAAACTTTTCTGAATTTTGTAGAATTATTATCTTTATTCCCCTTTCATCACCACTGTGATCAATCTTTTTGTTCTTTCAATGGAAGTCAATGGATATTTTGAATGTCTTTCTATATTCCCCGCGTGTCATTCCGTATTCAGAGAGAACTACTGACAGAATGAAAGAATACATACTAGAAATTATAACAATGTATAACTAGAAAATGTAATAACACCACCAACTGATTTATTTCATATTTAATGAAATATTCATAATAACATTAGACGTCTGCTCTACTAATACGATCAAACTGTTGGTGGATAGTGTTAATCGTATTGCAGTGGCACTCTGCATTACTAAAATGTACTAAACTCATAGTATATGTCTGATAGAATTACATGAGAAGATGAAACACTAAATCAATAAGACAAAGATTAGAAACAATTTGCAGGTGCTTAACCCTTGCTGAATTTTAGAATCTGACATCAATTTCGTTTTTTCCAGTCCTGGATCTGTTTGTTAGAAAGGAACTCGCCATTTGGACTTTTTGTGCCAGGTGGTAGCATAGCAAGGTAAAGTGGTGTGTCTGCACCTGTAATATTTGGGTAATAGAAATACTCATTATACTTATTTATTAATTGATTAAAATTTCAACAGTGATTTGTTTAATAAACTGTTACATTGGACTGTGTTTTTCCAATTATTTTCATTTCTTTCTTCATAACCTTTGCATATGATGAAATATTTTACATTCCAGAATGAAATGATATCAACAAACAAGATGTGTTTGTAAAACACAAATGCCTCCGCTCCCAACAAATTTCTATGCTAGCAAATAATATGTATACTTTATACATTGCAATGTTCTACATTTACCCCCACCCCACCCCCAGGTGCATGTGATGTCTGAAGTGTGGGCAACCCTGAGATGAACATACAGTCTAAGTTTGGTTACTGTATCACAATCCAATCTTGAAATATTGCACTGTGTAAGCCGGACGGAATAACGGACAGACAAACAGACAAAAACAGACAGACAGACGGACGATCCAAACATTACATGCTGTGGCGGACATTTAAGGCCGGGGCATAAAAACATTAATACATGAATTGGAAAAACGATATGAACGAAATTATATTTGAAGCATGGTCATGTCTGGTAATTAGACGCGTCCGGAAATTAGATGCGCCCGATAATTGTAGAGAAAATGGTATCTGATTTATAATGCCAAGTGGGCTTGTCTTGTACCTTAACTTTTCGTTCATACAATAGGGTAACACTTTTCTCAGAAGTAGAGATCATGGACATATCTCAAAGATTACAGCATTTCATATAACAATCTTATTAATAATGTACTGTATACCTGTATTTTTTCGCTTTCGTTAAATTTTTGCCATATCTGACCTTAGATGAGAAAATAAATTAATAATGCAAGCTATATTTTCAAAGTATTAATTAAAACACGGACTAGCATGCGAATTTATGACGGGGTGAATATGCTTTCTGTTGTAAATGGAAGAAAATAACCAGGGGCGAAAATTTCAAGGTATACTGTACAGTACTGATTATAAGCTTACCTTCATCAATTGTCTTAGTGCCTTTATGAGAGGTCATATCTGTATCTACGTATCCTGGACAACACTGTAAGAGTAGTGAATATTACATCAAAGACGTGTTTCAAAAACTAAGACGAGTTGACTGAAGATGCATTTTATCAACTTCATTGATTAATATGCCTGTCTTTACAGAATCAATAATTCGATTATAAATGTATACATTCTTTAAACTTTTCATAGATTAGTGAAATAGACATACTCTGTATTAAAGTGGCAATGTGAATGTGAAAAACTCGCGTATCTGGCGTAAATTACCCCGATGCGTAAATTTCCACCTTTAACGTAATTCACATCCAAAAATAACTTACTATTCTTATATGTTTTTCTCTGGCTGGAAATTGTAATATTTCCATCTGTGAATTTCACTTGAATGTATTGGCTACTCATTGAATAGCTATATTGACAAACCATGCTGGAGGCATTACACGTGGTCACCATACTGACCATAACTCTTGCGCGGTATAATTCAAGTCTAAATACTAAATTAGGACTAAAGTTTAGTCCAGTATTGTCATTCATGTATAATGAGAATAATAGTTGTTCCGACAAAAATGGATTCAGGAAAACACTCAGTCTTACGTAGCACGATGTAATACTTAATCTGTTTACTTACACAATTAATGACTATATCTTCTCTAGGATCCTTAGACAATTCTTTATGTTGTATCAATGTCATCACAGTCACCCCGACCTTTGACATACCATAAGCGCTCTGTGGGTAACCTTTTTTCTCCAAATCTCCAGTTTTAGCAGAGCTGTTATATAAGAGAAAATGATGACAGAAATGTTAATGGATATGAGTGAATCCTTAATTAGCCATATGAATATAATACCGTGGCTTTTTGAAAATGAATGTAACGATATGATATTAGAGTTATCTTTCCTGAAGCACTATTCTACATGGAACAGTTTTTGCGTTTTGCTCTGGAAAAAGAGAAAATCCAATATAACACTATCATATTCGAGTTATCTTTTCTTGTTTGTAAATCGATTAACTTTTGAGAATTGAATAAGTGAAATGGTTATTTGATGCAAAAATTTCACGAGATGTCAATTAAAAAAATCAAACTGATGGTCGTAGTACCTGGCCTTAATTCTTATAAGGAGTTTGTGAAAGAGCAGCTGTGGATAATATATTTTAAAGACTTCATTTACATATATTTACAAAAGTGTTAATAATTACAATTTAGCTTTTTGATTAAATTTAGACAAAACGACAACAAAGGCGGTTTCAATTGCACTGCATCATGTGACTACACATCAGTTGAATAGCTTCATAATTTATCAACATAAGGAAATATTTGTTCATATTCTCAGATTTTCTTTCTAAAGAAATATCAAAGGATGCTGAATTATTTACACAAACATTCTTGTATAAGCTATTGTTTTGAAGTTTTATTCAGTAGTTTTATTACGTGTATACGTGCATGTACATATGTGTGTACAGGTGAATAGGCACATGTGTATGACTGTGTTTGTACATCTTTGGATGTTGGTTGTATGTTTATGTACATGGACATGTCTGTTTGTTTGAAACTCAACTTGCTTGATGAACGATTAACACTTACTCAATGAATTCTTGCATGTACTTTTCTAGCTGTGGCATTGTAAGATTTCCATCTTTGAATTTTGATTGAACATCCGGACTACACCTTGGAAAGGTATATTGACAAACCATACTGGAGACATTACACACTCTGAATATAGATCAAACCATGTATTATCCTTTACAGCTAAATTGACACGAGATGATTAAATTAATGGATGTGTATATCTCTATATATTACATATTTGTAGAGTAATACAAGAATTTATCAGTTAAATAAATGTTATTTTAATTGTTGCAATGAAATAGAAAATTTAGCCATAAAAATTAACAAATATCCTCTATATATCTATTTTATTATCTTTTATTTCTTATATAATAGAATTTGATGAACCAATAATATTAGTATATATGCTGTTGTGAGCGACCCTAAAACGTTTTTAAAAATAACTTGATTGCCTCACAAAACATAAATACGTGTGCAATTATCCTATGTTTAAATGACACAACTAAGGCTTTGAAAACTTCTTAAAGCTTAAAATTCATTCAAATGTTTTCTATCTGTTCATAATAGGCAAAGAAACAAACCTTACAGAAATTTAATATATACGTCGTTCAAGTCAAAATGGCGTACACCAGACTTCATCGACGCCAGAAGCTGTTTGTGAAACAAGTGAAAGATCTGGTGTCCGCCAAAATGACTTGATCGCCACCCATAGTAAACTTCGGGATATTTGGGAAAGCCCCAGTTTTAAAGATTACATTAATGCAAAGATATTTGTATTTTGTGAGATAATTATGTTTATTCAAAAACGTAATAGTCTGTTGTTACGACCAGAATAAATGGTCGCATATATATAATTATTATGAATAATTATAACGTTTATTGACAAATATCGTTGTCTTTTCTATATGTCAAATTGAAGGTCATGACTAGTTTTTTTTTCCTTTTGACAGAGGCACAAAGCTTTATGTAAAACGTCGGTAGTGATTTAAATAGTTAATCATTGTTTTTTGTTTGATGTTAATAGACAAATTACCAACACAACATCTTTACGTCAAAGTAAAGATCTGGCTAAAACACTTTTGAATAAGTCGACTGAATAAAAAGTTTGTACCTGTAAAATATTGCGTATTAAATTAGTTTAGATAATCATTATTTTTCATTGAGGGTACCAGGAAGTATTATATACATATACAAGATAAAAAAAGATCACAAAATACTAACGCTTCTAACACATTAAACGTCACTTAAAATGATTTACCTTGCACGGGGTCTAAGTAGGGGAAACAATATATTGCAAGCGTCCAGTGTCCCTGTGAAATTTGTTTTACATGTAACTTCTGCCTGTTCAGCAAACGGGGCTGTCGATGCTTGCTTTTAATAACAAATGAGAAAAAGAAACAGCTTAAGACGGTATGGCCAGATTGCTATAGAAGTAAACTCTAATCAGTAAATTAGACTCAAGTATAATGCCCATGTGTTTGGAACTATTTCTTATTAGGTTCATTTTAATTACCTGAAAGATAAAATGTCAAAATGTTCTAGCACTATTCAAAAAGTATTTTGTTTATAATTACAAAAATATGAAGTCTGTACATCCTTCCATTGCCAAGAATTTACTTCAACCTGAAACTTTAACAAAAATGTTGATCCCCACCCAATTTCTACTTTGATCAACCCCCAAAATTTAAACCCATATAACTCAATTGCACTTGTGACAGGTAACGTACTGGCCAAGTTTGAAGTCTTAAACCAAATCATTGATCCTCACCCCCATTTCTACTTTGATCCACCCCCAAAATTCAAATCCATACAATTCAGTTGCACGTGTCACAGGCAACCTAAAAGCCAAGTATGAAGTTTGTACCTATATCCATTGCAGACCCATTACTACTTTGATCCACCACCACATAATTCAATTGCACTTGTCACAGGTACCCTACAGGCCAAGTTTGAAGTCTGCACCTCTAACCATTACCCAGAACTTGCTTCAACCTGAAACTTTAACCAAAATCCCCACCCCAACTACTACTTTGATCCCCCCAAAAAAAATCAAATTCACATAATTCAATTGCACTTGCCACGGATAACCTACAGGCCGAGTATTAAGTCTATACCTTTATGCATTCAAAACTTTAACCAAAATATTTATCCCACAATTACTACTTTAATCCACATCAAAATTCAAACCCACAATTCAATTGCACTTTCCACAGAAACCCACATAATTCAAATACACTTGCCACAGGTACACTACAAACACTCTGCACCTCTATCAATTGCTGAAAATTTGCTTAAACCAAACTTTTAACCAGAATGTTGATGGACAGACAGACATCGTCAATCTATAGACCGCTTGCTTTGTACTCCAGCCAAAAATGATGAAAGATGAAAAGGTTCAATAAGTAATGTATGTACCGACAATACTATACATGTATATATATATAAACACAAATAAAATCAATTTGATTGTTGATTAATTAAGTGTGTGTGTGTGTGTGTGTGTGTGTGTGTGTGTGTGTGTGTGATATACTGAAATATGAACCTGGTATATCAAATACCTTCTTGGTTTACAAAACAAAAAGAAAACATAATTTAAGAATACGAAACTGGTTATAAAAAAATAAAACGTTAATTAAGTATTGAACTACTGTCGGTTGACATTCATAGGCTTATGAATGCCAACTGGTGTACGGAAAATTCCATGAAGCGCGTTAGCTGACAGCAACTCAATGCTTATATTTATTTATCTATTATGTTTTCCTACTTTTGTTTTTTTTTATTTTTCAATTGGAGTTCAAATTTCCATAAAGAATGCGTACCCGTTCTTGTACGCACAATTCCTGTAGCAACCGTTGGCAGTTCAGTGATTATGAACAACAATTTTTATAGTGGTTATATAATGTAAGTACCAATAGATGTTAAATGAAATATAATAAAGCATTACTAAATGTATGTAATAAGAAATATTGTATTTCAGTTGCAAAGGTTACAAAACGTTTGAACAAAAAACTAAAAATTTATTGTTATTAGCACATTATGTTTCCAATCCAAATATATCAAACTGTATTTAATTTTTAATAAGCTTTTGTACAAAACAAAAATGCTTCCAACAAATGAGTGTTTGGTGTATCTAAATAACTAAGTTGATAGTAATAAAGGTACCTTGTATGCAATCCCAGCATTGTTTACAAGAATATCAAGTCCTCCGTAGTTTGATTTGATAAAGTCCCTGAGCTTTTCTATGCTACTCTTGTCAGTTATATCTAATTGATGAAATTTTGCATTACACCCTTCACCTTTCAAACTTTCAACTGCTTTATTGCCAAGATCGACATTTCTGGCTGAAAAATATAAAAAAAAATTCACACCGATAATTTTTTGTTAATTGATATTTTCCAATCTATAATTATCATTTTCAATATTTATTAACCCCAATAAGGTGTAAGGTCAAACTTTTCGTCGATTTTACAGTATTAAGAATTCAAAAGACACTTGTACTGACAGGATTATTGTTCAATCTTTTCATTGCCGCTACACAATTGATATATCACACAAATCACGTGATAGAACTATCGTGTGCGACATTTCCCGCTACAAGTCAACCTATTCACCTCTAATACTTCTTACTATTTTCATTCACAGCAATCTGTACACATGTTTCATCTTCGCCTTTGACCTTAAAACGTAGAAATTTGTATTTCTTCGTGAATAGTTCTATGTTTACTTTTTAATCAAATAAACCTAAAATGTATCCGTTTTCCATTAAGACAATTTGCTCGCGGGTTATTTTTTTACAGTTTATCTGTCGGTGCTGGCATTTAGGATCTATTTTTTTTTTTCTTCATTTGTTATAAGTTAAATACTGAAAAACCGAAACGGCATTTAACAAGAAAATAAATAATTTCTTAACAAATTAATAATTATCATTTATTTATTAAGGAATCAATTTCACTACAAAACATTGACACATGTATTTTCATTTTATCACTCATCAGGGTCAGTGTATCTAGCAATGCAGGCTATCTGTTTTTTGTTTTTTTTCTAGTGCAAGGAATTCAGGTCAATGCGAGCTATACGTTGCAGCGCGCAATACGCAGAAAATAACGGCAAAGAACATTTCAAACTTCAAATCTTACCCGTCAAGTAAACATCGCCATCAAACTGCTTACATAATCCCCTGACAATAGCATAACCAATGCCTTTGTTGGATCCAGTTACCTGTAGTGATACAAAAGTTAATATTTGTACTACGCATATACAGTAAAACTTGTTTTAGCGACCGCCTGTGTATAAAGACCACTTGGTCATAAATGTTTTTGCTGTCCCCAGTAGTACTATTTGTATACAAATCAACCTTTATATCAAGACCATCTCTCTATAATGACTGATTTTGCTGTATCCCTAAGGGGATCTTTATATACATGTACAAGTTTCACTGTACAATAGTTAGCCATTAGTATGTCCCCATAATTTATTTTCACTATATAGTCTTAGTAAGTTTTTGTTTTTCTTTCAATAATTCCTTGAGAATTGTCTTTTATTCAATATTTATAACAAAAACTCGTTTCACAAAAATTGGAGGTTTTGGTAATCATTTTGTAGAAATTTCATTGCAATCTCTTTTTTGGTTCAGGAGAAATACGTCATTCTTTTTTAGAGTAATGTCATTGTTTTATTTTTCTGTTCATTACAAAGATAATGAATAGATCTGTGACGTAATATACAACCATCAATACTTAAAGCGATATGAGCTGTCGTAGGTGAAAAATTTCACATGCCCATTTTATGTAATATTTTATCTCATATATATTCCAAAGAGACCATCTGGTGGTTAGGAATTGCAACAATCTTGCCAAACGTAACCCGTAATGTCACTTTTACACATTACTCAGAGCATTGCAAATTAACTTTCGGTAATTTTTACGAAGATTACCGACTGTCCATTAAGGACATGCTATTTGCAGTTAATGTATATTCTATTCTTATTACCCTTTGCGTTTATTTTCATACCTAAATCAAGCAAAATTGGCCATTTTCATCCTTTCAAAACATTCAAAACATTCGTTTCTGAAATTGTCCATGTGCCGGGTATGTCGGGTAATCTCGACTTATTTTTAACTCATCCCATCGCATTTTCGGCTTTATCTTTCTTGATACATATGAACTGCCCAACTTCTCCAAACATGGCGGCACGATTGTAAAACATGAGGTACGCATAGTTTTCACAGTTATATTGTTTTGATTTTGGCAATGTCAACAATATTAATGATTCGAAAAAAATCTTTTAGTGACCAGATATTCTAATTCTAGGGCTCGAACCTGTGCTGATAAGAAGTGGGGGACTTTATGGTTTCAAGCGCCAACCTTTATCCGCGCACTCAGCCATGGAGGCTCCAACACTGTTGGTCAATGATCTTATTTTGTCTCTGTTCCATCAGAAATCATAATCAAATGCATGTCATGATGATCTTACAAGCACACCAATATGTTTCAGTAACACCCGTTGGCGTTATAAAGTATAAGAGTAGATAGTTTAAATAAGTGTGTCAATACATAATAATCAAGATTTCGACGAACACTGTATAGTATTATCAGAATGTAGAAAACAGAACATGTGATTTTATCACGATTTGGTTCTATACCTAAATACAGAAGTAAAATAAACAAAAAAATTGAATTGGATATATACGTCAAGAAAAAGATCAACATTTAGAACATGAATGACATATCACCACTAGCATTTCAATATCAATTAACGAAATATGAACAAAAGGCGTGTAAGCATTCCGTATTTATGCTGTCATGTATTTATACACATATCTAAAATACAAGACGGTCAGTGTGTAATACACTATGTATATGTTTGTACATATACATATGTTTATATAAGCAGACTGACCTAGCTTTAATATTTAACAAGGTCGGTATTTACTTGGCTAATAAGCATGCGAGTACATTGTATGTCCTAAATATTGACATGAACATGAACATGACATTGTATGTCTCTGGTTAGTTTAAACATATTTATCCAATGATTAATTACATTATACATACAATTACAAAAAAAATCAGAAATTGGGAAACTTTAAATCCAGCTCCCTATACACTGATGCGCAGTCAAAATACACTATAGATGATTCAAAACAGAATTGATTTAGGGGGAAATTTCATCTTAAAATGAAATACAATGTATATGAATAATAAAGATATATTGCTTTAACAACAATAATAAAAAATGAACATTGTAAAGAAAAATGTATGAAAATGAAAGTTGCATGCGTAAGTTTCCAGATTTATTGCTGGTTACTTGACAATCTCTGTCGCAGAGTTGTCGGTCGTTGAAAGAGCGTGCAAGGATCGACAACTCTGCGCAAGAGATTAGTCATTTGAAAGATGATTCTTTCTATCGAAAAATATTCGTAAATATATTTGTGTAGGGGATTTGATGGGGTAAGAATAGATGAATATTTGCTTTAATTAGGTCAGGGATAAAAAGTAACAATATTTATTAAGCACTAACGTATTAGAACCGTTTTGTATTAATTATGTAATTCTGTACGTTTATAAAAATATTACTGTTGAAGTCGTAACTTTGCTCTTTATCTCCGTATAATAGTATTTTTGATGATGGCGGGAAATTTAATGAATTTTCTAAATCGTCTCTTTGATTTGTATATTTAGGACAGTTTAATAAAATGTGGTCAGTTAATTCAATTCTTCCACAGGTACAAAAAAGATTTTCTTCAATATTTTTAGATAAAGATGATGCTTTAAGTTTAATGTAACTTGGGAGATTACAAGACATACCTAAAAATCGTCCTGTGGTATAAATAACACCCGATTTCGCAGAGTGATATTCGAGAAAAAAAATGTCTAGATCTACCATTTCAATATATATTAACAAAATATGAACAAAAGGCGTGCAAGCATTCCGTAATTATGCTGTCATGGATTTATACACATATCTAAAATACAAGACGGTCTGTGCGTAATATACCATGTATATGTGGTTGTACAATACCAATATACGTGTATAATGTCCCGGACTAGTATTTAACACTGTCCAGAGTTACACATGGAACTCTTTTGTGTTGAAGCTACTGATTGCAAACGAACTCGT
Organism: Atrina japonica; assembly: GCA_030159075.1. Lineage (NCBI taxonomy): Eukaryota > Metazoa > Mollusca > Bivalvia > Pterioida > Pinnidae > Atrina > Atrina japonica. Next base: position 690,755 of record BROG01000104.1, on the reverse strand, counting down.
GTTAGAATTTAGATGTTTCATTTGTGCAAATCATGAATTTCAGCGGAGACTGACAACATATCACGATTATAAAGGTGAACATTATTACAAGAAAAACTTGATGCAAAGCATCAATTCGCCGCCAAAGGTATTTCAAAGGAAGTATACATGTACATGTATATAAAACGTAATTTAGAAAACACATTTATGGGAATAATTCAGAATTATTTTTTTTAAAACAAGTCCATATTCCAGTCTGTTTCGTTCATTGTTGGCCTAGCCGGCTAGAGTGGTTCGATCTTGTTTAACATGATAATTCTGACTTTTATCCATTATTACACAAAACTCGTGTTAAAAGTAACATTTTATTATATGTAGACTTTTAACATGTACTACAGATTTTTATGTCGAAATAAAAGTAAAAATGGTGTTGCTTCAGTAATTAAGGTCTGTTTCGGTAAATCGTCCGACCCGTTTTCACTTTGTTGTTTCTCACCAATCATCAATATTTCATACGACACATTTCGTTTTCGGTGTTATATTTATTCCGTTTTGCACAAACGAAATCATTTTAAATGATAAAAAACATTTTGTTCCAAATTTCCGTCGTCCACTAAACTTATATAATAGGATATCATGCTCTTATCAAAATCAAAAGCAATCACGTAATGATTGCTCCCATCATTTCGACTAATGTCTCCCACTTATCGTTATTTCATTTCTTATGTCTATGTCTCTACAAAAATACGAATCGCGGTATTATACCTTAATTGCATTAAAAAAATTTAGATCGCTGATTATTTATGAAACAAACCAACACCACTTTCATATCTGAAATTTAATAGCGTTTTTGCCTCAAATAAAAATTACTACGTCATTACTTCCGCGTTCAAAGAAACTAACAGCTCCTTCCATATACTACTTCCTAACTTAATTTGAAATCTATTCGCCGCCTCCTGGCGGCGAATAATAAACAGCTGCTTGAAAACGGCGAACGCCCCAAAATAAAACCTGGTAACCCAAGCGTAACCCGAACGATCGTTCGCCGCTTAATTCCCACCCTGCATATGTTTATATCAGCAGACTGACCTAGCTTTAATTTTTAACAAGGTCGGTATTTACTTAGCCAGTAAACATGCGAGTACATTGTATGTCCTAAATATTGTTTGTTTGTTTGTTTATTGTTGTTTAACGTCCCACTCGAGAATATTTCACTCATATGGAGACGTCACCAAATGCCGGTGAAGGGCTTCAAAGTTTGGCCTATGCTCGGCACTTACGGCCATTGAGCAGTAGGGTTCTTTAACGTGCCAACACCTACTGTGACACGGGACCTCCAGCTTTTAACTGTCTCATCCGAAAGACAGGAAACCAACCTGTCGCCGGCGGGACTCGAACTCACGACCTCACGATCCAGAGTCGAGCGCGCTACCGACTGAGCCAGGCCGGCTCTCCTAAATATTGACATGAACATTAACGTTGTAGGTTTATACTGATGTAGGCCTTTAGATTCTAGTCGCAGACATACTGATAGACATGATAGAAATTATTTCCCGTCAATCGATATTATATAATTATATATCTAAGCAGTAAATCAAAGAATTACAGATTTAAAAAAAAAAAAAAAGAAATTTGAATTTTAAGCTAAAAAATATTTTGATAAAAAATATCGTCAGATACTTGTTTCAAAAATTCCAAAACGTGTGCATTACAAAGAAAATACATGTAGGCCTATATCAAGATGTTTTAAGAAAAATGGGTAGATGGTTTGACGTCCAGTTAAGAAATACTTTATTTGCATTCATACATGTATATTACATATATATACTATGACCAGAGATATGTATATTATATAACACATGTATGTCTCTGACTACGGTCACATTCATGCATGCAGCTGTGATATATAAATAGATTCTACTCTAGTCTCTAAATTTGTTGTGATGTTTGTTATACACTTATGAAGAATAAACCTTTTCCATAGCCATTGTCATATATTACTGGGTAACAGTAGACTCGGTTTTTTTCGGGGGAAAGTAGCCTACAGTTCTATACAGGAACTGAGAATTATGTAGGTTTACTACAAACAGGAATAGGCCTACAAATTACCATGTTAAACGTTGACACTGTTGAATTATTTTGGCTCTGATTCAGTGCATGTCGGTTTTCAATATTTGAAATAAATCACTGATCACGTGGGGGGGTCTGAATTGACAGACTAAAATCTTAATAAACAGCTTAAGTTGATTTCAGATATTTAAACGGATGCCATGATGTATATCTAGCCCTAAAGGAACAAGATACAAACATAAGCCAGTAAATGTCAGTTACATGACATGTCATGCCTTTGAATATATAAAATAATAACAATATATCGAAATAAATTACTCACAACTGCTATGCGTTTCCCACTCATCTTTAGTTGTGCTAGAAATGCGACGTGAATCCTGTTAACAGTATATAACAATGCGGCTTTAGATAGTACCTGGAATAACTATGGAACGCCGTAACTGTCACTTCAGTAGTATATGTATGGCACTTAAGAGCACCTTTTTCCGAGAAACGAACGGTGTCTAGATTTCCCGATAGCCGATTCACGGTCTGGTAGTCACACAGGTAAAAAGGATATGAATAGTTATATATAGATGATGATATATAACGTATCCAAGGTACCTATAGCTAGAGTGCTGTTTTTTATCGGCATGTGTCGGGTGCAGGTGTCCAATGGTATAGTGTAAAAAACTTGAAAATGCGTTAAAGAATTTAACAGCTATTTAAAAAACATGTCTATCGAGCGGTTATTGGATTTACCGATCCCGCCAAAGATGTCTATTACGACTCAATATATCGAGCCCGTTATTGGATTTACCGCTCCCACCCGATTTTAAAAAAACTTTTTTAAAACCCAAACGTGTATACACGGGGCAAACCGATCGTTTTGACAAAATTTTCCTCGACACACAGGTTAAAGTTTGGTACCACTTTTGACGATTATAAAGTAGTCCTATTGAGGGAAAGGGTTATCGATATAGACCGTTTATTTCTACACCTCGTGAGGTCGGTGATAAACGATAGAGGTTTACAAAACGGTGATAAAATTCGCATCATCATCAATCACCCGAAGTTTCCCGAAAATGTTCAGTACGAAATATATCGCCGTCTCGGGTGATTTAGCCAAAGATTTATTCAAAGCACTGAAAGACTATATAGAATATTACGAGGTACCCATAGAAGAAGTAGAAATAGTCGTCCAGTCTACGACAATGCCAAGAGGGAAGGGGAGACCCAAAGAACCGGTGACAAAGACAACTTCGTCGTCGAAAAGAAGTATTATAACGATTAAAAGCGACGACACTACGTGTTTGGCACGAGCCATCGTGACGGCGGTTGCCAATAAACATAAAGATAAATGGACGAGATCCCAACTTTACGACGGTTTCAACGGTAGTCGAAAATTACAAAGGGTCGAAGCGTTAAAACTTCACGAAGAAGCGGGAGTTCCCGTCCGTGATCACGGTTGTACTTTAGAAGACGTGAAAACGTTTGCCGATCACTTGGGTGTGCAGATCAACATAGTGGACGGTGATCAAATTAACGACCTTATTTATACGAGCGAAGGAAGCGATGACGACGCGGTATATCTATACAAGATATAAAAATCACTTCGACGTGATTATCGAAGATGACGGGATTTTTGGGTAAAGACCATTACTGTCATACTTGTAAAAAAAACGTACGTTAAACGAGATCGCCACAGATGTCAGAAAAAGTGTTTATCGTGCTTCGGTTCTAATTGCCCGGGTGGTGAAAGGAAAGTGTGCGACGATTGTAACAGAACGTTTTTCGACGAAGAATGTTTTAAGGAACATAAACGCGACAGAGGCACGAGAGACGGCGAAACGGACATGGTTTGTTAATCGTTCAGAAATGTTTAGAGTGTGAACGAGTGGTCAAAGACTTGAAAACCCATATATGCGGTCATTCCGAATGCCCGAATTGTAAACAATATGGCGACATCACGACACACAAGTGTTTTATGCTCAAGAAACGATGTAAGGGTGGAAAGTGCAAATCGTCAAAGTGTACTAACGATAAAAAATGTTACAGTTGTAAAACGCGAACGACGAATTATTATTTTTACGACATAGAAGCGACGCAAGACACCGGTGTTCACATACCGAATTTAATCGTGTGTCAAGAGTTTAACGGTCGACAACACGAATTTTCTACCGTAGACGATTTTTGCGAGTTTGTTTTGGACAAAAAGGGCACGTTCATAGCCCACAATGCTAAATCATACGACGCGCAGTTTTTGTTAAAATATTTCGTGGAACATAACGTTAAACCCTATTGCATTTACAACGGTACGAAGATCATGTACATGGAAGTCGGAACCGTTCGATTTATCGATTCCATAAATTTTATCCAATCTGCTCTGGCAGAGTTTCCGAAAACGTTTGGTTTAGCCGAACTCAAAAAGGGTTATTTTCCGCATTATTTCAAAAAACCGTGTCACCAAAATTACGTGGGACCGTTACCCTAGCAAAAAAACACTACGGTTTCGATTATATGAGCGTTCGCAATAGAAAAGAGTTTTTAGCATGGTACGACGCGCGAAAGAACGACGTGTTTGATTTCGAGAAAGAATTGAGGGACTATTGCACGTCCGACGTCGACATATTACGGCGGTCCATGTTGAAATTCAGGGAAGACTTTATAGATTTGGAAAATATAGATCCTTTACAGTACGTGACGATAGCGTCCGTGTGCATGACCGTTTATAGAAGCAATTACATGCCCGAAAAAACGATAGCCGTCCATAACGATAACGTCGATCACGAAACGTACAGCGCGAAATCCATTTCTTGGCTGGATCACGTTGGCCGAGAGAGACGACGTCGTCATTCGACACGCGTGTTGAACGGTGGCGAGGTGAATCTGCCCGACATCGGTAAAGTCGACGGGTATTGCGAAGACACAAAGACGGTTTACGAATTTCAGGGTTGTTTCTGGCACGGGTGTGAAAAGTGTTACGCGCGAGACACCGTCAATAACAAGAACCAACTAGACATGGAAACGCTCAGAAAACGAACCGACGCGAAGAACGAGAAGATAAGACGAGCCGGTTATGGGTTAATCGAGGCTTGGGAATGCGATACAAAAGGTATAAAAAATAAAGAGATCGTAACGCCGTTAAATCCCCGAGATGCCTTTTTCGGCGGTAGAACAAACGTGACCAAGTTAATTTACGATTTCGACGGAAGAGAAAAGGGTGGGGGGGGGGGGGGGGGGGGGGGGGGGGGGGGGGGGGGGGGGGGGACGATACGTCGACTTTGTTAGTTTATATCCGACGGTTCAGTTTTATAAGACCTACCGGTCGGGCATTCCACTAAACTCCTATATACCCGGAGCGCGCCGTCGATCGAAATTGGTTGGGGTTCGTCAAATGTAAAGTCGTACCGCCCGGAAATTATCATCATCCGTCTTTACCCGTCAAAATGAAATGCGGAGATGCCGAAAAACTCTTGTTCCCGCTGTGTAAGACGTGTGCCGAATTACAGACGAAGACGACGTGCGAACACGCCGACGAACAGAGGTCTTTTGTGGGAACGTGGTGTACTCCCGAGCTATTCAAGGCTTTGGATAAAGGGTACGAGATAGATAAAATTTACGAAGTTTGGGATTTTCTCTATACCAGCGAGGACACGGACCTTTTCAAAGAGTACGTGAAGAACTTTATGAAAATCAAGATGGAAAGTTCCGAATTAAAGGTCGGTCCCGGCACCCCTTACGAATCGGAAGAACGGTATAAAAAATGGTCAAAGAACGATTAGGTATCGACTTGGGTAAAATAGAGTATAATCCGGGCATGCGCGCAATCTTCTAAATTATGTCTCATTCTCTCTGGGGTAAATTCTGCAGTCAAAGGGTTAACATGAAACAAACTAAAATACGTTAAACGAACCGAAAGAATTCTATACCTTATTTGTTGGACGACACGATAGACAATCTCAACATTCAGTTATCAACGACGACATGGTCCAGATGTCTTACGATTTAAAGGGACAATTCGTTGACAAAGGTTAAGGATGTTAACATCTTCATAGCGTGTTATACGACGGCGCACGCCAGAATCATGTTATACGACGTGTTAGAAAACTCGACGATAGGGTTTTGGGATTTGACACCGATAGCGTGTGGTACGTAGATCGCGACGACGGGGTCTCGATCGACACGGGAGATAACTTGGGCGATTTGATGGACGAATTAAACGGCGATTTTATAAAATCTTGGTGTGCCACCGGACCCAAATCTTATTCGTACGAAACGAACGGCGGGTAAAAAGGTGTGTAAAGTCAAGGGATTTAGTTTGAATTACGAAAATTCTCTTTACATCAATCGAGATACGATGACCGACATCGTCAAAGAAACGCGTCAAAGGATTACGACCGTCCGAGAAAACGCCATCACGAGAGATTCCAAAACCAAACGAATAGTGAATCGATACCAGGAGAGAAAGAGTTTGCGTTGTGTTACGATAAACGGGGTGATAACGGACGAGTACGACACGCTTCCTACGGGTATTTAGTCGACGACCAATAATTTCCTCTCGGACGAACGTTCTTTGCGGCGCCGGTTCCTTGAGATAATACATGTCGATGCCCCTGCATTCTAAAATGTCTATCTATGTCGTGTTTATCGACGCTCCAGATGGGGTTGGTGGCCCTTTTTTGACCGCCTTCCAATTCTCCCGGTTGATACAGATATCTTACTTTCGAAAAAGGGCTGATGGGCGGTTGAACTTTATCCGCGGGTTCTACCATTTTGGGTGGTTTGGTTTCTTCGTTGATCGTTTTTACGACTTCCGGTAACCGTTTCACCCATTCTCTATTTCTGTCCTTAGATTTCATCTCTTGATCGTATTGATAGCTAAACAACCGTTCTCCCAACGTTCTATTGAATCGTTCGACGATGGCTTGGTCGCGATGAACGTCGACCCGTCCCCTTCTTATTCACACGTCGTGTTTAGACATGAGTTTGGAGACGGCACCCATGAATTCGCGACCGGGATCGACTTGTAGTACTTTCGGAAATGTTAAACGTCTTTCGTAAATCTTTTCGAAAGCGTCGGCCACTTCTTTACTGTCTTTGCTCGTCAACACGGTTCCGCTTCTTTGTGCCGAGTGCCCACGATCGACAACCGTTAACGCGTATTTGTACGTTTTCTTTTTTTTCCCGCCCATCTTATCGTGTTGTGGTGGTAAAAACAATAGAACGGCCTGGTGAGTGTCGTTTTCTTCCGCGTTTTCGAATTTGGGTCGCACGATTTTCTTGGGGGCGGGTAGATAGATTTGCCACACGTCTTGTATTTTCAGGAACTCGAACGCTTCCCTTCCGCCGACGTTAGCCGCTTTGGCCATTTTTTCTTGATGGCCGCTTTTCCTTTCCAATAGTGTTTGTAATAGATCTCTTCCATTTTACTTTAGGCGACATATTTTTTTACGCCATAAAACACGAGCGCCGTTCCCGCCAACACGAAGAGGATTTTTTTATCTTTTTGCTCTTCGGAGGGTTGATAAAAATCGCTCAATGTCGGTTCGGGAGACATCTTTTCTTCTCCCATCATCTGCGAGTAGAGAGACATGGCGGCATCCACTTCTTTGTAGGTGTATAAACGCGCGTGTCCTTCTTTTTTCAATCTCTCGTTTAAAAAATCTAATCGTTTCGTGCGTTCGTGATTCCATTCGTCTCTGGCCTTGGTCAGTTTTTCCATCGCTTCGTCGTGTCTTTTTTGCTCGTCGTGATTCGAAAATAAAAATTGCGATCCAGAAAACGCCAGGGCGTTGACCAATGCACCGCCTACCATCATTGCGATCGTTGCCATTTTTTTTAATACGGACGGTTTATTTTATTTTCATGATATCGGCGGGAATGATTCCTCTTTTGACCAACATGTCCTTGGTGTAATCGGCGAGAGCAAACTCGAGGAGGATCGTCCCGAAATCCTTCGGATCTAAATCCATCTTGGGCACGGGCATCTTTAAAAATTTCTTGGAGAGTTGCGCGTATCCGATGGCAATTCCCGTTAGTGACGGCGGGCGTGATACGCGGTGGTTACCAAATCTTTTTCGCTCATTTTAAATAAGAAAAAAAATATTTATAGCATTTCATGGGGGTTGGGTTGGGTTTTATATTCTTTTTGAATTACTTTAGGTTCTGGAATTACTTTGGGTTGAACTACTTTGGGTTCTGGAAATATATTTTTTTTTTTTTTTTTATGTAGATCCAGTAAATCGACACAACCGCGAGTCCACCCGCTTAGCCATTTCCAGCTATCGTTGCTAATAGCAATGCCATTGTTGCCATTAGCATTGCTATCGTTGCTATTAGCATTGCTATCGTTGCTATTAACATTGCTATTAGCCCATCTACGTTTGGCACCCTTCTTCCCCGCTTCCTGGCGTTTTGGATTCTTCTTTATTTACAGTAAATGTTTTCTCTATCGGGCCCAATGTTAAAGTATGTTCCTTGCTGGCGGCCATCTTGGATGAGGTGCGAACTTGAAAAACATATTTTCTACAGGGGACCACCCAAAGACTATTGCCACCAAGTTTAGTTCTAACTGGCTCAGTAGTTTCAGAGGAGATTTTTGAACGTGTCCCCATATTGTTCAGTGTTAATCTATGTTTCCTGCTGGCGGTCATCTTGGATAGCACCTGGCCCTGTCGGACACATTTTTTAAATAGGTCGATCGAAGGACCATTATGACCAAGTTTGGTTTGAATTGGGATTGTAGTTCCAGAGAAAAAGATCTGAAAATGCGTTTTCCCATAGGGTCCAATGTTAAATTATGTTCCCTGCTGGCACCCATCTTGGATGAGGTGCGAACCTGAAAAACACCTTTTTACAGGGAACCACCCAAAGACTTATGTGACTATGTTTAGTTTCAATTGGCTCAATAGCTTCAGACGAGAGGATCTTTGAAAGTGTCCCCATATAGTCCAATGTTAATCTATGTTTCCTGCTGGCGGCCATCTTGGATAGCACCTGGCCCTGTCGGACACATTTTTTAAATGGGTCCATCCAAGGACCTCTATGACCAAGTTTGGTTTCAATTGGGATAGTAGTTCAGGAGAAAAAGATCTGTAAATGTGTTTTTCCATAGGGCCCAATGTTAAAGTATGTTCCTTGATGGCGGCCATCTTGGATCAGGTGCGAACCTGAAAAACATCTTTTCTACAGGTGACCAACCAAAGACTATTGCCACCAAGTTTAATTCCAATTGGCTCAGTAGTTTCAGAGGAGAAGATCTTCGAACGTGTCCCCATATTGTCCAATGTTAATCTATGTTTCCTGCTGGCGGTCATCATGGATAGCACCTGGCCTTGTCGGACACATTTTTTAAATGGGTCCATCCAAGGACCATTATTACCAAGTTTGGTTTCAATTGGGATTGTAGTTCCAGAGAAAAAGATCTGAAAATGCGTTTTCCCATAGGGTCCAATGTTAAATTATGTTCCCTGCTGGCAGCCATCTTGGATGAGGTGCGAACCTGAAAAACACATTTTTTTTTTACAGGGAACCACCCAAAGACTATTGTGACTATGTTTAGTTCCAATTGGCTCTATAGTTTCAGAGGAGAAGTTCTTTGGAAGTGTTCCCATACGGTCCAATGTTAATGTATGTTTCCTGCTGGCGGCCATCTTGGATAGCACTTGTACCTGCCGGGCACATTTTTTAAATGGGTCTATCCAAGGACCATTATGACCAAGTTTGGTTTCAATTGGGATTGTAGTTCCAGAGAAAAAGATCTGTAAATGTGTTTTCCCTAGGGTCCAATGTTAAATTATGTTACCTCCTGGCGGCCATCTTGGATGAGGTGCAAACCTGAAATACATGTTTTTGTACAGGGGACCACCCAAAGACTATTGTGACCAAGTTTAGTTCCAATTGGCTCAGTAGTTTCAGAGGAGAAGATCTTCGAACGTGTCCCCATATTGTCCAATGTTAATCTATGTTTCCTGCTGGCGGCCATCATGGATAGCACATGGCCCTGTCGGACACATTTTATAAATAGGTCCATCGAAGGACCATTATGACCAAATTTGGTTTCAATTGGGATAGTAGTTCCAGAGAAAAAGATCTGAAAATGCGTTTTCTCATAGGGTCCAATGTTAAATTATGTTCCCTGCTGGCAGCCATCTTGGATGAGGTGCGAAACTGAAAAACACCTAAGTTACAGGGAACCACCCAAAGACTATTGTGACCAAGTTTAGTTCCAACTGGCTCAGTAGTTTCAGAGGATTGCAGAACATCCACCATTAAAGTTAAAAAATGGTATGTGTCAGGTTTGCTCAGTAATTGATAACACATATATGCATGTTTGTTCCGGAAATGGTGTTGGTATGGACAATTTTTAGTTGTTCACTTCCGTTCAATTTTGTCGAAATAGCTTGTACTAAGATCACATTACTTCATCAGAAAGTCGGGCAAGGCCACTTCCGATTTCGTAATATACCTAGACGAGATTCAGTACTAACATTTTTAAATTCGTCTGCGAGAAATAAAGTTTAGATAAATGTTAAATCTTGTAAAGATGAGAAGTGATATCACAATTCTGTAGGTTACATTTCAAACCTGGCACCTGTCATTGCACAATATCCATATATTTCCACGTATATAATTGATAAACTGCTTAAACCGGAAGTAATGTCGGTCTACTTTTATTTTATTTTATCTTTTTTTTAAAGTGAATTCCATTATGACGAACCAAGACGGATCGGAACAAAAATGTTTGTTCGGAAGTGACATTGTCCGGATTTGTTCGAATAATCGATACTGATGTTTACTGTATTTACCAAGTAGAAATGATGTCAAATGTTAATTATCAAGATGTTAAATATTAACGACAGACAAAAGACGAATACGACGAACGACCAGTGATGGCAATAGCTCACTGGGACTTTTTGTCTAGATCCAGACTTTTTGCTAATAAAGGAAAAAGAATAATGTCCCAATGCCATTATATTTCTTACAAAAATGAATTTTCATTTAAAGGGACCGAATAGTATAAATAACATTCGGTCATACTTATGTACAGTTTCACATCTGGAACTTTTGCAACGGGTGTGGCATGCCAGCAGAAGGCTGACTCCTTCCGGACACCTTGTCTTATCCCGTATGGGATTCGCAATTGTTCTTCATGTTGATACCACTTACACATCTAATTTCGTCTTGTTATCTTGGACTTGAGTTTTGATTATCGATTGGTACTTCTTCAATTTTACTTTTTACCAATACCCATGTATCGCTTCAGGTGGACTCGTTGTCCCCAAGGATACTTGTCGGGTAGGTCATCTTCATGAATGTCAGACAAAGACGTAACATAGTGGCTGACACGTCGCCCACTATAAAAAGGTGTCAAACTGCCATACCTCAGGACACGGGTATGTCAGCTACCGCAGCTGTCCCTCGCGTGGTCCTACGGGACATAATTCACTCTAGTAACTTCATTAGTGATGCCCATAGGTTCATCCCAACTAAGCATTGTCAAGTGAACGTGGTTGATGTAATGAAAGACTACAAGTTTACCTCCACTGACAGCATAATTTCTAAATGCGGGAGCAAAAATTGCAAAGCTTGTCATATACTCATTACTGACAATTCATTTACATCCAACCTAACAAAACGTTCATTTTAAACTCACAGCTTCGAGAACCTTTCGTGTAAATCTACCAACTTAGTATACGCTATTGAATGTTCTCTTTGTGGACTATTATATGTGGGTAAAACCAAGGGAAAGTTGAGTAGTAGAATGTCCGGACATAGAATCCAGATTAATCATGGCGGTAACCAGTTACTATACAGACATTTTAATCTGCCTGATCATTCTATCATTTCCCTGAGAGTCCGTATTTTAAAAAAGATATATCACCCCACAAACAACCTAAACTTAAAGCTGTCATCTCAACTTTTAAACCAATTAAATTAAATAAAAAAAAAATAATAATAATGTTTTTGAAACATTCCAAGTGTTTTACTTCCATTGGTAGCCATATTTGTTCAATTTTCTGAATAGAAACCAGCCCCGACAACCGATATAAAAGGCGAGTTTGCAAAATAAGTCGTCATATTCTAACTACAGTCACAAAGAACAAACGTGTGAATGAAGTTTGAGTATAACTCACCTGCATGTCGAAAATAAACATTGATACCAACAAAGTTCATTTACTCTATCTCGACATTTTGCCGGCTAATATACAGTTCACAAGCAAGTAATTAATCGGTTTAAACATGAGAATAACAAACATAATTCCAAATTCCCCATGAGAAAATCGTAAAATTTTAAATAAATGGGAGCTCAGACCGCCTGTTATGATATGAATGCCCTCACTTCCGAAAAAACGAATCAAAGACATGTCAGACCAAGGTCAACACGGAACAATATAATCGAACACTCGGATCGTTTTACAGGACCCATTGAGCATCCATTTCGAATAATTTTATAGAATGTTTCACAACTATGTCTCTGATAACGTTTATTTGATGTCATCTTTATAAAAAATATGAAAAAGGTTGTACCTTGTCTTTAGTCAAATGTTGCGCGAACCGACTGCTCTAATTACCGAGTTCACCAGAATATGAGACGCTGTGTAAACAACATAACGGAAGGGTGTAGATTACTGGTAGGATTTTAATTATATTTATGTTCAAAGTGAATATTATTTTACAGATACTAAAAAAACGAATTTAAATCTAATTATAAAATCTATTTATTACGTATTTTTTATTGAAGTCTTTGATGTAAAAATTTATGCGGAATGTTTATGATCTGAGTACAGTGTATGTTTTGATTACAAGTCATCTGTCCATTGTTTCGCTTTGGGAGTACAGGTGTGAAATAACAGTCGTTTTGTGGACTCGCCTTTTAAAGCGGAACTGCGAGCCGATTTCTATTGATAACATTTAGCAAAAATGTCTGCCTGTGGAATAATAAATCGGGGGCGTTTCAAAAGCATTTGAATTTTTTTTTTTTTCGAATTCAAACCTTGTTTAAAAGTTACGATGACAGCTTTAAGCACTCCTTATCAGGAAGAACACTGGATTTGACAGCTGGGAACTGCTGCACCATATGGATGCAACTATCATGTCGATGGCGTAGGGATTCTTACCAGTCCTGGATGCCAATCTGTAAACGTTTTAAACCTTTCTGACCGCACCAGTAAGAGACATCGTTGCCATGGCTCAAGGAAATATAACAAGCCCGAGATTCATAATGTCTCATTCGATGGTCTTCTACCATTCGTCAATTAGGTCTGCATCATATCCGTACAAAACTGTACTCACTCCCGTTGAAAAAATTACATGACTTGTACAAATCTACGATGGCATTATATTTTTCTGATGCTGGTTCTCCAGAGTATCGACCTCATGGTATCATTTTGCACTTTTAATACAACAGATTATTCAAAGCTGTCAGGACTAATGAACATAAAGAAACGAGTAATCACCCGTTCCTCAAAGTCAAATTTGCCAATACGGGCATTGACGCTTTGAATATAAGCAATATTTGGAACCAAAAATCCGTCCAAAGTAAGATCCCTCCATACTTCCAATTCAAAGATTCACCATGTATTTCCTATAGCTATACGCGTTCAGTTGCCTCTAAGATCTTCAATTACAAAGCAAGTCTGCAGAAACTCAATTTACCTAGCCTTTCCCAGAACCTTCCGCCTTGTACCTGTTTCTACATCTGAATTCATGTACGCTCCTTGTGGCCATGTTGTGGCAGGTGATCTCAACACTGTGCGCAACAGGAAAACTGAGAGATCTTTTATGCAAAGGCCCAAAATATAGGGAAACCTGTCTCGTTTACATGGCGCCCAAAACTTTGGAAATTATGATGGACGCATGTGAAGAGTACGTCATACGCTGGGCTAAGAAAGAAGATGTCGAACTTGATACTCTTTCAGAGTGGATTAAGTCGATCAGTAATATTCTTAAACGAAGAATTCGACGACTTAAACATTCAGTCAACACAAAACACAATTCAATTTTTCGTGACCCTGATGTTGTCAGAGAACTTTCTCATCTCCATGAAAATTTTACCATCGTTCTTGCTGACAAAGCATCTAACAATTTCACATTTGTCGGCACGCGATACTACTTCATCATCCTACAAGAAGAACTTGGACTCAACACACTTCCTGGAAACCCTACATACTCTCTAACCGATTTTTCTCTACCTCTGAAATATTAGATAATCATAAATCCGCTCTCACTTCGTTCTGGAATACCCACAAGTGGTAGTGTTATAATGGACTTGAGTTTTTGATTATCGATTGGTACTTCTTCAATTTTACTTCTTATTATATTATGTAACCTTTACCCAGTTCACAAGGTACATAAAATCAACAAAGACTTTCGTGATCGCATAGATATCGTCCAAGCAAAGTTACCACAACAATTCTGCAGGAAGAAAATGGACACTGATAATGCTGACCGGAGTGGACATTTCGTGACTCAACTGACGAAACACCTAAATTCTGGTGCTTAAATTATCACATTCTAATCAAGTAACTTTTGGATTTATATCAGGACTTCCTCCTGTTCTGTTGTGCTACTTTCGATCTAAATCCATGTGTTACATACTAAACGAAAAACTTTTCTGTATTTTGTAGAATTATTATCTTTATTCCCCTTTCATCACCTTTTGTTCTTTCAATGGAAGTCAATGGATATTTTGAATGTCTTTCTATATTCCCCGCGTGTCATTCCGTATTCAGAGAGAACTACTGACAGAATGAAAGAATACATACTAGAAATTGTAACAATGTATAACTAGAAAATGTAATAACACCACCATCTGATTTATTTCATATTTAATGAAATATTCATAATAACATTAGACGTCTGCTCTACTAATACGATCAAACTGTTGGTGGATAGTGTTAATCGTATTGCAGTGGCACTCTGCATTACTAAAATGTACTAAACTCGATAGTATATGTCTGATAGAATTACATGAGAAGATGAAACACTAAATCAATAAGACAAAGATTAGAAACAATTTGCGGGTGCTTAACCCTTGCTGAATTTTAGAATCTGACATCAATTTCGTTTTTTCCAGTCCTGGATCTGTCTGTTAGAGAGGAACTCGCCATTTGGACTTTTTGTTGCCAGGTGGTAGCATAGCAAGGTAAAGTGGTGTGTCTGCACCTGTAATATTTGGATAATAGAAATACTCATTATACTTATTTATTAATTGATTAAAATTTCAACAGTGATTTGTTTAATAAACTGTTATATTGGACTGGATTTTTCCAATTATTTTCATTTCTTTCTTCATAACCTTTGCATATGATGAAATATTTTACATTCCAGAATGAAATGATATCAACAAACAAGATGTGTTTGTGAAACACAAATGCCTCCGTTCCCAACAAATATCTATGCTAGCAAATAATATGTATACTTTATACATTGCAATGTTCTACATTTACCCCCACCCCACCCCCAAGTGCATGTGATGTCTGAAGTGTGGGCAACCCTTGAATGAACATACAGTCTAAGCTTGGTTACTGTATCACAATCCAAACTTGAAATATTGCACTTTATATGTAAGCAGGACGGAATAACGGACAGACAAACAGACAAAAACAGACAGACAGACGGACGATCCAAACATTACATGCCGTGGCGGACCATTAAGGGTGGGGCATAAAAACATTAATTCATGAGATGGAAAAATGATATGAACGAAATTATATTTGAAACATGGCCATGTCTGGTAATTAGATGTGTCCGGAAATTAGATGCGCCCGATAATTGTAGACAAAATGGTATCTGATTTATAATGCCAAGTGAGCTTGTCTTGTACCTTAACTTTTCGTTCATACAATAGGGTAACACTTTTCACAGAAGTACAGATCGTGGACATATCAGAAAGATTACAGCATTTCATATAACAATCTTATTAATAATGTACTGTAACATGTATTTTTTCGCTTTAATAAATTAATAATGGAAGCTATATTTTCAAAGTATTAATTAAAACACAGACTAGCATGCGAATTTATGAATATGCTTTCTGTTGTAAATGGACGAAAATAACCAGGGGCGAAAATTTCAAGGTATACGGTACAGTACTGGTTATAAGCTTACCTTCATCAATGGTCTTGGTGCCTTTATGAGAGGACATATCTGTATCTACGTACCCTGGACAACACTGTAAAAATAGTGAATATTACATCAAAATCGTGTCTCAAAAACTAAGACGAGTTGACTGAAGATGCATTTTATCAACTTTAGTGACTCATTACAGAATCAATAATTCGATTATAAATTTCATAGATTAGTGAAATAGACATACTCTGAATTAAAGTGGCAATGTGAATGTGAAAAACTCGCGTATCTTGAGTAAATTACCCCGACGCGTAAATTTCCACCTTTAACGTAATTCACATCCAAAAATAACTTACTATTTTTATATGTTTTTTCTGTGGCTGGATATTGTAATATTTCCATCTTTGAATTTCACTTGAATGTTTTGACTACTTATTGAAAAGCTATATTGACAAACCATACTGGAGGCATTACACGTGGTCATCATACTGACCATAACTCTTGCGTGGTATAATTTACGTCTAAATACTAAATTAGGACCAAATTTTAGTCCAGTATTGTCATTCATGTATAATGAGAATAATAGTTGTTCCGACAAAAATGGATTCAGGAAAACACTCCGTCTTACGTAGCATGATGTAATACTTAATCTGTTTACTTACACAATTAATAACTATATCTTCTCTAGGATCCTTAGACAACTGTTTATGTTGTATCAATGTCATCACAGTCACCCCGACCTTTGACATACCATAGGCACTCTGTGGGTAACCTTTTTTCTCAAAATCTCCAGTTTTAGCAGAGCTTTTATACAAGAGAAAATGATGAATGGAGATGTTCATGCATATGAGTGAATCTTTAATTATCTATATAGATATGATACCGTGGGTTTTTGAAAATGAATGTAACAATATGATATAAGAGTTATTTTTCCTGAAGCACTATTCTACATGGAACGGTTTTTTGCGTTTTGCTCTGGAAATTTAAAGTATTTATGCACAAAACTCACAATATTTTATTACAAGACAAATTTCACCAAGAGAATCCAATATAACAATATCATATTTGAGTTATCGTTTCTTGTTTGTGAATCGATTAACTTTTGAGAATTGAAGAAGTGAAATGGTTATTTGATGCAAAAATTTCACGAGATGTCAATTAAAAAAATCAAACTGATGGTCTTAGTACCTGGCCTTAATTCTTATAAGGAGTTTGTGAAAGAGCAGCTGTGGATAATATATTTTAAAGACTTCATTAACACATATATTTACAAAAGTGTTAATAATTACAATTTAGCTTTTTGATTAAATTTAGACAAAACGACAACAAAGGCGGTTTCAATTGCACTGCACCATGTGACTACACATCAGTTGAATAGCTTCATAATTTATCAACATAAGGAAATATTTGTTTATATTCTCATATTTTCTTTCTAAAGAAATATCAAAAGATGTTGAATTATTTTCACAAACATTCTTGTATAAATTATTGTTTTCATGTTTAATTCAGTAGTTTTATTATGTGTATAAGTGCATGTGCATATGTGTGTACAAGTGAATAGGCACATGTGTATGACCGTGTTTGTACATCTTTGGATGTTGGTTGTATGTTTATGTACATGGACATGTTTTTTTGTTTGAAACTCAACGTACTTGATGAACGATTAACACTTACTCAATGAATTCTTGCATGTACTTTTCTAGCTGTGGCATTGTAAGATTTCCATCTTTGAATTTTGATTGAACATCCGGACTACACCTTGGAAAGGTATATTGACAAACCATACTGGAGACGTTACACACTCTGAATATAGATCAAACTATGTATTATCCTTTACAGCTAAATAGACACGAGATGATTAAATTAATTGTTAATAAACTCTATATATTACATATTTGTAGAGTAATACAAGAATTTATCAGTTAAAAAAAAGTTATTTTAATTGCTGCAATGAAATAGAAATTTTAGCCGTAAAAAATCAACAAATATCCTCTATATATCTATTTTATTATCTTTTATTTCTTATATAATAAAATTTGATGAACAAATAATATTAGTACATATGCTGTTGTGAGCGACCCTAAAACGTTTTTAAAAATAACCTGATTGCCTCACAAAACATAAATACGTGTGCAATCATCCTAAGTTTAAATGGCACAACTAAGGCTTTGAAAACTTCTTAAAGCTAAAAATTTATTCAAATGTTTTTATCTGTTTATAATAGGCAAAGAAACAAACCTTACAGAAATTTAATATAGACATCGTTCAATTCAAAATGGCGTACATCAGACTTCATCGACGCCAGAAGCAGTTAGTAAAAAAAAGTGAAAGATCTGGTGTCCGCCAAAATGACTTGATGGCCACCCACAGTAAAATTCGGGAAATTTTTTGGAAAGCCCCCAGTTATAAAGATAACATTAATGCAAAGATATTTGTATTTTGTGATACAATTATGTTAATTTAAAAACGTAATAGTCTGTTGTTACGACCCGAATAAATTGTCGCATATATATAATTATTATGAATAATTATAACGTTTATTTCTATTTCTTTTTCTATATCATATTATATTTTTTCTATTTGTCAAATTGAAGGTCATGATTAGTTTTTTTTCCTTTTGACAGAGGCACAAAGCTTTATGTAAAACGTCAGTAGTGATTTTAATAGTGAACCAATGTTTTTTGTTTGATGTTAATAGACAAATTATCAACACAACATGTTTACGTCAAAGTAAAGATCTGGCTAAAACACTTTTGAATAAGTCGACTGAATAAAAAGTTGGTACCTGTAAAATATTATGTATTAGATTAGTTTAGATAATCATTATTTTTCACTGAGGGTACCAGGAAGTATTATATACATATACAAGATAAAAACGATCACAAAATACTAACGAATGAATACAGCAAAAAGATATACTTCTAACACATTAAAAGTCACTTAAAATGATTTACCTTGCATGGGGTCTTAGTAAGGGAAACAGAATGTTGCAAGCGTCCAGTGTCCCTGTGAAATTTGTTTTACATGTAACTTCTGCCTGTTCAGCAAACGGGGCTGTCGATGCTTGCTTTTAATAACAAATGAGAAAAAGAAACAGCTTAAGACGGTATGGCCAGATTGCAAAAGAAGTAAAATCTAATAAGTAAATTAGACTCAAGTATAATGCCCATGTGTTTGGAACTATTTCTTATTAAGTTCATTTCAATTACCTGAAACCAAATGTCAAAATGTTCTAGCACTATTCAAAAAGTATTTTGTTTATAATTACAAAACTATGAAGTTTGTACATCCTTCCATTGCCAAGAATTTACTTCAACCTGAAACTTTAACAAAAATGTTGATCCCCACCCAATTTCTACTTTGATCAACCCCAAAATTTAAACCCATATAACTCAATTGCACTTGTGACAGGTAACGTACTGGCCAAGTATGAAGTCTTTAACCCACATAATTCAAATTCACTTGCCACAGTTACACTATAGACACTCTGCACCTCTATCAATTGCTGAGAATTTGCTTAAACCAAACTTTTATCCAGAATGTTGACGGACATACGGACATTGTCAATCTATAGACCGCTTGCTTTGTACTCCAGCCATAAATGATGAAGTATGAAAAGTATGTACCGACAATACTATACATGTATATATATAAACACAAATAAAATCAATTTGATTGTTGATTAATTAAGTGTGTGTGTGTGTGTGTGTGTGTGTGTGTGATTGTGTGTGTGTGTGTGTGTGTGTGTGTGTGTGATTGTGTGTGTGTGTGTGTGTGTGTGTGTGTGTGTGTGTGTGATAAACTGAAATATGAACCTGGTATAACAAATACCTTCTTGGTTTACAAAGCAAAAAGAAAACATAATTTAAGAATAAGAAACTGGTTATCAAATAATAAAACGTTAATTAAGTATTGAACTTAGGCTTATGAATGCCAACTGGACACAGGCAAATTCCATGAAGCACGTCAATGCTTATATTTATTTATTTATTATATATTTATTTATTTATTATGTTTTCCTACTTTTGTTTTTTTAATTTTTCAATTGGAGTTCAAATTTCCATATAGAATGCGTACGCGTTCTTGTACGCACAATTCCTGTAGCAGCCGTTAGCAGTTCAGTGATTATGAACAACAATTTTTATAGTGGTTATATAGTGTAAGTACCAATATATGTTAAATGAAATATAATAAAATGTTACTTAATGTATGTAATAAGAAATATTGTATTTCAGTTGCAAAGGTTACAATATGTTTAAACAAAAAAAATAGACATTTATTGTCGTTAGCACATTATGTTTCCTATCCAAATATACCAAACTGTATTTAATTTTTATTAAGCCAAAAATACTTCCAACAAATGAGTGTTTATTGTATCTAAATAACAAAGTTGATAGTTATAAAGGTACCTTGTATATGCCATCCCGGCATTGTTTACAAGAATATCAAGTCCTCCGTAGTTTGATTTGATAAAGTCCCTAAGTTTTTCTATGCTATTCTTGTCAGTTATATCTAATTGATGAAATTTTGCATTACACCCTTCACCTTTCAAACTTTCAACTGCTTTATTGCCAAGATCGACATTTCTGGCTGAAAAATATAAAAAAATTCACACCGATAATTTTTGTTAATTGATATTTTCCAATCTATAATTATCATTTTCAATATTTATTAACCCAATAAGGTGTAAAGTCAAACTTTTCGTCGATTTTACAGTTATTAAGAATTCAAAAGACACTTGTACTGACAGGATTATTGTTCAATGTTTTCATTGCCGCTACATAATTGATATATCACACAAATCACGTGATAGAACTATCG
The DNA here is from genome assembly GCA_030159075.1 of Atrina japonica. Taxonomy (NCBI): domain Eukaryota; kingdom Metazoa; phylum Mollusca; class Bivalvia; order Pterioida; family Pinnidae; genus Atrina; species Atrina japonica. The sequence continues at coordinate 669,830 of BROG01000104.1, read as the reverse complement.
TGTGCGACATTTCCCGCTACAAGTCAACCTATTCACCTCTAATGCCTTTTAGTATTTTCATTCACAGCAATCTGTACACATGTTTGATGTTCGCCTTTGACCGTAAAACGTAGAAACTTGTATTTCTTCTATTCACATAGTTCTGTGTTTACTTTTTAATCAAATAAACCTAAAATGTATCCGTTTTCCATTAAGACTATTTGCTCTCGGGTTATTCGATATTTTTTTACAGTTTATCTGTCGGTGCTGGCATTTAGGATCTATTATTTTTCTTCATTTGTTATAAGTTAAATACTGGAAAACCGAAACAGCATTTAACAAGAAAATAAATAATTTCTCAACAAATTAATAATTATCATTTATTTATTAAGGAACCAATTTCACTAAAAAACATTGACACATGCTTTTTTTTTATTTTATCACTCATCAGGGTCAGTGTATCTAGCAATGCAGGCTATCTGGGTTTTTTTTTGGGTTTTTTTTCTAGTGCAAGGAATTCAGGTCAATGCGAGCTATACGTTGCAGCGCGCAATACACAGAAAATAACGGCAAAGAACATTTCAAACTTCAAATCTTACCCGTCAAGTAAACATCGCCATCAAACTGCTTACATAATCCCCTGACAATAGCATAACCAATGCCTTTGTTGGATCCAGTTACCTGTAGTGATACAAAAGTTAATATTTGTAGTACGCATATACAGTAAAACTTCCTTTAGCGACCGCCTATGTATAAAGACCAATTGGTCATAAATGTTTTTTGCTGTCCTCAGTAGTACTATTTGTATACAAATCAACCTTTATATAAAGACCATCTCTCTATGTATCCCTAAGGGGGTCTTTATATACATGTACAATTTTCACTGTACAATAGTTAGCCATAAGTATGTCCCCATAATTTATTTTCATTATATAGTAAGTTTTTGTTTTTCTTTCAATAATTCCTTGAGAATTGTCTTTTATCCAATATTTATAACAAAAACTCGTTTCACAAAAATTGGAGGTTTTGGTAATAATTTTGTAGAATTTTTTTTTTGTTCAGGAGAAATACGTTATTCTTTGTGGGAGTAATGTCATTGTTTTATTTTTCTGTTCATTACAAAGATAATGAATAGATGCGTGACGTAATATAGAAACACCTTAATAAAACCATCAATACTTAAAGCGATATGAGCTGTCGTAGGTGAACAAATTTACATGCCTATTTTATGTAATATTTTATCTCATATATATTCCAAAGAGACCATCTGGTGGACAAATGCATGTATATAATTGCAACAATCTTGTCAAACGTAACCCGTAATGTCACTTTTACACATTACTCAGAGCATTGCAAATTAACTTTCGGTAATTTTTATGAAGATTACCGACTGTCCATTATGATACGCATAGTTTTCACAGTTACATTGTTTTGATTTTGGCAATGTCAACATTCATTTCAGGGTAATATTAATGATTCGAAAAAAATCTTTTAGTGACCAATAATTCTAATTCTAGGGCTCGAACCTGTGCTGATAAGAGGTGGGGGACTTTATGGTTTTAAGCGTCATCCTTTATCCGCGCACTCATCCATGGAGGCTCCAACACTGTTGGTCAATGATCTTATTTTGTCTCTGTTCCATCAGAAATCATAATCAAATGAATGTCATGATGATCTTACAAGCACACCAATATGTTTCAGTAACACCCGTTGGCGTTATAAAGTATAAGAGTAGAAAGTTTAAATAAGTGTGTCAATACATAATAATCAAGATTTCGACGAATACTGTATAATATAATCAGAATGTAGAAAACAGAACATGTGATTTTATCACGATTTTGGTTCTATACCTAAATACAGAAGTAAAATAAACAAAAAAACTGAATTGGATATATACGTCAAGGAAAAGATCAACATTTAGAACATGAATGACATAATCACCACTAGCATTTTAATATCAATTAACGTCACGAAATATGAACAAAAGGTGTGCAAGCATTCCGTATTTATGTTGTCATGGATTTATAAACATAACTAAAATACAAGGCGGTCAGTGTGTAATACACCATGTATATGTTTGTACATATACATATGTTTATATAAGCAAACTGACCTAGCTTTAATTTTTAACAAGGTCGGTATTTACTTGCACAGTAAACATGCGAGTACATTGGATGTCCTAAATATTGACATGAACATAAACGGTGTATGTCTCTGGATAGTTTAAACATATTTATTCAATGATTAATTACATTATACATACAATTACAAAAAATAAGAAGAAATTTGGAAACAAGCGAACAGTGTATTTAAATCCAGCTCCCTATACACTGGTGCGCAGTCAAAATACGCTATAGATGATTCAAAACAGAATTGATTTAGGGGGAAATTTCATCTTAATATGAAATAAAATGTATATGATTAATAAAGGTATATTGCTTTAACTACAATAATAAAAAATGAACACTGTAAAGAAAAAATGTAAGAAAATGAAAATGAAAGTTGCATGCGTAAGTTTCCAGATTTATTGCTGGTTACTTGCCAATCTCTGTCGCAGAGTTGTCGGTCGTTGAAAGAGCGTGTAAGGATCGACAACTCCGCGCAAGAGATTAGTCATTTGAAAGATGATTGTATTCGTAAATATATTTGTGTAGGGGCTTTGATGGGGTAAGAATAGATGAATATTTCCTTTAATTAGGCCAGGGATAAAAAGTAATAATATTTATTAAGTACTAACGTATTAGAACCGTTTTGTATTAATTATGTAATTCTGTACGTTTATAAAAATATTACTGTTGATGTCGTAACTTTGCTCTTTATCTCCGTATAATAGCATTTTTTATGATGGCGGGAAATTTAATGAATTTTCTAAATGTTTCTTTGAATTGTATATTTAGGGCAGTTAAATAAAATGTGTTCAGTTTATTCAATTCTCCCACGGGTACAAAAAAGATTTTCTTCAATATTTTTAGATAAAGATGATGCTTTAAGCAACTACAAGACATACCTAAACGTGCGTATAAGATTTGGCCTTTACGAGTTCCTAGATTGTGATAATTCGGTACATTTTCCGGATCATAATACTTCGATATATTATTTTTAAAAGTATTTAATGTTGGCAGTTATTTAATGTAACTTGGGAGATTATTCCATAGATCTATGGTTGTCGTTATAAAACTATTACGAAAAAATGCAGTTTTACACTGTGGTATAATATAGTTACTTGCTTTTCTATTCTGATGTTGATGTATATACTCTAGTTGAGGCGGGAGTAGCTCAAGTAAGTGTTCTGGTGTTCGAAAATTTTTAATTTTATAAAAATTAAGATTGTATAAGTTTATGTTTTAGCCTATGCGTTTCTAGTATTTCCCACCCACACGCCTTATATAATAATCTATAACTTGCAAGTTTAGTAGCCCCAGTAACTATTGGGCTGCTTCGATATTAATTTGTTCTAATATATTTTTATAAAAGTCAGGACAGTTATCAAATATAATATTACCGTATTCTAAAATTGGGCCTATAAACGAAATATATCATACACACATAAACACACATTCATATATACATTTATGTATACACACACATACGTGCATATACATTACACATGTATACCTTGTAAGACTGAACTTTTAACAAAGTATAATACACCAGTTTATAAACACATATCGTGCTATATAATAATTTAAACAATATCATGTAACATACTCTGGGCTGAATTTATTTGTATTTTCAGGAGATCGTCTAATGTGGTAATAGAATACCACTAAACTAAGTACGTGTATGAATGCAAATCATATTCGTAATGTATAACCAGTGCCATTTCGTATATCTTTTATTGTACTGGAATTAGCAGAATCGTCCCCAACTCCCGATTTCGAAGAGTGATATTCGAGGGGGAAAATGTCTACATCTAGCATTTCAATATTAATAAACAAAATATGAACAAAAGGCCTGCAAGCATTCTGTATTTATGTTGTCATGGATTTATAAACATAACTAAAATACAAGGCGGTCTGTGTGTAATACACCATGTATATGTTTGTACATACACATATGTTTATATAAGCAGACTGACCTAGCTTTAATTTTTAACAAGGTCGGTATTTACTTGGGCAGTAAACATGCGAGTACATTGTATGTCCTAAATATTGACATGAGCATTAGCGGTGTATGTCTCTGGTTGTATGTTGTAGGGTTATACTGATGTAGGCCTATAGATTCTAGTCACAGACATACTGATAGACATGATAGAAATTACTTCTCGTCAATCGATATTATATAATTATAAATCTAAGCAGTAAATCAAAGAATTACAGATTAAAAAGAAAAAGAAAACAAATTTGAATCTTAAGTTAAAAAATATTTTGATAAAAAATATCGTCAGATACTTGTTTCAAATAATTATTACTGGTAAATTCCAAAAAGTGTGCATTACAAAGAAAATACATGTAGGCCTATATCAAGATGTTTTAAGAAAAAATTGTTAGATGGTTTGAAATACTTTATTTGCATTCATACATATACTATGACCAGTGACATGTATATTATATAACACATGTATGTCTCTGCCTACGGCCACATTCATGCATGCATCTGTGATATATAAATAGATTCTACTCTAAATTTTTTGTGATGTTTGTAATACACTTATGAAGAATAAACCTTTTCCATAGCCATTGTCATATATTACTGGGTTACAGTAGACTCAGGTTTTTTCGGGGGAAAGTAGCCTACAGTTCTATATAGCCATTATAGGCCTAGACTTATATGTAGGTTTACTACAAACAGGAATAGGCCTACAAATTACCATGGTAAACGTTGACACTGTTGAATTATTTTGGCTCTGATTCAGTGCATGTCGGTTTTCAATATTTGAAATAAATCACTGATCACGGGGTCATGACAGACTAAAATCTTAATAAACAGCTTAAGTTGATTTCAGATATTTAAACGGATGCCATGATGTATGGAACAAGATACAAACATAAGCCAGTAAATGTCAGTTACATGACATGTCATGCCTTTGAATATATAAAATAATAACAATATATCGAAATAAATTACTCACAACTGCTATGCGTTTACCACTCATCTTCAGTTTGCTAGGAATGCGACGTGAATTCTGTTAACGATAAATAACAATGTGACTTTAGATAGTACCTGGAATAACTATGGAACGCCGTAACTGTCACTTCAGTGTCAATCGTCTACGACACCACATACGTGAAATAAATGATTTAAAGTAAAGGGACGGCTTATCGAGTATATGAAAAGAATCAATATTGTGGATCAAGCAATATACATGTACCATTGATAAATATATGGTGCGTGAAATTTTAGGTATGCACTGGACCTGATCTTATTTTCACAATAAATATTATATAAATATTACATCCATAGAGGTGATATTGCATATTTCAACCCCGAGGAAGCATTGTTGACCCAGGCAAAGTGATTTTCACTTAGATCTAGTTATAGTTATATATATATATATATATATATATATATATATATATAGAGAGAGAGAGAGAGAGAGAGAGAGAGAGAGAGAGAGAGAGAGAGAGAGAGAGAGAGAGATGTAAACAGGGTGAATTAAATTAATAAATATAGGCATGTTTTAATTTAATTAGTATGGAATGTGTTTATTTTATCATTGTTTCATTCTCATCATCTTCATCTCTATCATCCTCATCATTATCATCTTCATATAAACTTAACACATTATATTCATACATCATCTATATTGGGTTTAAACATTAGACACCTTACTGTGGTCATTGTTTTATCTTAAACGTTGGTGACCTCTAGTACCGACTGACCATTGGTCAATACTAATCACCCTCACTTTGGCTTCCAGTTTGAATTTCTTTGTAAAACATAGAGACAGACATCTTGAGACAGACACTCCTGTTGTAAATATATATTCAGCAGAGAAATTGAGTGTAAGTTCCTACTAACTCAATTTATAACCCTTCCATACTAACATGTCTTTATTTATAATTTCTTCGCGTCGAATTTATTCGCGATCGATTTCTTAGTTCTAAATTTTGAATTTCTAAAACTATAGACTATGGTAGTACTATTGAGAAATATACACTCATTATTTTCCTTACAAACTGATATGAAATAAATTTCCTTTTTGCATTTTATTATTCCAAGGATCTGTATATATTATATTGTTTGACTATTTTTAAACAGATCCAGATCACATTACATGTATACTCTTCTTCTATAGGACTCTTCTTTCTTCATTAGTGTTTGATTCCATTGATACGGCTCATCAGCCATACTGAGGTATAAATATTTCTTGTTCTCTAAATAGATAATGGTGTAAAAGCAGAGTTTTACATATCTAATTATTGTGTATATTTATATTTATTAATATCATTTATACTAGCGATTCTGATAATGCTAAGTATTATTTATAAAGTTATTTCGAGATCTAAATCTTATATTTATTATCGTAATTTATAATATGACATATTGTCTATATATTCTATTCATATCTGTTCATTATATTCACGTCTATTCTTAGTTTTATATGTACCACCCCCTAGACCTCCTTATATATTATACTTATGAAAGTACCTGTATATTTTACAGGGCCAAATTCAGACGAACCATTCAATAAATATATTCATACAAATCGAACACCCCCGCCTTTGTTGTGAATAAAACATAGGACGGTTACATATATATATATATATATATATATATATATATATATATATATATATATATATATATATATATAATATATATATATATATATATATATTATATATATATATATATATATATAATGTAGCTACTACGAAACACCATAACTGTCACAGAGGTAACAATCGATACGCATATTTGCGTTGTCTAGACGACAACACCGTTTACTTGCAGAAGGTCGATGGTCTCTTCCCGGGTATATTGTAACCGAACTCACTGCTCAATCATGAAATACTGGCCGCTAGCATATAACTGAAAAATTGTTGAGTGAGGTGTAAAAAAAGACAATTTACAGCGATATAGGCTGTCACAATGATGATTTTTGTCCCCTGACATTTAGTCGAGAATATGATTAAAATGTGTATTCAATTAAATCAGTTTTATATATCGCTGATTAAATTATCAAACACGTGAAACGTTGTACAAGATTTTCTTATTATTTTTTTTTAGAATCTAAGTTTTCCCATGCCTTAAAAATCCAGCTGTATTTCCGTATGTAATTTTCAGATAAACTCTGTTTCCATATGAAATGTATTTTATAATTTGTCAGGGGTCTCGGTCCTTAACGCGCTCGGTCTATCAGATCGTAACGCTGACAATTGATATCCCTTTATTATATATAATTTTAAAATCTCGTAATCTGATTGGTTGAGAGAGCTGTTAAAAGATTTTCAGTGTCACCCGCTCACTTAACAAAGATAAAGAGGCCAGGGTGACATTCCCAAAATATCACATGCGTCACGTTATGCGCCTACAGTTCGTACCAGTGAGCCAGGGTGACATTTCAAAACAATGTCACATGCTTGGACGCTATGCGCGAACAGTTCGTCCGAGTAAGAGTTTTTTTTTTTTGTCATAGCCAAAACGTATGTAGGCTGTTTGTTTTGTATTTTTAGCTTGCTGGTTAATAGTGAGTAGTGCCAGTGCGTATGTGTTCGTTTTCTCGTGTTCTTTTAATCGTTTTGTGCAGATGAAGTGACAGGTCGTCTCGAAAATTTGACTTTTATTTTGTCTGTGTCGTTAGTCATTTTAGCGCTTTGTATAATTGACTTGTATCTATTTCTTAGATCCAACACCCTACTAGGATATATTAGTAGTTTTGGTAATCTTATTTTACTTGTCCGAGAGTACTTCCCGAGCACATTTGATAGGCCTTGGAATATTTGGACCCGCTGACGAATTACCATCTGAAATAAAATAGTATGCATCGTATTAAATATCATAATTTTCTTCTGTATGGAACTCGGTTTGAATTAACTTTCTGGTAATCTTATACAAATCTAAGCCTTTGTATCGGATTTTAATAATCCAAATTGATAAAACAATATTCTAGATCTCGTCAATGTTACATGAATCAGCGTCAGAGGCAAATTGAAAGTGGTGGGGGGGGGGGGGGGGGGGGGGGGCGCTAAACCAACTTAAAACACATACACACGCCAGAAATGTCTGGGCGCTAAGCCCCAATTTTTAACACCTATGTCTATCTTTGCAAAAAAGGGGGGCACCCGGTTCCGACGCCTATGACGTCATGTATATCAAACCTTTATCAGTTCACAACCGAAGTAATTGGTGTTGTGGAGAAACTTCAGAAGCAATGTACAATCGGCAATTTCAGTTGATATTAATGTAGATAGTCAAGAATTTTAAACAACCTTTAAATAGTTCTTATATTATCCTGAAATCCAAACCAATCCTATATACACATAGGCGTCGGAAAAGGGGTGCTAGGGGGCTCAGCCCCCCCCCCCCCACAATTTTTTGCAAAAATAGACATAGGTGTTAAGAATTGGGGCTTAGCCCCAGACGTTTCTGGCGTGTGTATGTGTTTTAAGTTGGTTTAGCCCCCCATTTTCAATTTGCTTCCGACGCTGATGATACATGTAATATTTTTTACATACACTGTACGTTACCATCATTCGATCTGAAGAGACGCTGGGAATACCTAAACAACAATGTATGTAATTGCATGCACTACATATAGACACAGAGACCCGTATCATCTGCAGTATGTTGAGTAAAGTCACATGTCTGCCCTCACATGTCTTTTCGATCACTTTAAATTCAATGCACTTAGAACAACAGACACTGCTACGTTATTGGTTATTTTCATGGGGATGTGAGGGAATGCATTTAGATATGATATGCCAAGCGTTGTAAACATCAATCTTGGTCATTTGCATTGTATAATTATCATATGGAATGCAAAAGACAGAATATTGCAACGTTTTACAGATCAAGTTTTCATTTGCAATATTATATTTTTCCCTTTGTATTCAATATCAATATAATACAATATATAGTTCTAGAGTATTACAGAACCAAAACGGCGGAAATGTTATATAACTAATGTTTTTCTTTATAGTAGGAATGTCACCCTAAATAACAAATTTTAAAAAAAATCATCTGGAGCTTCACCCCGAAATTCAACTTCATAAAAAAGAACAAATAAAAACAAATTTTGGCAAACGCAAGGTTAATCCATTGCCAGATAATGAAAGTTAAGAAACAAGCACTGGTTCATCACCAACAAATACTTATGTATCATCAATTGCGCAACAATGACCGTTCAGATACAAGCACTGGTGTATAATCTGTTGTTTAAAGATGAAAGTTCAGAAACAAGCACTTCCTCAACAATGAGTGTTCAGAAACAAACAGTGGTGCATCATAAATTGCGTAACGATGAAAGATCAGAAACAAGTACTTGTGCATCATTTACTACTTTAGTCCATAAGCATTAGAAAAAATAGTGGCGTGTTGTAAGGGCTTCGAGTAGTCACGCCGCACGTAAAATCATCTCAGACTGACTGAAGAAATATTGGCAAGAAGGAGGGATGTTATAAAACTGACTTTTGTTTTTTTTTCAAAATAACTTAGGAATATCATCCTAATTGTGTTATTAAAAACTCAGAAAAATCCATCCGGAGCTTAGTTCAACATTCAACTTTATTAACATAAGAAATAAAAATAAAAGTCAAAATATTGCATGTTCAGATGGTCTAAGATCGTGGCACAGCTAATAAATGCGATAGGCTGACTTTCAATAGTATTCTTGCATAAGAAAGTCGCATATACAAGAATTAAAAAGTTATATAGTCTTTCAATATACATGATTGAGAAAATCTGTGATGTTTGAGCTTGCTTGGCCTTCACATTGACCGCACATGGGTTTGTCAAAGTAAACAAATTCCCTGTATGCACAGACTCTACCACATACACCTTTGCAACCACACGACAAACGTTTAAGAAGACGACCAGGAGATACATATTTGTCAGTTTCAAATGGTACCCTCATGTTGTTTTGTATACGCCACCCGAATCTGTACAATCCAACTAATATCCTTTCCACAACTGTACACTGAGATGAATTTTGCTGCTGTGCTCTTTGGGAGCAATGACTGCAACTTAAAGGAATACGACAGTGGGGGTCTACGTTTGAACGTTTATAGCACATGTCGACCATGCAAGCACCACAGAGCTTGAGCAGCAATTGCTCCCTTGCATGAGCAATCTCATCCTTGGTACTTCCAGGAGTGTCAAACACATCAAGACTATTCTTTTCAGCAAGCAAAACGGACTTCGTTTTGCCTTGACCAAAATGGGCTGACACAGTATTGCAGCCAGTATTGGCATGCAATGTCATTTAATGTACCCCGTATCAGCAATAGCTTTCTATTTTAAAATATATCGTATACTATGGGTTGGTTGTTTCCATTTATATAATATTCATTTCAGATGTTATCTGAGATACAATGAATGATTACTAGCAAATCCTTGTCAGTTCAAATTACATTCATAAGTATTAGTATATATTGTGACACGGGACAGGGAAAGCTAGTGGCCTCCGCCGATGATCGAACCCGCAACTCTTAGGTTGCGAATCGAACACTCTACCACGGCTCTGTATAACATTGTAATATTATCAAATACGTCAACTTTGACGCTTAAATAAATTACCAAATACGTGAAAATCACAATCTAGAATAAACTGGAGATCATTTATATTTATAAACTACTTTGATCCGCGTATACCTCTTTACAGATATATCCACAAATATTTTAAAAGTTAGAAATGACTCTACTTTATCGATCTGCTTGTGATAATATTGAACAAATATTTCAACAGAAACGTAACATACAGTACAATGTCATATTTAGTTTATAAACAAACATAAATTTCCCATTATTTTCTATGTGAAATTATCTTTTTTGAAATAAGTTCCAAGGGTATGTTTCTGTATTCTCTTAGACCTTAAATCATACAGTATATTTCTTCACATAAATCACTGATTAATCTGTGACACAACATATTTTCTTTACAACAAGTATTTTCTTAGAGTACTTTACTAAAGAAGGAGCTGATGTTGCAAAATTCATCAAACAAGGACAAAAGTATGTAGCTTCCTAATTAACAACAGGATTTTAAAAGTAAATTATGTGAGGTCAGTCTGTATATATTTTAAACATAATTGATACCGTATTATAAAAGAAGTAACGAAATGGACTTAAAAATCACTGAAAGCCATTTCAAAAATATTGTTTTATAATATAGAAAATAATGGGAAAATGACGTTTGTTTATAAACTTGTGGCATAAAACTGACACGTCTCTGGTATGACTACATGATATTCAGAATCATATTGTTAGGAGTATGTTTATAGCTATTTTTATTATTTAAAATTTTGAAATAAAGAACGCTGTTGGCAGTGATGTTCACACTGAAGTTTTTGTAGAAGCTTCCCGGTGGTTGACAAATTTTGAAATAAAAAAATATATGTGAAGGATTCTGTATCAAGTGGACCAAGTGGACTTTATGTACCTTGACAGTGTGGACTTGCGTAAATCAGACGTTGATGGTTAGTTTAAAAAAAACACGTCAATGAAATAAACATAAGTGAAGAGTAGGATGAAGTTATACAGAAAGTTACGAATCAAAAACATGATATACCCGACTTGTAAAAGCATATTGTGAATATTTCAAACTATTGGACTTAATAAAATCAGCGCGACATATAAAGCCTGATAGTCTGTAAGGGCTTTATACATGTATATTGTTGATAAGATCAATATAAAATCTCAAATCTTTAGAATGCCTATAACCTGAGGAGTATGTCGAATTCTCTTAGTATTAAAATCAATAAATGGTATTCGTCAAAATCTAATAGTTGGTAATATCATGGCAACAACATATTTGAAAAATCTTGAAAATTGCAGAAAAAAAACATTATATAGTGAAACTTGTATATTGGGGCCACCCAGGAGACCAGAAACTATTGACTTTTATATGCAGGTGACCCTTATACATAGGTTTAATTTAGTCGAAGTTACGGAAGTATGAAGTCAAAGGACTTGAAACAACTGGCCTTTATAAACAAGTAATCCTTATATAGAGGTGGCCACTATAGCAGGTTTTACTATAATCATGTCCAATTTCAGAACATTCCTTTAATATTTCTGCACATTCCAAGCAGAAATTTATTTGCTATGTTTAAGACAACTAAAAATTATGATTTATTTAAAAAACAGTTTTTTTTTATGTATACAACTTTGTGAACTTCTATGTGAATCCCGTCAGTGGTTTTTCAGTTCATTACGTTCAACTGAATAAGTTTATAGGTTTTCCAATATGTCTACCAAGATGGTGTTTTAGTGAATACTGTGAGCAAACAAGAGGCACAAGTAGCTTTAACAGCCTTAAATTAACACTTGGTCAGGGATAGGTACTGTTAGTTCCTGGGGGAATAACATGTAAATCTCTTCCCTATTAGCTACGGATATGATGAATTTAATTTTGTATGCATTATAAGAATAGTTTCTCTTTTGAAAATGATATTCAGCAATTAGTTATTTCATAAAACTATGAGAATAACTCGTACAAAACAATTCTCAATTATAACTGAATACCAATAGGTCTCATTAGTATGTAGTTTTCAGTGGTTACTCTTAGACGTATTTAGGAAATCAATACATTTGGGTTAATGTTTTGCCTTGAATGAAGCCACATTTTGTTACAAACTCTACATCTATTTGAAATTCGAGCTCACTTGTTGAAGTCTTATTTTCTTTTAGCAAAACCATAGCTTTGGTATTATGTTTATGATATATCTAAATATATGAAACAAAATATTGAGATTTTATCATGTTTATATACCATCCTATGCTTTGAATGTGTGTACATATAAATACAATAAAGCAAATTGCATCATTGTATTTGTTAGATCTTAACTTTCCTATACTCTCCTATTATGAAAAAGTCCAAAATTCCAAATGTTTGTCTCACAAACATGTTGACCGGACAACATATAAAATATCTTTAGGATGTCCAGGATATAGATACTAATCGGGTAAAAATGGACAAACACGAACCTCTGGAAACCAAGAGGTGGGATCAGGTGCCATGGAGGAGTAAGAATCCCCTGTCGACCGGTCACACCCGCCGTGAGTCCACACTCAAGTCCAAATGAAATACGTAAGGAGTGTATCCTCGTCACAATTGGTACAGACGTCTCAACAACCACCTACGAAAAGGCAACTCAACATTTCACCTAGTGAAACAGAGTAATCGCAAACAAGACTATTATACCGACCGTAAAATCGTATTGTTGACTCGTTATGCGTGAAATGTTACCCGCTGACGTCACATCTCATTACTATTCACCACCACCTTTAATGTATATGTTTTTGCTATCAGAGTCACTGTATTGTTTATTGGCAGAAAATAAATTATGGAAAAATTTGCGGAATATTCAGATGAGGAAATAACTGAAATTTGCAAAACAATAAAAGAGACAGTAAAAACACCAAAAAAGTGATATGAGTCGCAGCGAAGCCAAATGCGACAGCATGAATAATTCGTTTCATAATAAAAAATCAATAGAAAAGTACATTTGAAATCCGTAGACAGAGTTTTCGGTCAACATCTGTTATGTTGAACTTTGGATCAAACTCTTGCCTTTGGCCTCAGACAGTTTGGTCCTCTGGTTCAACATATCACATGTTGACCTCACACCCAGTTAACAAACGAATAATGTACAATGTTTAGATTTATAGGAGCAACACAGTGTTTTCATTATTCCTGTTTATCATGTATATTCTGGATAATCATCTACAAAAGTAACCTCAGGTAAAAAAAATAAGAAATCATTTTCACAATAATGACAATGACTAAAACTGAGGAATATAAGATGTACAATTTACTCGTCTGTGGAACATAAGATGTATTATCTACTCAACTGAGGAACATAAGATGTATAATCTACTTGATTGAGGAATATAAGATGTATAATCTACTCGACTGAGGAACATAAGATGTATAATCTACTCCACTGAGGAATATAAGATGTATAATCTACTCGACTGAGGAACATAAGATGTATTATCATACCTCATGTTTGTTAATTCACGATTGGATAAAAAGCAGCCACATGACAAAAGATAAGGATATATCATCGAAACTCCACCTCCGAGGGAAATAATCCAAGGTAATCACGTGACCGTGATATAATACCTATGCTGTCATTGGCAATAGGGGATAATACCAGGGAAATAATCCTTTGCCGGCAAATCTTACGTGCATGCAAATCGAACACATTTGTACACTGAACCCGATCACTGAGCGCATCCATTTTTGGGGTAATGCTGAGATAGAGTAAAATATATAGCATAAAAGCATTACGTTGCATTTAATTCATGACAAATAAATAACACATGGATTCTATTAAGTTTTAACACCAAAGGAAACAGTCAGCCACTTAATATTTTTTTAAACAATGAGTGAATGACCGGGTACCGAGCTTCGCCCTCGGGAAAATAACCCTTCCCAGGGATACAATTCTTGATGTATCCCTCCACAGAGGGCCATAATTGTATATCTTTTCGACTTAGGATCATGAGATGTATTATCCACTCAACTGAGGAACATAAGATGTAACCTACTCAAATAAGGAACATAAGATGTATTATCTAACGGAAATATTTAAGTTTAAATGTTCTCTTACACAAGCCGAGATTTTGTTTTCTCTTTTTTCATACAAGGCACCAACTATTTTACTTACAATCAAATGACTAAACAATGTTTCGGTTTTCCATTGGAATTATTCTATTATACATGTAGCAAAACATAAAGATCAAATAATCACTGTGAATCCATGTATAGAGAGCACGTAAAGGATAACAACTGTCAAATAGGTTACAAATGTAGGCCTATATACATTGTACATGAATCAAAACTCACTGGATTTCAAAAGATTGCTATCACCAATACTTCAGAAAATCAACACAAAGAATTGCTGCAGAATTGTAATTAACAGATTTCAATTACAGCTATTGATGGAATAAGATACCAGAAGAAAGGATTAGCATTAAATTTTCCAACTATATGTCAAAGGTACAGTATTTCAAAAACATGCACTGTAATTGTATAAAGCAAATTCACATAGGTGTGACCGGTGTCCTGATTACACAAAATGATCATGTATAATATAACAAAACTTCATAAGCATGAAATGTACATAAAGATGTAAGAATGTTTCTGTATACAAAAATGTCATTCTCTAGAAAAATAATACTAGATGTATAGAAACACTGGCAACATGTATCACATTGTTATAAACAGTCACTGTGATCTCTTCAGCTTCCCCGATAGGTGGAGTATCCATAAGGACTGAGCAAAATTGGAACATGATAATGCTGTGTGGGATCTTCTATCTTGAAAACAACCTGCAAGAGAGAAAATGTAATAGTAGTTATGCACATTTTAATAAAATCTTAACTCATTCTAGTCATTCACCCCTAAAAACACCTTTGGTCTTGCCTAAGTCATTGATTTACTGAAGAGTCCATTGCTTTTCATATATATACCAAGTTTTATAATTTATAGTAAAATTTCACAATGTACAATCCATCCTACTTTTTTACGACATACCGCTTGATTGACAGCCGGTTTTTGTTAAACGTGGTCATACCTAGACATTTTTGACAGTGAGCTACAATGGCTGAAGACACATGTATGTAAAAAGAGGAGAGTTCCTCCCATTTAAAAAATATATACATCAGCACAGGTTGATAGTTTCCGTGGAATCTTTATGAAGATGGTGACGTTTAATTTTGCAAAGTCTGCCAGCATAGTATAGATTATGCTAGTGTTGATACAATAAATTAAAAGACTACAAATTAAATACATGTACATGTAGATCTACTTTATAAGTTTATTTAAAGTAAAATAACACCAAATAAAACATAACAGACTTGTTCTAAGTTAGGTGATAAATTCAAGCAAAAATAAGTTATTAGAAATTACCTGTACAACAAAACTTGTAACCTACATGTATATGAGTATAGACCTACAGACTTACAAATTATTTAACAAATATTTTAAAATCATAAAAACATACATGTACAGTGTTGCACAAACATGTATATGTTTTATTTAATTCCCTATTCAAATCTATCATTAAATTGGTGTGGCAGAATATTAAAAGTATGATTATGAGTCTGTATTGTTAAATATTTTTATCTTAAGTATGTTTTTAGTTCTTTTTCTTATGAAAACAGAAAAAAACAGAATTCACCAAAACTGAAAACAGAATTGAAGCAAATCTGAAACGGAAAACCACTGGCCCTAATACATGGAGTCACATTTTAGCTGCACATTCCTATTTTGGAAAATAGACCTTGCTGTATTGGTTTTTGACAGACCCCGGATGTGTCACTTTACCTTGGTAGCCTAGACATGTACCTTAATTTTATTATATACATTATGCCTTTTTATTTAACCACAGTTTGGAGACAAGCAATGCAGCAATAAGAATTCTGTTTACTTAAAAAAGGAGTTTGTGGTTTTTTTTCATACCACTGAATACAATACAATACTTTTTTACCAATAAACAATTTTTGAGTTGTTCCATTCCATTCAGTTTTGTCAAAATAATTTGTAAGTACATGTACTTCACATGACTTCCACAGAAATTGGGTCAAAGTGACTTCCAGGTTTGTAACATTTACATTGACAATGTTCAGTGATATCTCGTTTGACAGTTCATTTGTGAGGAATAAAGTTCAAATACATGTATAAACAATTCTATCTTTAATTTAAAGATTACAAGTGCAGTCACAATCCAGAACGCTGCATTTCAAGACTAATATATCTGCATGATACCAATATTCAAGGTCATGTAATGACGTATATGATAAACTGCTTCACTACATGCTGTCCTACTTTTATCTTTGAGACTGCATACTATAACGACAAACCATGACGGGACGGTCCTTATAAGGGCACCTGCTCTAATATGGGCACCCCTGGATTTTTTTATGTAGAGCTACTGTTAATAAAAAGCAAACAAATATAAACTTACTTTTTTATGTTTAGTTAAGATTATAGACTGATTTCAACATCTTTTTTTTTCTTTTTTGTTCATTAAATATCAAATATTTTGTTTATTGTTTTCCCTCAAAATTACAAAAGAACATTGTAAGCAATACTTTCGATAAAATCAGTGTTTTCTTGAATGCAGTGAGGTCGCCATTATTCATCAACAAGCATATTGAGACCAGTTATCAAACACCTACATATATACACCTAACTACGCTTTGTTTTGTTAACTCATTTCACCCCTAAAGACATATTTGGACTGGTCTGAATCAATGATTTAAAGAAGAGTCCATTATTTTTCAGGGGTTGATGAGTTAAAGACTTGTAAATTGAAATGTATTCACTACTGAAAAGATAATACACTTATCATAATTTTCAAATACAAAATAACATCACCCTCTTCCATTTATTTATTTATTCTATAAGGTTCAGGATTTACTGAGCAAAGCCTCGCCATTCAAATTCCCCATTTCATCTAGTGCTTTCACTAAACAGGTTCAAAGTTATACATAAGAAAACTGTCTGCAATTACCAAAATCTCGCATAATATTACTTTTACACTTTGAATGTCAGAGATTGCATCAAACAATGAAATTGTCTCTTTTGTTAGTTTCAATGAAGGACCTGTGTAAGGCATGTAAAACTTGTAGTAATGTCAGTATCCAGATCTTGCAGTTCAAACAGTAAATCTTTGCTACACTGTTTCGTTTCCATTAAATGCATCAGGATGGATAACAAGGTCATCTAATCAGTACATATAGATACCTTTGCAAAGCAGAGTATTTTACCAATTTTTTGCAAAGTAATCAAGATTTGCATCATGCTAGAAAATAATTCGAAATGTAAAGGTGCACTGTACTTCAATTACCGGCACCTTTATAACGACAAATACGGCATCCATTTACATATTTGTGTATCTCACTTCTGCTCCGCACAGGTTCAAGCCCAGCTGTAACTTAAGCTGATTTTTGTGAGAAAGTTTGTCAGTTTACTTGCAGAAAGTCGGGGTCTCTTTCCGGATACATAGTAACTTGGTTGTCTCTTCCAAACTGGCCGCCACCGTAATACTGAAAAATTGTCGAGTGTGGCGTAAAAGACAATTCAGAATCAAAATCAAACAATTGAAAATAATGCCACCAGATCTTAGATGTCAAGAAACCAAAACACTGAAATTAATTATAATGCAGAGAAAGTCAAATCTGTACACAGTATATTTGAACTTATGAAATTACAACAATACAATGAGAAGTCTAGCTGTTATTATCTTAATCAAAGATGGAATTATCTCCCTTACCTCTATATATGGATAAAATCCTTTAAGACACAATTACTTTTGAAGTAGGTATCAGTATCAAAATGAAGTTTATAAACAGCAGATCTCCAAGAGGAACTTCCACTACTGAGAAATCCTCCTCTACCATCTGTATTGGTTGCACTTCAATCAACAACATAACAATTATTCAAGACAGATATTAACATGACTAACAATCATTTTGAGAATATTAAATACATGTTTCCTATCTGCAGAATTATGATTAAAAGAATGTTGAGCAATTACGAAACTTACAATTTAATGAAAACTTTTAACTGATCAGAGATTTTCCACCCTATCATATGGGTACAAAATAAGGCTCCATTCCTATTGCAAAAAACAATGCACCCAATTTACAATCGAAATTTCCCAACTGAAGTCAAATGATAATAATCTGAAGAGATTCTTGTACCCATATTTTCAAATAGTTTTGAGTATTCCTAGATTTTTCAATTTCAATAAAATGTTGCTAAGATTACCAATTCATAAGGTCCAGGCCCTATTCCAAAAAGAGTGTGGAAAATCTCTGCTGACAGAGAGACTGATCAGCGGACGGAAAAGTCACCAACCTATGATCTCCCATAGCCCCAAAATCTGGCCAGAATGGGACTAAAAATATTGCTTCAATCAGTTATTAGTGTCTGTGTATGTAGCGTTCGCCAAAACACATATCAAATAACAAGTTTTCTTCAACATTCAGGATGAATGAAAACATTGAGTCTGTAGAGGAATCACCAACAAAGGATTCATTTTACAGATAGAAACTGATTAAATTAATTAAATATGTGTATACATGTATGTACCCATACAGGTATATTAAAATGAGGATTAAATGTAGTATAGTACTCAATCTGTGTACTTCAAGTTTTTTGAAAAGTTAAAACACTAGAGGCTCCCAGGACACTGTAACCCAAAACTATGAAAACACTAAAAATCAGCATTTAAGGGACAATAACTCAAATGAGGGCCATCAGAATCATGCAGACTTTTCAGGGTAGATAGATCTTGTCCTGCTGCTGATCATTTCTGGCTAATTAGTTTTGCCTTGTTTTGTTTCGTTTTTGAGCTATTTGCCAAAAACTTCAGTTTTACCCCTATGTTTTATTTATAGCTATGGTGGCCATGTTGGATGATTGCCAAGCATACTGGATATAATTTTGTTTCTAGACACCCCAAGGATGTGTGTGGTCAAGTTTGGTTTCATATGGCCTGTTGGTTTCAGAGGAGAAGATATTTTAAAAAGATTATGCCTGACGGACGACAAGTGATGGCAATAGCTATAGGGTCAGGTGAGCTAATAAAATTATGTTTTACAAATATATCACTGAAATATGCTATATTAAATGAATATTGATCTAAAGCCAACAGAAATTAACATCTTGCATCTCAGGCACATTTTTCCATAAGAAGATGAGGGAGGGCAGCTTTTATTTTTTAATTTTTACTCTTCAAATGTAAGGGGGCTTCAAATTGAATGTGTGCAGGCCTGAGAAACAAGAATTCAATTTTATTTGTCCTAAATAAACTGTAATAACAATGAAAAAGAAAGGAAACACACCTTGTTTCTAACTGCTGCCAATTGCCACTTCCGTCTTGCATCGATAAAATCATATTGACCCCTGAAGCTGGCATTCCCCTTGAAGTGTCTAACACGTGGGTTGTTAAAGGGGGGACAACTGTTCCTCCCGACATAGTGATCTGAAAAAAAAAAATATGTGTAAATATCAAATACTAATTAGGAAACAGCAACAACAGACCAGCAATGATATATTCAGACTATATATATATATATATATATGCAGGGATTTTCCTACCTCTAAAATTCTTGGTCCAGGGTCTGGAAATTTTGGGAAAAATACAACAGTTTTAATAAAATAGAAACATTTTATTTAGGACATTTGTTTGAAAAATTGGGAATTTCTGCATAATTTTGGGAAAATTCATGAAATTTTTGCATTGGTAATGGGTCCTGTAACCGGACCCAAAATCAGCCAAGGAAAATCCCTGATATGTATATATATATATATATATATATATATATATATATATATATATATATATATATATATATATATCAGTGTTCTCCCCAGGAATTTCAGATATATATATATATACAATAGATTAGATTTGTATGTACTTGCCAGGACAAATCAAAATTTGATGTTTGATTGTTGTTTTACATCCCGTCAAGAATTTTTCACTTATATGGAGTTGTCACCAGTTTTGGGTGAAGTGCTACAATTTTGACCTGTGCTATAAACTGACGCCAATGCAAGTAGGGTTCTTTTACATCAGGGCTCACCCAAAACAGAGAAAATTATGAACCAAAAAATTAAACAATCAAGATTTTTTATTTTTTGGGGACAATTCTACTCCCAATGAAGCATGCTCTTGGTCTTAATCATGCTGTGTGAATTCATGCTATATTTGTCTCTTGTTCACAAGGGTACAATACACATGAAATATGCACGGAATATGTCCATATATTATCAAAAAAATATTATCCCCCCAAAAAATGTAATATATATTAGAGTTTTTGGAATTCACCGGGCTTACCAGAAAAACCGGTAAATTTTACAATAGTCCGGTGAAATCTATCTGATAACTGGTCCGAATGACCAGTAATTTTCCATTTCTTTTCAATTGAGTATATATACAGACCAGTAAAAAATTTTCTTTGACCAGTGAAATTCCTTTATTCAACTAACAAGAGATTCCAGAGGAATCTTGGCGCCTACCAAAGAATGTTCTATGCCTGATCTATGACAGACTCTTCTTTTCTCTTATTTTGTCTCAACATTGAATTTGAACTTAAATCCATATTTCTGTGAAATACTTTTTTCACAAGATTATAGCAAAACTGAACTTAAACTGAACACATTACATTTTCTGAGAGAATGGAATTCAACATGGCCACCTGCCAGCATTGTTGAATTCTGTTCCTTCTGAAAATGTAACATGCATGACAAGACCTCAAACTTCAAAGGCAACCCTTATGTCAAATTTCAATGAGATCCCTACAGTATTTTTTGAGAAATATAAATGGTAACAAACTTCCTTTGGTCAAAAAATGGCAGCCTGTCAGCCATGTTAGATTCTGACTAGCCCTCAAAGGAAAATTTCATGTCAAATTTAAACTTTCAGTACTTACTGAGACATAGGGGTAATATACTTCCATTGTCAAAATTCAAGATGGCCGCCCTTCAGCCATGTTGGAATTTAATCTGAAAATGTCATATGCACAACTATACCTCACAGGGAACCTCCATGTTAAATTTCAAGGAGATCCCTTTAGTCCTTTCTGAGAAATAGCAATAACAAACTTTTTATGGTTCAAATCCAAGATGGCTGCCTGTCGGCCATGTTGGATTTTAATCTCTCTGAAAATGTAAATTGCACAACTAGACCTCAAGGGGAACCATCATGCTCAATTTCAAGGAGATCCCTTCAGTCCTTTCTGAGAAGTAGCGGTAACAAACTTCCTTCGGTCAAAATCCAATATGGCCCCTTGACGGCAATACTGGATTCCAATCTCTCTGAAAATGCAATATGCAAAACTAGACCTCAAGGGAAACCTTGATGTCAAAGTTCAAGGAGATCTCTTCAATACTTCCTGAGAAATAGCGGTAACAAGAATTGTTCAGGACGGACGGATGATGGAGAGACGGATGGACAGACAGACCACGGACACAGGGCGATTTGAATAACTAAATCCATACATGTTTTGTCCTATTGTTCTTTCATGGTTCTAAAATTATGCACTATTTGCATAAAAAAAAACACTTGAAAAGCCCGTTTACAATCTAGAAATTGACATCGGTTGAGTCATGTTCCTTAAAGGTATCAAATTTGGCATATTGTAAAACACTATATAGCTTTACTCAAATTATTCAAGTACACAGCTTATATTTGTGCAGCAACCGTCCATTCCTCCACTCCGCATTTTATATAATGCCTTGTATCAACCAAGCTGACTGGTTTTTGGCACAAAAATCGCATAAATTAATTAATTAATCAAAGTACTGAAAGTACTGATATGAATTGATGGCAATCATAAGTTTTAATGAGGTATAATACATTCAGTATACTGAATACTTTTTAATTCGGTAAAATTAGGTTTTACAAAAAAGTAACTAAAAGTCGGGTCAGACATTTGGCCTAACATGAGTTACTGATGGCTTATTTATTATGCAACAAACTATCAGCGATATGATTATAAAATCTTGTGCTTATAAACATTGTTTCATCGATATTAAATTTCTATGTGACAGGGCAGTATTATAGCCTTACGCTATACTTCCTACAAGTAGCCTTAAATCTCTAGGTCAACACGTGTACATGTAAAACATTTTCCCAACTTCAAAGACTGCCACAAGTTTCTCATCAGTTAAGATCACGTGAATGAGGAATGACGCGACTTCTATGTCCAACTCATTTGCATATTAATCGTGCACAAGAATTGTTAACAGTCCAATCTATTGCCTTTAATGTCAATTCTATCACAAGAGCACAATGGTAAAAAACAATTGAAAAGTAACATTCTACAGCAAATTTATGATATCTTAAAATTCATGAAGGACGCAGAACTGACCTTCAATAGCATATATTTCAACAAGTCTTGTAGACCTATATTTTTCAGTGAATTTTTACTATATTTTCATCATTTTAAAAAGCAAAAATATACAAATAAAAGTGTGATTTGGAAATTTCAATCTTGAAGTTAAGTTTATGTTGCTGAAATGCATATACACGTGTAATTTTGCGTCAATATAATGTGTTATTAACCCCATACTGCAAAATGTGCTTCGACTTGCTCCCAATAAACAACTTAGCATAACATAACTGCGTTGATGTTCATGGGACACATATTCTGTTTTAATTTTGAAACATTTCATGTCCCCGTTCGATCACAAACCATTCTACAAGCAAACTGACACAAATGGATGAATGAGTAGATTGGCTAATAGCAGGGTGAACCCAGACATGTTTTACCAATGTACTTACTATTTTAAATTTCTTTCTTGTTAGAGATTTTATTTGAAGAGTAAAACAAACAATTTTATATATAAAAATGTTGTTTATCATAAACAAACAAGAAACCTAGCAAACAAGATAAAAACTGGCATTTAATTGATAACTTGTATCGTTACGCTACATGTTCAAAGCATATGCCCGTCAGATATGTACAATTGGTCCATGTACTTGAATCACAAACTAACGTTAAAAATATCGACCCCCATCCCCCTTGAAAAAGTACTTGCTGTGGGATTAACACGCCGATTGAGCCCAGATTAGTTGCTTACAAATATTTTACAGCGACTATATCTAGCATAACACTTTTGTAACTAAGAAGAATGTTTGCTTTACGTTTACGATCCCTGCACTGCTTTCCTGTCTGCCAATGTGATTAGACAAAACCGAAAGACGTTCGGCCGACATCGATTACTCTCCAGTCTGACAAATGTTAACTTTTGTCGTACTCCGATCCCGTAAATTAGAATGTGCAGCAACACAACAAAATATGCTATATGCAACGATAAATATTTTTGCTATTCATCATGACTGGTACACAAATACATATCAAGAAATGAACGTTCTGATTACATTGTCCCGATAAACAGTTAGAAATATTCGGGTTCAAGATCCTTCTTGATTCAATTTATACTTAGCTGTAATCTGAAAATGAAAGTACAAGTATAGCCGCAGTACAAAATGATAATGGATATCGGCTCTCCAGTACGAGGACACTGTACATATATGTCAGGAAAAGGTAACGATGTGATATTGAAAACTAAAGAACGGTGACCAAAAGATAATTTTTCTATATAGTTAGATAGGCCTAGATATCTTAGGGGCAGCACGATTTACCCCAAAAAGACCACATTCACCCCAAAACACACAAAAACATTTATCAGGTAGAATTTTAGCAATCTTATTATAATATGATGAACAATTTTTATGAATGTAGATGTTTTTGACTTTGATTATGCTGTTTTATCCAATTTCACGATGTATTTCGGAAACCATATCACAGTCAGCATGACATTTTAAAATGTAAAAGAATGTTACTTAATTCAATACATATGTAATCATCATTTTCCACAATGCGTAGAATTTGTATGATATAAATTTGACATAATATATGAAGAATATCGCGGGAATTGTGAAAGCACATAATTTTAGAAGACCGATTTGGCTCTTCATTTTACTAAATGAAAGTGTCCGTGAGAGTTCTGTGAGATTTGATAAATGTTGATTTTCTTTTTCAATTTCTAGTTGTCTATGAAATATTGATACAGAAGAAGTAGCATTTAAAATTATTACTGATGCAAATTTATTTCAATTTAATTGTATTTTGGGTCTTTTGGGGTGGGTTTTTTTGTTTTTTGTTTTTTGGTGGGTTTTTTTTTGTCTTTCTTGGTAGTTTTGGGTCTTTTTGGGTAAATCGTGCACCGCTATTCATACAATTTATAAAACCATATTTTTTTTTCAAAATCAAAATAATATCTGGGCCAGTCTAATTACCCACAGGAGTCTGAAACAACCAATTTTTGTATTTACAATTATTAGTAACAACACCCAGCATTTCAGACAGGATCAGATCATTATTCCGACATTCCATTATTCTGACAGCCATTTTTTTGACAGCCCATTTCTCCCACGGCCCATTATTCCAACCAATTGCACACTTCCAGTGGTTTCTTTCTATTATCTTAAACCCATGTTTATCATGGCATATAGAAAGCAAACTTTAAATTTAATTTGTATAAAGTTTTCATCTTTAATTTGTTGTTTGTAAAAAGCTGTGACTCTAGATCTATATGTTGATTGGTGCAATTCGTAACTGTGACTAAAAAAGGATGTCCAGAAAACAAACTTATATTTACGGTGGCTGGATTAGGACGCAGAAATTTTTTTATTTTACTTGATCATTATAACAAAATTAATTATCTAGTTATAATGAAAAAGCATACCTGTCAAGTCTACCGATTTCGGCGGTAGTCTACCGATTTTTCTATTCATCTACCGCTTGTCTACTGCCGAGAAAAAATCTACCGATTTCTACCAATTTTTCTAATTTTCAACCGATTTCCCTATATTTCTACTGCTTCTTGTCCATTTTCCGGTGATCGGTAGACATTTTTGTCAGGATTAAATGTTCTAAATCGTAATTTTCAGTCTATCAATTGGCGACAAAAAATAGCTTGAAATTTCTGGCGGCTCAATATCATTGAAGTATTAAGACATCTATTCTAGGTTATATAAGTCCCCTATATCTTCCAAATAGTCATGAAGAACAAGGACTAATAACCCTGTTTATTAATTAATGTTATTAGACCACACAGAGGTGTCATTATCGGACGTGTGCCGACGGTAATTACACAATGACCTGTACTGTGGACAGGTACCTAATATACAGATTAATTACCTGTATATCTAAAGACTAAACATCCACACCTATAATCACTATCCATATGTTCTGTCCTATATACAATTATCAAAGATTAACATCATTGATGTTATATTAATTTCATGCAGCTTCTGTATCAATCCTCAATGATTTTACTTTAAAAATTTAGCTGAGAAATATCGAAGCGAGATTGTGATGTCTTCTATGACATCCGCACTCCACATACTATACAGTGTTATACATGTATCTTAAATTTGTGACAATTTCAATACAAAAACGATGTTTTATCAAAGATAATAATATCTTCTTGTAACACATTGAATTGAATTTAATAAAATGTCAGTAATGACAGTAAACACATTTATATAACCTCAATATTTTTTTTTCTTTTTAAAAGCAGATTTGATTTTTCTTTATCAAATCCCTTTTTTTTTTTGAGTGAACTATTCAGTCATCATTTGTTGTTTCATCTTATCAATTAATGAAAAACCTTCAGATAAATATTTGGGTATGCAAATATTTTGGTAATAAATGTTCAAATCTCAAAAAAAAAAAAAAAAAAAAAAATAAAGAAATAAATAAATCAATCCTTTGACTTTAAGAATTATCATACTTCCAAATATTTAGCAATCAAACTGAGATTATATTTCTTCCAGATAAGTCTAGTTCTTTATTTTCTGCATTCCAAATCCAACTGTTATATTAGAATATTCAGAATTTAGTATATTTTAAAATTTGTTATAACAAATTAAGAAATACTAAATTTTAAACATTCTAATATAATACAATGACCATAACATAATTTTGAGTCTCTCAAGCTGTGTGTACATGTATATATTACATGTATTAAAACTTCAAAATAAAGCCTATATCTATTCCTTATAAATTTCAAAGTCGACTAGAAAATTAAAAGAAATTTGATATATATATCATCAATATTATTGACAATAATCCCGTACCCTCCCCCTTTCACTTATTTCGACGCAACTGGTACACGCATATATATCAGAATGACAACGCATTCGTAAAAAGTTTGACCGTTGTACGCATTTTCTACCCCAGACAAATTTCCTAATGTTGACAGGTATGAAAAAGTATGTCATGTTTATATTCGTTTTTCAGAGATAATTTTCATCTGTTGTAAATTTAAGATGATATTTCGTATTTATATTCGGATATTTTTTTATCTGATGAACAATTATCTTGAGAAAACGAAACATGGTATTTCATTTTCCTGAGATAATCTTTGTATTTGGTGAAAAACTATCTCGTGAGAAAACGAACTCATATTTCATTTTCACAAGATAATTTTTTATCTGGTGAAAAAATATGACTAAATGTTTAATATATAACTTATGTTTTGTGTACTCGAAATATTTTTTCTGACTGTAAAAAAATTATGTGTCCTAAATATACCACCGTAGGACAATATAGTTAACGACATAAAAGATCCACTAATCGTGACATGATTACATAAATTTTGTAGAGCAAAAACTGACAGAAACATCTTATTATGGTATCGAAAACATTGTAATTTCAAAAGACATTGCACTGCCACAAAATATAGGCCTATAAGTTTAACCTATCAACACATGTAGTCTACAAGTTTAAATTTGTACGACATGGCTATAATTAACAACTGAATGCTTATTTTTTTCTGTGCTAAAAATGTTGTTTATTTATTTCCAAATTTGTAAATTGATAATGAGTACATGACTATATATCGTTCTAAAAAAAAAAAAACTTATTTCATAAAAAATTATATTGTTTTAGTAAATTAAAAATTATAAGAAATTATTCAATTCCCTTAAGCAATTTTTATCATTAAGGTACTTTTATATAAAACTAATAATTTCTAATGATTCTGAAATTATTTAAAAACTAATGTTTTTCTTCATGACAACAGTATACCTAAGTCTCTGTGGTACATAGTAGATTCGTGTCATTGTTCTATGGTAGAAAATGTACCTGGGCCTTTTCTAAATCTGTAATATTTGATTGACCCAGAAAACGGGTCATTTTTCAGCAAGTATCGGTAACTTTTATACTGTCTAAGTATGCATGATTTCTACGTAGAATAATGTTATTAGAACTCAGTCATGTCATCTGTGTAACCATAATTTTTGTTATTGTTAAAATATGTCAGTGTCATATTATCCTGCACATGATAGCCATGAAATAATCAATATTGTTAGAAGAATGGGCTGTCGGAATAATGGGCTGTTGGAAGAATGGACCGTCAGAGTAATGGCCGGGCTGTCAGATTTAAGGGCCGTCGGAATAACTGGCCATCGGAATACTTCTACACACACACCCTTTCAGACTCCTGTGAATTATGAGTCAGATACTAGTGAAACTTTAATCCATAATTGTTTGTTTTTGTATACAACATGTAGCCTACCATATACTACCCCATAATACTGCATAAAACCCCATAATACCAGATACTACCCCGTGATACTAGGTACTACTACTAACTAAATTATTCTTACTCAAATTAACAAATTATTTACAATTAAAAAAATTTTTTAGCAATAAATCCAAGTCCGATAATAGTGAAACCCTAATCCAGAATTGGTTAACTCGGCTTGAACGTGCCTATCTGACTCGAATTTATTGCTAAAAATTTATATTTTTATCGTAAATAATTTGATAGTCTGTATCAAAATTACTTAGTAAGTAGTAATATGCAGTTTTATTGGGTAGAATGTGGTATTATGAGGGTAGTATGCATTCGTTTCCTATTCAATTTCAGTGCAATTTTCACCATTAACCAATAATGTTTTGAAGTTTCTGTGTTTGTTTCATCATGAATTTTCATTGTTTCGTTTTACAGCAGTGGTGTAGGAAGCAAATCAAAAGTGGAGAACATTTATATATACATGTGTGTATATATATATATATATATATATACAAATTTTACATTTGAAGCAATTTGCTTACCTGTTGATAATATAAGAATTTTGCTTGAATGTTAAAAAGTGGGTGCCAGCCCCACTACTTAACTGCAATGATAAATATTTTTGTTATAATCCATGACTGATATAAAAAATACATATCAAGAAACAAACGTTCTGATTATATTGCCATAGATAATTATTGGCAAATATCCTCTATATATCAGAAGAAGAATTGTATCAATATATGTCTGGCTATTATGTCTGGTCTCCAAACCCACCGGTTCCTGGGGGACTATACTTGTATATCAATAAACAACATTTCCAAATTATAATTACATATCTCAACAAACAAAAAAGTTACAGTTTTTAAAAAAAAAAAAAACATGTATCTCAAAATTCTACACTTGAGAAAATTACTTAGTGGCTGGGTATAAGGGGAAGTTATTCATAACTTAGCACTAGCAGTCAAAGAGTTAATGAAATATGCTGACAATTACCATTGATATTCCTTGTATCAATATAAGAATATCAAATGTTATCTCTACCATCGTTCACATTCATTTTTTTTTTTATAAATTATGACATTGTAATAAGTTTTTCACAACCCAAGATATTTTAATATCATTTTATTTGTATAAAACATCGAATATTTGAAACTTTTAATTCAGACTAAAAAATCCATTTTGACAGCCTGTATGTTTTTAAGGAGGCAGAGTGTCACATACAAAAATTGCATTCCTACCACCATTATTTTTAGAGTTATTCCCCTTTGTTTGTTAGGTCCTGGGTTCGATTCCCAGACCAGGCGATACCAAAAACTTTAAAAATGGTAATGACTGTTCCTTCACCAAGCACTTGGCATACAGAGTGAAAGTCTTCCAGATGAGACTTAAAAACCAAGATCCCATGTTGTGGAAGCTATGGAGCATAAAAGAACCATCACTGCAATGGCCTCAATCCATAGCACAGGTCAAAATTTGTAGCAATTTACTTTAAGCTGGTGACAATTCCATATACGTGTATAAGTAAGAAATTCTCGGCGGGATATAAAACAGCAAGCTGAAATTGTACAGTGGCCTCTTCATTATAGCTGTTTCCTAAGTAAATTTTTCATGATTTTGATTTTTGGGGCTATTTATTTACCAATGTTATCTAAAAGAAATGATCAGAGAATGAGATAGAATGCGTAAGAAGCTAAAATATTCAGAACTGAAAGATTTACAAAAATTTAAGTTTTAACAGCTAAAGTTGTCAGGCATCCACTTATTTCCGTCAATTATGGGAAAATTTGCCAATGGAGACACAATAATTCGTACACATATAAAACGATATGCAGTGGTATATCTTTTTAAATGCATTTCCCACAGATAAATTCATTTTCATTATTGTTACTGCTTGTAGTCTGTAATCCAAATTGGGAATTTTCATCAGATTGTAGAGAAACTCATGTATTTTGCATTTGGAATAGGGCCAAATATCGGCCCCATGGAGACTATAGAAAAAAGCCTGACTTGTATCCCATTTTATTTGGGTTTTTTTATTATTATCTGTACTGTATGTGTTAAGGCATATAATATGTGAGTCATGTGAGCTATTCAGGCTCTTAGGAGCTTCCTAAAGCTTGTTTTGTTATTATTATTGTTGATTCTAGTAACATTCTGGAATTTTCAAATATGCATTATAGTACAAATATCATTTTAAGATTACATTATACATGTATAAAGTATAAATATAGATTCTTGGCAATCTCACATTATTTTTTTTTATTTTGTAGGTTTTGAGATGTTCCCTGGCTGTACTTCTCTGACTCCTAATCTATCATCACTTCCTGTCTGGGTTTTTATTGGTTGGTACCATTCCAGTAAGGTATCAGATATCACAACACTCCTGCTTGTTTATATCCAACATGTGACTGAAACTGCGTGCTTTGTAATCTCAAAGAATTTTCTTTGTTTACAACACAAGACTAAATACCAAATCAAGGATCAAAAAGTGCACAAAAGTAAGTGTATTAATGATATTATCTTGAAAATAAGAGAATTGTTTTAGAGTTTTGGTTAGCAATCATGAAATAGAATTTTGAATTTCTTTTCTTTCTTTGTTAATTCTCTCATGTTTGGGAGAATTGAAGTTGAACTCTTTTAAAGTACAAGTAAATTACCATTTGTGTTTCTGTTGTGTTTTTTTTTTATCATGTTTGTTGTCTCTATATTCTATGATATCACTGGTTATTTCCAAAAAAACATCAAAATAATACCTAGATTTTCAAAACTGTCACTGTCATACCTGGCCTCTTTGACAATTGTTTTTAATGTCACACTTGGTACTTTCTACATCTTTTGTTTGTCACACATAAAAAAAATTGAGTATATTTTGTCTGTCACACCTGATAATTTGGTCATCTTTTGTCTGTCACATCTGATGATTTGAATATTTTTGCCTGCCTCACCTGATAATTTGGTCATCTTTTGTCTGTCACATCTGATAATTTGAATATCTTTTGTCTGCCTTACCTGATAATTTGGTCATCTTTTCTGTCACACCTGATAGTTTGAGTATCTTTTGTTTGTCACACATAAAAGCATTTGAGTATATTTTACTTGTCATGCCTATTAATTTGGTCATCTTTTGTCTGTCACATCTGATATTTTAAATATCTTTTGTCTGTCAGACATGATAATTTGGTTATCTTTTCTGTCACACCTGATAATTTGGTCATCTTTTGTCTGTCACACCTGATAATGTGTTCATCTTTTGTCTGTCACACCTGATAATGTGTTCATCTTTTGTCTGTCACACCTGATAATTTGGTTATATTTTGTCTGTCACACCTGATAATTTGGTTATATTTTGTCTGTCACACCTGATAATTTGGTCATCTTACATCTGTCACACCTGATAATTTGGTTATATTTTGTCTGTCACACCTGATAATTTGGTCATCTTACATCTGTCACACCTGATAATTTGGTCATCTTTTGTCTGTCAAACCTGATAATTTGATCAACTTTTGTCTATCACACCTGATAATTTGATCAACTTTTTGTCTGTCACACCTCATAATTTGATCAACATTTGTCTGTCACACCTGATAATTTGATCAACTTTTGTCTGTCACACCTGATAATTTGATCAACTTTTGTCTGTCACACCTGATAATTTGATCAACTTTTGTCTGTCACACCTGGAAATCTGGCCATCTTTTGTCTGTCGCACCTGGAATTTTGAGTATCTTTTGTCTGTTACTCCTGATAATTTGAGTATCTTTTGTCTGTGACACCTGATAATTTGAGTATCTTTTGTCTGTGACACCTGATAATTTGAGTATCTTTGTCTGTCTTTGTTTGTTTGTTTGTTTATTGTTGTTTAACGTCCCACTCAAGAATATTTAACTCGTATGGAGACGTCACCAAATGCCAGTGAAGGGCTTCAAATTTTGGCCTATGTTCGGCACGTACGACCATTGAGCAATGAGGGTTCTTTAATGTGCCGACACCTGCTGTGACACGGGACCTGTTTTTACTGTCTCATCCACAGGACAGGAAACCAACCTTCTGCTTGCTGGACTCAAACTCATGACCTCATGATCTAGAGTCAAGCACCCTACCGACTGAGCCAAGCCAGCTCCTTTGTCTGCCACACCTGTCCAGTAAATGCACTTTATGTTATGATATATATAGGTATTACACCTGTCCTATGTACTTTATGTTATGATCTATTACACCTATCCTGTAAGTATACATTATATTAATCTGTTACACCTGTCCTGTAATTATGTGTACATTATATTAATCTGTTACACCTGTCCTGTAATTAGGTGTACATAATGTACAATACAATAAATATAATATTAATCTATTACACCTGTCCTGTAATTAGGTATACATTATATTAATCTGTCACACCTGTCCTGTAATTAAGTGTACATTATATCAATATGTCACACCTGTCCTGTAATGAAGTGTACATTATATTAATCTGTTACACCTGCCATGTCAGTATACATTATATTAATATATTACACCTGCTCTATAAAAGTCTCTTACAGCTATAATTCTCTGTTAATTTGTACACCTGATCAATGAGTGCGCAGTTTTCTGTTTCTTCCTCCTATAAATTCTTGATCACACAGACTATAAAACACAAAGGGAAGTGCTATGGCAGCATGCCACAGAATTTGTATGAAACATTTGGTCATAGGAGTAACTAACCCAGATCAAAATATAAGATGAAACAAACAACCGTGCACACCAGTATAGTTCTGTCTGTGATTTACAGTCATTTTGATGTATACTGGTGTACACAGTTGTTTTTTTCATCTTATATTTTGATCTGGGTTAGTTACTCCTATGACCAAATGTGAACTTATCGTACCGCTACATATTTTAAAAAAAAACAAAAAAACTTATGATTATGATCATTTGACAACTGTAATTAGGAAGTATATCTAAATCGGTGACAACACAACCCAGAGTTAGGAGTGTTAACTCTCCCGGAATGTTCCTCATTAGGTTGTTTTATTCAACTTCGAATTTATTTAGTACAATGTATACTAGTCAGTGTTTCATTATTTAACTCATTCACCCCTAAAGACACATTTGGACTTGCCTAAGTCATTGATTTATAGAAGAATTCATTGTTTCTCAAGGGTTAATAAGTTAATGCCAAACATACATGTAAGAAATAAGAGTTTTGAGATTTTGGAGTTAGACCATTAGTAATTGTGATTTGTCATAGAAGATACAGCATTTGACTTGATAAAACTCACATTAGCATTGTCACAAGCTGATGAAGTCCATAGCAGAGGTCAAAATATAGATACTTCATGTAAGTTGTCTTGTGACATCACAAAAGAGTCTACAATGAATATTTTTTGCATAAACAGTTTCAGTCTAAACCTTTACTGACTGTGAGCAGACAATTGGTAGAGGTCTTAGACATCATGGAATCAAGCATGAAGCTTGAACTAATAATGGAGCACACAGCAGGCCTCTTATATGTTACTGGTAGTATGTTTGTACATGCACTAGTACTGTGTGTTTTTACAATACCATTTACAAGCCCATTGAAATTTTCCATGTTCTTTAACTTTATTTAACTTCATGATATATAATTACATCGTTTTCCTTGGCTTATTATACATGTCCATGCAGTTCAAGGAATTGGCCTATCGGCCTTGATTGAAAAGAAAGTAGAAACAAGATTTGGAGCAATCACAGGCCTCCTTTTCAAAAACAAATTAACAGACCATGTGCATGTCTTTGAACTTTCCTAAATATGAAGTCCCCATGAGTATTGTATGCAACACCTGCTTAATTTTGGTGGGGCCCCACTGAAATCGTAAAATATTTTCACACTTGTATAACTTGCAAATAAAGCAAGGTATTTGAAGTTTAATCTATGAGATAGGGTTCTCCCATAGTGAAATTATGTAAAATGTAGGTAAAAAAATGATTTAATGGGAGAAAAATAATCCATCATGAGTCAGTCCATGTGGGACAGGGAATTCTCACCCTCGGGGTTGATTATTTCAGTCAGTCACTTGGCATTAGCCCTGTCCCTGACTCAGATATTCAATCCCTTGGGTGAGAGTTCTGTATCCAGCATGGATACTCATGATGGATTCTTATAACCTTCATATATAAAATACATCATCACTTAAAACAAAAATTGACACCCAAATTGGCACTAGCAGTGCTTTAAATACATATATATCATAGACATTTAATCCACTTTGCCTCAAAGCATGGTAACAGATGTTTAGTACTGATTTCTAAAACTGATAGCAAAAATAAACATATATATATATATATATATATATATATATATATATATATATATATATATATATATATACAATATATATATATATAAATACATAATTAGGTATCAAATTTACTGCTAAATTCTACCATTAATTGCCTATCCAGCCTATTTACCATATAAAGGCCACCTCCCTGTAAAGACCAGTTTGGTTGTGTCCCAAAGGAGACAAGTTTCACTGTATTTCAAGTTTCAACAAAAAGGGATTTTGTCTGTTTCACATAAATACAAACATAAAATTTTATTTATATTTTGTGAAAAAAAGGTAAGGTCCAGTGGCATATGCATATACAAATAGTACAGTCAAATTAATCATTTTCAAACAAATAATTGCCAAACTTGGTTTCTCATGCAATTTTCACAAAATATACAGGAAATGAAGACTTTTAATGCTTGTTTATATCTCTTTTTTTGCAATGGTACTTCAATCTAAGTAGGAAAAAAAGAATACATATTTTTGGGGAAAAAACAGAGCTTTAAATGTTTTTACAAATACCTATACAGTATTAATATATATGTAAATGAGGTCCATAAATGTTAACAATTTCCCAAGTTCAGTGGAGAAAGCAGCATAGCAACAACGATTAAGATGATCTGTAAAGAACTGCCAGCTAGGAGTATGCATTTATTTTTAAAGAGCATCACGTTATCTTTGAAATTCACATTAGAAGATAAATGCCGATAAGAAATGGTGCCTAATGCACTGATGTGGAAGCTTGTCTGAGAGTATTGGATAAATATAAAATTCAACATTAGCATATATTGTTTGTTTTTACAGGGAATGTTGATTTTAAGTTGTATATGTCAAAGTGCCAAATATTTAAAAGTGGTCCTATTTACTCTGTAAGCATAGTAAGAATTTTTGTCTATTGTAAATAATTCAAAGGTATGTTTAACTTTGGTTATACACTGGTCTAAATTGTAAATTTCAGTTTCACTTCCAACATGTAGTTTGTAATTTATGTTTTTCACTATCATAATGATACATGTTTCTCACTGTCATCATGTGGTTTGTCTGTTTCTCACTGTCATCATGTGATTGCTCTATGTTTCTCACTGTCATCATGTGATTGCTGTATGATTCTTACTGTCATCATGTGGTTGCTCTATGATTCTCACTGTCATCATGTGATTGGTCTATGTTTCTCACTGCCATGTTATTAGTATATATGTTTCTCACTGTCATCATGTGATTGCTCTATGATTCTCACTGTCATCATGTGGTTGGTCTATGTTTCTCACTGTCATCATGTTATTAGTATATATGTTTCTCACTGTCATCATGTGATTGCTCTATGATTCTCACTGTCATCATGTGGTTGGTCTATGTTTCTCACTGCCATCATGTTAGTATATATGTTTCTCATTATCATCATGTGGTTTGTCTATGATTCTCTTTGTCATCATGTTTTTGGTCTATGTTTCTCACTGTTATGTGGTTGGTCTATGTTTCTCACTGTCATCATGTGGTTTGTGTATGTTTCTCACTGTTATCATGTGGATTATATATGTTTCTCACTGTCATAATGTGGTTTATCTATGATTCTCACTGTTATCATGTGGTTTGTCTATGTTTCTCATGATAATCATGTGGATTATATATGTTTCTCACTGTCATAATGTGGTTTATCTATGATTCTCACTGTTATCATGTGGTTTGTCTATGTTTCTCATGGTAATCATGTGGATTATATGTTTCTCACTGTCATCATGTTGTTTATCTATAATTCTCACTGTTATCATGTGGTTTGTCTATGTTTCTCACTGTTATCATATGGATTATCTATGTTTCTCACTGTCACCCTATGGTTTGTCTATGTTTCTCACAGTCATCATGTGGTTTATCTGTGTTTCTCACTGTTATCTGACATCATGTGTCTATGTTTCTTACTGTCATATTGTGGATTATCTATATTTCTCACTGTCACCCTGTGGTTGGTCTATGTATCTCACTGCCATCATGTGGTTTATCTGTGTTTCCCATTGTCATCATGTGTCTATGTTTCTTACTGTCATATTGTGGATTATCTATGTTTCTCACTGTCACCCTGTGGTTGGTCTATGTATCTCACTGCCATCATGTGGTTTATCTGTGTTTCCCATTGTCAACATGTGGCTATGTTTCTCACTGTTATAATGTGGTTGGGATATGTTTCTCACTGCCATCATGTGGTTTATCTGTATTTCCCATTGTCATCATGTGGCTATGTTTCTCACGGTTATAATGTGGTTGGGGTATGTTTCTCACTGCCATCATGTGGTTTATCTGTCAATTGTCATCATGTGGCTATGTTTCTCACGGTTATAATGTGGTTGGGATATGTTATCACTTTCACTGTCATCATGTGGTTGGTCTATGTTTCTCACTGTCATCATGTGGTTAGTCTATGTTTCTCACGGTTATAATGTGGTTTGTCTATGTTATCACTGTCACTGTCATCATGTGGTTTGTCTATTTTTAATACTGTCATCATGTGGTTTGTCTTTGTTTCTCACTGTCATCATATGGTTTGTTTATGATTCTTACTGCCACAATGTGGTTGGTCTATGATTCCCTTTGTCATCATGTGGTTGGTCTATGTTTCTCACTACTATCATGTTATTAGTATATATGTTTTTCACTGTCATTATGTGGTTGGTCTGTTTTTGTGACCAGGTTAAGTGTTTTACAAATGTACATCAGTAAACAAGTCTGTATGTATGTATGTATTAGTCCTGGTTAAGTGTATAACTCAGTAAAGAGTCTGTACAGTATCTGGTTAGGTGTGTTACATCAGTATAGAAGTCTGTATATATGTATAAGTTCTGACTAGGTGTGTTAGTCATCAGTATAGAAGTCTGTATATATGTATAAGGCCTGACTCCGTGTGTTACATCAGTATAGAAGTCTGTATATATGTATAAGGCCTGACTCTGTGTGTTACATCAGTATTAAAGTCTGTATATATGTATAAGGCCTGACTCAGGTGTGTTACATCAGTATAGAAGTCTGTATATATGTATAAGGCCTGACTCAGGTGTGTTACATCAGTATAGAAGTCTGTATATATGTATAAGTTCTGACTAGGTGTGTTACATCAGTATAGAAGTCTGTATATATGTATAAGTTCTGACTAGGTGTGTTAGTCATCAGTATAGAAGTCTGTATATATGTATAAGTTCTGACTAGGTGTGTTACATCAGTATAGAAGTCTGTATATATGTATAAGTTCTGACTAGGTGTGTTAGTCATCAGTATAGAAGTCTGTATATATGTATAAGTTCTGACTAGGTGTGTTACATCAGTATAGAAGTCTGTATATATGTATAAGGCCTGACTAGGTGTGTTACATCAGTATAGAAGTCTGTATATATGTATAAGTTCTGACTAGGTGTGTTACATCAGTATAGAAGTCTGTATATATGTATAAGGCCTGACTAGGTGTGTTACATCAGTATAGAAGTCTGTATATATGTATAAGTTCTGACTAGGTGTGTTACATCAGTATAGAAGTCTGTATATATGTATAAGTTCTGACTAGGTGTGTTACATCAGTATAGAAGTCTGTATATATGTATAAGTTCTGACTAGGTGTGTTAGTCATCAGTATAGAAGTCTGTATATATGTATAAGTTCTGACTAGGTGTGTACCATCAGTATAGAAGTCTGTATATATGTATAAGGCCTGACTCCGTGTGTTACATCAGTATAGAAGTCTGTATATATGTATAAGGCCTGACTCTGTGTGTTACATCAGTATAGAAGTCTGTATATATGTATAAGGCCTGACTCAGGTGTATTACATCAGTATAGAAGTCTGTATATATGTATAAGGCCTGACTCAGGTGTATTACATCAGTATAGAAGTCTGTATATGTATAAGGCCTGACTCAGGTGTCTTACATCAGTATAGAAGTCTGTATATATGTATAAGGCCTGACTCTGTGTGTTACATCAGTATAGAAGTCTGTATATATGTATAAGGCCTGACTCAGGTGTATTACATCAGTATAGAAGTCTGTATATATGTATAAGGCCTGACTCTGTGTGTTACATCAGTATAGAAGTCTGTATATATGTATAAGGGCCTGACTCAGGTGTATTACATCAGTATAGAAGTCTGTATATATGTATAAGGCCTGACTCCGTGTGTTACATCAGTATAGAAGTCTGTATATATGTATAAGGCCTGACTCAGGTGTCTTACATCAGTATAGAAGTCTGTATATATGTATAAGGCCTGACTCTGTGTGTTACATCAGTATAGAAGTCTGTATATATGTATAAGGCCTGACTCAGGTGTATTACATCAGTATAGAAGTCTGTATATATGTATAAGGCCTGACTCAGGTGTCTTACATCAGTATAGAAGTCTGTATATATGTATAAGGCCTGACTCTGTGTGTTACATCAGTATAGAAGTCTGTATATATGTATAAGGCCTGACTCCGTGTGTTACATCAGTATAGAAGTCTGTATATATGTATAAGGCCTGACTCTGTGTGTTTCATCAGTATAGAAGTCTGTATATATGTATAAGGCCTGACTCAGGTGTGTTACATCAGTATAGAAGTCTGTATATATGTATAAGGCCTGACTCCGTGTGTTACATCAGTATAGAAGTCTGTATATATGTATAAGGCCTGACTCCGTGTGTTACATCAGTATAGAAGTCTGTATATATGTATAAGGCCTGACTCAGGTGTGTTACATCAGTATAGAAGTCTGTATATATGTATAAGGCCTGACTCAGGTGTGTTACATCAGTATAGAAGTCTGTATATATGTATAAGGACCAGGGTTGGTGTATAATTCCATTAAACAAGTCTGTATGTACATTGTATGTATTAGGCCTGGTTAGGTTTGTAACATCAGGAAAGATGTATTTAAAAATACCTGGGTATGTGAAATATACTAGACATGAGTAATGTTATAGATTGGTATGCACAAATGACACATACAAAGAGAATCTAGATTATGATGAATACTTATCATACATTATTTCTCATTCTGACTCATTTTTTGTACCTCACAGTGGTTCTACACAAAACAAGCAGCATGTTTTATACATGAACAGGAACTTGTTGTAATGTTTGAAGATAGACATAAAGTCAGACATTTAATTGTACAAAGAATTTTTCTCTATGTTTCACCCCTGAATCATATCTGAATTACATTGCCTTATCTACTGTTAATAAATAGAATTTTACTTGTGATACAAAGTAACTATTTGAAGTTTACCAAAGTTTTCTTTACAAGTAAAGATGTAAACAGTGTCTGTCAGAAATCTAGATCACCTTTTGTGAAGCATTTTTATTTGTTAGGTCACTTGAGTGTGTAAAAGATGTAAAAAGTCTGAAATATAAAGTGTCTTGCTCAGGTCTGATATAAAAGGCTGAAATACAAAGTGTCTTGCTCAGGTCTGATATAAAAGGCTGAAATATAAAGTGTCTTGCTCAAATCTGATATAAAAGTCTGAAATATAAAGTGTCTTGCTCAGGTCTGATATAAAAGTCTGAAATATAAAGTGTTTTGCTCAGGTCTGATGTAAAAGTCTGAAATATAAAGTGTCTTGCTCAAGTCTGATGTAAAAGTCTGAAATATCAAGTATCTTACAGGTCCGATATAAAAGTCTGAAATATAAAGAGTCTTGCTCAAGTCTGATTTAAAAGTCTGAAATATAAAGTGTCCTGCTCAGGTCTGATGTAAAAGTCTGAACTATAAAGTGTCTTGCTCAAGTCTGATATAAAAGTATGAAATATAAAGTGTCTTGCTCAGGTCTGATGTAAAAGTCTGAAATATAAAGTGTCTTGCTCAAGTCTGATATAAAAGTCTGAAATATAAAGTGTCTTGCTCAAGTCTGATGTAAAAGTCTGAAATATAAAGTATCTTGCTCAGGTCTGATGTAAAAGTCTGAAATATAAAGTGTCTTGCTTAAGTCTGATGTAAAAGTCTGAAATATAAAGTGTCTTGCTCAGGTCTGATATAAAAGTCTGAAATATAAAATTGTTTTGCTCAAGTCTGATATAAAAGTCTGAAATATAAAAGTGTCTTGCTCAGGTCCGATATAAATGCCTGAAGTATAAAGTGTCTTACTCAGGTCTGATATAAATGTCTGAAATACAAAGTGTCTTGCTTAGGTCTGGTGTGAAAGTCTGAAATTTAAAGTGTCTAACTAAGACTTGATATATAAAAGTCTGAAACTTGAAGTGTCTTACCTAGATTTGATATAAAATTCTGAAACTTACCATCACAGTGAGAAGTTGTAAGATCAAAATTCTGCCCATTGTCTCTGGCAAGCTGACTAACTTTTTATTCTGTCTTAAGTTAAAGTGATACCTCCGATCAGGAGCAACAGATTATAAACTCTCAGAACTTGTATAAAAGGACACATGGACAGTGACCATAAGGTGGAAATACTGATAAGTTTTCATTCTAAATATTTATTTTGCATAAAATTTCCTACTTTAGAATACATTAAGAGTGCCGGCCAGATATACCTGTCAAATGCTTTGTTGACTTAACATGCTTCAGTTTGCCCAGTCTAGTTTAAAATCATTTTGTAGCCAAATGGGTAAAACTTTCAAGTGTATTTAAGACCCAATGTCCATTAGAGTAGACAAATTATTTGTTAAAACTGACATAAATGACTGATTTTAATTACAGACAAATATCAGATTGCAAAGAAATGATAAGTAAATGACATGAAGAGTAAAAAAGTATAAACATCCACAGTGTCTTGAAACTTGATACAAAATTTTAATGAGATACAAACTGTAGCATGTATAGGGTTTTGAAATTTAAATGATGGTGAAATATCCCTCAAACCTTAGCAGTACATGTACTATGAAATAATTTGATATGCCTCCACTTATCTATAAACGAGGATATATACATATATATATATCAGTGGAATCTTGTTATTGTCAAAATGGGTTGAGTTGAAATTCCGGATATATCAAAATTGAAAGGCCGGTCCCGATTTTTAAAGATGTAATAAAATATCAATAAAAAGTTTCAGTTATCTTGAAATCCAGATATCTCTAATTAATAGGGGTGGTCCCATGAATTTTGAGATAACAAGATTCTACTGAATATATATATATACACATATATGATTCACTTTGTTTCATTTGTTAATGTACATTTATATACATGTATATTAATGTTCACACATTGAAATGTTATTTACTTATGATAATACACTTTTTTTTGTTTTGTTACTGTTTTATATTGTCAAAAAGTTTTTCACTGATGCAGATACATCACAAGCTATAGAGGTGCCACAAATTTTGACCTATACTGTAAACCTGTTAACATCTCAATATCAGGGAAAAATTATTGACAAGATGTAAAACAGCAATCAAACAAACCAAACTGAAGTGTCCGTCTCCATGGTAATGACTTACCTTGTTGGGGTCATGCCTAGGACAACAAGTGCTTAAGTGAACATTTTGTCAAAGCTCTAATACCCGTACTGAAACATTTATAAGTATCTGTAAGTTAAATGGATGAATATAAAGCAATTTATTACACTAACCTTGCTGCAGTTGTTTCCCATATTTGTGTATTTTTTTTTACAAAATCTTAGTTGAAATTTGACATATTATTTAATCTAAATTTGTCCTGACCAGAATTTATCAGCCATGATGTTTGTTGTATCAAACAGGAACTGGTATGTAAAACATGAACTGTACAATACAACCTTTAAAGTAATCAACAAAAACTACTGATATTTCAGTTCATTAATTTAACAAGTCACTGATTACAGTTTGAATTGATTTCTACAATCAATTTCACCTTACGTGTTTGGTCCACACATGTCTACAACTTGTGTGAGAAATTTTAAACTGTATTAAATGTGATTGTAAGTTCCTGAAATGCCATTACATTTAGTATACTGAAATGGACTT
This sequence comes from Atrina japonica, assembly GCA_030159075.1. Lineage (NCBI taxonomy): Eukaryota > Metazoa > Mollusca > Bivalvia > Pterioida > Pinnidae > Atrina > Atrina japonica. The sequence continues at coordinate 627,417 of BROG01000104.1, read as the reverse complement.
AACATTTGTTCTAGTTTATTTATCTATTAATGTTTTGTGTAAATCTTAATTTCAATAATATATTTATTCTGTAGAAAGTTACTCAAATGAATATACATGTATAGAAGATCCAGATCCTCAATAAAAACACCAACTCCCTATAAGCAGACAATTTTGTGTAAGTCAATTAGGTGGTCTTAATAGTGAGGTTCCACTGTAACACCTCCATAACAGATCACTTTGTGTCAGTCAGTTAGGTGGTTTTAATTATGAGGTTCCACTGTAACACCTCCCTAACAGATCACTTTGTGTCAGTCAGTTAGGTGGTCTTAATAGTGAGGTTCCATTGTAACACCGCCCTAACAGATCACTTTGTGTCTGTCAGTTAGGTGGTCTTAATAGTGAGGTTCCACTGTAACACCTCCATAACAGATCACTTTGTGTCAGTCAGTTAGGTGGTTTTAATTGTGAGGTTCCACTGTAACACCACCCTAACAGATCACTTTGTGTCAGTCAGTTAGGTGGTCTTAATAGTGAGGTTCCACTTTAACACCTCCCTAACAGATCACTTTGTGTCAGTCAATTAGGTGGTCTTAATAGTGAGGTTCCACTGTAACACCTCCATAACAGATCACTTTGTGTCAGTCAGTTAGGTGGTCTGAATAGTGAGGTTCCACTGTAACACCTCCATAACAGATCACTTTGTGTCAGTCAATTAGGTGGTCTTAATAGTTAGGTTCCACTGTAACACCTCCATAACAGATCACTTTGTGTCAGTCAGCTAGTGGGTTTTAATAGTGAGGTTCCACTGTAACACCTTCCTAATAGATCACTTTGTGTCAGTCAGTTAGGTGGTCTTAATAGTGAGGTTCCACTGTAACACCTCCATAACAGATCACTTTGTGTCAGTCAGCTAGTGGGTTTTAATAGTGAGGTTCCACTGTAACACCTCCCTAACAGATCACTTTGTGTCAGTCAATTAGGTGGTCTTAATAATGAGGTTCCATTGTAACACCTCTGTAATCAGACCATTTTAATTCAGTCAGTTAGGGGGTTTAAATAGTGAGGTTCCTGTGTAACACCTCCATAACAGATCACTTTGTGTCAGTCAGTTACGGGGTTTTAATTGTGAGGTTCCACTTTAACGCCTCCGTAGCAGATCACTCTGAGTCAGTCAGGTAGTGGGTTTTAATTGTGAGGTTCCACTTTAACGCCTCCGTAGCAGATCACTCTGAGTCAGTCAGGTAGTGGGTTTTAATAGTGAGGTTCCACTGTAACGCCTACCTAACAAATCAATTTGTGTCAGTCAGTTAGGGGGGTTTAATGTGAAGTTCCACTGTAACACCCCCCTTACAGATCACTTTGTGTCAGTCAGGGGGTTTTAATAGTGAGGTTCCACTGTAACACCTCCCTAACAGATCACTTTGAGTCAGTCAGTTAATGGGTTTTAATAGTGAGGTTCCACTGTAACACCTCCATAACAGATCACTTTGTGTTAGTCTATTATGGGGTTTTAATAGTGAGGTTCCACTGTAACACCTCCATAACAGATCACTTTGTGTTAGTCTATTATGGGGTTTTAATAGTGAGGTTCCACTGTAACACCTCCCTGACAGATAACTTTTTGTCAGTCCATTAGGCGGTTTTACTAGTGAGGTTCAGTTGTAACACCTCTGTAATCAGACCATTTTAAGTCAGTCAGTTAGATGATTTTAATAGTGAGGTTCCACTGTAATGCCTCCTTAACAGATCACTTTGTGTCAGTCAGTTTGGGGGGTTTGATAGTAAGGTTCCATTGTAACACCTCCCTAATCCGACCATTTTAAGTCAGTCAGTTAGGGGTTTCAATAGTCATGTTCCATTGTATATGTTGTAAGAACACCCCTTTTCCCATTCCTTTAGCACCCTAGGCACATATTGGGTCGAATATGGTAATTAAAGTATTTGTCTTGCAAGCAAAATGTCCTTGGTTCAAGACCTGTATATCACAGATTATACCAAGGATTTTATAAAAAAGGGTAAACTAAGTGACTTTGCTAAGGGTATAACGTAAATCACAGTTCTTTTGGATGAGACTGCATGGGCATCGGTCCAAGGCGCAAGTAAAAAAAATTGGGGCACTTCATATACATGTAGTCTGATTTTAAACAGTTTATATTTTAAACATTATACCCCTCCCCTCTCTCTCTCTGTCTCTCTCTCTCTGTCTCTCTCTCTCTCTCTCTGTCTCTCGTTCTCTCTCTCTCTCTCTCTCTCTCTCTCTCTCTCTCTCTCTCTCTCTCTCTCTCTCTCTCTCTCTCTCTCTCTCTCTTTCTCTGTGATAGTTTGTGAGTGATGGAAACAAATATTCGCACAGTTCATTTCAGATTTATCTTGCAGTCAGTATATAGTAAAAAACACATGGTATTATCAAAATAAAGCACAAATTTTACAAAAGTGCAAAAAATATTTTTGGGCCTCCATGGTGTGAGGTTACAGCACCACCATGTGGTCCCTCACCTCTAGTCAGTTAGGGTTAAAATTCTGCTGCAGCCTAAGCTGGTTTTTTTTTTTAGAATTTTAATATTTTCATATTTTTTGCAGAAAGCAAGTATCTTTTTCAAGATATATTGTAAATTTGATTTTTTTCCAACACCAATAAAAAGTGGCAACCATCGTGTAACTGAAAAATTGTTGAGCAGGGTATGAAACATTTTAAACACAAAAATCAAACAAAACAAGAATTGAAGTCCGTAATATTACAACTTACATAAGCAATATGTGTGTTAAGTTTGTCCCTTGCAGCTGATCGTTCATCTTCGGTACCCATCTTGTTTATATATTGTCCAGACTTTCTGTTTCAGTGCAGTGGAAATGTCTTGATATTTTAGAATGTGTATTTTATAAAGTCTGGCAACTTAGGAATTATTTACTTACTATATGTTTAAGATTGTTGTCAACTATAATGCTGTAAAGATTAGAAATGTAATTATTCCGTGTATTTGGTTTGTTGACACAGAGAAAGTCTACCTGACAGGTAAAAATTAATGGTAATCAATCTAATGTAAGTTACCTGTTGGTTCCATGTAACAATCGATTACCTGTATTTCTTTACCTTTCAAATATGATACCTGTGATTATTTACTGTTATATTGTCAATTATAGATATCTTATTGAAACTTATCACACACGATTGAGCTTATTGTTTTATCACGATACACGGAAAAGAGTCATCATGAGTGTCTTAGTTACCTTATAGTCTTAAAGGGGCGTTAGCTGTGTTTTTTCAAAAATTTTGTTTTCTTTTTTACTACTTAGATTGATATACAATAGTAAAAAAGAGCTTTACTAATTCTTAAATCCCTGTATATTTTATGAAACTTGCTTGAGAAACACAGGTTTGGCTTTTTTTTTCAATTGCAATTGTAAAACTAAACCTTACAATTTGTATATGAATACCACACTGGACCGGTCACCTGACCTTATTTTCACAAAGTATATATAGGAATATAAATATTTTTTATGTCTGTGTATAGCTCTTATTTGTTATTGTACATCAAGTACAAGTAGTAAAAGTAGAAAAATTTGAAATACTTTTATTTTGGTAAACACAACTAGTGCCCCATTTAAGTTTATATATTACTTTTGTCATGTTATATGTATTACCTGTGAGAGTTACAGGTAATATACACTGAGGAACATTGTGTACTTGTACCTGTACATACCTGTAATTCTTACAGTGCTTTGATTTTGAATAGAGTTTTATGCCACACTCAACAATTTTTCAGTCACATGTTTAATGGTGGCAGCCAGTTTTAATGGTGGAGGAGAGAACCTGGTTACAATGTGTAACCTGGGAAGAGACCATCATCCTTCTGGAAGTAAACTCAGGCAAACTATCTCATAAAAATCAACTTAGGTTCCAGTGGGGTCCCAACCTACACTGACCAGAAGTGAGAAACTTCATAAATCAAAGCATAATACTCTGACCACTTGACTGTTGGGGCCCTTCATGTTCTACATGTACCTACAAGAGCCACAAGGAATATACAATAATGTGGTACATGATAAACATGTACATATCTGTTTCTTGATAAAGGGGCATTTTTGTGCAGGGGAGTTTTTTTCAAAAATATTTCTTTCCTTTTTAGCCCACCATCAGCAGATGGTGGGCTATTCAAAAGCCCTGCATCCATCGTCCGTCCTTAAACAATTCTTGTTATCGCTATTTCTCAGAAAGTACTGAAGGGAGCTTTATGAAATTTGACATACAGGTTTTCCTTGAGGTCTAGTTGTGCACTATATGTTTTGTGAAAATTGGTTGAGAAACCCAGTTTCGCACATTTTCACTTGCAATTGATAAATTCAACCTTACTATTTGTATATTCATACCACAGTGGACCTGACCTTAGTTTCACAAAATACATAGGAATATAAGATTGTTTACCCCTGTTTAGTAACCATTACTTGTTGTTGCACTGCAAGTACAAGATAAATTAAAATAATTTTTTTTTTTTTTTTGGTAAACACAGTTTATACCTCTTTGAATTAACATATTTGTCAACACTGAATATAGCAAATAATAACACTGTGAGTTATTTCTCCACTGTACAGTATATGGTGGGACTGCCAATACTTTTTAATGGTGGAGGAGAGAATATCCCTCTACAATGATCCAGGAAAGAGAACACTGACCTTCCACAAGTAAACTGGCATACTTTGTCGTAAACTCATTAAAACACTTCATGATCAAAATATTGATGCTCAAACCACTCAGCCATGGAGGTTTCCCGTTTTTTAGAGAAACAGCAAGATGTGTATGGTTTGTGTTATAAGATCTAATAATACTTGCTCTTTACCATACATGTAAACTTGTTTGCCCTAATCTTGAACTCTGTCTCAGATAATATAAATTACCTGTAACAGGTGTTGTCTGTTTATCAACAGAGATTTGGTTGTATTAATAAATTGTACAAGAAGTTAAGCCCTTTGATTTGCTTTTTTTTAAAATGTATTCATATTTCCTATTGTATCTCCTGTTTTATATATATATATATATATTATATATTTATCTGCACATATTTTTGCACTGTTTGGTAGAGATAGATAGATAGACAGATAGGTATAGGTAGGTAGATAGATTGATTGAGTGATACAAAAATAGATATATAGATAGCTACATAGACATTATTGAATAACTGACATTGCCAAATTCACAACAAAAAGTGTGATAATTTTCACCCTAACATGTTCTTGAGGGGGGGGGGACTTAACTTATAGTCCTGTTAATAAAAGTAAAAATATTAAAGAGAACGATAGATAGAAAGAGTGAAAACTAAATATACTGAAATAGAATAGAAAATATTCAACTTCATTTTACAAGAACAATATTTTTTCCTGAATGGCTAGAGTCGTCATGTGTGTTGATTTGATTTCAGCATCTAATAATTTCATATCTTTATATATACACATGATACATGATTCAACATGCCTGTTGATGCCACAAACAATGTTTATGATGTTAACTATATCCAGATGAAAAATCTAATCTTTTTCAGTTGTAGCTATTTTTGATAATTTAAAGCAACAAGTGTCCACAGTAAGAAACAGATGGGTTTTGTCTGTATATATAACTGGTAATTTTACATCTTCAGTGCATGGGCATATTATCTGGAGGCTGCCATTTAAATAACAGCTATTTCTGGCCAGTCACTGAAATGTTAATACATGTGTACTTCAGTGTTTATATGTTTACAATCATTGTAAATCTTTAGTTTATGCCTACAACATTGTATATAGACAGCTGTTATTTATCAGCAGTAGAAGGGGGATCAGCCTATATTTTTTCAATAAATTAATCAAATTATCTTAAATTTTTGGCAGTATCCTGAAAAATGAAGGAATATCAATATCTTGTTTATCAAACAAAAGTTTGGGTTTCAAGGCATCTAAGATGTGGCTTTTAATGGAGGTATACCATCTGAAAGTGTTGTAAAACAAAATCAACAAAATGTTATTAAACATTTGTACAGCCTGTTGATGAAAAAAAGTCTGAGGTTCCAATTATATATTATATTCTTGTAAACTTATACATAGAAACTTGTTTTCTTTTCCTAGACATATGTTAAACAAAATGGAAAACATTCAAACATTAATTTGATAACCAGAAATAAAGTAACACCAGCATGTCATAAGGAATATACACATGTACTGTATTATAGGCATGTCTTAATGAATATGTACTTATGCATGTACATAGGCATGTCATAAGGAATATACAGATATGACAGAGGCATATCATAAGGAATATATACATGTATCATATTATAGGCATGCCATAATGAATATATACACATGTACATAGGCATGTCATAAGGAATATACACATATTGTACATAGTCATGTCATAAGGAATATATACACATGTTGCACAGAGGAATGTCATAAGGAATATACACATTTTGCACATAGGTATCCCATAAGGAATATACACATGTATATTAGCATGTCATAAGGTATATACACATGAATATAGGCATGTCATAAGGTATATACACATGTATATAGGCATGTCATAAGGTATATTTACATGTGTATAGGCATGTCATAAGGTATATATGTACAAGTATGTTGTATGTAGGCATATACAGGTAATAAATAACACACATTTATTCTATTTTGAATTGTCATGTTTACAACGATATCTTGAATTTGATGATTTCATTATGTCTCCGTTATCATCGGATCATTCTTAAGGATCATTAGATTTTAGATTAACCCATGATGCCAGGGTACGTGTACATAGATATGCTGTTAAAAATACCAGTATACATGTAATCTATACATAGGCATGTCATTAGGAATATACATGTATTCAAAACTCTGTATACAGTAAAATCTGCTATAGCAGTCACCTCTATCTAAGGATTACCTGTTTATAAAGGCCAGTTTTTCAAGTCCCTTGACTGCATATTTCAGCTAAATTGAACCTGTGTATAGGGGTCACCTGCACAGGTAAATATTTTCTGGTCCCTTATGTGGCCCCTATATACAGGTTTCACTGTATAATTAGAAATTCTTTTTCAGTGATATCAGTGTCTATGTTTGTTTAATGTTCATTGTAATTATATATTATCTAATGAATGTTTGCATCTGGTACTACTTTGGTTTCTAATCTTTATACTCAAATATTCCTCAGTTTATCACAATAATATTTTAGTTTTTAAATCACAAGAGTCTGAAAATCTGTCTGTATGTTCATAAACAAGTCATGTATACAGCCTGTCCTATGTAAAAAGGCCTCTTTTTTCTCTCTCTCCTCCCCCCTGCCCATTAAAGAGACAGGCTTTATAAATATGAGCTAGAATTTTATATAAATTTGTATTTTCCAAAGAAGAAAGTGGTATCAGACTTGTTTATGGCTGTAAGGACCAAATTTCAGGCTCCTGTGGTTACATGTAAATGCTTATTGTTTCAGTCTTGATCTAAATGTACTTAAGATAGAATTGCCTGGTGTATACCATTCTGAATCTGTTTACAGAGCCTGTACTTTGAAGATGAGTAGTGGTGTAAAGCTGGCCCGGGCCAAATCATGTAGCCTGTCGGAGGATGCTATGGCCTTGCTGGAGAGACTTCCAGGTAACGACTTTACAAAATCATTTACGTGTAGAAAGAGTTCACAAGTTTACACTCTGTCAAACAGAAAAAAGAAACTCAAGTTTTCCAAAGGAATCTTTCCTGTCTTAGTTATACAGTACATGTATATCTGGAAAGTTTTGTTCCTGTTTAATTTTTCGCCCTTGAATTTAAAATGAAAGCGACAATTTCAAGCTTAATAATTAAAGCACAGACATACATTTCACGCATGATATTATGGTGATTTAACCCTTTCACCCCTAAAAATCTAAATAGAATACTTAATTCCATTGTTTAGACCAGTCTATTGTGGTCTGTAGGGTTGAAAGGGTTAAGGCAAATTTAATATGAGGTGAATATGTTTGTGTTATAAAATGGCAAAAATAATCTTAGGTAAAAATTCCATCTACATGTATACATTATATAGATGTAATCTATGAATTAACTCAACTGTTATTAAGATATTCATATTTATATGTAATGTACTTGTTTGCAAAAACTTATGGTTGTTATAATTTTTTTTTTTTTTTTTATTCGCATCAAGATCTTTGATCAAATGCAAATTAATGATTTCACCATAAAAATTGAAAAATACCTTGAGTACGGTACTCAAATTTGAGTATCAACTCAAAGTATTTTTGGAATATTTCTGAATTTTTTAAATTTCTTTAGATGAACAATAATTCATGTTATTTTTCATAATTATTTTCCATTGTATGCAAATTAATGTACAAAAATGTCCAGCTTAATATTATATTTCATTATTTCCATTTCATTTTTTTTATTATTATCATTTTTAGGGTTATTCCACAGGAATGACGGTGCTTTTATGAGTGAGTATGTGTTTCGTGAACAGTCACATGCTCTGACAGTTTTACACGGCCTAAATGAACAGCGGAAATCAAATACACTTTGTGATGTCATAATCTGTGTGGATGGTGAAAATTTTCCATGCCATAGAAACATACTGGCTGCTTGCAGTCCTTACTTTTTGGCTATGTTTACAGGTGAACTTTGAATCCCTAATGGCGTGACAGTAGATGTAGTATGAATTATAATAAATCATTGTTGGTTTTGGCATGGATGTTTATTGCGTGGTAGAAAATTTTGTCTTTATATATATATATATATATATATATATATTATATATATATATATATATATATATATATATATATATTTATATATTACATATTGAGAACGAGATAAGGTATAGGGTATGTATTTATATTTACAAAATTCCAAGTTTGTCTCCAGTCGCATATTTTTCATATAAGTATGACTGTAGATGAGAACGAGAGTTTAGGTTATAGGGTGTTGTTTTTTTTTTTACAAAATTCCAAGTTTGTCTCCAGTCGCATGGTCTTACGTAACAATATAAGTTTGACTGTAGATAGAGACATTTGCAAACAATACCTTAGATGTTTTAGAATAGTTTTTAGACATTTATTAGATGTACCTTTTTTGTAGGCTTTATTTTAGATTGTATCTGTCATTGAAGTGTACCTCAGAGTTTGTCAAATCTTTTAAACACATTGTGGCTTTTAGTGTCAAAAGGTTGTAAAAAATATTACATGAACCTTGTAGGCTTTTAGTGCCAACACAGAGTTTGTGAAAAAAAATTATTACTGTATCTGTAACATTGTAGGCTTTTAGTTCTACCCACACTGGTTGTGAAAAAAATATTACTGTACCTGTAACATTGTAGGCTTTTAGTGTCACCCACAGAGGTTGAAAAAAAATATTACTGTATCTGTAACATTGTAGGCTTTTAGTGTCACCCACAGAGGTTGAAAAAAAATATTACTGTATCTGTAACATTGTAGGCTTTTAGTGTCACCCACAGAGGTTGTGAAAAAATATTACTGTTGTATCTGTAAAGCATTTAGTGCCACCCACAGAGTTTATGAAAAAAAATATATAACTGTACCTGTAACATTGTAGGCTTCTAGTGGCAACCACAGAGTTTGTGAAAAAAAATATTGCTGTATCTGTTATCTGTTAAAAAAATAGTATGAACTAATGCCTTGAAAGTGAGCGCAGCTCTCCTTGTTTTACAAATGCAGGAAAAAGCATTCATTGGGAGTCTATTTGCTCTCACAAGATCAACACCTGTCCGACAAAATGGCTTTAAAAAATGAACTATTTGTTGTTCAAGCAATACATGTATACATATCAAAATTTGTCATGTACATGTATTATCAAGCCTGATGAAAATTGTTGCCTGAAATGTCATCTGCAGATTTTTTTTTATAAATGAATTTATTTCCTGAGAAAGAATCTAAAATGATGGTGATTACATCTATTTTGATTATTTGAACTGTGTCTGCTCAGAAGTATGATTATCATTGAAGCATTGTTCCCTAAAGATATCTTTTGAGATAGTGTATGTGACACCCCCCCCCCAATATAAACCCCACCCAATTGAATAAAAAAGGTTGTCTTGCAAATTGGATGTTGAAAGCTAGCTGCTTTGGAAGGCCAATTGAGCTAGACATTGGAGATAAGGCCAAAGAAAGGTTGTCTGGCTAGACATTGGATGTGAGGCAAAAGAAAGGTTGTCTAGCTAGACATTGGAGAATGAGACCAAAAACAGTTTGTCTCACTAGACATTGGATGTGAGGCCAATGAAAGGTTATCTCAGTAGACATTGCATGTGAGGCCAAAGAAAGGTTGAATGGCAAGACATTTGATGTGAGGCCAAGGAAAGGTTCTCTGGTTAGACATTGGATGTGAACCCAAAGAAAGGTTGTCCAGTTATACATTGGATGTGAGGCACATAAAGGTTGTATATGAGGTCAATTGTATAGATAAGACATTTGATAATACAAAGAAAATTAGATGTTGAATGTAAAATAACAATTGTCTAGGCAGTGGATAATAACCAAAAAGAATGATTGATTAGCTAGGTATAAAATGTAAACCCAAAAAGGATATTTGTTTAGGGGTTGAATACAAAAGAATAGCTGCCATTGCACATAACTGAAAAATTGTTAAGTTTTTGGTGTACATATATGCTGAAGTCAAGTTTTTGTTGACTAGGCAGCATATGTGTATCGAGAGGAAGGTTGTTTTGATGGAAATTGAACAATAAGCCAGATATTATCTTGTTAGGCTCCTAATTTTGTGAAAGGATTTTTTTTACTATGGTCTGAACATTTTAACCCAATTTTCCCTAAAGACACATTTGGACTGGTCCAAGTCATTGATTTACAGAAGAATACATTATTTTCAAGAGGTCAATAAGTTTAACTGAATGAAAAAGTAAATTACATGTATTACAAATGAATATACAGCAGTTGGCCATAAGTATGTTCCCAAAAATGAATTTCACTATATATCCTTGCCATTATTCTGCATTTGTTTGATTTTTAGGTCACCTGAGCCAAAGGCTCATGGTGACCCGTTGCAATCGTCTTTTGTCTGTTGTCGTCTGTCGTCAACACATTTTTGACTTCTTCTTAAGAATCAGTGGGCCAATTGTAACTAGACTTGGCATATAGCATTCCCATGTGAAGCCACATAAAGTTTGTGAATAAAAAGGGGCTATGACCTATAGGGGTCCCAAAAGGGGCAAAAAAGGAACAAAATTTGGTACATCTTTAAAATCTCCTCATCAAAGGTCAAGGTCACAGGCACCTAAGTAAATGGAAAATATAGGTTTTTTATGTAAACATTTTGACATATTTGACAACTTCTCCAGAACCATTGGGCCAATTTGAACTAAACTTGACAGGAAAGTATAACCATGTTAAGCTGTATAGAGTTTGCAGATGAAAAGGTGCTAAGACATGCATGACTGCCTTTGCATATGGCTAAATATCGAACGAATGAGTAGGCAGATATTTTTTTTTAATACATGTAACTCCAAAATTATCAAAGCTAAAAAAAATCATTACCTAAAAATGAGTGGCTTGCAAAAAGCTACCAATATTTTATATTGGTGGAAATTGTCGGGTCCACCCTAATCTGAGTTATTTCCCCTTTTTTGTAAATTTTTCATGATTTTGAATGTTTTTTTACATTATCTTGAAAAGTACAATAGATAGAGTAAACATGAAATAAGCAAAAGTGTTCAACAAGCAAAGATCTACAAAAAAAGTCAATAAAATCAAAATTGTCAGGTCGACCCTTATGGGATTTATTTCCCCTTTTTAGTAAATTTCTCATGTTTTGGACAGTTTTGTCCTATTATCTTGAAAAGCAAAGATGTTCAGCATGCAAAGATATACAAAAAAAATTGTTTAATTACTCAAAAATGATTGACGTTTTGTATACAAAGATGTATAAGAAAATTGTTAGGAATTATTTAAGGATCATTTTTACAAACTTTCATGGTCATAGGGTCAAAGGTCAAGGTCACAGACACCTAAGTAAACAGAAAATTTAAGTTTTTTGTCAAATTTTAGACTTTTTCTCAAGAACAAGTAGACTAATTTTAACCAAACTTGACAGGAAATTTTCTCAGGTGATCGTTAATGCCCATATTGGGCCTCTTTGTTGCCATCCATAAGTATCGATGGTTTTAATATCGTGTTTATGTACTGTAAATCTGTTTTTATTCATTAGAATTATATTTACACGTACTATTGTGAGAGCTATCACATGAAAATAAAATTATCGCTTAATGAATTATGGTAATAGTTTGACAAAATTGGCAGTCGAAATGGCGAAAATTTCATATCAAGAATAAATTCAAAGTTTGTATGTGACAGACTTTTAAAAATGTTTTGGATTTACAGTATTACCATGATTATGTCACAGATCCTTTCATTATCAGAAAAATTATGTTACTCTCTCGAAGAATTATGTATATCTCCTGAAACAATACATATATTGTAATGGAGTTTCTGCCAAATGTATACCAGAACCTTAATTTTTTGTGACTTAGTTCTTTTGTTAAAATTTGAAAAAAAAAAAAATTATCTAAGAGTTATTGAAAAAAAATGTTGAATTTACTAAGAATGTATAAGTGAAAATAAATTATGTGAACACACTACTGTACTTCATGGATTAACAATGCCTTAATAAATTTGTTCAAAAGAGAAGTAATTATTAATGTACATTAATGAGAGAGAGAGAGAGAGAGAGAGAGAGAGAGAGAGAGAGAGAGAATGCTTCCTTTGTAAAAACAAATATGTATGGTGTGATTTAAGAGAAGAGGGCATAAATTCTTTGAAATACTGATCTCTCTCGCACACTCTCTCTCTCTCTCTCTCTCTCTCTCTCTCTCTCTCTCTCTCTATATATATATATATATATATATATATATATATATATATATATATATATATTATATATATATATATATATATCTGTAGATTTTTTTAACTGGGTCTTTAAGCCAAACTATCTATATCCATCTCAGTAACAAAGTAGGTCAGATACTAAAAGAGTATAAGTTTCAAAAAATGCAACTGGGGAACTAAAACTCTAGCTGATTATTTATATCCCTCCAGCTGTGATCTCCAATGTATTGCATACCAGTACTGTGAATGAAAGAAAATTCACTAGAAAAGGGAGATAACCTTGGATCAAATTAAATAATCATATTTCTGAATAAATTCAATTTTAGTAAAATACTGTATTACCTGCCTGTTGTTATTGACTGTTATGGCACTAATTGTTACCAGGCAAACATTTTATACATCTTGATATGCAGTTAAAATACACTCTGTTCAGTTTCTTACATTTACTTTGATATTGATAATGATGTCAATTACATAGCTATAAACAGACACATAATCAATACCATCTAGCGCTTTGTTCTTAGGTTGTTTTTTTGTTTTCAACCGTTATATATTTTTTTCAATGACTAAGTTTCATTTTTTGTTGTTTTAAGTATTAGTAGAGGTCAACTGACTGAAATTTCTGTCACCTTACATGAAGAATCCTATCACAACACCTGTAATTGGAATTTGCAGTAAATCTGTGCAGGTGTTTTATGAGCATGATTTACTACACATCTTTTCTTCTGTATATGAAATGACAGGGCCAGGTGCACTTGTCTTATTATCATGGTATAATATATTGTTTTTCGTTGATGTGCATTCTTTGAAATATGAATTTTACATAAAGTATACATTCTTTTTCTTCATATTTATATTCTGATAGTCTGTCTGAATTATCTCCCTTTAAACATTGTTTTTGTTAGAAGTCAAACATGGTTAATCATTAGAAGAAAAAATACAGTAAACAAAAATAAACCAATAGTTAAAATTTTCATATTTGTATTGCAAATTCAGCACTCCAAACTTAATTCAGAAAAGTAAATAATGAATAAATGAATAAAAATAAATGAATAAAATAAACAGTAATAAAAAGTTGTAACTGCCAAATTTATAAAATTATTCCATCCACATATTTTTAATTTAAGAAGACAATTTTTGCAGAAATGCCATTAAAAATGTGCAATGACTATTTTTGTATTGATTTTCACAGAAAGAGAGATGAAATAATTAATTTTTAAAAAGAATATTTTATTGATTTTGCTAAAGTCAAGTTATAGATGTTCAGATCACTGTGCAGAAAAATAATGACTGATTAAGCATCAATACCTTGTTTCATTCATTTCTCTCCGGATGGTTTTAGTTGTTCTTCAGTGATTTAACATTTCTCTCTGAAATAGTAAGTCCCTTTGATTTATCAAATACAGTTTTGTATGTCAGACATACAGTACACATCAAAAATCAGCTAACACCCAAAAGTGTTTTATGTGGAATTTAAAATTTGAGAACAGCACAAACATTAAATAATTTGCTAAAAAGTCAATTATCAAAACATTTTCTTCACGGGATTCATACTTTTGATGGGGTACTGTATTTTTTATTCATATCAGAGATATTACTGACTATTTCAAAGAGTTCACCTTTTTGGACCAGTTACAGGGATTGTTTTCATTTTTACGGTCAACTGTTATTATAGTCAAATCTATATAACCTAGTGAGGTGGAATCTTGTGAACCCATTTTTGACCTGGACGAGTTTAAATTTTAGGTTAATAAAGCATAAGATTACAATTACACAGACTAGAGTTATCGTTCCTAACTGTCACCATACATAAAAGAGTATCCATGGAGAATAAAACTTGACAGCAAATTTTCTCAGGTGACCGTTAATGCCCATATTGGGCCTCTTTGTTGCCATCCATAAGTATCGATGGTTTTAATATGGTGTTTATGCACTGTAAATCTGGTTTTATTCATGAGAATTATATTTACACGTACTATCGTGAGAGCTATCACATGAAAATAAAATTATCGCTTAATGAATTATGGTAATAGTATGACAAAATTGGCAGTTGAAATGGCGAAAATTTCATATCAAGAATAAATTCAAAGTTTGTGTGTGGCAGACTTTTAAAAAATTTTGGGATTTACAGTATTACCATGATTATGTCACAGATCCATTCATTATCAGAAAAATTATGTTACTCTCTCGAAGAATTATGTATATCTCCTGAAATAATACATATATTGTAATGGAATTTCTGCCAAATGTATACCAGAACCTTGATTTTTTGTGACTTAGTTCTTTTGTTAAAATTTGAAAAAAAAAAAAAAAGTTATCTAAGAGTTATTGAAAAAAAATGTTGAATTTACTAAGAATGTATAAGTGAAAATAAATTATGTGAACACACTTATGGCCAACTACTGTACTTCATGGATTAACTATGCCTTAATAAATTTGTTCAAAAGAGAAGTAATTATTAATGTACATTAATGAGAGAGAGAGAGAGAGAGAGAGAATGCTTCCTTTGCAAAAACAAATATGTATGGTGTGAGTAGAGGGCATAAATTCTTTGAAATACTGATATCTCTCTCTCTCTCTCTCTCTCTCTCTCTCTCTCTCTCTCTCTCTCTCTCTCTCTCTCTCTCTCTCTCTCTCTCTCTCTCTGTCTGTTTTATATATATATATATATATATATATCTGTAGATTTTTTAACTCAGTAACAAAGTAGGTCAGATACTAAAAGAGTATAAAGTTTCAAAAAATGCAACTGAGGAACTAAAACTCTAGCTGATTATTTATATCCCTCCAGCTGTGATCTCCAATGTATTGCATACCAGTACTGTGAATGAAAGAAAATTCACTAGAAAAGGGAGATAACCTCAGATCAAATTAAATAATCATATTTCTGAATAAATTCAATTTTAGTAAAATACTGTATTACCTGCCTGTTGTTATTGACTGTTATGGCACTAATTGTTACCAGGCAAACATTTTATACATCTTGATATGCAGTTAAAATACACTCTGTTCAGTTTCTTACATTTACTTTGATATTGATAAACAGACACATAATCAATACCATCTAGCACTTTGTTCTTCAAGGTTGTTTTTTTGTTTTCAACCGTTATATATTTTTTTCAATGACTAAGTTTCATTTTTTGTTATTTCAAGTATTTGTAGAGGTCAACTGACTGAAATTTTTGTCAGCCTACATGAAGAATCCTATCACAACACCTGTAATTGGAATTTGCAGTAAATCTGTGCAGGTGTTTTATGAGCATGAGTTACTACACATCTTTTCTTCTGTATATGAAATGACAGGGCCAGGTGCACTTGTCTTATTATCATGGTATAATATATTGTTTTTCGTTGATGTGCATTCTTTGAAATATGAATTTTACATAAAGTATACATTCTTTTTCTTCATATTTATATTCTGATAGTCTGCCTGAATTATCTCCCTTTAAACATTGTTTTTGTTAGAAGTCAAACATGGTTAAATTCATTTAAGAAATCATTAGCAGAAAAAAAATACTGTAAACAAAAAAAAATCAATAGTCAAAATTTTCATATTTGTATTGCAAATTCAGCACTCCAAACTTATTTCAGAAAACTAAATAATGAATAAATGAATAAAAATAAATGAATAAAATAAACAGTAATAAAAAGTTGTAACTGCCAAATTTATAAAATTATTCCATCCACATATTTTTAATTTAAGAAGACAATTTTTGCAGAAATGCCATAAAAAATGTGCAATGACTACTTTTGTATTGATTTTCACAGAAAGAGAGATGAAATAATTAATTTTTAAAAAGAATATGTTATTGATTTTGCTAAAGTCAAGTTATAGATGTTCAGATCACTGTGCAGAAAAATAATGACTGATTAAGCATCAATACCTTGTTTCATTCATTTCTAGTTGTTCTTCAGTGATTTAACATTTCTCTCTGAAATAGTAAGTCCCTTTGATTTATCAAATACAGTTTTATATGTCAGACATACAGTACACATCAAAAATCAGCTAACACCCAAAAGTGTTTTATGTGGAATTTAAAATTTGAGAACAGCACAAACATTAAAGAATTTGCTAAAAAGTCAATTATCAAAACATTTTCTTCACGGGATTCATACTTTTGATGGGGTACTGTATTTTTTATTCATATCAGAGATATTACAGACTATGTCAAGGAGTTAATCTTTTTTGATTGTTTTCATTTTTACGGTCAACTGTTATTATAGTAAAATCTATATAACCTGGCGAGGTGGAATCTTGTTAACCCATTTTTGACCTGGACGAGTTTAAATTTTAGGTTAATAAAGCATAAGATTACAATTACACAGACTAGAGTAATCATCCCTACTTGTCACCATACATAAGAGAGTATCCATGGAGAATAAAACGTTTTTCCCGTGCAGCCTGACATAACCGAAAAGTGAGTAGAATCATCCGTATGATAATCAAAAGGTTACTCTGCCCCACCATCTTATGTGAATCGGACAATAAATAAGGAGGATTAGGATATAAGATTAAAGGGACATTAGCTGTGTTTTGTCAACAAATAAATTCTGTATTTATTACTTAAATTGGTGTACATTAACCCTTTCAACCCTACAGACCACAATGGACCAGTCTAAACAATAGAAAAGAGCATACTATCTAGAAACTTAGGGTTGAAAGGGTTAACAAAAAAGATATATACACAGGTATACAAATTCATAAATTCCTACATGTATATACATGTACATGTATTTTGTGAATATGGCTTGAGAAACATAGTTTGGCAATTATTCATTTACAAATGATTAATCAACCATACTCTTTGTATATGAATACCACACTGGACCTGATTTTATTTTCTCAGAATATAGGAATATAAGAATTTTTATTCCTGTGTATATATTTCTTATTTTGTCATTGTACATCAATCTAAGTAGTATATAACAAAATTTATTTTTTGCAAAACACAGCTAATGCCCCATTAAGACATTACTAGTTTTGATAAAGGTACCATGATATTAGTGTATGTGTAAAGTTGTGAAAAGTTATCAACCCAGGAAACTGAATCAGAAATTTTTCTCAAGAGGAAATATTAAAATCACAGAAACCTGAAATTCTGTCAATATGTTCCTAAAAAATTCATTTATGTAGCATATCCCCCTTTGTAATAAGGGGAGAAAAAAAGGAAAAGAGTGGATTGATTTTTTTAGGCCATGGCCCTTTTTTTCTTCCCTCATTATAGAAGACAAGCTTTTCATGAACATACAGACAGAATTTCAGAATCCTTTGTTAAAAATGAGTAGAGTATTGTGTCTCTACCTCATAATGCAATTGATTGCAATTAAAAATGTGAGATTTGCATCTGTACTCTGACATGCATTTTAGTGCACATGACATAAAAATGTAGGGGGAAAAAGGCAAACATTTTGTCTTTTGCATGCTTAATTTTGACTTTTCAGTACTAGGCACACACAGTGCAGACATACATGTACAAACGTACAGTACAAGTTTTTATGCCCCCGGCCTGAAAGGTCCATCAAATTTGGATTTGTTGGTATACCTGTAACTTTCCACAAATGTTTAGATAAATTTATTTATCTTCATTTTAATCAACCAGTAATATTGTAAGTGTGTTTTAGATAACATTCAGTACCATTGTTTGTGTTGTTGATTTGAATTATGAGGTGTGAGTCCCACATATGTTCTGCTGGTGACTGTATTGCAGTTTCTACAAATTCATCTAATATCGATTCATTGGTTCCATTATCATGTTAATTGAAAAATGGACTGTGTGTGTGTGTGTGTGTGTGTGTGTGTGTGTGTGTGTGTGTTTATGTGTCTGTGTGTAGCTGTGTGCACACTTGTGTGTATGTCTGTCTCTGTGTGTGTCTGTGTGTAGGTTTGTGTGCATGCACTTGTGTGTCTGTGTGTGTGTGTGAGTGTGTGTGTGTCTTTTTGTGTATCTGTGTGTGTGTGTCTTTGTGTGTCTATGTGTGTCTTTGTGTGTGTGTCTGTGTGTGTATCTGTGTGTGTGTCTTTGTGTGTGTGTCTTTGTGTGTATCTGTGTGTGTGTGTGTGTGTGTGTGTGTGTGTCTGTGTGTTTGTTGGTCTGTATGGTGTTTGCCAATGTGTGTTTATGAATATTGTTGGTTAATTCTGATGGCCTTATCCCATAACATGCATAATGTATCTCAATTCCACTCATTGTGGATTCTGTGTACTGATTTAACCTCATCTGATATTCCACTGTACATTACTAGTTTTTTTTTATCTAAGTGCATGGCACATATGTACCTTGGCTATTTCTGCCAGCATTAATTCATCTAGCCCTGAAAATAATGGACTCTACTTAAAATCAATGACACAGGCCATTCTAAATGTGTCTCTAGGGGTGCATGGGTTAACAAATGCTACCATTTGACTGAGGAACCGTTGACTGTGGCATAAACATCCATTAGAATAATGAAAAAAAAATAGAATACTTGCCTGCAAGTAAGATGGAATGGGTTACTCTGTTCAGGTGAATATCTACAAAAGAGTATTTTCAAATGTATTTGAATTCTATCCATTAATTTTGATACTTTATGATAAATCCTTGTGAGTGTCAGCAAAACCAAATGCTATTAAATGACCTGTAAAGTAAGGATCATCTTAAAGCTTATGGTGAATCCTTGAAATCTCAAAATGTTGGGAAAGTAAAAACTGTACATCCAAAAATTTTCACGGACCTTTATTTTTGTGATACACAAGTTCTAAATTTATTCTCGAGACAATATTTTCTTGATTTTGAATGCCCATTTTGTCATACTATTATCAAACTTCCTTAGGCAATAATTTCATTTTTGCGAGCAAGAGCTCTCTCAAAATTATGTGCATATAAAATTCTGGTGAATAAAACCAGATTTGCAGTATATGAGGTTTTCATTTATACATTTGAAAAAGCTTGTGGTGACATGTTACTACGCAATGAATACTGTACAGTTTGTGTAAATAACTTGCAGTGTTAATAGGCCCTATTTGCTATATTCATGATGATGATGAATCTGTGAATTTCAGAAACATTGAATAATTTTTTTTTATACAATTACATATATCATATATGTACATAGGTACAGAGATTTTGGGCCTGGGCCTTTGGGATTTTAGCAACATCTTGTTGAAATTGAGAAATCTAGAAATATACAAGATTATGTGAAAATATAAGAATCTCTTCAAATTCTTTGACATTTGATTTTGATATTGACTTTGATTGGAGGTATTGACGGTAACTTGGAAAAATGCATTGTTTTTGCATTGGCTAGGGTAGAAAATCCCTGACATAATAGATTTTGGGCTGCAATGCTTTTGCAGGATCTGATGTTATTTCTATACTAATTTCAATCTGGGAATTGAATAACCATGAACATGTCAGGAGTGAAAATACTGTAGTGTTAAACCATTTTCAGTACAAAAGTAGGGAAAGAGTATCTACACAATGAAAAGTTGATATAAGAATTGTGTATTAATTCCTTGAGATATCACTCTCTTTTTGACAAATCATTTGATCATATTGTTACGAGGATTATTCTAATTACAGGAGATATGAGGGAACGACATGAACGTGAGATCAAGATAGATGGAGTTCCCCCAAATATCATGAAGCAGCTTATAGATTTTGCTTACACAGCAGATATATCTATTACACAAGAAAACGCCCAACAACTCCTCTCTGCTGCCAATCTGGTACAAATTCACACCATTATACAGGCTTGCTGTAACTTTCTGGAGGGAGAGATGGATCCAAGTAACTGTCTTGGAATACATTGTTTCGCAGAGGCACACGTCTGTTATGAGCTGAGTGAGAAGGCTAGGCAGTATGTTATTGAACATTTTACAGAGGTAGCTAAGCAAGAGGAAATTCTGCTTCTACCAGACAAGAAGCTAATAGAATTTATCAGTCAGAATGATCTCAATGTTGGATCTGAAGAAATTGTTTTTGATGCCATTTTGAGGTGGGTAAAACATGACCCAAAACACAGGATACCACAATTAGGCGGAGTGTTGCAGTATGCTCGACTGCCCTTGGTCAGTCCTTATTACTTGTTTGACAAAGTTGAATCAGAACAACTTCTGATGACTGCTCCAGGATGTCGACCATATTTAGATGAAGCTATGAAGTACCACATACTTAAAGTAAGTTTAATTATATATGTGTCAGGGTGAAGACATCTTCCCAAGTCTAGGTTTTCAAATCTACTTCATTCCTCATACACCTTGACAGATTACATTTCATATTTGGTGGTCACTGGTGCTGACATCTAGCACCGATCTAAAGTTTCACTTAAATTGACCCAACAATTTCAGTCACTTATTACAAATATTACATTATCTTACAATTTCATATATGCACACAAAGTCTAGAATTTTCATTTTAAGAATTATTTTATAAACAACCAATGTGATTTTAGGACAGAAGAATGGAGATGTCCTCACCAAGAATGATTCCTCGCCAATGTATGGCTGTAGAAACGGTGGTCTACATCACTGGTGGTGAAATTTACAACAGGAACTATTTGAACTGTGTGGAAGGTTACAATCTGGAGGGTGGTACTTGGTTGAAGTTGAAAGACTTACCATTTTCAAGATGTCATCATTGTTCTGTGGTGTCAGAGGACATGCACTTATATATTGCAGGTACTTTTTTATACCTCAAGGATCAGACATTAGTTTTTGGTCTGTTTGTCTGTCTGTCTGTCTTTTTGTCTGTCTGTTTTCCTGTATGTCACAAAAACTTTAACCTTGGCCATAATTTTTAAATGGCAAGTGATAGGGTTTTCATTCATATCTCACATGTGTATTCCTTTGACAAGACCTTTCTGTTTAGAGTAATTTTTTTTGTCGTGAGTTCGAGTCCAGCCAACAGCAGGTTGGTTTCCTGTCCTTCGGATGAGACAGTAAAAACCGAGGTCCTGTGAACCCTCACTGCTCAATGGCTGTAAGTGCCGAGCATAGGCCAAAATTTGAAGCCCTTCACCGGCATTTGGTGAGGTCTCCATACGAGTGAAAGATTCTTGAGTGGGACGTTAAACAACAACAAACAAACAAAAAAAAAACCTTGACATTCAACCATTTCTTCGAACGTTTTTGCCAAATGGGGCATTCTTGCTTTTTTTTATTGAGGAAGTTTATTTTTTGTCAGGTTCAAGTACTCTGCATTTCTTAAACTTTTTTTTTTTTTGTCGATGATTCATATACATGTATTTAGAATTCACTCATCATCATCAACCTTGGCCCTTCTATTTTGAAATTCAGTGAAGCAAACATTCCCTGTGTTATAATGTACAATGGAGGCATCCGTTTTAAGATCCAAGATTTTTACATCTAGGAAAACTTTTCAACAATAGTAAAACATTCACATAGATAAACAATAAAGTACTAGACAAGCTCAAATTCCAATTTGTTTGTTGCAGATAGAAATTTTTTTTTTTATAAAAGTGTTTTGTTTACAATATTGGGTGCATCTAATTACCAGTTGTATATAATTACGAGACACAATGACTATTGACTTACACAGACTTGCCAACCTTTAAATATTTTCATGGGGGAGATTTTTCAATCTCATGGGGGAAGCTCTAAATTTTTGTAAGAATTAATATGAAAATTTAAATTATTCATGTGGAAGATATGCATTTTTCTTGAATAAATTATCCAATTCTTACATAAAAAATATGGATATTATGAGATAAAGTGTCATTTTTTACACTGTTGTTTGATAGGTGGATACAACAAGGAAAAGGTGGTTGTCAACAATGTCATGCGATATGAACGTTACTTAGACAAATGGATCAAAGTGGCACCAATGAGCACTCCACGTTCAAAGTTTGGTATGGCAGCATTGGATGGTTATATTTATGCTATCGGAGGTTATGATGGTAACTCGAGACTCAGCTCTGTAGAGAAGTACTGTCCTCATACAAACAGATGGCTACCAGTCTCATCACTTACTCATGCAATTTCCAGAATCATGGCGGCATCTTTGAATGGATACTTGTATGTAGCAGGTTTGTATTTTCACCGAACTTGACCTATTCACCAAACTTGAGAGGTTTCCATGGAACATTTGTGATGCATGTGAAATGCTAACAGGGGACACTTAATCCTTCTGGACACCATGCAATTCACAATTGTTTTTAGCTCACATGAACCAAAGGTTCAAGTGAGCCTTTCAGATTATTTTTTGTCTGTCCATCTATCCATAAACTTTTCACATTTTCAACTTCTTCTCCAAAACAAATAAAGGCATTTTGATGAAACTTTATAGGAAGTAAGTACTCAAGGTCCTCTACCAAGTTTGTTCATTTCGGCCAGATTAGCTTAGGGGTGGATCCAGGGTGGGGCAAAAGAGGCCTCAGGGGGTACCCCTCTTTAAAAATAATCTTCTCCATGGATTAAAAACTAAGTGCATCTGAGTTATCTTCATAGATGTATGATTCAAGTTTGGTAATTTCGTAGAAATTGGAAAATAAATTCTTGACGGTTTTTGGACATCTTTTTAGACTTTGTAATTTTCATTCATTTTTATATGATTTCTTTGAGTTTCTTCCCATTTATTCATTGCGATGCATTCATTTTATGCGTTTACCTGTAATTAGGTAGATGAATGCTTTCCTGAAAGAATATTGATGAAATTTAATTTTTTATGAATTTTATAAGACTGCAAAAATGAAGGGTTGGGGTAACTTTTTACATTTCTGACTTCTACTCCAAAACCGCTGAAGGGATTTTGATGAGACTTTATAGGAATTAAGTACTCAAGGACTTCTACTAAGTTTGTTCAGTTTGACTAGATCGGCCTGGGGGTGGATCCAGGGTGGGGCAAAAGAGGCCTCAAGTGGTACCCCTCTTTGAAAATCTTTTTCTTCAGAACTGTTGCATGGATTAAAAAATTAATTGCATCTGAGTGATCTACATAGATGTATGATTTAAGTTGTCAAGTTAGTTGAAATAAGAAAATAAATTTTTGATGCATTTTGGACATCTTTATAAACATAGTGATTTTTATTCATTTTTTGTATGATTTCTATGATTTTCTCCCCATTTATTCATCATGATGCATTCATGATAGTTTATATTTATTAAGAAAAGTTAAAGAGACGAATAGTTTATATTTATTAAGAAAAGTTAAAGAGACCGAATATTTATCGTCTTAAAAGTGAGGTTGTCTTTATGCTATGTTCCACTTTATTTGTAATGTAATGACTCAGTTCAGGTGAGCGATGTGGTCCAAATGGGCCTCTTGTTACTACTTAGATCGATGTACAATATTAAAAAAAGAGATATGTACACAGACTTAAAAATTTGTTATATTCCTATATCATGTATATATTTTGTGAAAATAAGGTCGGGTCCAATGCTGTATGTATATACAAATAGTAAGGTTGAATTAACAGTTGCAAATGAATAATTGACAAACTTGGTTTCTCAAACAGTTTAACTGTTTTTTATTTATTGAATTCATTTCAGGAGGAGTTGCAGATTCCAGTGGTCACTATGTAAACAGTTTCTCCAGATACAATCCTGTTACAGATACATGGGAACATGTAAGATAGTTATTAGATTAATTCATTTCATTCATTTGTCAACTAAAAGCTCATATGATAAAAGTCACATTTTGCATCAACATTCCTGTGACTGTTTACATTGTTTTGAAGATGCTATAAACAAGTTTATTAACTCATTGACCCCTGTAGCCAAAGTTGAACTCATCCATCCCAAAGAATGGTAGAGTCCATTGTCAGAATTCAGGAGTGTATTATTCCAAATCAAAATTTTACAGTAATTTAAGATGCAATATCAACTAGCTTGTACACCCCTGAATTATGACAATAAACCATACTATTTATTGATTTGGATGAGTCTAAGTGTAAGCACAGGGGTGATGATTTAAGAATGATATCTTACTCTGTATAAAGGTGTAAGTTATCAAAGGAGAAAACATTTACAGTTAAATAATCTATGTTACATGTACTTTGAAAGTATTTTAAAACTGAAAAAGAAAATATCTCATAAATGAGTCAGCAGCTGGGAAAATGGTCCTTAGGGCAATTTTGGGGGGGAATTGTTAAAAACATAAAGTTTTCAGAAACTTGAACATATGTGACTAAAAATACATAATATGAGAATGGCGAGCATGACTTTTTGTTTCCAGCATGAAAATCTACAAATTTAGATACATTATGTTGGAGGGAATTCCTTGTTTTTCTCAAATTTCATTTTTATGTCACAAAGAACTGCCTGCTGAAATATAAGTACGAAATAAAACATTATTCCCATTCCCCAACTGATACATATTTGTAGTGTTACAATACTTTTTGACACTATGGTTTTTGATTCATAAAATAAATTTAAAATGCAAAAATTATGAATGTAAAATATAAATATAAAAAATATATAAGATATTCAATTTGATAAAATATATATCAAAATAATAAATTTCAGCTGTCTCCATTACCAAGTCCAAGGTCACTTAGTGGTCTGGTGGTTGCGAGGGGGAAGCTGTATGCAGTGGGTGGTAAAGTTGAAGACATTTATGCTACTAGAGAACTACTGTGTTACAAAATGGATGAAGATTCATGGAGTTGCTTGCCTCAGATGATCGAGTCTAGATATGATCCAGGTACAGAGTCAATACACAACATAGAACTTTGTTGTTTTTTTAATCATTCACCCCTAAAGATACAATTAGACTTACCCAAGTCATTGATTTGTAGAAGAGTTCATTGTTTCTGAGGAGTTGATTAGTTACTATTGGTACATTAAACTTAATGCTTTTCATGTCTTTGATGATTAAGACTAAATTTCATCGAGATATGGAGTCGATCTTTATTTTAATTCATCTAAAATAACCTCATTGTTCTTCTAAAAACTTTCAGTGCATCTGTAGAGATTGTTTGTCATATGTTAAACAGATCAAAGTTTTATGATTATTTCTAGCTATGATTACAGCATCTGATGAAATGTTTGAAGGTATATTATGTACTGCAATGTGATTAAAAACGACCTATTTGATGAATTTAGACTTTTCTCTTTCTTTGTGATTTCTATGTTATTAAGTATTACTGTAAACTTGGATATTTCTGCGTAATGTTAATTATACATACCATTTCTTATGCAAACCATACGTGTGGACTTCTTTTTTACGTGATGTCACAATTTACTCTAAGCAGTCATGTATTAAACAATAATTCTTGGTGCAACTGTGGGACTGGTACACAAGGATAATTTACATGAATAACTATTCATCGCATATTTAGTGTAAATTACCCTCATGCATAAATTTCCTCGTTTACTGTATCATTTTTTAGCTCACCGGGACTAAAGTTCCAGAGAGCTAATGCCATACCCCGGGTGTCGACGCCCATTGTTGTTGTTGCTGGCAGCGGCGGTGACTGTAAACAAAACTTTAACCTGGCCGATATCTTTTTAACAGCAAGTAACATGACTTTGATATTTCATATATAGATTCCTTATGACAAGATCAAACATTTGGAATCTTGAATTTTGAGCCAAAGGAATCAAAATATTTACCGTATCATGACCTTAAAACCTGACAGCTGTAGGTCCAACACTCATTTTGAAAATTTACATACATTTCCAGCGAGCTTTGTTGTCTTTTGATAATTCTTGTCATGTGATTACTGAAGTCTTGACTTTTGTTATGAGATAACTGGGCACTAAGTCAGCAAATTTACTCAATACTCAAGCTCAACTTTTATTTCATTATTTTGACTATACTTGTATAATCATTTGTAAAACTTTTAGGTTTGAGTGAATAGGAAACATTTTATTATTTTTCATTGTTCACATATAACATTTTGTGTCACATTTCTGGTTTCCCTGTAAAAAATGAATAAATATGTTGAGTACGGTATTCAAAATTTGAGTATGTACTCAAGGAATTTTTTAATATTTCTGAAGTTTTCTGCAAGTGATATAAAAATTTGATCATTATTTACAATTGTATGCTGTCAGTATGCAAACATGTCCAGTTACAGAATAATGTTTGCATATTTCTACCTTAAAATCATGAAAAGTCAGTTGAGCCACAGTATTGAGTAAATTTGGTGACTTTAGTCCCTGAGGGCCTGGAAATTTCTGTATGATTACTGTGTGATTGTTTAAGTTCTATCCCTCTTTATGTAATTATTGAAAACTTGTCATTTGCTATGAGATTACTGGATGTCTGTTGCTTTCTTTTTGATAAATGAAGGCCTTTTGTCTTGCTATGTAATTACTAAAAGTTCTTGAGTGTCTATGTGATTTCCGAAGGCCTTAAACATACTACATGTTTATTGATATCTGTCAAAGATGTTCCATCACTTCAAATATCCAATATATTGCACATGTTGAAACTGAAAAATCAAGTTCTGAAATATTTCGGTCTTTTATCACAGGGTATCAATAAAAATACAGAATATGTAAACATGTGTACTTTTGGTATTTTTTACCTTTAAAATCTCATTTCTTTCTACCTGACAGGTGTTACTGTGATAGGAAGCAAGATCTATGTTCTGTCTGGCCATGATGGAGAGAACTCATTTTACCCAAACATTGAAGTGTTTGATACAGAGAGAAATAAATGGTCCCTTTTACCCAACCTGACATTACCTTATGGACGATGTAGATTTACATGTGTTGCCATGGATACAAAACAATCCTGAGGGATTTCCAAGAATTACTACAGCTTTATTTGAAAGAAGATTGAATGGGACAAATATTTTGTTAAAGTACTATACTGTCGATGAGAATTAAATGCTTTCAGAGATATGATTTATATGTTTGATTACTCTTACAGAGAGAGTATCATTTGCACAGTTTCTCCCCATTATACAGCATTGAATTACATCAGTTGGGACATCTTTGTTTTTTTATAATGGAATTTCTTATTCTATAACATCATTTGTTACACTCATTTCAGGACGGGTTGGTTGCCATATCAAAATGCCTTCTAGTTGATCAAATATGACATTAACTTTACTTATCAACCCCTTAAAAAACAATGGACACCTCTGTAAATCAATGAGTTGGACCAGTCCAAATGTGTCTTTAGGGGCAAATGAGTTAAATATCTATAGCTAAATCGTTGACACAAAGCAACATTTCATCGACTATCTGATACCAGTGTTTACCCCACTCACAGCTTACATTAATGAAAAACTCTTTTAATTCTTATCTTTTTTATATTTCATATTTTCATAAAGCATTTAGATTTCATTGACCATTGAGCCATGAATGATGGGGACAGACAATGATGATTGAATTACGAAATAAAGTGTTACGTATATCTACAGTATTTGGCCATAAGTATGTTCCCATGTCAGATTTATTTTCACTTCATATTCTTAGTAAATTCATGTTTTTTCAATAACTCCTAGCAAATTTGTCTTTTATCCAAATTTAACAAAACTTGATTCACAAAAATTCTGGGTTTTCATATTCATTTTTTAGAAATTATCTTGCAAACTATCTATTGTTTCAGGAGAAATACGTCATTATTCATGAGACTATCGCCTTTTTCTGTTTATTACAAAGATGATGATTGGATCCGTGTAATAATACACAAACAGCATAACAAAACCATTGATACTTAAGTAATTTATGGATGTCAGCAAACGAAAATATCAAAATTAGGCCCAGACACCCAGGGTTAAAAGTGCCATTTTTTATTTATTTTCGACCAATTCAAAGGACAGATTCAAACAAATGCAGAACTACTAAGGATATATAGTGAAATTCATTTCGGGGAACTTACTTTTGCCCTACTACTGTATATTGTAGATGAACAGTACTGGTGCATCTGGGTTTCACAGTTTTGTCTGTCTGTTTTAGATTTGACATAAATTCGAATGGTTTAATGAAGCAGTATAGAACTGTCAGATAAAAATGTTTTAATGGATTTTGTTTTCTCTGCAAATTGTCAATTTAGCTACTTGCTAATGACGTTGTGTTAGATAATTGAAATCATTTGAGATTATTTGCTTGTTCCTGTTGAAATGGATTTCTTTGATACATTATTGGTTTTGATATTTGAAAGCTAGAGCTAATTTTGCCTGCTTATCTGTGGATAACTCACACGTGTTAAACTATCATATCATATTAAAATGTTCATCGTTTTGGATTTCAGTGGTTTATTTGACATATGCAAACCGTTTTGGATTTGAATAGCAAATGTTTATTTGGGTATAACACGAGATTCGGCCATAGATAGGAAATGAAAAAAAACTAATGTTAAATTTAAATAGAGTGACACTTTGATTATTTGTTTTAAAAACAAAAGCTTGTTACTTGTGATATTTACATTATATTTGTTACCCGCCAAAGTGACATTTTAATATGCAACACATTTTCATCTTAATCATATCCCTGCGATATTAGAGTTTGATGGTCAGCTGTTTTATATGGTCGTTCTATTTCTAGATCACAAGGCCCATGTGTCTTTGTTCCTGGTGTTTTGTTTTCTTTTTGCCTGTCAAAATATTAGAGTTATAATGCCTATATCATCGGTGGGCACTGTTAATAAAATAACTGGCCATCATCGACACACAACATTTGTGTCCTTTCCATGTCCAAAACCCATAATGCCGGACTATTGTAATTTTCTTTTCCGCTAAAAAATATTTTATACTGAAATGTAATTATATAATAGTTTTTCTTTGAATGTTATATGCCAAAATAGTTGTCAGGGTATAGAGGTATGGTTCAGGACCCTAGGACCATTATTTTGGCGCATAACATAAAAAACCCGCATAATAACATGCATTATTATTATTATTATTCTGACAGGGTGACATAGAATGAATTTCAGTAACATACATTTTATTATTAAAATAATCTTTTATATATAAATCATACACCATAAACTGAATAATGTCTGATTTCTTTCATAAACTTAGGAATATAGCAATTTCACATTATTTTATTGGTTTTATTTTCAGTGATAAAATTAATATAAATTTTGTTTCTCTTTTGAGGTAAAATACATACCTATTGAAATTGCATTATTTCGTCACGGTAGACTAAAATATAAAATTATATACATTCATTGATTTTGTCATTCGTAGTTGAAATAAATACAAAACTGCATATATTTCATTGGCTTTTTCCGACGTGACTTACATATATATTTTCATCCTTTGGATATGATTTGACCATTAAATTTCATATTTTTATTCAATCGCTGAACTTTAATTATACTGAACATTACATGTTTGATACAAGATACCATCAAGTACAAATTGTATGGTTCTTGTAACCTTCCATAAGAACTCGTTCTCATTTTTCATAAGTACCTTTATATTTTTAACATATTTCCAAAGTTATAGTACCTCTTTATAGAACACCACTACTTGTAGCTCTAATATGAATATCAATTCCCAATATTACATTATACCTTTAAAGTCGCTCACACTTTATGGCATTTGATGGATGAGTAATTTGAAAAAATGCACACAAAATTGGAAATTTCAAACACAAACTGTGCATGACAAAGTATGTTGACGTGTTCGGATAAAGTTTGTCTCTTTCGGTTACAGATTTACTCAAAATGCACATGATAAAATTCAACAGCTGTCGGAAGATCAAACAGCAGACATCGCTGTTTGAATTAATTGGATAGAATTTGGATGTGTTTTAAGATTCATAAAGCAAAATTGTCTTGTCTGGTTCATTTATGATTGATGGCTTCTGTTACAAAGAGAAAGTGGATAAATATTTTTTGTTTTAAATAATCATTCTTTTTTGCGTGTAAAGGCTTCACTTCATTTTATTATAAAAATTGTGATAAATTTATCATATAATTACAAAATACATGTATCATCTCTACAAACATGTATGTATTGATGGATGGATGCATCGTGTACATAAATGATTATATATATATGTGTGTGTGTGTTTTGAAATACAATTTTAAAGTATATAATTATATTAATCACCTATTGGTTTAACAGGAAGGGGAGGGCTAAATATCTTATCTGGTTTTGTCAGTCCGTCCAGTTAAGGCTTTGTTTTAAGTATTGTGATTGCTCAGCATCCATAAAATAATGGTTACACATGTAGGGAAGATTATTAATGAATCTGTACTCTCAAAATGCTGCTTAAAAGAGGTTAATGTAATTATAAATTTAAATTGTTCACATATTAATTTTATTATGAATTTTCGCTCATGGTTATATTTGCCCTTTTGTCATACCAAACACATTTCAAACATTTGCCCAAAATTAACGTTGTCACGTGATAGATTGAAGACCATGCTGTAACTATTCAGTTAGAAATTTTCGATTTTTGTTTTTTTATGCATATGAAAATTAAAATTACCAGGTATATAGTTTATTAGTCGTTTTCCGTGGAGTATCTATATAGCATGATTATGCTTTTATATATACATGATGTTAATCATAATTCAAGTTGATAACGATAGCACAAATAGTGTTTGTATTTACGGTCGGTATAATAGTAATGTTTACGATTACTCTTTTTCATTAAGCGAAATGACGAGTTGCCTGTTTGATAGTAGTTGTTAAGAATTCAGTACCGATTGTGACAAAGATTCATTCCTCATATATATCATTTGGATTTGACTGTGGACTAATGGTGGGTGTGACCGGTCAACAGAGGATGCTTACCCCTCCAGGGTACCTGGTCCCACCTGTTGATTTCCAGAGGTTCATGTTTGTCCAGTTCTTACCAGATTCTTTATCTATATCCTGGACATTCTTAAGATTTATACTTTGGTATCTAAATTTGTTTATATTTGTTTTTTATTTAATTATAAATACAGGGTGCTGCTAAAGTGCCTATGTATTGGGAAATATAATGGTACATGTGTATTGAAGTAAAGATATTCCAACAAGCACAGTCATAGGACTAAATCGTAAGCTATTAACACATTCATAAATCAGCAATGTTTAATTATTTGTTACTTTGTGTTGAAAATTGAAAATGTATCAGAAATTACTCGATGTTACTGCGCTCACATGATGTTACTGCAAACAATGTTAAAAGATACATGGGATATCATATTTAATTTATGAACCTAACAACTTTGAAACGATCGATAAGGTATCCATTAAGATAAATGATAACGTTAAATTCAAATATTCCTGTAGGGATCTCCGGAAAAGTGAATTTCATAGAAATATTGTAAAAATGAGTTTTCTTTAGAAGAAACTATTATATTTGATATCAATTAAAAATCCGTTAATTATTTTTGTACAGGGATTATCAACAGCTCCAACAAATATGTTTTATATCATCGAGACTAATTCCAATATTAGTGTATTGACAAGTAATACTAAATAACAAGTTTGGTGTGCAAGAGTTATTCCCCCTTTGATATTTGGTCCCTGAAAATCTTATATCTGTACTTGGGACATACCAGTTTATCATAAAATATAATCATTATAAAAAGTACCTACCAAGCATCAAAGTTTGACCTTTTATATAATAGATACCACGCAATAGATACCGTGACTGATGATTTTCCTGTACAAGATCTAGAAAACCTTTTTTTATCTATGCCAGTCTTTCTTCACATCAAATAAAGAATCTTCCACATTATATAATATTTATTTATGTTTCAATTTAAGTTTAGTCTTTTTAACGTTACCATACCTGGCAACGTCATGACTTTATATTCTTTTTTCATAAAAATCAAAACATAATATAATGTATTAATATGTACAACTCGTTTACAGAGGTTTTGGTATTGTGATAAACTTATTAGAGAGTGTACATTCCATTGTGCCAAAGAATGTATTATTTTTAAGACAGTAATATTTTTTATCTTTCTGTTTAATATACCGAATACAACGTTCCAAATATATTTAAATGTTCAAACTTAATAAATCAACAAGGAAAATGTAGACCAACGTAAACATACAAAAGTCTGTTTCTGATATATTACTTAATTTTGATAAGTTTCACTCTCAGTTCAATTTGTTTATAAAATGTATTCAGGAAACAGGCAACGTAAACGTGTTCATCTTGACTATTCAATTAATAAAAGAAAATACGGTATGTACCATTGTCAGTTCGTCATTTCGTTAAATGTTTTGTCAGCTGTATGAAAACATTATACCAAAAGCTTTAAAATTTCTTTAAGATATCTAACTATACTGACCCCAATTTTACTACAGGGACGTGCCAAAAGTATTTCTCCACTGCGGTTTTTACTAATATATCTCGTATTAAACACCGTTTTTAAAATATTATTGTGAAGTCATTTCTTATCAGATTCGAACTTACATTGGTTATTTAGGTGTAATTTTCTCACACACGATTTCATAGATATGGCGATTGAAACAGAAAGTAAAAGTTAGATGTCACAATTTTACTTACCCATATAGGGAGTTTCCAAATTACGTTTTTGTTTTTAAAGATAATTATACTAAATTCTAAACGAGAAAATAAAAAAAAATCTAAATATAAAATGAAACTATGTATTTTTTTGTTCAGCGGTGAAAATGGCAGTGACTTCACAATATTTTATTGAAAAAATGTGGTTTTGTTTTAAATATATAGCAAAAACATAATAGTGACCGAAAACTTTTGGCACACCTCTGTATAACTTGTAATATCGGTGTTAAATACGGACGTTCTGTGTCATAATCGTCTACCAGATATTATGTAAATTACACTATATCCTGAGGAGATTTTTTTTTTTGGGGGGGGGGCATCGTTAGTATATGGGTTAGGTCTTCGGTTGTTTATTGTAGGTTAGATTCTTGTGCATTTATATGTACTCTTTTTAGTGTTATGTTAACTTTACTCAATCACTTTTTATCAAGAATATAGCATTCATGTATATGTAACATTATAACTCTTGTTTATCACCACATTTCAATTGTATTTTTTGCACTGTTTGTTAAAGAACGATGTTATCTTTCAAGTATTCTCAAGTTACATTTTGTGATCTAATAAAATGTTGATTTTTGTGCATTTACATTTTATGGTTATAAAAATTTCGTATTTTACAGCGACAGTGTCAAACTGTCTTTGAAATTACACGTATTGACAACACATTCCATTCGAAATTACGCTGGTTAATATTCATAACAAATCGCCAAGCAACTATATATTCTTTGTACATTGTTGTAAAATCTACCTCTCATATAACAATGTTATCAGAGTTGGTTAGCGGATCTAAATCTTATTCTTAGTATTAACAGCCAACGTATAACAAATACTACAATGTAAACAGTATTAACACACTGATTGTTAGAATATCTGCACTTATGTTGTGCTACAGTTTATAGGCAGTAATTGCTAACATACGTGCACTACTTACTGTAGTATGAACAGTGATTGTTAACACACATGCACGACTTCCTGTAGTATAAACCGATTATTTAGCACACATGCATGTAACCGTGCACTCCATGCATTACTATAATCAGTGGTTGTTAGCACATCTATATTACATACTGTAGTGTTAGCACACGTGAACTCCATGCATTACTATAAACAGTGGTTGTTAGCTCACCTATATTGCATACTGTAGTGTTAGCACACATGCACTCCATGCATTACTATAATCAGTGGTTTTTAGCACACATATATTACATATTCTACTATTAACAGTATTTGTTAGTACATATACATTATATGCTGTACTATAAAACTATTCGTTCGCGCACCTGCATAAATTATGTACGATAAACAGTAACTATTAGCACACGTATTATATGCTGTGCTAAGAACAAGGATTGATTTATCAGCTGTTCTGTGCACAATGTTTGCCAGCATGCCTGCATTTAATGTTGTTCTACAAACTCACTATACACTATATTACAATATTGTAAACCGGTTGCAATCTGTTCCAGAGAGTTTGGTCAGAAGAAGTGGAATTCACGTGTCTCCGAAATTAAATATATCCATGGCACTTAGGCCCCTATCATCAATGAAAAAACTCGGTATTAATAACATTTGTTTGTTAACACACGTACATTATATACTGCACCTTGTTCATTTCATGTTCGCATACACTCACATGCCAGTATATATATGTCTTTCAGAAAATATTCATTCTTAAAAACTGATTCGCAAGTAATGTATCTAGATACGTTTCATGTTGCAAACAGCTTCCAAATATGGTTGTTGATTGTTGGCGGGAGAGCAAACGAGTTACGGAATATGGTCACCAAGAGTCTGGAAAATCTTAATCTATGGAAGGCTTGACGTGTGATGGTTGTTTGTCAAAGTATTGTAGTACAATTAAGGGAGGTCTGGATAGTAAAATAACTATGTTGAATTATTTCATATCACAAAACTACCCACTGAGAACTTGACAATAGAACAGTTTTGTGTTAAAGGCTTCCGGAGTACACACCTATTGGGCAATATGTTAGTGTTCTTTACTATACTATTGTTTATAAAACGTTCTGAATAGCATGTGCGTCTTTCGTACGATTTTGATATATCACTTATCAGTCGCCCCTTTTGTGCAAATGTTTGTCAATATGAAAAATATAGGGAGCGTCATAGGTTATCAAACACCTGCAATAAACTCGCGCTGTTCCAGTGTTTAGAAAACTTGTCACTCTTCAAGTTGAAACACCCGTACTCCTAATACCTAAGAAAAGATAGTGTCCGTGATTGATTTGGAAGTATTTTAATCAAGACAAATAATCTGCAAACACGAAAATTCTAGTCCCACATCTGTTGAAATTAAAATTACCTAACGTAACATACCAGTTTACGTGTTTTCAGTCGGTTACCGTTGTTGTTCGTTTCTTTTTTTAAATGTATGTTTCGAATTACGATGAAATTTGATTCAATATGTTGCTTTTTACCTCCCAAAATACTAATATTGAGCCTGATATCTTATATGTTTGATAGATATTTGTAAGATGTTGAATAAATCTATTAGGCTGACATTAAATCAACATATTTTTTATTTTTGTGAGAAGGTTTGCCACTTTACTCGTGGAAGGCCGGTAGTCTCTTCCCGCGTACATTGTAATCAGGGTCTGACGTCACCAAATTTACGCAGTACTCAAGTTCAACTAACTTTTCTACATTTTATGGGAAAAATAGGCAAATTTATTCTGTAACTGTTTGTATATTGATGGCATACAATTGTAAACAATGGTGGAAGTTATTGCTCATTTGAAGACAATGTCAGATATATCAAAATATTGCTTGAGTACGTATTCAAATTTTGAGTACCGTACTCAACGAATTTATTCATTTTTTACAGGAATATCATAAGTGTGACACAAACAATTATATGTGACTGATGTCAAATTATGACATTTTATGAACGATTCTGTAGTCTTTTTTGTTTGTTTATTGTTGTTTAACGTCCCACTCAAGAATATTTCACTCATATGGAAACGTCACCAAATGCCGGTGAAGGGCTCCAAATTTTGGCCTATGCTCGGCACTTACGGTCATTGAGCAGTGAGGGTTCTTTAACGTGCCGACACCTACTGTGACGCGGGACCTCCAGTTTTTACTGTCTCATCCGAAAGACAGGAAACCAACCTGCCGCCGGCGGGACTCGAACTCACGACCTCGCGACCAAGAGTCGAGCGTGCTATCGACTGAGCCAGGCCTGCTCCGATTCTGTAGTCAAAGTAATGAAATAAATGTTAAGCTTGAGTATTGAATAAATTTGGTTACTTCTGGCCCAGGTTCTCTCCTCCACCATTATAACCTGACCGCCACCAAATAACTGAAAAATTGTTGAGTGTGGCGTAAAACACCATCCAAAATTTAAATTCAAATAAACCATTATAGTGATTTATTATTATAACTAAATATAAACTGTATACTATTTTACAGCGTGCAGTAAACTTTACCTTGAGACATTTAGTGCTACCACAGCCATACCTTTTACCATAAAGACGTCTGTCCATAAGTAGCTGTTATTATGTAACCGTCTAATCTTGCTCCCAACCAAAACAGAAAACCGTTCTAAAAATTCAGAGATTAATGAGAACATGCTTTTCTGAGTCGTGTTTCAGTCACCTTGTACAAAATAAAATTCACAGATAGTAAAGTATTAATCTTTTTGGACCCAGTTGCACAACAGGCTGTTAAATTTAACATGAAGTTAACCAATGTTAAACCAATGGGTTAGCTGTAGCTTCTGAAAATCCAGAAGTGGTATCAGGTGTCATGGAGGAGTAAGCATCCCGTTTACCGATCACATCCACAGGGAGTTCACAGTCAAATTCAAATGAAAAAAATGAGGGATAAATCCTTGTCATAAATCCTCGACTCAGCAATCGCTATCGGACGGTAACTCAACATTTCATTAGTGAAACAAAGTAATCACAAACAAGATCATCATACCAGCCGTAAAATTTGCGAAACGTTGACATTAAACGCGAACTTGTTGTATCTGAATTTGTTGTATAGCCAGGCTGTTCATAACACGTCTGTGTCTTTAGTAAGTAAAATGTCCAGGAAGGAAGCGTACGTGTGTGTGCTTGGTTATGTTGTGTCAAATATATCGTATTGACATATGTATGAAAATTGTCATTATTAATTGATAAAACGTCGTCGATATGTCTAAATGTCAAATTAAAGGACAACGCTAATGTTTTCTTCTTTTGATTCAGAAGCTTCTGCTTTGTATAGATAATGGAACAGGTTAGCCAATGAAGGGGAACAATTGCTTCCCATGGGAATGCAGACAGTTTGCTGCAAGACCTGGTCTGCAAACATTACAAATACATGTATATTGTCTATTAGAAATTATAGCATTTTTCTTAAATAAACTTCAGTGTATCTATGTGTAGAATTAGAGTGATGTTGGACAAAAAAGTACCCTGATAACCAATGACTAGATATTTAAATTTATCGATGATGCCAAAAAGTTTTTCACGCGGAATTGTAAATTGTAAAGAGTAGAAAAGTCGTATGTTTTGGTGCTATGAATTTGAGACAAAATTTGTGTTTGTTTAACTTTTCTAAAAGCTGTTTGATTTCTTTTGTATCCACATCTGATTTGCTCAAAATCTGAATATATGAACATAATAAATTTGTTTTTTTATTATCCTGGAATAGCATCTCTGTAAGACAATATATAATATTATATCTTCTGAAAAGTATCCTATTTTCTGAACAAAATAGATCCTATATTGGTAAAATTTCTCACTCTAGCAAAAATGTAATGTAAATATTTCACAATATTTCAACACTAAAATGTTTTATATTCCGTTACAAACTTCCGAGTAACCAAAAAGTCAATTCTGCAATTAAACTTAAACAATAATTGTACGTGGCAAAATAATATTAGTTTAGGATAATTTGGAGCAAGTGATATTATTGATTATTTCAAGTTTGAGTCATTTTGATATTTTTTCAATTTGTTTGCACTGCCTTCACCTGATCAAGTGTCACAGACTATGAGTAAAATAGCATTGATCCAGTCCACTCAGTAATTGTAACTCACGTATGCCTGAAGTCAATGAAATATTTGTGTTCATTAGCGAGTTGCCTGGTTATTGATTTTACATATTCAGATTAATTTCACTGTCAACTCTAGCATACAAAACCCATTTTTACCTGCTTTTTCCGCTGCTGATGACAATATGTGTCTTTAAGTTTTTTTTTTTTGTTTTTTTTTGTATTTATCAATCATTATTCTGACATGATTTAGGATTTATCCTTTATTTGAAACATTACTGAGACGTGAAGTTCTTGATATTACATATTTTTCTACAGTAATTATAGAAAATTTTATATAACAGTTCTTAACTGCATACATTACGATAACTGATGTGGTGAAACGCAAGGTGTATCATATATCCATTGCATAATCAGTCTTTTTGACAACATATATCAAATTACGTGAAACTGCAGAATTTTCTCTTTCAATATAATGAATAACATAAGGAAACGCTCAGTTCGTAGCTTTATAATTGACCAAATCATTGGTGTACAAGAATTAGTATTGTTAATCTTAAATGACAAATTGTTTCCCTATACCCATGTTATAGAGCCAAAATTAAAAACATGTATATCCTTTATTTCTTTTGTTTTGTGGTCCATTTGTTCAGTATTGTACTACACTTGTATATGCAGTTTGATGTATCTTCCTGTGCACATATTTTCACTAATGGCAAAAACTATATGTTGCTATGATAATATTCATTTTCGGAATTTCAGAATTGAATTTATTCTAAATCATTTTTATCACTGATCTCACTGACCCTTCTTATAAATATATCTTAATTGCTGCTTCCTCCCCAATCATTTCAGTTTTTCATGTCTTCTTCTTTTAGAGCATGTTTACTGGTTTAATGAAGTATTGACGATAAAAAATGTCAAAACAGATAGAAATATACAAAAGGTAAATTAAAACACAGCAGTTCGTTCCCATGATCGATAGTATGTTCATTAATATACATTACGGTTTTTATTTGATGAAAAAAGATATGGTCATCATTACTAACTAGAAATAACATTTTCTTGAACTCTCTTTATCGTCGTTTTTGGTCCCTTTTGCAATTATGGTCTGCAAGTATAACCGTGCTTTCACCTTAGAACATACTATGTAAATATGTTAGTGTGTTTTAAACGGTTTTAATGATACATGAAATCGATTCCTCGATTATTAATTTTGAAATGTACCTCGATTTTATGTGATCAAAATATCATGTACCAATGGTATAAAAAGTGCATATAACAATGTTTAAACTTTAAAGAGAACAATAAATTATTAAGGGCATATACCGACCTCTGAACAATCCAGAAATGGGATCAGGTGCCATGGAGTTGTGGTCGTACCCAACCTATCAATCACATACACCATAGGTCCATAGTTATATTGGATCCTCTGCCACTTCTTTTATAATACTTTCTTATGAAAATGCCAGATTTGATTTAGATGTGACTTGACTTAATTTTAAGAAATATTTTGCTCGAAATTCAAGATAAATGTATTCCCTTTTAAGGTTTAGTACAAAAGGAAGGGTCACATTTACAGAAACAAATAGCGGTTTTGTCACTGAATTTTGATGTCAACCTGAAATAACAATTCCTCTTTGAGCCAAATAATATATACCTATTCAAAATTGCTTTTTGGGGACACAATAATAAATTGAATTTATTTTAATTAGAAAGTAGCGCAGTGTTTTTAAAATGTCAATCTGAAATACAGAAACTACGAGGGATGTATCTATGTTTTCTACATTTCTACATGACTAGACTTATTTTTAAGAAATATTTTGTTCGATATTCAAAATAAATATTTTCTTAGTACAAACGGAAAAGTCACATTTAGAGAAACAAATATCGATGTTGTCACTGAATTCTGAAGTCTTTTCTACATTAATTTTCATTGTAACTGTGTGTTTCTAACATAAACCTCACACCATGAATGTGATTATTGGATAAGTGTATTTCGTATGATACGACCAATAACCAATTGTATTTCTGTTTATTGGAGCGCGATAATTCTACTTTATGTATCATGTCAAGATACCCCATCTGCTTTTCTTAAGTTTTTAGGTGATGTTATATTTCTGTTTTAGAACGCTAGATTTGTCAACTTTATGTCTTATATCAATTTACTCAGTTCAAATGTATGAAGCAATAAACCCGATGAATGTGTGCGATACATTTAGAACATTTTTAAAGCTCCTAAATGTCTGTATTGGCACGAGACCTGGTCCAAATTTTCAATGTGTTATTCTTGTGTAAACTATTCAATAATGATGATACTAAAATGGAAGGTATACCATGAACCAAATCTGAATTAAAAATCACGCACGCAAAAGCTTTATACAAAAATTCAAATACCTTATTCTACAAAATATATTTCATTTACACTTTCTGCTGCGCTATTTTTGTTTCAGACAAAGACTTAATTAGTTATCTTTAAGCATTGGCAGGTGCGTGTATGAAATGCATTTATTCATTACAAAACCGTTATATCACCGGTTTAATGCAATATTGTATTATCCGGGGAGAGGACTGCAAACATAGATCAAACTAAACCAATGATATTATGACAGAGATAATATTGATCAAAATTTATATTTATCAAAAGAACAGGTAAATTTCCAGATGATGGATTGTGATGCCACAGAGTTAATGTTCAATCACTATTTAGTCCTATATATCAAGTTTCGTGTTACTTGATTACATATTTTAAAACACATTTAACTAAGGTGCCTTCTTATATTCACTATAAAACCATTGTGCGCTGTCTGGAACAACAATTGGCATTTTAAAGAATTAGATATATGTATAGTCAGTTCACTTAGAATATTTCTTTTAATCAATGTTAAATATGAAGAGGTCATTGCCAGAATTATATAGCACTTTTTGGAAACATCCTAAACATTTGATTATCTGTAGATGCTCTGATCTTCGATGTAATCATTTTGGTGCATCATGATTGGTGATTATATTTGAAAACTATATAATATATAGTAAAGTACATATTTATATTTTCTCATCATCGTCATCGTCATCATCATCATCATCATCATCATTAGTAGCATGACTTTCATCCTTCTCTTAATATCATCATCATCCATCACGACATTACTATTATCATTTTCAATTTTTCAAAATTATCATTATCATTTTTGTTATCACTATCATTGTTGTCGCTATTAATATTATTGAGATTATTATTATTATTATTTTTATTATTATTATTAGTAGTAGTAGTAGTAGTAGTAGTAGTAGTAGTAGTAGTAGTAGTAGTAGTAGTAGTAGTAGTAGTAGTATTGTTGTTGCCGCTGTTGTTGTTGTTGTTGTTGCTGCTGCTGCTGCTGCTGCTGCTGTTATTGTCGTCGTTGCTGTCATCGTCGTCATAGCTATTGTGTTTGCATGTGGTCTTTTAAATTTCATTTTTA
Source organism: Atrina japonica (assembly GCA_030159075.1). NCBI lineage: Eukaryota > Metazoa > Mollusca > Bivalvia > Pterioida > Pinnidae > Atrina > Atrina japonica. The sequence goes on along the minus strand of BROG01000104.1, from coordinate 585,736 downwards.
TCAAAGCTGAATCGAATGTACGAATATTTTCAACTGAAGAGTAGACGAGTATGCGAATATCGAATAACATGGAAAGGATAGACTGGATCTGGAGAGTTTCCCCTTATAAGTACTCTTCCATAAATGACAAGTAGAAAGGTCAAAATTTCATTTTCGCATATCAATACCCGATTTCAAATGTTCACAAAATTACACGAGAACAACAAATAAACAGTAATGGACATGAATTGATTTATATCCGGGTCACGTGAAACACCAAAGTTAATTTACTAAATTAAGGAACGATAAAAAGACATAGAAAAAACGAATATTTGTAAACGAATCGAATCAAATAGAAGACATGAAATCAATGTTCGAATACTGAATTTTTTCTTTTTCATTCGGCTCTTTTTTATTATCTTTTGTGTCTATAAATTCTTCTTAATGGAATTGATATGAGGGGCTTTCCTTTATACATTTATAATACCGTATTATTTAACTAACTTATCATAGTTAAATCCTCAATCTTTGATCTGAAATTCCAATATCCATACAGATTATAAGATTTATAATGTGGCTCGTGTTTCAGCGTTACAGTATATCACAGACACAAAAGTATAGCTAAACTTTTACAAAGTTCGACCTCTCTTTAAAATACATCACTCATTATCAACTCTAGTGACATAAGTAGACTTTTGACATACCCTATACATCATATAATGAATGTTTTTGATAAAAATAATATCCTTTAGCATTAATTTCCTCTGGGATTGTCCAGGACACATGGTTGAGATTTATAAGATATTGAAAGTACTTTAAGTTAGCAAATGTGGATTTAGAAGATCGTAGAAAAAATTATTACAGAGCTAAATTTGACTGTACTATTTTTCGGTATGAACATTGTAATATATTATAAAAAAAACATTAAAGTAATACATTATGAACCATCATAAACCGTTCTCTGTGTTACCTTTAAGATATTATATCGCATGGCAATATGTACTAAGGCCATTTGATTAGTTTTGATGGTTTATTATTATTATTATTATTATTATTATTATTATTATTATTATTATTATTATTATTATTATTATTATTATTATTGTCATCATTTATATTATTATTATTATTATTATTATTATTATTATTATTATTATTAATTTCCTATTCATCATCATCATTAGTAGTAGTCGTACTTTTTATTAGTATAATAATTATTATTGTTGTTGTTGCTTTTTATTGTAATCGCTTAAATTCAATAATGCAAATAACTAATGAGACGAAGAAAAGCGCCAGGTTTTCTTTTCAGCATAGATTTACGTTGTTTATATACGAGTATAGATATTACACAGCGTCGTAGACACTTTAGCATTTGTCTATAACACGCCCCCAATGATTATTAATTAATAGAAGATCATTTTTAAACCAAAGAATTGAATGACAATTTTTATCAATAGAATTATGATAAAGCAATTAAAATATTTTTTTTAAATTGAGGTTACAGTTAAAGGCATACAGGCTGTCATTTTGATTAAACAATGTCCAGCAGTTACACTAACACTTTGATTAAATAGGGTAAAAAGATATATTGCCGTAGAAAATGTTTAACACATATACCATGCATATATTACCGAGAATGAATGAAATACACCAAGGACTAATATTCCTGCCATTCATGTCAGAATAAAATGTTTACTTGACTATTATTCATATTTGATTTCTTTTCACAGATACGATATTATATTAACAAGTTTTGTTTTTTTATCCGTGATTTATTAAAACATTGAATTTGTATAAAATGTCGAATATTTGAAAATTTTAATACAAAGAGAAAATTTATTTTCACAGCTTATATGCCTTTAAATGGTAAATTATCCTACAGTACCAAATCGCAGTATTAGTTGTAATAATTTCTATCTGGAAAGTTATAAATATGGACAATATCGAAAATACAGATCTGAGATCAGATGTCATGGATTGGTCGTCTTACCAACCGAAAAAACAATATCCAAAAAAAACTATAGGGAAATAAATTTTGAAACTGTTTACATTTTGTTGCAAAATTTAGTCACTCATAGGCTGATTCACTCTGTTTTTCTATTTCTTAAATGTAGACTCAAGAATAAATATTTCTTTTTACAATTATAAACCGGAAGCAGAACATGTACAAATCCACATGTTGATTGGATGGTGTACCTGTCAATGGCTCATTTTTTCATGTTTGTCTAATTAACGGAAATCAGTAAAATCATTATGATCAACTGTTTCAATGATTTAGTGTTATTGAAGTAGTCTACATGTAGAATCAAAAGCCAAAACGTCGATTGCAATTGTCCATCAGATTGTTATAATGTAAGGACACGACCTCATCCGACCAATCAATAGTGATGATAAAAACTAATAACCTGTTTAATCTGATAGCTTCCTGAACAAATACATTTCTATTCAAATGACATTTCCATCATTAATTCGGAGATTTGTCTATCTTCTTTAAACCACAAGCTCTATTCCTGTGAAACTGATATTTAGATATAATTATTTAATTCGATCCAAAATACATCTAGAATATTTTTAGTGGAATAGAATGGAGAGGATATATTTCTGAGTGATAGATGTGAATGAATGATATTAAACTCATCGATTTATTCCAGTTTTATATCTCAACATTGAATACTTATGTTATGATTCCTTTGTGGTTACCAAACTAAGTTTTTATCAGTAATGTTTTGCCTCATACTTGTGATACTAAGCATGACTTTAGATTTTCCCAAAATATTGACTTGAAATCATTATCATAATCGTCATCATCATCATCATCATCATCATCATCATCATCATCATCATCATTATTATTATTATCATTATTATCATTATCATTATTATTATTATTATTATTATTATTATTATTATTATTATTATTATTATTATTATTATTATTATTATTATTATTATTATTATTATTATTATTTATTATTATTATCGCATTATCGAGGACAAAGAAAGTTCCAAGTCGACGCGACTACTGGTCATTTAGCCAGGAGTATCAGTTTTGCAGCGTAGAGTGAAAGGAATACACCCAATATTTTAAGTAGCTTTGGTATGGAAGATGACGTACGTTTTTTTTAACAGATTAAAACTTTCTTCCCTCACGCACAATCAACTGACAAATTATTCCTAAGTATTTGAAACTGGACACTCCTACTTTGAGTATTGATGACTCCCTTATTAACATATACTTGCAACCTAAGTTTTAGAGACTTATTCCTCTACAATTATTTTGAGATCATAAACATGACTAGGATCAACACTGATTTTAATTATGTCTAAATACAACTAATTTAATTTTAATATTTGTATTTTCAAATTTCACTATCATACCGTGATCTATCAATATTGAATACTTTTAGTTTGCGGGAAAAGTTTTCCAGCAAATTGTCGGCATTCCAATGGGTACAAATTGTGCACCTCTCTTGACTGACTTTTTGTATTCATATTAAGCGGAATTTATACAGTCTCTGCTCTCCAAAGGAAATAAACAGTTAGCATATCAGTTCAATTTTGCTTACAGGTATATCGACGACGTCCTCTCTATAAATAATTCAGAATTTCAGAATTACCTCGACCAGATGTATCCTGTTGAGCTTGAGATCAATGAGACGACAGATTTACCTGAATTTACACCTGTCGATTGGAAAGGATGGTCAAGCGGGTAAAGTTTTCCAACAAATTGTCGGCATTCCAATGGGTACCAGTTGTGCACCTCTCTTGACTAACTTTTTGTATTCATATTAAGCGGAATTTATAGTCTCTGCTCTCCAAAGGAAATAAACAGTTAGCATATCAGTTCAGTTTTGCTTACAGGTATATCGACAATGTCCTATCGATAAATAATTCAGAATTTCAGAATTACCTCGACCAGATGTATCCTGTTGATTTTAAGATCAATGAAACGACAGATTTGCCTAGATTTACACCTGTCGATTGGAAAGGATGTTCAAGTTAACACCCCCTTTATGACAAACGCGACGATTTCAATTTCCATATCACGTTTCTAAGTAACAATATTCCATCCTCTTGTGCCTTTTCACGCCGGCGATTTCATTCCACAACTTATACGTTATGCCAGGGCATGCTGCTCTGATGAATATTTTATTCTAAATATTTTAGCCAATAAACTACTTACACGAGGTTACGTTGTTGAAATCGTCGTTAAAGAAGTTTTATAGTTGTTATGGGGATCTTGTTCAACAATATGAAGTCCCCTTCTCGGGAACATTAGATAGTATTCTGGAGCACGACCACAGACATTGACTCTCTTTCGCCAATCATATATATATATATATATATATGTATATATATATATATATATATATATATATATATATATATATATATATATATATTATATATATATATATATATATATATATATATATATATATAATAACTGATGTCAATTTCACCGAACTTGGCCTTTTCACTGAATTCGACAGGTATCCTATAACATTTGCGACGGGTGTGGCATGCTGGCATAGGACGCTGACTCCTTCCAGACACCTGGTCCTATACCGTTTAGGATTCGCATCTATTCATCATGTTGAGACTATTTACATATTTAATTTGTCGTATTCTAATGGACTTGGAGTTTCGATTATCCACTGGTACTTCTTCATTTTTACTTTATGTTAATTGCCATCCAAACTTCCCATAGATCATTCTGATTTTTTTAGAAGGAAGTGGCTAAGTCCTCATCTCTGGATTCCTAGGGATAATTTTTACGTTTTGTTCATACATCTTTTGTTCCTTTTGTTCCTCGGTTACCCTTTGTCCGGACCATGTCTTTGTCATTTCTCCACCATGGCTCGCCACATTTGGTGCCACCCTGGGCAGATCAAGTGTTGTGTACAGAACGCTGGCCCCTCCAAACCTTATTTCTATAGCTGTTCACCTCTGTTATGGTACTCTATAAAATTTTAAAAGACCATGATTATTTACAATGACATTTTACAATTATCATCTATATGCAAATTGTTTCTTTAACCATTTGAAATTTGCAATATGCGTGGTGTTGACTGGAAAAGGAAATAAATTCAATTATATCCGGGTAGGGTTTTTTATATTCTTTCCATTCCATGTCTCCATTTGCACCATCAAGCCTAATCCAAATTGAACTGACAAATCATAGCAGAATTTTAATCTTGGTCTTTTGTAGTGACATTATGAGATTAAACTGTAATAACTTATGACTGACAAAACGCCGGAGCCGCTTCATCTTTTCACAAGGTTTATCATACGGGTGTACTACCTGCTGACAAGGTCGACAAGTGCGCTAAAACACGTTGGAAATATGAATGCGTCTGATGAGCAGAATCGTGATTTGAAACATGTCATAAGTCACTCTTAGATACCAGACCTCTCTCACGACGACATTTACTAATTACTCAGAGTACAAGGACTGGATATGAAAAACAGAGATCGGGTATCTTTTGAAGTTAAAATGTCTAAAAGACAAATTACTCTTCAAAGGGAATCGTTGTTAAATCTTGAATGTGTTACACACTGATCGAATGTAGTGTAAAGATGATAAATTTTATCAAATATCAGTAGAGATACGTTCAGATGTTATCGAACCGCGGGTGTTTAAACGCCTGAATTCATATAAATGACCTCGTGTACGGAGCTATTGAACCCAAGTTATTGTACAGTAGCAACACATTAGGTAACAAGATCTACACAATATCATACAGAATTCACGCGAGGCTTCCATTAGAAAAGGAACATCAAAATATGAGTTCTTAACTAATTTGTCTGTTTCACCTTTTCGTATTATTGGCATTTCATTTGTGTGAAAATTAAAAATATAATCGTTGTAATGTAATCTATTCGAAACTATGGCCCTTATCCCGTCGTACAAATAGTTGTGTTGAAGAGATATCAGTATGTACTTAAGTAAATATACTGATTACTTGCTGTGAATGCAGAAATAAAACACAAGAAAAATAAAAAACGTATTTATCAAGTTGAAAAAAAAATCAAAATAGCTGATATCTGGACACTGTAAAAATACTGGTAAATTAGTTAAATAGTTTTCATGTGGTATTGTCCATAGCTGTAGGGGACGCAAGTCGTGGTTTTTAAAACATGATGAAATGTAGGCCTGGATACTTTATGGATTCAGAGCATTGATGATTTTGAAAGAATGTATGCCGTCATTTGTAATTTTGAATTTAAGAAAATGGCGCTTCTTAATAGACCATTTCCGAGTTGTCAGATTCCGTTCAGTTTCATCACAATAGTTTGTACTTAGACTACGTGACGTCATCTGAAAGTTGGGCAAGGTCGATTCATGTTATCTAATATATTCATTGACGATATTCGGTGATATCTTATTTCACTTCATCTGCTAGGAATTAATTCTAGTTAAATTATCTTTCCTGTAAATATGTAAAGTGTCATCACTTTCCTGTAATCAAATATTCAAATCTAGCACCTATTCATAGAGGCGATAAACTGCTTATTCGGAATATAGTGATCCCCTACTTTGCTCTATAAAATCGCACTCTATTATGACGAACACATACAGGTCAAAACAGTCTGTGATGGTCAATAACCACAATAACAAAGTCATCAGTGTCAGATCTGACTTGCGTCAAATATATACTACAATCGAGGCGAAATGAATCATAATTGAAACCTCTTCACATCTAGGAAGTACTAGACCTCTATCACCTGGTTATTCTGTTTACCTCCCCAAATACTCTGATATTCCAATACATGCTCAATGCACCATCATTTTAAAGATGTCAAACTACAATCTGAAAATCCGATGTCAAGGAATCGTATATGAATCAAGCAATTTCAAGCCTATATACTGTATAACTGTATATTTTCGCATCTGGTTAATTTCGCCCATTTAGATATACAATTTATTCGCCCTTTCTTAAATTCGCCTTAAATTATCACATTTAACGTGGATTAGATGTATGTCCAGTAATTCCTACATGGGCGAAAGCAGCGAAAATTAAACATTTTCCTGTATATATATATTTTTTTTTAAAATACAAAATTTTATTTTCTGTAATGTTTAATGGTGATGATGGTTGTAAATCCGCTTATACCGATTTGGAGAAAGAATTGTACTTTTATGTGTGGTGTATATGCAGGTCAACAAGAGATAATCACTATATCACTGCATATTTATCTACCTTTGGTTTGGATTTGTTTTATTTAGATCACTGTTGTCCTAATTCTCCTGTTTTTCTGGAGGGTTTTTTTGTTTTGTTTTGTTTTTGTTTTTGTTTTTGTTTTTTGTTTTTTTGCGATTTCTAGACCGATAACTGTTGACATCTATGCCTAATGCTAGTTTGGATTGAATGGAGTTGTTTCGGGACGAAACTATTACCACGTGAAATTAACACATTTTTTTTACTTTAAGGTAATTAGTTTCCCCTTTTCTGAATCATAAGAAAACCGCAGCAAATTTCCATTTGAAATCTACCAGAGAAATAAACAGCTACGTAGTTACCATACGACAACGTAAACTCTATATTCTCATAGGTGCCGAGCATAGGTCAAACTTTGAAGCCCTTCACCGGTATTGGTGACGTTTCTATATGAGTGAAAGATTCTTCAGTGGGACGTTAAACAACAATACAACCAACCAAGCAACCTGTGGATTCAAGGCTGATGTACCGGCTACCAGGGATATTTACTACTTCACTGCACATGATCCCACCTCTGATTTTCAAGAGACTCCTTAAAGTTTAATACTTTGGTATATTTACTTTTTGTAGTATGTCATGACGACATTATTAACATTTTTGGAGAATTCTTTTTCAAAGTTCACCCGCACATTGCTGTTATGTTCAATGACTATTAATTCTGTTCTTTTCCCTATTTTAGTGAATTTGCCATCTTCATTGTTAATAAGTTGTGAGTACTAATAGTTGATATCTATACCTCTAAGGTACAGATACGAGATTTTCTTTTTTTATTACTCACTGGGATCAAATAAAATATCCTTTCTTTCAGCGTTAAATAATTACTATATTCTGGTGGACGATTTTAATATTACTCGCAAAACAAAACTTGCCTGTCTGTGTTCGAAGGAGGAAAATACGTTTACCTTTGCTTCACAATCATTTCACATAGTGGAATACAAACTGTTTGTCCAAGGCTGCACAAATTTAGATATTAGTTTGTTATTGTAGAAATCAATAATTCGTACAAGAAAACTATTACTAAATCTAAGATACCAAAGCATAAATCTTCAGGATGTCCAGGATACATATACAAATCTGGTGAATATTGGACTAACACTGACCTCTGGAAATACAGAGATGGGTATAGGAGCCATGAAGGAGTAAGCACCCTCCACTGTTGACTATCACACCCGCTTCGAGTCGAATTAAAATGAATTAGAAGGATTTATCAAGTTGTATGAAAATGATGTGATAATGGCGATAAGCATGTGAGAAGTAGGCATAAGCTACACTCTTATTTACAAGAGTAAGTGAAAACTAAACAAAGAAACATTTCCAAAACATCTCTAACCAGGTTTTACTTTATATTTCTGTGCTGATTTTGTCTCTAGGTAGACATCAAATAGAAATAAAATAACAGTTAAAGATAATGTATTTTGATATTCATCAGGACAGTGAACCGAAATGCCAATGATGGCCAGCCACATGGTTTGTATCTGTTATTTTGTTTTTCCTTTATTTGATATTGATTTGTCGTTATGTACGTCTTTGTTAAAACTGCAGATTGTCCGCGATTAGTACTGATTTATACACAGTAAATTCCTCGTCTCGCGAACGTTTACACGCCGTTTATTGCTGTTTATCAATTGCAGTCTGAATGTTATGCTTCGAAAAAAATCTCGAATTAATAGTTTTAGACAGATTCCAACACGCTGTTAATTCTGTTATTGCTACATTATAAAACATGTTATCAAACTCTAATCAATAACAACCTGACTACATTTAGTGACCCTTAAACCTATCGATTTAAAATGGTCATTATATCATTATAAAGTCTTTGAAAACGATAAATAATTACTAATATTGAATCTGGAAAAAAACATCCATACAATTTATTAATAAAACGAAGTTGTATTCTATATATTAATGACGCTGTTTATTATAATTTTTTTAATTCTTTATAACGCGAGGTCCGTTACTGTAATATCCACAGGGACATTAGGAACTACGATCGCTAGATGTACACCTGTTCCTTACTCTGTACCCGTCTTTTAGAGAAACAAAATATCAACGAAATAAAAAAGAATGATATGTATATAAAACAAATTTGATAAGACAACGGAAACAGACTTTATGCTATCATAATATACTGAGATGAACACATTACTGGTCATTAAGCGAAAGGTTTAGCTCTATCAATTTATTTGAAATAAAACCGATATTTCTATTGGGCATGCTCTTCTTATGAATGTTTTATTCTGAGAGCGAAACGACTCGACAATAAACTGCTTGAACAAGGTTATGTTATTGAACGCTTGAAATCGTCGTTTAAGAAGTTTAATGGTCGATACGGGGGAAACACTCTCTTATTAGATGTATTCTGGAGCACGGCCACAGACAGTGACTCCTTTTCGCCAACGTGACCGAACTTGACCTCTTCACCAAACTTGACCTTTTACGAATTTGACCCGTTCATCGTACCATGGAACATTTGCGAACGGGTTTGGCATGCCAGCAGAGGATGCTGACTCCTCCCGGACAAGTCCTATCCCGTTTGGGAAATTGTTCTTCATGTTGAAACCATTGATCTAATTTCTAATGGACTTGAGCTTCGAATATTAATTGGTACTTCTTCGTTTTTACTTTGTACGGAAAATATTTGGCGGATAAGCACCAACCGATAAACTATATCCATGCCAAATTGTTATTTCATGGAATATGTACAATATACATTTGTGAATAAATTTATCCGAAATTAGATGAAAAATGATTAGGGTAAATTGGAAAACATTTGATAGCATACACGTATAACAAGGTGAACATGTAATCCATAAATATAAGTACATTTGAACAGTCATGGCAACGTTAGGTCACATTATGTTAAAGTCTGTCATTTTCAAATAAAGAACACAGGGAAATATATTGATACCTCGTAACATATTGGAAATATTTAAATTTCGCGTTGAAGAACATGGACAAGTTAAACTTGTATTTATGCCATGTTCTTCGACACTAAATTTAAATTTCGCAGGTTTTCGTTATTTACTCGTTTATATTCTAATGGACTTTCGATCATCAATTGGTATTTCTTCGTTTTTACTTATAAACTAACAACTGGTGTGATTCGTCAACACGCGGATATCTATTTTTCTTTAACAACTGCTTCCACTTTTGGATTTTCCCGGTGTCATATTGTGTCGTCTGCTCCTTATCGTTATATAACGTCTTTTTTTTTAGTTTTCACTCTTGTTAATCATTCTTTCCAACATCATTCTTTGGGAATGCATTTGTGAAATTTGAAAATCGCTTTTCTATATGCATGATATATCACGTGAATGCTACAAGCACATGTCAAGTAAAATACACATAATGAAACTTTATAAGACAGCAAATGAAAGTATGAAAGACAAATTACTTCCAATACTCCTGCAACGATATCATCTATCACTTGTAAAACGTGTAAAATGTCACCGGAAGCTGAATATAACATGTAAATGTTAAACTACATCCGTGAACAGTAAAAATCATATCAAATGAGTAATTAATGACCTTGTATTAGATTATAGATCCATTTTTTTCAAAATGACGTCATACTGTCTCATGTTATAGATTTGTAAGTTGACAATCAGCAAAGAAAAAAATTATTTTAATGCATACGGCCTCAAGAGCAAACGCACCTACCCTGCCTAGATTTTCATTCAAATTAATTTTTCAAATCTCTGTAATGTCATGGCACGTTATATGAATGACAACACAAATAATTATCCCTTCAGTTGCATTAAAAGTGGTGGTCAGTAAAACAGGGAGATCTATCAAATTAAAATCATATTTACGTGTTAATACTCATTTGCTGGTCAGCATTGTTCTACTTATTTTGTTTTGTAAATATCGGATAGGTCACAAGGTGGAAATAATTTTAAATACTCATGAGGAGATACAACGTGGATATATCCTTGTGAATTATAAAATCGATAATTTGGTCTCAGGTAAGCGCATTCCAATACTTGTTCGAATATAATACATTAAAGTAAGAATAAGGGATGCTAATAACTGTCTTGTTTATGTGTTGCCTTCGCTGTAATTACAGAATATTATTTCACTTTCAACTTTGCTCGAAGATTAAAGAAAATACAGGTAAGTGTTAGCGACTACGTACTTTTCTTGGTACTGTTTTTGTTACATGTTAATACCGTAACACAGACACAGTGACACAAGCATTGTGCATTGTAGCTGGATTGGGAGTACGTTGCTTTTGCTAATTTTTAAATGCATTGGTCGTAAAAGGTAAGTAAACGCAGTAGAAACTAGAATATCATTTACCAAGTATGTCATAAGAAAACCCTTTTTAATAATTGTATGTGGAAATATGCAGTAGCGAATTAGTAATGATGTTTTTATTGTGATTTTAAATTATACAGGGCTGTTGATCTACATTTAGAAATCTCTGTGATGAGTTTAATTACCGTATTCACGTGTTCGTCCGACTGTATTCAGCTTATGTCTGAATACCTGATACATAATGCATTGCTTTGCCTAATTCTATTATAGTTATCGCCAAGTAGTTTGTAGTAAGCAGTAGACAATAAATAATATTGCCACATACCCTTTTCATGAAATGATATCAATAATACACGAGCAAGGTTGGAGCTGCAAATGTTTGATCGATCCGTCTACAATACATTGGAGCACCTAGCAGGTGCCCTACAGCAAAGAATAGACTATTTTCATTAGATCAATTGAAAACGCAACCACTAGTTGCATTATTAACTATGGCAGCATCCTATCACTGCATTACGTCAAGAACCTTTGTCAATCACTCCCGAGATCACCCGATAAACCTCTGGTATTTTCTTGTTTCAATCACTTTATACCTCGTGATTTTCACATAGTTCATACTGCCATCAATGTTTGATTGAAAAACGCAATCACATTATCAGAATTCACAGTCAGATCTTGTCAATCAGTCAAGCAGAAAGCAATGAGCTGCAATGAGTATGCGTAGGGTACATGCTAGATTTATTTCATTGTAGCAATGCAAAAAATGTTATTTTACACGATAGTACAGCGGCCAACATGAAGATAAAAAAGTAAGTCATTTTTCTTTAGAGCAATTTTATATGTATCAAAACGATATTCAATTATCTAATCGTTTTTCATAAAACATTCAAATTAAATTTTTATCAAATCTTAATATAGAGACAAATTTAATCTACATTTTATAGAATGAGGAAACATTAATATTACTACATATAACTGTTTAACATTCACACACACTGTACTTTTTATCAAGTTTTTAATTGTAATATACTTGTTCCACAATACTTCCTATAATGATTTGTAATCTCTTACTCACGTGATAAAATTGCTATCGAAATATATCAAAATTACATATCAATAGCTTTGTGAAACATACTACTTATTTTTGCTATCATATTAAATCATATGGCGTGATTGTGATAATATATAGATATCTCAGAATATTGGTACAAATCTGGTAAAAAATAAACAAACACTGATCTCTGGAAATCTAGATGTGATTCATTACATTGAATAAACAAAGTCAATGATCTTGTCAATAATTATTATACAAACTCTACAAATATGTAATGTAAATTCATATCTGTATTCAATACTTTACTTTGTGATGCACATGCATTTCTTTTTTTTTTTTTTTTTTAGTTCTGTGCGACGTGATATCACGGCATCCGGTATTGTTAAATCTCTTTGACACAAGTCCAAGCTCTACCCTATCTATTAGTCAACACATGCGCGATTTCTATTCCATTCACTACGACATGATACAAGGCTGCACTATATCTGAGATATCTTTGTTCAACAATCACTTGTTTATGTTGCCATGACATTCATCAACACATTTGCAATACCGTTAAACAACCATTCCCACAATAATTTTCTTTGAACTTGAAATAATGATTCCCATTTTGCGTGCAAAGACTGTAAATCAAGCTGTATCTCGGATGTCATGAGATGTAGCAATTCCAGTCCAAAACTTATTCTTATTTCATCGCCAACAGTGTCATATCAAAGTCTTTCTATAAAATCAGCACTTAATTGCCTAGCAGTATAGACTTATTGAGGGAATCAGACAGATTAGTTATGTTGCAGACAAATAAATCCAAACTTAATGAAATGCTAGTAATACATATCACATACTTTTATTTAAATCACTTAAGGTATTTTAAAAGCAATATTTAAATAATAATAATAATAATAATAATAATAATAATAATAATAGAGTTTTTTGCCTCAGAATACTAAGCAGTAAGTGCCATAGGTGATTTCTTTTTGTTACACTGTGTTTATTCTTTTTGTATTTTCGTTGATTTCTTTATATCATTATATCGAAATGATAATATTTTTTTATGTTAAACATGGTGAAGCGATCGATCGACCAAGGGAGAATAATTTCTCACCTTAGCGATTAAAGTACTTGCATTGATCTATTTTCTTGCTAATAAGCTAAATAGACGAGAATTTTTACGACATTATAGAAAAAATTAAATGTAAGCTATGGTAATGTGACAATATCGGTAAACTTCTTATAGATTAAAAACATAGGATCGTATTGCATCCAATAACCAGTAAGACGACCGACAGCAGACGTCACACAAGATGACACATATGTACAGAACCTGCAGACGATAAAAATATGTATATGCTGGTTCTTTTGACCTGGTACATGTCCTTCCTTACAGACGATGTGATATATAATGCTGGTTCTTAAATACAGCAGATGAAATACAGTAAAACTTCTTAATAATGCCCCTCGTTTCATTTGCCACTTCGCTTTACGCCGCAACTTTTGAAAGTCCACTTTTCCAATTTGCTCTATAATTTCATTTCAGGTTTCCCTCAGCCTATCGTTAACCCCATTATAGTGGCAAATTTGGAGTGAACAACTGGTAGCAGTATCACGAAGTTTTACTCTATGTACTATTGTTTCTTGAATGCAAGAAAAATACTGCTGCTGGTTCTTAAATGCAACCCATAAAATATCTGCTGTTGGTTCCACAATAAAGACAAAAAATACTTTCTGCTTGTTCTTAAGTATAACCGATAATACACCTGTTTATGGTATTGTATTGTATTGTAATTTTACGTCCCATCCAAGAATCTTTCACTGATATGGAGACGGAATCAAATGCCGGTGAAGGGCTTCAAATTTTGGCTTATGCTCGCGACTTACGGCCATTGAGCAGTGAGGGTTCTTTAACGTGCCGACACCTACTGTGACACGGGACCTCTGGTTTTACTGTCTTATCCGAAGTACAGGAAAAGCCAGCCGCCTCCGCCGAGGCTCGAATCCACGACCCTGTAGTTGCGAATCGAGCAGTCTACCTGATGTTGTTTTTTTAGATACAGTTGTTGAAATACCTGTCGTTGTTTCTTCAATAAAGCAAAATTACCTCCTGATGGTTCTTAAATATAGTTGTGGACATATCTGTTGTAGTAGTTGCAATACCTGGTATTGTTTCTTAAGTGCAGTAGATAAAACACTTCCTGTTTCTAAAATATAGCCGATAAAATACCTGTTGTTGGTTCTTAATTACAGTTGATTAAATACTTGCTTTTGGTTCATAAATACAGCTGATTAAAAAACCTGCTGTTGTTTCTTAAATACAGCTGTTGAAATACCTGCTGTTGGTTCCTAAATAAAGTTGATTACATACATGCTTTTGGTTCTTAAATACAGTTGTAAAAATACCTGTCGTTGTTTCTTTAAAAAAACAAACCAAAATTACCTCCTGTTGGTTCTTAAATATAGTTGTTGACATATCTGTTGTAGGTTCTGAAATACAGTTGCTGCAATACCTGTTATTGTTTCTTAAGTGCAGTCGATAAAATATTTCCTGTTGGTTCTTAAGTACAGGCGATAAATTTCCCTGATGTGTCTAAGATAAAGCGATAAAATACCTGTTGTTGGTTCTTAAATACAGCTGATTAAATAATTGCTTTTGGTTCTTAAATACAGCCGATAAAATATCTCATGCTGGTTCAGATATACAGCTGAAAACAAAATGCTGTTTTCTTACATACAACGATAAGATACATCCATCTGTTCTTAAATACAGCTTGTGAAATACATGTTGTAGGTTCTTAAATACAGCTTGTGAAATACATGTTGTAGGTTCTTAAATACAGCTTGTGAAATACATGTTGTAGGTTCTTAAATATAGCTTGTGAAATACATGTTGTAGGTTCTTAAATACAGCTTGTGAAATACATGTTGTAGGTTCTTAAATACAGCTTGTGAAATACATGTTGTAGGTTCTTAAATACAGCTTGTGAAATACATGTTGTAGGTTCTTAAACACAGCTTGTGAAATACATGTTGTAGGTTCTTAAATACAGCTTGTGAAATACATGTTGTAGGTTCTTAAATACAGCTTGTGAAATACATGTTGTAGGTTATTAAATACAGCTTGTGAAATACATATTGTAGGTTCTTAAATACAGCTTGTGAAATACATGTTGTAGGTTATTAAATACAGCTTGTGAAATACATGTTGTAGGTTATTAAATACAGCTTGTGAAGTACATGTTGTAGGTTCTTAAATACAGCAGATATGATACCTGTTGGTGGTTCTGACTTACGGATGATGCATTTTTTACTGAGCCGTAATTAAATTAAGATGATGCACTATGTGTCTCTGATTCTTACTTACATACGATATCCTAGCTGTTTCTTATTTAGAAACTACAGAATGTTTGTTTCTTGTCCTTTGCCTATCGATGCAATTTGTATTTGATGCCACAATGTGTAATCTTGGTCCTTAAACAGACTGCACAATACCAGTTACTGGGTCTTATTTAGAGACGAATATAATGACATTAGCGGAGGATAATTTACAAACGATAATTTAAAAGCGATATACTATCCGTCCTGGTTCTTCCTTTTTCATATCACTTGTGCGAAACAAATTAATTTAAGACAAGAACCGGAAATAACACCAAATATAGTATTGCATTAGACAATTAAAATCATTATGAAGTCAGGTCCAGGGAGAGGTAGTCTATTATTTAAATAGTGTTTGGAAGTTTGAACACTTTCAAAAAATGTAAAAACAAAAAATAAGAACCATATCAGTTGCGATTATTAGTATTGCATACTTACGTAAACAGATATCAGATTTAGAATTAAACTCTAACGTGATCTATTACGTTTTCTTTCTAAATTGTAAAGTTAACATGTCTTATAACACAGTATCTATTTAATTTACATACATTCAAAATACTATAATAATTAAAATTCACAAAAACAACATACATTTCAGATATTTATCTTGGAATTTTCTTAAACGAACCCTCAGAAATTTGAGAAGATTTGGCATTTTACTAGGATATAACTACGTCAATATACAGTACTACGATATAACCTTCTAATGTAAATGTCAGCAAAACACTGTAGAACATAAATCATAGCATTAATTAAGTTGACAATTTATGTTAAACAGTATAGCACTTTATAACAAACATAATGATGTCAATGTATTCATTTTTCAAAATCATACATTTCAACATACAAAAATATATACGTGTATTTGCCTTTATTAAATGACGTAGAATGGTTACAAAAGCTAGCTGACATTTATACATACGTTAATGGTGTTTAATGGTGTTTAAACTGCATGTTGTACAAGAGCAGATTTATTTCTACATAATGATGAGATCGAAATGTGTTGGGTATGAACGTACATAAAATATGTAGAAGAGCTATAAAATCATCGGTGAGTGCAATTCACAAACTTTATTGCTACTCTTTATCATATGTGATACAATCTTCGTATAGCATGTAATGAAAACGTTATATTTTATATGATTGAAATTTTCTCATGCATTTTTCCGTCTCTGACAGTGCGTTAATAAATATCTAAATGATAAACATTTACTTAATTTGCCTTTGTGGGCCATTGTTTTGACCTTTATAATACAATATTGACCAAGGACGGATCTCGGTATAACAATTGTCCGAACAATGTAGTGCTAAAATATATATATCATCACCAAGTCAGTTCTTCTTAAGATTTAATGAACCCTAATAATTTATTGGGAGCTGTACATTTCATCATTAAATTTCGCAAATCTAAAACGAAAATAGATTTGTTTGAGAAGTGATATTTAAATTATACTTTTAGTCTGTGTGACAAGCTCGTTTAAGAACATAGAGTCGTCATACTTTGATATCTGAGATATTTCTATATTTATACCGTATTACATAGTCCACTGCTTATATCAGAATCGAACGCCAGGTAGAATTGGGTAGAAGCGACATCGCTGGTCACTGCATTACTTTCAACTGACAATATATAACACTCTAGATATATGTTATAATGAGCTAAAAGACGGACACTAGTGTTTAGATACTCGTTATTGTGGGGCTAGGACCTGCAGATAACTAAATTAAGTGAAATAGGACCTCGGGAGAGAGGAAATTGAACTTTTAGTGTACTATATACATGTATATAGAACTACCGACAAAGATGGATAAATGAAATGATTATTGTTACACATAACTAGACAGGGGAGGTAAAAACAAATAAGGAGAAATAAATTAGGCAAACAAGTAAAAGTATTATCCGTGCGATATTGATATTTTCTTATACCTGTGCTGGTACTGGCCCATTAGTCGGCCAAAAATAACATTTTTGGGCGAAATTTTTCCTTGTAATATGTTAAAGCGATATGAGCTGTCGTAGATGAAAAATAACATGCCCATTTTATGTAATATTTTATCACGGTTTTATCCCAAAGAGGCAATCTGGTGGTTAGAATAACAAATGAATGCGTATAATTGCCCCAAACTTGCCAAACGTAACCAGTAATATTTGTTCGATATCGTTCTGGCAATTACACGTTAACTTTCGGTAATTCTTACGAAGATTACCGAGTGTCCAATATCGACGTGGTATTTGAAGTTAATATATATTCATTTCTTATTACCCTTTGCGTTTTTTCTCGTACATCATCATTTCATACCTAAATCAGACAAAGTTGGTCTTTTCCATCGTTTCAAAACATTCGTTTCTGAAATTGTCCACCAGTCGAGTATATCGGGTGATCTCGACCAATTTTTAACTCGTGCCATTGCATACACGGTTTTATCATTCTTGACAGATATAAACTACCCAACTCAACCGGACATGACGGCACGATTGTAAAACATGAGGTACGCATAATTTTCGAAGTTATTTTGTTTAGATTTTGGGCAATGTCAGCATTCATTTTTGGTAACATTCAAGACTGGAAAAGTTTCTTTTAGTGACCTGATATTTTTATTCATATATTGATCCGATTTGTTTCATGTACTTAAAATAGCAATGAATAGAACATATTTTACATAATAATGTACCTTTCAATATAATCACGTCCTGTATTTTAAAAGTTAATATAAAACACAAAAATCGACCGACTTCAACACACCCAATTGTGTCAAGAGCCGAGGTTGCTGATAGATCGAGCGCGTAAACGACCGATATCCTCCTGACCAAATTACGAAACACATTTAATATGGCGAAAGAGTTTATCTGAAAGGTCTTTGCATACGGAAATACAGCCTAATTTTTTAAAGTACTGGAAAAGTTGAATTCTAATAAACCAAATAACTCAGAAAAGAAGATCATTTACAACGTTTCACGTGTTTGATAATGTATTTGAACACACATTTTACATATTCTCATCTATATGTCATGGGACAAAAATCATCATTGTGACAGCTTATATCAATTTAAGCTCTTACTTTTATATTTGTACAATATTTGATTTGGTCTTGTGTGATAAAAAAATGTTATGTAACCAAATTATATGAGTGGCTTGAAGCCATTTTTGTTTATGTGTTCTGGGCCGGTAGTCGTCTGCATTCTGGGTGTTCTCGGTTGACCACAGGGTCGTTTTAAGTTGAAAAATTAATTAAATGAACCTTGGGTATGGAATAGAATATTTCCTCATACAATTGTAATTACGCACATTTCTTCAGATTTAATTCCCTAAATAATTTTATTTTCAACCCTGTGACATAACTTCTCCAACCAACAGAAGCAGACACTGGCCAAGCTTATTTTTTTCGATTTTTGTACCCTTCTGATTGAATACGATTACCAACAGCAGACGACTGAACTTAACATATATCACAAATTGTGTTCTATAATACCGAATGCAAATAATAACCGACAACTGGTCCGTACCAGTAGAGATGTAGATGGAGGCTTTTACATGTGTCACAATTAAAAACTAAATGTAATCTGAATTGCCTATACGTTAACAGGGCCACTAAAACCAAACTTTGTAAATAATCCGATTTAAAGGTGTCTATCGCCGTTATAAAATGGTTTTGTGTTTAATCTTGTGTTGTTTTTTTATATTTGAAGACACATCTTTAAAATGTGTAAATTACGTAATGAAAAATTGTTCATGTATCAAGTCGAAATCAAAGAGAGTTTGGAATGTAGTAATACTTGTACTTTTGCTTCCAATTCATACTTCTGAGTCACTCGTCATAGTTTGACATTTAAGTCATTCATAAAGATCATTGCTTGCACTGAAATCGATATCAAAATTCAATACATTGAAATTCAAAAGCATATACGTGTACTTATATATCTCATACTTTTACAGAGTATATGCACAAATCATAAAGATAAACAGACCAAAAACAAAAACATATCTTATCATTCATATATATATATATATATATATATATATATATATATATATATATATATATATATATATATAGATATCTATATATATATATATATATCTATATATATAATATATATATATATATATATATATATATATATATATATACTTTATGCCTGGAAATTTTCGACCTGGTTATTTTCGCCCTAATCGCTCCAAAACACTATTGTTTCATGGATGGCATGTATGCTCGTACCTCAATTGTTTAGCTTTAAAGTTTCTTTTTCATTAAATTCACCCTCTGCTCTAAGGGTACTAATGTACGTTTTTTGTATAAAATAAGCAAATAAAAATCGTAATAGCTTTACTTGGTATGTTTACGGTGAGAGATTATAAAAAGTTTTAAATCATTATGATTTTGTACTCTACAGTTTATTTATGTTCACCAGGATGAAAGTGTTTATGATTTAGATAGATCTTAAAACGATAATTTTACGTCACTACATGTACCCTGACTCTATGTCATCTGTTTCATTAACTGTCAGATCGTATCTATAACTATAACCCTCCTTGTCGCTGTGTGAATATTGGAGTATTATATGATCAAACAAATTTGTGGCAGTTGGTTTTTTATTTTAATTTTTTGTTTTATTTGGTCATATGCTTTCTTGTACTTAATAATTACTCCTCAACATATTTAAATATTTATGGGGACAGTATGGCTGCATGGACTTTTGCCTTACACATCACCCAATATATTCAATATTATTATGAATGAAAAAACCTGTAGGGTAACAAAAATAACTAAATGAAACACAACACAACTATAAACTTAGATTTGATTTTGGTCTTCAAAAAGAAGAATACTTAATTATGTGTCTTTAGTTAGTTTTTGAATTATAAATGTTTCTCCTAACAAGAGAATAACACATTATCTTATATATAGACTTCATAGGAAAAACATGTAAGTTGCCTGTTTTTAACTTAAATCTTATATATCTCTTTATTTCTCTTTACAAAGTACACGAGCTGAATGCAAAAGATATTTTTTTTCTGAATCACAATCATGTTATATTTTCATCAAAAGAGGGGAAGTTACCTTTGATTTTGTAGAATCACCTATCTCCATGGCACCTGATCCGAGCTCTGGATTTCCACATGTGCATGTTTGTCCAAATGATCATCAAATTTGTATAGTTTGTTTCCTTAACATCCTGAAGATAAATACTTTGGTATTTGTAATTTCCTTGGTCCCATCCCGTTTGGGATTCGCAATTTTACGTCTTGTTAAGAACATTTGTACATCCAATTTGACGTATTCTAAGATACGTAGATTCCATGGGGATCTTCTCTAAAACTGCATATGTAATATGTACATGGTGAAACCATAATATCGTAAGAGGCTGATAACAATCAGGATTATCAAGGATATTTGCTAGGTGGTGTTGTTATCTTTCTCTAGATGAAGAATTTCAATTTGAATTTTTATTAACTCATATATTTTAAATGTAATACTTTTGGGCAAATTTAATGTGAAAAAAACAAACAATTGAAAACAGTATAATTCTGGGGTAACTAGTAGATGAGACCAGGCATATGGGATCAAATGGCACCACAGAAGACGATTATATAATTGAAATACAATATACAATGTAGTTTTTACACGAATTATGACCATAAGTGTAAATTTCAATTAAGTAAATCAATGTTCCATCGGATATTGATTTCTCGGACCTTGGAAAGGCGTATCTACCATTTCGCTAGGTCGGAGTTTATCTGTTCACACCCTATGTGCAGAGTACACACGCTACGAAACCACAATGAAATTATATGACAAAGGACTTCTATGTTATGATATTTCATTGCATAAAAAGTTGGTTCAAATTCATTTACCTACAGAAACATGACTGTATTTGATGTACGAGGTAAAATGATCGAACATGGAAGTATTGAGTAGAAAAAGAAATCTCAGTCACCGTAATAACATTCAACCAACTCAGATGATATTTCATTATCTACTCACAAACCCATGTAAGATTCTATTAATTTGTATTTACAAACAAGTTTTGCACCATAACGGCTTAACTTTATGTCAAATGTTAATACATGAAACAGTTCCTCGAATATTGCTAGCATGCATTTGTTCACTTTTTGTCAGTTATTTCCCTTTAAAAGTATATATTTGATAGCCCATGGTATTAGCAAAGACTCCTCCCTCGAGTCACCGACAAGCCTATAAGTTTTTTTATCCACCGTAATCTATGTAATATCCAATACTGAACAGAATAACTACATTATATTTGACAGCGGTAGCGAATTCTTATCTAAACAATAGAATTATTTTATTTGTAAATGTTGTGCCGGATTCAAAATAATAGTCTTGACATTTCGTTTATTTAGACATTTCGTTTATATTGTTTTGCTAGATTAGGAACATAATTGCATTGTACAGATATAATTGCAACTTAACGTTTTAAAAGGTGCATGCAGGTTTAAAGATTTCTTTATCTCAGGAAAAACCAGTTGAGTACCTGCAAATATTTATTTTAATCTAAAAGTTCAATACGGTAAGTGAAAATATCGCCGTTGAAATCTTCTGTTGAAAACTAGTAAACAATGTGCTGTATACTAGGTCCAGATTATTTCTGACAAACAAAAGTACCACCCCAGTCAATTTTGACAATACAAAGAGAAGAGAAAGCCTCGGGATCGGTGTTTCCCATCTGGTAATCATACTATTCGGGTTTGAAAGATTATGTGGGTTTATCGTTTGAGAACGGCACTAGTTTAGATTTTTAACGGGATAAAAGTCAAACTGTCAAAGCAATTAAATCATAAAGATTTAGCTGTTGATAGCTTCAAAGATCAATGGAATTATGGTGAAAAATTGCATAACAACGGTTTTGATGTAATCTGACCTCAGCTCCCCTGATACAAATGGTTTCAAATGTAAAAAGTGAAAGTCCCTTTAGGAGATTCGATGAAATAGGATTCGACAGACGAGACCCGTTTATCTGTTAAGGTTGTTGCTTAATAATACCTTAGATAATACAAAAAAGAGAAAACAATAATTCACTGTTGTCGGTGTTGGTAGGATTTGATTTCTTGTGTGTGTTTGTTTTAGTTCAGTGTTGCGTAAATACAAATTTATGTTAAATGTCAAAATATAAGAGTATATTATAGATTTCATCATTTTGCTTTATTGTGCGATTACAACAATTCATTGGTTAAAACGTGGTGTTCTTTTGAAACTTCAGTTGAGAGACCACGAAGCAAGATTCTGTGGACTAAAATGTTTCTAGTGTGATTGCTTTATTGGTCGCATATAAGTTCAGTGTACCTTTTGAATTTACAATTGTCTTGATATTTAAGATAAATTGTATCTAATTATATTATACCTCTTCATAAATTGTTGCGATTTCATTAGTCAATTAGCATTGAGTATTTTCAACTGACTCGATATTTATAGGGGGGGGATATTGTGTATATAGTAGGCTGATATTTAAAAAAAAAAAAATGAATGCGCGTACGCCTCGGTTTCTTCGAGCGAAGTAAAAAACGGCAATCTCTGTTGAGTATACCTTAATGTTGCTATACCGACTGAAATGTTAATATTCAAATTTATATAAAAATTATGTTATCCCAGATTTCATGGTGTATTTTTATATTTTAGCAAAATAATATATTCTTGAATAGAGTGGAGCGGTATAATATTATTTAAGATAACATCCCTGAGATGGTAGTGGAAATTGTCACCCCTTGAAAACCATTTATCAACCTCGACCTCGAATCGATTGACTGTGTATATTCTGAGGGAGGCAATTTCAACTACAGTACCCTCTCAGGAATGTTAGGTTTAAATAATACTTTATCTATCATATCAAACATCCATTTTGGTCATAGTGGAAGGGATTTTTTAAAGTTTGAATCATAATGGCAATAAAATCTCCATGAAGATCCATATGACGAGTAAATAGTCTTTTATCTATCTTACGCATTTAGTTTTTTAGTTTGATGGAAATTTTTATAATCGAAACGTTTTTCTTTTATCTAAATCTTCGTGTGCTGTAGATATGATCTAGGGAATACCAATACATGTATATGATTTTTACATGGCATATTTTTTGTTAATTTATATAAAAAAATCGCACATTTTCAACTGACGTTCGGGGTCACTCCTCATATAGTGATTATCATAATCAATACATATGCATCGGTATGTGTTATTTTAATCTCCAGATACCGGGCCAGGAGGTTATTTATACCGTCAGGTAGCTTGAGGATTGCGAGGATGTATAGATTTAATCACAAAATAATCTGTCTATAAACTTCTTATAATCTTTCAATGTAGATTCCATTGATAGCCGAAGGAGAACAAACAGGAATGAGCTACACAACACAACCATCTTTCGTTTTAAATATTTACTTTACCGCGCTAATATAAATTGATTTATCTTGATTGACAGCTGTTCGATTTCATTATTATTCATGTTCACCCACTAATACGCAAGATATAAATATTTGATGCCGAAGTTATGTAACAAGAAACTATGATATTGATAACTACTTGAAATGTACAACACTTAACATTTAAGAAATTATATGAGACATGACGCACTTGCATTGTCCGTTATTAATACTTCAATTCGTTTGAATCAAAGATAATCAAAGGAAGAACTTAGTCGAATTTCGCACCTTATACGTACAGCAGAACACGCACAACCTTAAAACCGGCAACTTTGCATTACTTTATTAAAGAAATACGTAGGCCTGAATATTCCGTCTAGACACAGACCGGCTGTCAGTGTTGAAACTGTTATTTCCATTGGTTCCAAACAGTTGCGTAAAAAATAAATGCACCACGGTGGGATAAAACACACTTTAAGACAGTGAATCATAAGGTATATATTTGTCAGTAGTTTAATTATGAAATTCCTCGGCACATGTTAAAATTCTTAAATTGATAACGCGAAACTTTATACATCTTTTCTCTCTGGATTTGAAACCCTAACTGATGATTAGAAAATTTAGGATCGTAAGGTGAAACACGGGAATTCTTTTTTATTCTTTGTGAATAACGCATTCAGCCTGTTGTCTGTCTGTTCACAAAACTTTACAGTAATGAAAATGGAAAAGTGATGGAAATTATCATAGCACCTAGTACGTCTACCGGTAATAGGAAATTATATCAAAAGTTATATCTAAAACAATCATGCTGTTTCGTTTCATTTTCATGACAAACAATAAATAATTCAGAATTTATTCCATGCATCCAGAACGACATCGAATGTAGCTAGGTTATGGATTGGACGGTTGCTTGAGTGATTACTATCGTGGAAATTTGATAAAGTACATCAGGTATTAAACTCACCATGGCTTTGAACTCATTTAGACACCTTAATTAGAAAGGTTCTGTAGATACGTCAAAATGAAATGGGTTTTTTTTTTGTAACAGTCGGTCAGTATATACACATACCATCAGTCAGCACGAAATCGTTGTAGCGTAGTTTGAGTTGAATCCTTCCTCTACAACGATCAAGTGCAGTCTGATGGTACGGATAGAAACAATTATATAGTTTTATGTTTATTAAATACCTTTATGCATTTGATTGTGTACACAAATTTAAAACCCATTCCTTTTTGAACGACGTCATCAAATATTTGGGATAAATGCAATTTCATTTAGAAAACTAGTTCCGGTTGAATTTCCGGATGCAGTGTAATACGACATGGGCTGTATAACTGTATAGTTACACAGGCATGTAATAAAAACGTATTAAATAACAAGAAGCCGAGTAATAAAAGTCACACTGAAAAGCATACAAACATAGTAAATCAACAAACACGGACCTCTGACGAACCATGAGTGAGATCAGGTGTACTGTAGGCGTCAACATCACCGGGCAAACGACCGGTTCATGGTGTGTTCACAGTCAGACTAAATTAAAAGCAAAATATTATACATTTTACCTTATAATTCCTGTTCACTTCTAAGGCTGATCGATAAGTCGTGTTCTCATTGTGATTATAAGATTCGGAATATGTATCTCTACATATGGGATTAAGACATCCCGCATATATTTGACAGAGGTATGTTTGAAATTATATCTTACAAACACACAACAGTACATATCATCTCCATAGATATTTCCGCCAGAGTTTTTATTGTCAGACAATAATTAAATGATATTTCATATAGACTGCTGGCCTTCCGCAACTAGAAAAATCCGCACATAATCAGTTAACAGTTCGAAAGCGGCTAAAATCTGCAAAACCAGTCATAGTTAAACTCGCGCGCGTGCGCCCGCACGCCCGCATGCACACACACACACCTACACACACACACACACACACACACACACACACACACACACACACACACACACACACACACACACACATTCTATACGAGTATTAAGGGACCAGTACCTATATTTCAGCATATGTCGTAATGGCGATTTAGTGCAACTTAACGCTGATTATGTGAGAAATTATCATTCTCATGACGGTGGAAATATACAGAAAATAAACTATATTCATGTATTATCACAGAATGATGATTTAGAATATTTTATTGCCAGTAAAAGCACTTGTCATCGAGTAAATACACATTATTTATCTATGCATTTCGGAACTTTGGTCGATTTTTTTATTCAACAATATATTTTCTTTTAAAATTGAGAGTGAATAAGTCTTTAAGTTACTAAGAATAAATGCATATATTGTTGAATAATTAGTTGTAAATTCAATTTGTGTAATAAAACTGACATTTTGAACATCTTCACGACAAAGTGGCTTAGGTGGAAATATAGACTTACTCAGAATGTTTTATTTATTTACCATACACTGTATATATATATATATATATATATATATATATATATATATATATATATATTATATATATATATATATATATATATATATATATATATATATATATATATATATATATATATATATATATGTATGTATATAGTGTGTTTGTGTGTGTATGTGTGTGTGTGTCTCTGTGTGTGTGTGTTATTTACTAATGTCCCTTAGCACAGAACAAATAGATTAGGCGGAAGCGGTAACATAGCTACCACGTTCTGGCTGAAGAGCCTACAGGCGAAAGCGCTAACAGAATAAAACCCAAATATATGACATTTTTCAAATTTATATATATATATATATATATATATATATATATATATATATTATATATATATATATATATATATATATATATATATATATATATATATTAAAGCTTCAGTGAGCTCAATAAGTCGGAGTTTCGAAATATAGACAAATTCCCGACAATTTTGTTATTCAACGCTACTTTTAATCATAATATAATTATTCTTTACTTCGAACTTTAATGGCTCTAATTTATTAATCATGTTTCGAATTAATTTTAGCCCTATTTCTATAAAAACATAAACATCCCTACTAATAATCAACACATTATGTTATCTAAGCAGAAAGAATATATATTTTAGTTTTGAGGATACCTGTATGCGTAGGACAGGAAAGATTAATGATAATAAATATGGCTTTCAGTATAAACACGAAATAACATAATCATTAGGACTATACATGTAGGTAAATATAATAGTCTAATAAATTGGAGGGGTGGGGGGGGGGGGCTCACTGACAAATTAACATATATATTCCACTTTCATCATTACAGCCATAAGTGTCAGTTTGTGCACCAGTGATATCATATGCTTTCATAACTTTAGCCAGAGGGTCTGGATTTAGACCTACAAATGTGTAGCCCAGACCAAAGTGACACAGATCACCACAGTGTACATGTAGACATGATATAAAGGGGAGGTAACTACACATCACAACAGAGTTGACAATGATATAAAGGGGAGGTAACTATATTTTCAATTTATTGGTAAATCGAATTAATTCTGAGAAACGTATATTCCATACTTCCTCTGAAAGCTACATTTCACTTTTATTTTAATGTCGATTTTTTTTTCAGAAGTTTTTTATCTACTTTAATAATAACTCAAAACAGTAAAGTAATTGCTGCTTTCCTTGTTTCTCTAGCGAAATGGAATATAATTAGCTCACATTTCATAATATACGACCCGAAAACAGTCTTGGTCTTGTAGCATAGACACCTCCAAGAATTTTCCCCGGAAGAACGGCCCCAGGTCCAACTTTCCCTCGGAAAAATTGGCCCAGCATAGAATCCCCCCTAGGAGGAATCAACCCTGGCCCAAAGTTTTACCCTAGAAAAAGGCACCCAATGTAGAATTTTCCCCAAAATGACATCAGCAATCTATCCTTTTCCAGTTCTATTACCAGAAATCTATCAATCCATATAAGCGAAAGACAAATAGATCAACTTTATTTTTGGTTAAAAAATAAAATAATTGAAATCGTGAAATCTGGTATCAAAATTCATTAAATACAAATTTTTGTCAACCTTTTTCATTGATGCTCTAAAGTTGAAAATAAGCAAATATTTTTTAAAACATATTTCCGATTTCCTAATGTTCGATTTGTTCGACCAATACATACTAAAAAATATTTTAATAATTATCGTATTTCTATTTATGAACATATATATATATATAGCATTACTCCGTTTCAGTCGCCTTCATACAAAAAAATAGTATCAATTATTCATAACCAAATTTAAAGTCTGTTGGGGCAGCGTGGATACCTCAAAACTTCAACGTCTACAAAATTAAATATTTTACTTTTTCAAAACTTCAAGAATGTCATGTCATTTTCATATTTAGACTGCATTATGTCAATCAATTTTTAAAAGCACATATATTTTCTATTTTTAAATCCGGAAACAAGAGGGGTGAATTCTACCCCGGGGCAGTTTTTCCGCCTAAGGGGAAAGTCTGTACTGACTTTGTGTTGGGGGTGGTGTAATATGCCGGGACGCTTTTTCTCCACATGGGGAAAAATCTAACCCGGGCCCGTTTTCCGGGGGGGAACTATGCGGGGAGAAAATCTATTCTACAACACCGGCCCTCACTTTCCTATTACATTATAGTTCTTTATTATCTATTTCGTTAAGATAGTAGCGGTCACTTTGTGGGTGAGATTGATATGGTATTGATTCTATTTAACGGTTCGAGTAGTTCTGACATTTTGAATTACATAAGTAGAGATTAGTGGGTGTCACGCTCCAGGTG
Source organism: Atrina japonica (assembly GCA_030159075.1). NCBI lineage: Eukaryota > Metazoa > Mollusca > Bivalvia > Pterioida > Pinnidae > Atrina > Atrina japonica. Next base: position 556,740 of record BROG01000104.1, on the reverse strand, counting down.
TATATAATTAATACAGGTGACGGAGAGATTGTTATCACTGTCCGCTTCAGATAAGATTGAAGTTATCCAAATATAGCAGACACATGTCAAACCAAAAGTAAAAGTTTTGCCGTTTTGTAATTAAACAGAGAACGCTTTACCCGTTATGAATGATTAAGTATGTATCTTTGATATTGATACCCGATACCAACCTGTGAGACGTTTTATTTATCGCTGATGATAAATATATAGCATATTACGTACTTCTTTGATAATTATTTGATATTATTCTATTTTTGTTTTAGTGAAAATAATGTCAGGTCCAGTAAGGTCGAATTAATTATAATTTGTAAACGAATAATTGCCAAACTTAGTTTCTCAAGCAATTTTCACAAAGTATACAGGAATTAAAGAAATTGTATGCCCGTGAATATTTCTTTTTGTTATTGAACACCAATCTAAGTAGTTAAAAAAGTATTTAAAAAAACAAAGCTAGTGCCCCTTTAATAAATGTACACGTATCATATGCAAATTTGTAAAGATTCTTACTAGAACAATGGAGTAGCTTAGAATTTTACGCGATTTTATAAATTGACTTTTTAGTTGAAAAAAAAAACGGATTTTAAATTTTACTGAAACGCGGAAAACGCAAGACCGAGTTGATAGAATCATGTCTTAATTTCAAAGTAATATTTAAACCATGATATATTATGCTTTACAATTCATTTGTTCGTGATTTTGAAATTTTCTTATCTCGACGAAAGTCAAGCGGTTCGAATTTATATGCATGTGCTCGGAAGACTGACGAGCATACCCAGGTCAAGCTATTAGTATAAGATGACTGCCATTACTTAGTGGACCCTACGTTATATCCAGTGATGTCACACTTGTATATTCAACCGAATGTAAAGGAAAATGGATTTCACATTCTTTATTTTCATTGCATCCATCTTTAAAGCATAAGGACTTGTAAGCACATATGTTTAACACGTACCGAGTAATCACGTTTCATGTCGAGACATCATTAAGTGATGTGTTTGAAGCCGAATCTATTGCAACCTCCACAATTAGATCATCCCTACATTATCTCGTTTTATGCAAATGAAGAGTTCGAATATAGAATTTTTCCCTTGTAAGTATTTGGTATAGACCTGAGTGTATGTAATTGTATACCAATATCGAATTAAAACATGACAACTACTTGATAAGAATTTTTCACGTCTTTCCACGAACATACAGGTAAATTAGCTTGGATGTTTATATTCACCTTGTCAATATCGATCCAGTAAACCTTAGCAATAAGGTAAATTGTACAACTGTCCTCTACCCACTCTTTATACTTGTCAGATGAATGGGTGCAGGGATTAGACGAAATGGTCCATAAATTATTAAACACGTTAGATAAAACTTTTGAGAGTATTGAGTATGCATTGATACACCCGTAGCTGACGTAACCACGTGTCATTGCATTGAAATACGACATTGATAATTCCGTTAGGTGATCCAAAATTTGGATCTTGATAACAAATATATGACTCTGGTTTAACAAGTTGCGTTTGAATACTTTACCGACTAAAAAGCTTATCCAATTTCAGATGAAAGTTAACAACAATGAGCTTTCACCCTTGAAAGTACAGCTGCGCGAGAGACAATCTCCTGCGTGTTAGCTGATTGGTGGCAACTGCGGTATGGATGAGTGAACACAGTCTTCTGTATGCCAGAAAAACATCGTTTATTTTCTTATGTACACCTGAACTAGTTAGACACTTGAAAATTATGAATTTGTTTATTTTCATTCAGGTTTACGTGGATTTATACAGTGAAGACCTAAACAAGAAGTTCCTGAAATGTATTGGATAAACATTTTAAAGAAATGACAACAGCAGTTCTCCGTCACATGTATTGGATAATTTTATTGTGTTATTTATCAGTCGGATATTTTGTAAATACAGGTAAGCATTTCATCGTTCAATTCTTTCGTTGAATTCGAAATTTTTAAAACTTTAGTATGAGTTCATGATTTTTTCGGCGTGGTGCAAACGCTACGCTAAACGTTATGATTGCACTGTATGACGCATGCCATTGTTCCCCATAACTATTTCCATATTACAACATGTATCCGTATTTTACGCAATATTAGAATTTTTTCAACTTTAATACTCGCTGCAGTGTCAACGCAGCGTAACGATACGGAAGATAAATCTCAGAGCAGAATTTAAATACTTTGGGGCATTTTATTTATCTTTCGCCCGAGGGAGAAAAGTAAGACAATAAAAGCACACATGAATTTTTAATTAGCCTTTACAAAGGAACAATTCCTTGAAGTGCAAAGGCAGATGGCAATTCAGTCCTTTTTGAAAAGAAAAATCATTTAGTCAGTTTACTAGTATGTTTTATGAATGATAGAAAACTGACATGGTCAATTTAAAATACGTCATACGTTATTAAACATTAAAATAGCTTAAATGTTAGTGTTAGATAGTTTGTTTCTTGCAAACAAATGATTACAAAGGTAAATTGTTGACATATAGAAAATAACGTTTTCATGATTTTTATTGAAATCAAAAATGTTATGCACTAAAGTGAATCAGGTTCACTCTCTAGAGTTTATCAACGCAATGTGATCCATAATAAGAGATATAGAAGTGTATATCTTAAAGGTAAAATACGTCAGATTACAATATAGCTATAGATCACACACAGTTCTACATAAACGAATTGTGTAGATGATTTTCAAAACGTTCCTCTTTCCTCCTTCATTTTAGTAAAAGAAATTGCAATCCTAAACCTAGGAATGTGAAGACTGTTTTGAAACATTCCACAAAACACTTTCTCGCATATATATATATATATATATATATATATATATAATATATATATATATATATATATATATATATATATATATATTCAGCATGCATGATATGGATATATTTCTTTCTGAGTTATAAAATTATGTGTGCGTTGACTTGTATGCAAAAATGATTAAACATGGCAAGCTGACATTTTAACTGCAATTGAAATGTATGCGATAATTATGGTTACTATATTAAGTACAATCAATTACAACTGACTATGTACGCTAGACCTAACTTAGACATGCCAATTCGTTCGTGCAGTGTTCCCTTGCTGTATAATGCATTTACTTGTCTTAGAGGTCAGAATATCATTCGGTAGGACAGTACCTTATCGTAGGTCCAATGGACTATTTCTTATTTGAGTGTATATAGGACAAATGAAATGAACATTTCCTATATCAAGTTGTATAATTGTATATACACAAAGTGTACAATGGCTATGATAACAATTCTTTTCTAATTGTGCTATAAAGTTTTCTTAAATTGATATACATGATGTTTTCATCTCTGTGATATTGGGTTTAATAAAATTGCATTCTATATGTTTTAACATTATATATCAAGCGTAACCATTTGGAAGGAAAATCCGGTTAGTTAGAATATTTACAGAAATATGCGTGTTGATATCTGGAACATTATTATTTGTTTACGATAACTTCAACATACTATTTACACGTATGTAAATTATACACAGATCATTCCCCTGTTATGTATAACATGTTATATATATATATATATATATATATATATATATATATATATATATATATATATATATATATATATATATATATATATATATATATATTCTTCCTTTATTATATTTTGTTAAAGGTTAACCAAAGGTAAACTCAAAGGCCAGGAATGTCTGTTAGATAAGTAGTCAGGAAATAAATTGACCATATATAATATGAGATTGTTTTACATTCATATATTTACATACCTGTAACCCAATTACATTTTTGTAGTCACACCTGCAGTGCTGACAAATGTTTGTCACATTTTTTGAATAAATATTTGCTATAGGAGAATATTATCCTGTGTAAATTTGTTATGTTTGTGAAGTTCAGATCATTACATCAAAACTATTCTGTTTGACAAGCGACACGATAGCACGTTTAAGATTTGTAATTTTAACTTATATTTAAATTTACAACTACTTGATTCATTCGCTAATGTCATGCGTATGACTTCAGGTTTATTCTTTTTTCTCCCAATGAGCATCACAATAAAAGGTGAACTTTCTCTAGTTCAGTTGGGACAATCTTTAACATTTGGATACCAATTCAAACTAACTGAAAAAAGTATTTGATCTCTTGACACGAGTCATCTAAGATGTTTGTGAAGGTTGGTTTCACACGTCGCTTGAAGGCAGTCATACAAAACACTGGCGTTATGACACATTCTTGACAGATTAATGAATAAATATTCACACCAGATTATTGTTACACCATTCAAAAGTCGTAAATGTACATCAGAATGGAGAGATTTCTGTATCTTTTCTTGTGGCCTCGTGGGTATAAAGTTGAAGTTATACAAACGACCACACCGACGCATGTCCTCGTATCTTTGTCGTACCCGTAAGTAGATTAAATGTGAAAACACGAGACACAATGAATATTGATTTTGTTGGTGTCGCCGACTTAACATTTTCATTTCAATTATGTTGTTTGAAACATTGGAACTCTGAATTTGAAAAAGGAAATGTGCTGTATTCAGCAACATTATTTTCGGTGTATTATCTATTGAATTCCAATACCTTTAAATAATTCTTTACGGGAGAGAGATGAATATCAGATGTCTGAATGTTCTGATCCGGTACTAGAGCAGATTTTACAAAGTACATGTCAATATCTTGATTAATTTCTCTGTCTAAGGATAATGTTATAATAGAGCTAAAACAAACTAAACAGCGGATACACGGCAGAGCGAAATCTTGTCCAACGCTGTTAATTATGTGGTCGATCAGCACAAAGTCTAGGTAAAACGTTACTGCAGAATTTTGTATATGTAATATTATAATTCACAATGATTAGAACAACAGGTGGTCCGTTTTATATTATTTCATGATGATTAATATGAGAGAGAGAGAGAGAGAGAGAGAGAGAGAGAGAGAGAGAGAGAGAGAGAGAGAGAGAGAGGAGTGATTATTGAATATTAGTAAATTTCATTCATAGACATGCAAAATAAAATAAAAAAACCTGAAAATTGAAATCAAAACTATACAGTAACCCCACACACTAACACAAATATTCGGTTTTTAATCTACATTGGATAGCTCCACACTTCGGTGCAGTTTTTGATGCAATTGCCATTAGCAGTGACTTTGACCATAAGCTGAACAAAATTATAGCAACGCGAATTACACTTCCAAACACAATTTCCACTATAGAGATTGGGATCCTTGTATCAGGATTTTTCGAGTTAGCATCCGTCCTTGTGTAAACAACAACCACTTCTATGCGAGTTATATACATTCACGGTTAACCAACGATTATTTGCTTCACTAAAACCCTTTTCTTGTAAACATTAAAATTTTATTTTTATCTGAATAGTCCTCTGTAAGTGACAATCCTTTCAACACAAAACAATTTTTTTCTGTGTAAGCAAAATATTGCAAAAGTTTGAGAATCAAACAATTTTGTGACGAGTAACACACCTTTTCAAGCAGAAACTGCAGAACATGTTCTCGTCGACAATAGGAAATTCAATTAATTGTCAAAAGACAGACACCACCGAAGAAAATCTTTGAATGGAATTTCTGAGCTGAAAAATGATTTTTTTTTATCTACATTATAGAGTTCGTTTAATTGAATATCTGTAGACAACAAATGTAACTTAAAAAACACACCGAAAGGACAAGACCAATGTCAAAGCAATAAGTACAAAGACTTGTACATTTCCACAGAATTATTCTGTTCTTTATTGGAATTTAGAGGTATTGCAGAACGATGAGATAGGATTAACTGCCTGTCCAATATTGCTGTTCTGATTGTTACCAGTAATTCGTATACAAGTCCAGTTGCGCTAGAAAACCACGCTACATTTTATTAATCACTATATCGGTTCAATTTGATTTAATTCTCGAGATATTTGTCGTATGACCTTTTGGCTAATGCATACATTGACGCTAAGACAAATGATACCCGTATATATTCCTCTTGTCATATATGTGATGATCGTTAAATATCATTTGTATGTATCGTAAACTGTGACCTCTGTACATGTTATACTGACAGTTAATGTAGCTGCTAATGAGTTCTCTGTGGTTCCATGTCAACATGAGACTAGGCGTGACAGAACAATTAGCTGTAGGATTTACAGATAATAGAAGTAAGGCAGGTCATTGTATCTAATGAAAATCAGAAAAAAACCATCAGAGTTATGAAGATTTTTGTGATAAAGAATAAGAGAAAGAAAGCGTGGGTCTTTATGAACTTCCAGTTCTTAGGTATTTGTACAGACAATGTTTGTCTATGTAATTAGAAACGTCTCACACACACACACACACACACACACACACACACACACACACATACACACACACACACACACACACATGTCAGACCGCTTTATAACGACCGTCGTTAATCCGTCAATTTCACCTACCGATAGGATTTTTCGAGAACAAACCTCGAAAATACAGATGTATATATATATGTATATGTATATATATATATATAGCCAGAGGTCCGTGTTTGTCCATTTTTTACCAGATTTGTATCTATATCCTGGAAATCCTAAAGATTTATTATACTTTGGGATCTACGATATATATATATATATATATATATATATATATATATATATATATATATATATATATATATATATATATATATATATATATATATATATATATGACGTATAAAGTAGTGATGGTTGAATCGAATAAAACTTTCTCTGAATGAATCGGATTTACCTGGCAGAAATATTTGGAAAAAATAATTAATGAATTGACGATTTGCGTCGAATTGCAAAACACAGTTGCGATTGCATTGAAATTGATCAGTGTGAAATTAGATGATAAAAAATAGGAAACGGGACAAGTTACACAAATTTTGAACGACTTAGAGGATTAAGCTTCCGGTTTTACTTGATAATTGCTATAGATGCACTTTTATTCATTATTATGCATATTTCTGTTTCCCATATAAAAGACACATATCCCATAATATAAACATATTCAGCGATAATTAGAACTTTGGTAATTGTAAAACTGACCGAGGTTTCGAGTAAATCTGTGTATTATATTTTAATCTAACGCGACACTAATTTGTTCTAACCATTTTCAAGCAAACGATTCTATAACTATGTTTTTATTTAATTACTACTGATTTGCCTCGTCTCTTCTTCGCTTTTATTTATTCGTTACAAGTTTATTTTTAGCCAAGTACTCTTGAAGTACTTATTGATATACTAACGAGATAGGAAATAAAAGAATTTTAACAAAAGAATTCAACTAATTTTTTAAAACTCTTTTCTAGCGGAGATGAAACAAGTTTTGTTAGGGCACAGTATATTTATTATATATAGCTATAATAGAGCTCGAAATATTAATATGGAATCCTAGTGGTAAGGTTGATACTTACTTTTAATTCGTACTCTCTTCAGACTCTTTGATTCACTGGCTACACAATGTAACCATTCAGGTAGACTTAATTAACACATAAAGGGTACACCTTTATGTTGTCTTGACAGGTGTTTCCCATTTCTTTCCAAGTTTGTTATTCTAGGTAGTTGGACTGTGAATTAGAGCATTAATTGAAAGTTCATTCTTTTCATTCTTTGGTGTGGCATAATTGAATTCTTAATTGTGATAATAAAATAGCAAATGTCCATTTTGAACTCATGCAATAAACTAAAATTACGAAATTCATGAATTTTGTCATTAAACAGAGCATCGCTATTTGAAACCATGAAATCTCTCGCTTTTGGTCAGTCCCGCTGGAACCTAAGGAGATGTTTGTGAGAAAGTTTGCCAGTTGTCTTGTTGAAGGACGGTGGTCTCTTCCCGGGTACATTGTATCCGGTTTCTTTTCTCCACCATTAAAACCTTACCGCCACCAGGTAGCAAATTATTGGTTGTGATGTAAAACAAAAACAAAACAAACAAAAATAAGAAAATGAAAAAACTAAACAATTATATTAACTTTTTATATACAGAAACAGAGAGAAATATTGAGATATAAAACAAAAACAAAGACCAAATATAAATTCAGATTTCCATCTGTTCTTTGTGGTTTGTAAACATTGATATCATATTATCATGAAATAGATTGACAATAAATGACCTCTTTACTTCCAATATTATCTAAAAAAAGTAATAAACGCTCACCTGTTAAACCAGGTAGAGCATATACACACAGTGGAGACTTTACTGTTGTAGTGTTCAGTTTTAAACTCAATAATTTAAGTGAAAGCCTGGCGAACAGCCAAAGGCAGCATTAGAGAGATGTTCTATAAGCTGTTCTATAATATAATACTCACTGAAATATAACATTGTGATATGCAAAAAGGTAACATACGAAATGTTATTTGCCCATTATTTTTTTTAAATTAACTTTATCAACCCCTGAAAAATAATGGACTTTGCCGTAAATCAATAACTTAGATCAGTCCAAATGTGTCTCTAGGGGTGAATGAGTCTTTATACCTAGGTTACATTCATTTTGGGCCTCCGTGACGTCTTTCACTTTATCTCACCGCGGGTTCAAGTCCACCAGGAACCTAAGCTGATTTTGTTAGAGTGTTTGCCAGTTTACTTGCGGAGGGTTGATGGTCTCTTACTGGGTATGCTGTTACAGGGTTCTCGCTTCAACCACAAAAAACTGGACGCCAACATATAATTGAAAAATTGTTGAGTGTGGCGTAAAACAACAATCAAACAAATTTAAAAATCATTCACGTTACGTGCTTATTTTAGTGGGGAAGCTTGAGTTATTGAGTTACCCATGAACGCATGTGTGTATTTTGAACTACCCAAATTAATAATTAAATATTTTTAATATATGATAAAATAAAACAAAGATAGGGTCTTTTTTTCTTTCAATGGCCTTGCTTACAACATTCTATAACTTACCTTTATTCATATATAGAATAATAGGACCCGAAATTAAGACTACGATACATCTTTCGTGTGTATATGTATTTATTAACATTTAAGATGCAATCTGCATTCATGATTTAGGCGCACTAGGTGATTAAGGTGTATAATTTATAGGATTTTCATCATTTTCATAGGGTGTATAACATCTAGAATGTATGACAAGTTGTAAATATGATTAAATTAATAGATCGAGAAAAGATAAACTGGTTAAGCTAAATGTATAGGTGATAATGATATACTTATAGGTGTGAAATAAACTGTATCATGATTAATGATATGTAAAGAGAAAAATTTTAACATAAGTAATAAAACAACTTCAATATTTAGTGACAGATTCTATTAACTAGTAAAAGAGGAAGTTTGTGTAAAAATGTTAGAAACTGAGATTTAAATGAAGAATAGTGGGATAAGAGATGGGATTTTGTTTTTAGATTTGTTTTTGTTTTTGTCCTATTAGTTGTTGTTTGGAAACTGCCAGAGTAATAGTCACATAGTTAATGCTAGGAATATATACATGATAATAATGGTGATCGTAAGGTTTGAAAGCAACTCTTTATGTTAGCCAACATTTTGCAAAACTTATGGTCGATACGATGACCCCGTTTGCCAAAATCTGTCACTATCTCGAAAGCTAAGTGTCTAGTGCAATAATGGTTGACTACACGTCTATATCAATTGTGACCAGTGTCGAAATCACTATTAGTACAGTCTAAAAGCAGGTTTGACTGGTCGGAAAGGGATGCTTTTTATTTTCTGGTACCATCCAGCTTACAGCCTACACCTCCTACAAGTCATGTTTAATTCATGTTTACAGATCCTATCTTTGTATATTCCTTTATTAAATGATTTTACCATGTAAATATTGACTTCATCTTGGCAAGTACATGGACTGGACGGAGATAAGGAATACATCTTGTATATGTGGATGACGTTCGGGTTTAGTTTATTATTGCTGAGAGGAAATTATTGCCAAGTGGAAAGAAAAGTTAATTCAGCTAGACGGTTCTAGCGCTTACATACATTGGACAAATCACACCGCTGATCACAGTGTCGTTAAGAGGGCATGGGAAAAGGGGTATGCCATCAGCTTTGGCTTCGTAGAAATCCTTAACAACGGGGAAACAGTATAAATTGTTACTTGTATAATATTTATTTTGATGATATGTCCGTTTGGGAAAACTTTTATCTTCGTGATATGAAAGTGAGAAAACAAAGCTGCGTTTACTTTGAGCAGATGTCAATAATGACGATGTTGAAGTTCAGACATATTACTGGCGATGGTTTAGGCAGATTATCACCGCTTTTGGTAGAGCGTTCGACTCACAAGTGGAAGGTACTGGGTTCGATTCCCGGTACAGGGTCATTCCATGGAGTGATTGTGTGTGCGATGTGACAATAACGTGTCTTATGGATGAGACTTAAAACCGAGTCACGGAAGACGTCGCATGTAACAGAACGTTACTTCATTGGCGTCAATTAACAGTACATGCCAAATTTTGTATCACTTCACTTTGCGCTAACTCTCATATGAGTGAAAAAAGCTTGTCAGATGTAAAACAACAATTAAACAAATAAAAGAAGAATTTCTCAGGAGAAGTAATATTATAACTTTGGTATTATTTTTGTAATATTTCAAATTTTAAATAATTGTGACTACGAAAACGGTTATGGAAATGTGTTAAGTTCGGAGACTGTCTTGGCCTTTATACATTTTTTTCTTTCGTATGGAACCCGAAAAAGGAAATTCTGAAAACAACTAAAGCATTAATATATCTGATATCACAATGATCGACTTTGTTTGTAAATGTTTGATATACAATTTTTAAAAGATATCTTTATTCATTGCAGGGTTTTATATTGACGTATAACGGTATTATTGGGTATTGTCTTCAACACGTAGGCGCGTGATCTACAATGAATCTTTTCTCATTTACAAGACATTTCTATGAGTTGAGTATTTGTATATATTTTCTTTTCTTAATCATACTCATGTAGAGGGTTTTGTTATTCAAATTTGATTTTTGACATCTGTAACGAGACATTTATGTAACGTTTATGTATTGCGGAATCAACGTATGTGCCGCGTTCTCACCAACGGATATCAAAACATGTCGACGTATTTAGCTCAGATTGAGGATTATAAAGTTACAGGGTACAATTCCGGTACGGATATTTTGACACGCAGGGCGTGAAATAAACTAACATAATGGTATTACAGGTAAAATAACGTAAATGTCGGTTTAATACATGTATTATTGTGAAAATGAAACTTCAATTTGAACAGACTAAATTTATAAACAACATACTTATAACATCTTGCATATACAGTGGGGCGTCCTCGTTGCCTGGCGCTAGAAACATCTGTGGTTAAAAATTCGAAAGAGAAATGGCACTCTGAAGATCTATTTACAAATAATGGAAATGTCTGTGAATGGCATGACCTTAGCATAACATACGCATGTACGTTTAACAGATTGATATTCAATGTTTGCCTAATTTGTTAAAGATTTAGAATAATTTCCCTTACAATTATCGCGTCTGGATTGCGTCTTTGTTATGTCCTATCGTGTAATCTTGAATCTCATTTCATACTCGTCTGTGTATTATTAGCAACAACGCATTCATCATACTCTTTATTCTTATCTTTGTATTTTAAAACTTTGTATTATGTATTGAAATTTTGAAAAGTGCTGTAGTATCGTATGTTGTCCGAATAGAACATGATACTGTCGGATTTATGTCTTTATATTTGATATTTCTTCATCTTAGCCGTTCTCATTCTAGTAGTGATATAAAGAAAAGAAATTCTACTGTCTGCTTTGACATGATAGGTGTGAGGTTCTGTGATAATATCTAGATCAGAATGTTGATTTGAAAGCTTGTAAAGCGCTAATGGGGTAAGAGTTGTATAGTTTATTCGTGCTTTTCCATGTGACAAAACACATTTTATACTTGACTGGATATATTTAATTGTATACATAATTGATGCAGTAGATTGTCACTAAATATTCTTCCGTAGGAATTGAACGTAGTATATGCTTTACCCATTGTCATATGTGGCTCATGTTGAACGTTTGCACGGGGTATCATTGCCACAGTTGACAAAATTTCGCCTTTAATTGTTAAATCCTGTATCCCGGGAATTAGGGATTCAATGGGTCCTAAGTAACAGAGTCAGGAATATCCTTAATCATTAAGAGAGAGAAATAAATTACCAAAGTGTTATGAGAAGCTCTTTCCGTAAAACTATATTATACAAACAGAAGTGAGAGTCAATCAGTATAGACCGCTGTAAAGTCTAGCCAGGGAAACAGGTGTCATGTGAGTGTTAGTATTTACACGAGACGCAACATTCACGTTCGAACAAATTTCAATATAAGGGAACAACCATTTAATTTTTATGAGAGGGGGGTTAGGATCAAATTTGAAATAAAAAGGCAAGACCAGAGTTCATAGTGAAAAAAAATCCAGAACGAGCAATTGGGCAAAACTAAAAAGGCAGGAAGTAACCGATGAAAAAGGTCGAGACCAGTTTTGGGAAACATTTTGATGCTGAATAAAATAAATCAACTGTTATATTCAGCAAAAATACAAAAAATATAAAACAAATCAAATGTTAAAATATAAGCAAAACCAGTCGGTGAATGGGTTGGTAATTGGTAATTCTTGATTGGTAATAAATAAAAATAATAATAAAAACATCAAAACTCTCAATTAAAAACCGCAATTCAAAAGGCAAAAAACTAAGTCCCAAAAAGAATTGAAAGTTCATCACTACATTTGTGTCTTAAATTGTTTATTACACCATTTTGAACTACCACTCATCTCGGACACGCACCAGCTGTAATAAGATTTCATATTAGAAACTGTACTCACAAGAATTCCATTTTCTTAAAAATGGTTTGTAAATATCTAACATTAATTGTGAGGAATCATTTGACACGTAATTATTTTGTGCTATAAAATTTAATGCTTATTCTTAAAATTTAAGCTAGTAAAATAGCAATTCCATGTCTAATTAAAGTTATTTAAATTGCACCATGTAGCACCATTTGGAAGACATCGTTTTGGTTCTTGGGTTTGTTTTTGTAATTTTGATATTATGTTTCATTGTTTCATACCTTTTGTTTTCCTTTTCATAGTCAAATGTTATGAGTTTTATGAGGGTACTGAACTATCTGTATTTATATGCAATTCCATTATGTATTACAGTGGCAGATCTAGAGGGGGGTATGGGAGTTACACCCTTCCCTGAATTTGGCATTTTTACACATGAAGAACTGAAGGCTAAAGGCTGTTAAATTCTTTTAACATGGAATTAAATCAATAATGTGCTTTATTATAGAGGATTGTTAGACTGAAGTTAGTGTGTTAATGCCAGAAAATTGCCTCTCAGAACTTAAAGAATTAAAAACTCTCAGTTCGAACCTTGCCAATACAATGTTTGCTGAAACTCAATTCATTGTAGAAAAATAATCAGTCTATCAATCATGTATTTGAGATAAAAACAAGTAATAATTTTATGTCTTAAACCTAGATAATGAACTCGCTGGGCTTGTAAAATTAAGCATTTTCTGGGAAGCATAGACTGGAACACTGGAAACGCATGATATTGTGTCTAGAAGCTAGGAAATGCATATATAATAGTTGGTTAACAGGCATAAGTTTTTTGGGTTTTTTTTTTGGGGGGGGGGGCTGACAAATACCTCTTCACGCTTACATATTTCAAAACTTTTCTGAAAGATGCGTGTTACCAGCTTTCGTAGTGAAATATTGCATTACAAATAATCAATTATATATGTGCAGTGAGTTATGCATTAATCTTTTAAATATTTTAAATTCAAATGTTATTCAATTTTATATTACCTGTCTCACCCTCTTTGAAAAATTTCTAGATCCGCCACTGCATTAGAAAGAAAACATTAACATTTGTATATGTACTTATCTGCTAGTAATCTAATATGTGCATTCTTCAAAGCAGTTTTAATATTTATACTGGCATAAGTAACTTTGTCCTATATGGGTACCCCCCCCCCAAAAAAAAAAAAAAACAGAACAGGTCAGAGTAAAAAAGAAATAACAGTAAGAATGGAAATTCCGACGAAAAAATATCCAGGACAAAAAAAAATATCCTAGCATCCCCCCACACACACCCCATAAAAATCAAATGATTGCTCCCTAAATGGTGTCACATACCTGTAGTGTAAGGTATTTTTTAACTAATTTATTGATTATGCACTCTGTAATGTATAGATATATTCTATACTTCATCCGTAATTATGTATATGTATATTTCATGTTTTGGTTACATTGTAACATCGTGTATCTTTATGGGGCCTCCGTGGACGACTGGTAAGAGCATAGCGGTATGAACCATGGAGTCTCTCACTTTTGGTCAGCACAGGTTCGAGTCCCACTGAATCGTAAGCTGATTTTTGTGAGGATGTTTGACAGTGTTTTCCGGTGTCTCTTCCCGGGTACATTGTCACCAGGTTCTCTCCTCCGCCATTAAAAACTGGCCGCCAATATAACTGAAAAATTGTTGAGTGTGTCGTAAAACACTATTCAAAATTAAAAAATCCATGTGTCTCTATGTACATGTAATTGAAGAAGATTTGTGTCGTAGATTCAGTGACCCAGCTTTAGTGCGGTCAAAGTTTGCTGATTAAAAAGATGTTATCTTGCACATTACTTTTTAATGGAGAACCATGTGTATAGAGATGGTAGTTACTTCTTGTAGTAACTTCCGGGGATTAGTTTTTCTTACATAATCAAAATATTTACGGAGAGGCGGTATTCACTGCTACCATTCTCCTTGCAGAGAAATTAGAGATGTACCTATAACATAAAGCCCGATACATTTGAATTTATCAGCAGGTTATTTAGATCATTCCATGTGTATCTAGATTTTATGTGAGGGTAATTAGACTTGTGTGTACCGCGCCATTGTACGTATAGTGATAATTGATAGGTAGAGTTTACAATACGATCGTAAACTGACGCCGCATATGTCAAATCAGGATGGAAACTGATAATTATACAATCGGTTTTCTATCTACAAACTGTTATCTGAACACGCTGACATGTTCGACAAGTCCCAGTGTGTGATAGAAAAAATCAAAATACGACCATGGCCATACTTCATTAGATACTAAATATAGCAACACTTAGAATGACTCTTATGTGACCTGCCGAAGTTCACCATGAGGTTGTAGCCTGTGATGTTCTTCTATGGTTTTCTGCTTCTTGTTGCCTTTTACGTATTGTATTCTGCAACAAGGGATTTGTGTATGCTATAAAATTATCCATTAAATATAGGCGTTGTAATTGCGGTGTCAAAAAGCATATATATATTGTACATCAAATTGTTTACGTATCCCGAATGTGACAGATGATAATTAGATTTTATTTTATACCCAGGAAATTCTTGTTTTGCCTAAATTTAAACTTGAAATGTTACCACACACGTCGGTTTTATCAAGCATGAATATTAATTTTTAGAGTACACTTAAGAACGATATCTACAACCAGACCATTTACTGCACATTAAAGGCAAAAATTTTTCCCACACATATTAGAACATACTTAAAAACAAAAATATCAGTAATGGAATTATATTGGGGAGTGTATATACCTTGTTTATAAATTTATGAACTTTTTGATGGGATATGCATTTGCAAGATCCGGTACATGACAGAAGGACATTATGTTCATGTGTCAAAATTTCAAATATCTTCAGTATGAATCCAATTTTTTAAAGTACATTTCTTTTTCGACTGGATGGATTCTAAAGCATTCGATATCTTTAATCATTATTTTTAAGGTAACCCCGTAGCAATTTCAGATACATTAACATTAATATATTTTACATAAACAGTCAAACCTGTCTATAAAGGCCACTCAAGGGAACAGGTAAACGTAGCCGTATTTATTTAAGTCAGTGCAGCAAACATTCAAACGTAGAAATGCACGTCATGTGAAATTAACATAGTCCACCTTACAGTAAGGCTCACGGCGGGTGTGATCGGTCAATAGAAAATGCTTACTCCTCCATGGCACCTGATCCCACCTCTGGATTTCCAGAAGTTTGTGTTTGTCTGTATCCTGTACATCCTGAAACTTTATACTTTGGTATCTGAGATTTTACACGTGAAAGAGAAATGTAATCCTTCAGGATAATTTCGCATTAGTATTACACCCGAAATTCTATTAGCAAATTTCTTAGCTTTATTGATTATATTTTAATTTGCCACCATATCTGTCTATGAAGTTTATAAATAAGATAATTAACAATCTCCAACAGATGAACATTACACAATTCTGAGATTGTGGTACATAAAACTAACAATATGTCAATGTCACATCCTATTTATATCAATATCAGCATGTTCTTATTGATCCTCGTACGTATTATGACCACAGTTAATATTCATTGATAAATAGCATTTGTTCAGAATACCTCACACGGATCCTATATATTCATAAATGTTTTTAGTTTCATGTAATAAGAACCCAAAAGACGATATACGTGTAACATAAACCAAACTTCAGAAGAGGAGAGATAATTAATTTCAGTTTTTTTTTTATAATTTTGTAATCTGAAGCTTTTGTGGTTTTTTCCATTGTATTCATATGACAGTATTTGCATGCTAGAGTCATACGTTGTGGATATGGAAATATGTAAACATAGACAGACAGACAGACAGGCAGGTAGGAAGACATACATGCGTGCGTGCGTGCGTACGTACGAAAGTACATACATACATACATGCATGCACTCACGCACATACATACATACATACATACATACTCTCTTGCACACACACACATACATACTCTCTTACACACACACACACACACACACACAATCAATCAATCAACTGTAATAAGGTAACAAGAGACCCACACTTTTCCAATCTCGTTTTAGTTTCCGACATATTTAGATTGATTTAAGTTCCCCCATAAATCTCCAATGTGTCAATGTGACATTTGTCTGTTTATTCCCTGATATCACATTTGATATATTATTGACTTTATTAATGAAGCTGCGTAATGACATCGGTCAATGAAAGAGAATAATCACTAAGGCCTTACGAAGAGCATATAATATTCTGTTTCTCATTTCCGAATGTCTATTAAAGTTTCATCAACGTAGGAAATAGAAATGATTACTTGTCATTCGTCCTGGCCTAGATGTGTGCCGGTGTTGTACGTGTCGACTTGCTTCTCTCAAGAAATTTGAGAACATAGGCGGACATTGTATTTATGAAAATAGGGATTTTCAAAAATAAATTTACAATTTTTTTTTTCATTTTTCTCTTCCAGTTTGTTTGTGACCTATGTCACTCATCAATATATGTGTTTAGATTCTATTCAATGTTTCGAGATATAATTCTGTTTTAACCATTTCAATTTTATAACGCTGTTATTTGTCTTAAAAATCTCAATGAAACATTGGCGATCATTTTTGGTATGTGAAATTAGATTAAAGTATAAAAATCACAGGTACCAAAGTATTAATCTTACGATGTCCAGGAAACAATATACAAATCTGGTGAACATTGGACAAAAACTGACCTCTGGAAATTCGGAAATGGTGTGCAGAAATGGGTTCAAGTGTTATTTTTGCCGAAGAATTTCAACCGCCGCGAGTTCATGGCCAAATTTAAATGAAATAAGTGAGAAATAGAGTTAATCCTCTTCATAATTGAAATAGACGACTCAACAACCGCTATCAAACAGGTAACTCGACATCCTGGTCACAATTAGTAGAGACGACTCAACAACCGCTATCAAACAGGTAACTCAACATCCTCGTCACAATTAGTACAGACGACTCAACAACCGCTATCAAACAGGTAACTCAACATCCTGGTCACAATTAGTAGAGAGACAACACCCGCTATCAAATAGGTAACTCAACATCCTCGTCACAATTATTAGAGAGACAACACCCGCTATCAAATAGGTAACTCAAATCCTGGTCGCAATTAGTACAGAGACAACACCCGCTATCAAACAGGTAACTCAACATCCTCGTCACAATTAGTAGAGAGACAACACCCGCTATCAAATAGGTAACTCAACATCCTCGTCACAATTAGTACAGGGACAACACCCGCTATCAAACAGGTAACTCAACATCCTGGTCACAATTAGTACAGAGACAACACCCGCTATCAAACAGGTAACTCAACATCCTCGTCACAATTAGTAGAGACAACACCCGCTATCAAACAGGTAACTCAACATCCTCGTCACAATTAGTAGAGAGACAACACCCGCTATCAAATAGGTAACTCAACATCCTCGTCACAATTAGTACAGGGACAACACCCGCTATCAAACAGGTAACTCAACATCCTCGTCACAATTAGTACAGAGACAACACCCGCTATCAAACAGGTAACTCAACATCCTCGTCACAATTAGTAGAGACAACACCCGCTATCAAACAGGTAACTCAACATCCTCGTCACAATTAGTAGAGACAACACCCGCAACAAACAGGTAACTCAACATCCTCGTCACAATTAGTACAGACAACTAAACAACCGCTATCAAACAGGTAACTCAACATCCTCGTCACAATTAGTACAGGGACAACACCCGCTATCAAACAGGTAACTCAACATCCTCGTCACAATTAGTACAGACAACTAAACAACCGCTATCAAACAGGTAACTCAACATCCTCGTCACAATTAGTACAGAGACAACACCCGCTATCAAATAGGTAACTCAACATCCTCGTCACAATTAGTACAGACAACAAAACAACCGCTATCAAACAGGTAACTCAACATCCTGGTCACAATTAGTACAGCGACACCACCCGCTATCAAATAGGTAACTCACCATCCTCGTCACAATTAGTACAGACAACTAAACAACCGCTATCAAACAGGTAACTCAACATCCTCCACACAATTAGTACAGAGACAACACCCGCTATCAAACAGGTAACTCAACATCCTCGTCACAATTAGTACAGAGACAACACCCGCTATCAAACAGGTAACTCAACATCCTCGTCACAATTAGTACAGACAACTAAACAACCGCTATCAAACAGGTAACTCAACATCCTCGTCACAATTAGTACAGAGACAACACCCGCTATCAAATAGGTAACTCAACATCCTGGTCACAATTAGTACAGAGACAACACCCGCTATCAAACAGGTAACTCAACATCCTCGTCACAATTAGTACAGACGACTCAACACCCGCTATCAAACAGGTAACTCAACATCCTGGTCACAATTAGTAGAGAGACAACACCCACTATCAAACAGGTAACTCAACATCCTGGTCACAATTAGTACAGAGACAACACCCGCTATCAAACAGGTAACTCAACATCTCATTGAATGATACTTATCATGTATTACGGATGAATTTCCGACAGATGTCTTCATTCTTTCCTGTTATGTCTTGTCGTGTAGATATTATAGAGCACTGCTTCATTGTGTCAGACATTTTAGATGTCTGTGTAGGTGTTATTTGGATTATTACATTCGACAATGAATATTCATTTGATTGTCGTTTTTCATTCAAAAATATTTTTTCTGCAAAAGTATTTGTCATTCAATAAACAGTATTCATTTTTACTTGAATACCACAGAGACAGGTGCGATGGTCACAGACCGATTGACAACAGAGAGTCCAATGGCAGGGTAATTAAGATTTAAGCACTAGTCAAAATCAGTTCAATAAAAATTTAATAGTTTAAAATACGGTATATTAGACATGTCAAAACCAGCGTGAATTCAAAATATTTCAATGAATTAATATGTATTCATGGCGTGTTAACTTCTGTTATTACTGCATTTTCCATAAAGAGTCGTAAGTAAATATTTAGGCAAGTAAGAATGACAATTTTATGGTGTAACGTCTGAACTGCATAAATTTGATATAACGGTTATGCCATTTCAGTGAATATATATATATATATATATATATATATATATATATATATATATATATATATATATATATATATATATATATATATATATATATATTCATATCTATATATCGTATAAGCAGAATTTTTAGCGAGGATTCAATTTGTTTTAGTCACGAAATCGTTAGACTCACTTCTCACTGATATTATATACCATTTTTCAAGGACAAAACTCTAGATTTCTAAATTTGCATCTCGCTAAAATTTCCACTTACACGGTATTTAGTATACATACAAACCTACTTATATATACATACCGTACATGTACAGCAGTAGATGAAAATGACAGAATATTTCATTCATAGTTTCATCACTTTGAGATTCATAGACGTATCACTTTTACATATTTTACAATTTTACCTTTTTGTACTTTAAAATTTATTGATAAAGAATAATTGGCAATCACGCATTCTTTTTGGCTAGTAACGACTGGTGTACAATGAATACTGATGCGGCAAAACGTATCAAAGGATTCATATTATACTACAGATTTAAAGATAAAGTCAACTGATTGCAACAAGGTAGCAAACGAAGTAGGGGAAAATACCGAGATAGATAGATAGATAGATAAAACACAATGTAGTCAATACTGCAAAAACCGCCATATATTGCAATTTGATGTATTGTGTAAAATGTGTTGTAAAAAATTAATTTTCAAAGAATGTTTTAATATCTGAAGTTAAAGCCTATGTTTTCCAAGTTTCATGACTGATGTATGCTGGTTTTTCAAGATGAGTCAACATTAGCTAAACCTATCACAAGCTGTATTGTTCCTCATATATCTGGTAAAAAGCCATTTGATTTTACCCATTTGCTAACACGTGTATTTAATGTTTAGCAATAAAACTGAAATGTACGTTTGTTAATACAGTAAATTGCTCATTTCTCCTCGTCGTAGCAGTTGTACGAAGATAAAATTGTAGTTGTTTGGGGTTTTATATTGCTTTGATTAAAGGATCGGTTCTATGTCTCAGAAATCTTTCAACAATTTATGTTGACAATTAATTGGTGAATAGATATTTAGCAAATCTGTAGGTTGATACAATGTGTGTCAGATGTGTGTCACGCCTATTTTTCAACACGACCGTCTGGCAATATCTGCACAATCATCAACGGAGATACTTTATCTATCTATCTATCTATCTATCTATCTATCTATCTATCTGTCTGTCTGTCTATCTGTCTAACTAGAGGTTACTGGTAGGTCAGTTTAACACATTGTAATGGGCGACTCTATTAAATTCGAAATAAATTAAGTGAGTGGTATTTGAACTAATTAAAGCACAATTAATTGATTGCAATAAGAATGAGTACAATATAACATCTACTCTATCAATAAATGAATAAAGAATTTAAGAGCTTTGGACAAGATTATTGATTTTGTGTCCTTTTTTCTGAAATAAATCCTCCTCATACATCACGTAATGTAATTAGTGCTAATTCACTGTCAGTGTTAATTAAGATTAAGTAATTAAATAAACAGTTAATCAAGCCTAACTCGATACGTATGATCTTTCAAATCAGGCATATGTTAAATAATATATAGGGTATTTAAAGTACCCCAATAATTGATCTACCCCATCTATATATGTATTTATTTATATATTTATTTATTGCTATTAATCATATTAGAAAGTAGAACTTCAAAATAAAATAAAAAGTTTCTGCAAAGTAAAATGTTAAGCTGTATGTTTTTTTTATATATAAAACTGTTATTCTGTTGGATAGTGATAATCTAATAAAACGTTCATCTGTATGTGTTTTTATAAAACTGTTATTCTGTTGGATAGTGATAGTCTAATAAAAACGTTTAGCTGTATGTGGTTTTTGTAAAACTGTTATTGTGTTGGATAGTGTTAGTCTAATAAAACGTTCATCTGTATGTGTTCTTATAAAACTGTTATTTTGTTGGATAGTGATAGTCTAATAAAAACGTTTAGCTGTATGTGGTTTTTTGTAAAACTGTTATTGTGTTGGATAGTGTTAGTCTGATAAAACGTTCATCTGTATGTGTTCTTATAAAACTGTTATTGTGTTGGATAGTGTTAGTCTAATAAAACGTTCATCTGTATGTGTTCTTATAAAACTGTTATTGTGTTGGATAGTGATAGTCTAATAAAAACGTTTAGCTGTATGTGGTTTTTGTAAAACTGTTATTGTGTTGGATAGTGTTAGTGTAATAAAACGTTCATCTGTATGTGTTCTTATAAAACTGTTATTCTGTTGGATAGTGATAGTCTAATAAAGACGTTTAGCTGTCTGTGGTTTTTGTAAAACTGTTATTGTGTTGGATAGTGTTAGTGTAATAAGATGTTTAGCTGTATGCGATTTTTGTAAAATTGTTATTGTGTTGGACATTGTTAGCCTAATAAAAGTTTAGCTGTATGTGGTTTTTATAAAAATTTTATGTTGCTGGATAATGTTACATACTTGTATTTCCTTGGTGTTGTTTTCGTAAAATTTACTGCTACATACTGTTATGTACTACATTGTTTTACGTACTGGTGCATGGTTTGCAGTTTATTAGATTTACCACTTCATACCTGAATATCATTCTTCTTATCTGTCTCCCCTCCTCCTCCTCCTCATCATCATCATCATCGTCGTCGTCGTCATCGTCGTCATCGCCATCATCATCATCATCATCTTTGTTATTATCATTATTATTATTTTATTATTATTATTATTATTATTATTATTATTATTATTATTATTATTATTATTATTATATTTTCTTTTCAGATGGAACATACTCGCTTCAAGTACCAGTGGTGTATGTGGCATTCTCCGGTGACCTAGTTATTAACTACACCATTCCATCAAATGTGTCTCACCCGAAAGCATTTATCAAACTCTTGGCAGTTTCATCCAATAGAAAAAGAGAAATTACAACACGTGGTCTATCAGTGGGTAGTTCAACAGGAAATATAAAAATAGCATGTGGATTCATTGAATTCGCTGCACCCCATATTGTTGAAATGCATGCATATGTCGGTGGTCCAATATTAGTGACAAAACCACTCAACGTCACTTGGCCAACTTTTAATATAAGACTACCAAATTCTCATACTGCATTAACCCAACCGGTTACTCTTTTCTTAACTTCTGAGGCAGCGTGCAATTCGCTTCTCCAACGATACTCATTTCAAATAGACTTAGAATTTTATATAGATAATACAACTAATAGTTCGGACAGAAGTAACTCACCACATATCATTCACACATATCCAATTTTAAACATAGCTAAACATCTTACAGAAATAACATATAGTTGCGATACCTTTGATTCCAATGGGAATTTTCAAGCGGTGCTTAAAAACAGTTTCGATATCAAAGAAAAAATAATTGAAAGTAATATATTGATAGTGAAATGGAGTTCAATTTATAAATTGGATATATATTCCGGAAGTGTGTTTCCTTGCACTGGTCATTTATCTGTAATATACAGGCAACCGGAATGTGTAGGAAAAGAGGATATAATCAGAATGTACATGTTACAAAGGGAGGTTTCGGGATCTTTAGCGGCCCCTTTGCAACGACGGTTTGTGACAGAACGGAAGGCAGATCCCCATCGTACATTTGTTATTTTCACATGTGATCTCTTTAATCAAATGGCAGCAGGATATTGCTTTGTTTATGTCAGCATGTCACGGCGAGGCTCTGTGACAGATCAAAATACGTACTGCATCTCATCTCATCCAGATTCAGGTAGGTTGTTAATCTAATTATATCCTTCTTGAAATTGTATACCTACCTTGATGGCGTTCGAGATCCGGCTATGAATTCTAAGTAGGTTTTTGATAAAATAATCTCAAGTACTGTCTGCAAACGAGACACGGATATTACTTACTTATACATGTTATAATTACAGTCTGAAATTACCTGCGAGGAACATGTATAAATAAGAAATACGATAAATAATTATACGAGATTTATTGGGTTTGATATAAACTCTTAGATAAAAGAGTAACGAATATGAGCATTGCTTTCATTTATGATGCGAAGGCATTTGGTTGTCTCATTTGTATTATCAATATTATCCTTCACGAATTGTTCATTTTTTTCGATTATAAATGGGGCAAATAAACATTAACAAGTGAGTATAAACAAGTCTTTGTTGCGATCGCATTTTATTTGCACAAATATTGACCCTACGGAAAAGGTAATAAACACTAAATATTAACAATACCAAACTTAACGTTTAACAAAGGAGGCCAAAACAAATGCTCAAGACGATCGTTTCTGTCAATAAGATTTCATAAGTTGAGCTCGAATTTAATATAAATATATTTCCGAAAGAAAAAGTGGTGTCATACAAGGCCATATGATAAATCGAAGTGTGTATCCAAAACGAAGAAGCAATATTGCACATAATAAGTGTGATTCAAAAATGTAAAATTCATAAATGTACATGTGAATACAGAAATTAGTGGATATTTTTCGTAATGTAATGTGTCAACAATACATACATTTTTTGGTGAATCTGTGTCAAAATATTTTCATTCACTACGTTGGTATTTTATATGATAACCTGTTTCAAAACGGTACATACTTGCCGTTTTCTGTAGTTTAATCGATAAAATTTTACACCCTAGTAAGCTGCCAATATTACTCTTTTAGCTCTGATAATTTGGAATCATTTTGTGCACTTGTAGGTAAATTGAAAGTAAAACGAATAACGTATTCATGAATCATTTTATTCAAATTTGTAAATAAAAGCTACGTAAGTATTTGGTACCATACCATGTATACCTGCATACGTGAAAATAGTAAGATTGGAATGACACATAAACGACATACTATATCGCCACTGATTGAGGTATTGATCTCTGTCAAAATCTAACCTCAGCTTAAATCACTTTTTCATTTTTTAACCAAGTTGAAATTTAGCAAAACCACTGTTTCTGATTTAAGTTCGAAAGCAATAATTTTATTAGATTTAATTAAACTGGTGATTGTGCTCGATTTCCCCTTGTTTTAGATCTACTACAGCTGCATTATTTTATCATCATACACACAAACTAATGCAAATATACGTCAGACACTGTCGTATCCTTGTTATACACATGGCAGCAAAATCACCAACCCTTGTATCTAAGACGACACAATCTTTCTGCTTGCCCAACCATTTTTTGTTTACAAGCTTTAAAACATTAATTCATAATTCGTTCTGACAGGGTTAGAGAAGTTCAGAAAGAGTGAGTTTTCAGACTTTGGTATTTAATACCATGACGCCAGATCCGGATGTCTGTGATTTCACACCGTTCTTTGTCTGTGTTTTACTTATCTATCGCCATTGTTTATCGCATCATTGTCATAATTATTACATACTCAAATGCAAATTACCAGACGACAAGTTTATCTTTGAAAATGAAGAAGTGTAAATAAACTTGCCTGGAGAGGTTTTGTTCTGTATCTTAGTAAAATACTCAGACTGTTTATATTTGACTGAAATGACTCTTAAAATATCGACAAACTTTTAGAGTGAGATTAATAATATTAATCCTTTTTAACCTTTGTCGATCATTGTATGTTTACCAATCATTAAAGATGAAGTATATTTGCTCACCATGGAGTACTTAACAATAATGTTGAGTTTTTAAGGCATTATGGAGAAACGATTGCAAATCAATATTTATAAATGATAGTTGAATACACCATACATTTACAGACAAGGAATTGCATTCAACGTCAATCTGAAATCCACATCTTTGCTAATGCAATTACAGAAGGTAATGATAGGAAACAGTAAATACGTTAAAATATCGTTTGAAATAAGCGACATTAGAAATGTCCCAACTGGTACAGGTAAACCAAATAGAACATTAAGAGCCAAGGTAATGTATGTGTTTCCTTGAGCAGTATTTTAATCATACATGCAATTCGTTTGAGAATGTAATTGAGAAAGTTATTCTGAACTTAATTTGAAGTGCATTCGTTGAATTGTAGATGAAATATTAAAGGTCAGGTAGAGTCTAAATATCGAAAGGACGAGTATGTAATTATCTATAACCTTCCCCGGTATTTAAAGTAGTTCTACATGGTCATTGAGAGAAGCAGCACTGGAATTTGTTTAATTCTTGTTATTATCCTCGTGTACAATGTAGATTTTTGACGATGAATATTAACAAATCAAAGAATAAGAGTATAATTTTCCTTAGCACCTTCCGTATTTACAAGCTCAGGTATCAGATAATATACTATATTCTGAACCTTGACATCGGTACCAAACGGTATACGTACTTTAGGTCCTATGTTATAATCAACAAGTTGTGTTACTGTATCAGAGAACTCTACATTTATAATGCTACATTGAGATGATTCAAAATTTTAGAAATAAAATTCAGACATGAGTAATGATAGATAACACACACACACACACACATACACACACACACACAACACACACACAACACACACACACAACATACACACACAACACACACACACAACATACACACACAGATATATATATATATATATTTATATATATATATATATATATATATATATATATATATATATATATATATATATATATATATATATATATATATATATATATATATATCATAATGTTTAAACTTTATTTATTTTACAACGGTTAACAAACAAACAAACAAATTCTGTCAACTTTCTCTTTTTGGTTCATATGTTGGTGTACTGGGTATCTATAATGGAAAACAAACCTTGAGAAAAACCTGTCCGACTTGGCAACCGCCATAGTATAATGACATTATAAGTAACATTATAATCATCGTAGTGTTATCGTCTCATTATCATCATAGTTATCATCAACAATATGAACAATAACCAATATTTGTGCAAAAAAAGGACAAAGATAATAATAATGATAATTATGATTAAATTCTCCTTCAACTAGTAATTATCAAAATGCTGATGTGTACCTTTCGAAATAATTGAAATTTAGAAAAAAAATTAAAAATTAAAGATTTTTAAAAGTAATTAAATATACAGCGAATATTGTATGTAAATACAATGGAAAATCGCCTAAAGATCACCTCGCTTATGAGACCACCTCACATTTAAGACCATAAATTACCAGTCTCTTGATGAATAGTTAATAAGTACAGAACCTCACTTAAGAGACCACTTCACTAATCAGACCACTTTAAAGAAAGGTGGTCATAATATCGAGGTTCTACTGTATGTAGACAAATTTCAGCACAATGATATAGTCTTTTTATCAGCTGTATATATACAGATATATATATATATATATATATATATATATATATATATATATATATATATATATATATAGTGCGTGTGTGTGTGTGTGTGTGTGTATGTGTGTGTGTGTGAAAGTACTATATTTTTTCTCCTTAAATTGTTGCAGTTTAATATGTACTCGTGTATATGCTTTTGAATAACAGACTCATCCGTCGCCATTTGACAAGGTTGTCGTGGATTGAGAAATTAATAACACTCATTTTTAAAAGCAAGCAGATGTATAAGTTTAAACTGTAAAACAGATGATTCAATTGATTCTCGATAGTGAACCAAAATTAAGTATTATAATTTCAGGGGATAAATTGCTGTACGGTTAAACACACTCGTAAAACGGAACATATAAATAAAATACGTTGTGAGTTACATGATAAAGTGTCAAATTATTTCAATTTACTTGAAAAAAAAACTATCCGTGCATAAGAGAATTGATTTTTCTGTCAATAAATCTTCAAAAGTTTCTTTTCGCTATATTAACTTTTCTGACAAAATATCATCAAACGCCACGTGATGCGGAGGGAATTAATGGCCGGTAATTATCATTTCAGTATTTTCCATCGAAAATGACTTCAACAGATAAAACGAAAATTTTGTTGTGTCACAAGTTCTTGTAAAACAGGTGAAATTATGTAATAGTTTATGAGTCGTTTGACTAGAATCGCTATATCGAGGTAGTACAATGTGTCATAACGTACTCGGCATATGTTTTGTAGATTTACAAGAGGTGCTTATTCTTTCTGACGTGCATTAATGTACATCATAGACAATGAATCATTAACATCAAATTTATCACAGGACTCATTCTATATTTTGTGAGATAATACAACTGTATATATCATAATTTAAAAAGTATATTTTCAAACGAATTCAAATTTGTAAAATTAAATAAAATTTGTTGAGTGTGTTTATATCTAGATCGTCGTTTGGTGTGGAATAAACTTCTCGGCTCGCCTAATAAAAATAATGGTAATGCAGATCAAAATTATAACAACAACAACAAATAATAATAATAATAATAATAATAATAGATTTAATTATTATGATAGTGATAATAATAAATTTAATAATAATTATAAAAATTACTAATAAATATAATAATTGTGATAATATCTATTTCTTAATTTTAAAATTAATTTTCAAAACACAAACCAAAATGAACATTGGAACCTCCAGTTGTTACATCAAACGAACCAAAGCAGAGCTGTTTATTCTCAAAGTACTTCTTACATTAAGCCTTATTCGTATTCATGATTCAAATAAGATACAGAACCACTTACTCACACCCATAATGAATTGGTAATTTTAGATTGCTGTTTATTTTTGTATATTTCACATTGCCAACAACTGTCTTGCTTCACTTGACAAATTAAGTTAAGCTGGCCTATTAGATATTGAAAATCGCATTTGAAATAAAAAAAATTCTCAAATTTGACGGACGGTGTAATGACATTGTATGAAATAACATGTATTGTGATTCATCAACTCAAATGTCGATACTAGTTGCTGGATCGTCTCTACCGATAGAGGCCAAGAGTTACCTCCCCATTTGTTGTTGAATCATCTATACCGATTATGACCATTATTTATTCCTCCCAGATATCTGGGACCGCCACCATAAAACTTGAGAATTTACACAAGTCTGAGAATATTCTCAACTTGGCCTGCTCAGCCAATCAGATTTTCGGATTAGTCAAAGTTTTAGACTTGAGCAATTCTTAACTTTTTTTATAGTGCCAGGCCCTGGTCTCACCTCGGGGTTTTCCCCAGAGGTTTGTGCTTGACCATTATTCATCCTATTAGTTTATTGTCCATTCGATATCATAATAGTTAACACTTTTGCATATGTATTTTGGACGTATCAAAGAATGAATGATCATTGCAAACAGAGCACAGAAAAAATACCCCATGCTCTTTAATTAATTGCCTGTTTTATAGCAAAAACATTAAAAATTGATTGATTGCAACTGTTGACAAACATTCTTGTCACAGATTTTCGATTAGCGAAATTTGAGTAAAATTTTTAGACTTCAGTAATTCTTAATTTTTATGGTGTCAGGCCCTGACCCCACCTCAGGTTTTTCCTCAGAGGTTAGGTGCTTGTCCATTAGTTATCCTATTTGTATATTGTCCAGTCAATATCATAACAGTTAACACTTTGACATATGCATTTCACTTTGGCATATGCATTTTGTATGTATAAAAGAATAAATGATCATTGCAAACAGAACACAGAAAAAATACAAAACACTCCTTTAATTGATTTTCTGTCTTTTAAGAAAAACATTAAAAATTGATTGATTGCAACTGTAGACAAACATTCGTGTCACTTGGGAAAGTCAAACACACTCAAATAACGTCTACAGTCAAGGTACTTGTGCTGGATGAAATTTAATATAAAAACTTTATTATTTAATAATTTGCCACCTGGATATATAAATCGCACATGTAAGTAAGCCACACGTCACGTTTGTTTAGTGTACTGTATAGCATGAAATCGTAAATGATGTATGACCCCACATCATATAGTACCCTCGTTGTTGTTGTTGTCATTTTCAAGTTGATGTTATTCGTTTATATATGTCGTTTGTTTTTCTAGATGTGCGCCTGTGTAAATTCATTTTATTCATTGTTTTTGTTATGTCTAAGGGGTAGATATTTGAATTAAATATTCTTGGTGTGTTAATGTTAAATTTTGCATATCCTCAAAACATTGTAATAATATTTTATTGAAGTGATAGTGTCACCATGTTTATACGATATCAATAATACCATCGACAAACTTTTATCACGTTATAATAATTGTTATCCAGAATACCAACATCGTTATTATCTACATATCTGGCATATCATCAAATTGTTGTCATTACAAGTTCGGTAGCCGTTGTTGAGTCTCTCCATCGGTTGTATTCCTATCTTATTTCATTTGAATTTGACTGAGGACTCAAGGCGGGTGTGACCGGTTAATAAGGGATGCTTACTCCTTCATGGCACCTGATCCCACCCCATTGGTCCGTGTTTGTATATTGTATCCGAAATATTTTGAAGATTTATACTTTGATATCTGTGATTTCTATAAATAAGTGATATCTCACATATAGTCACATAATTGTCCAGTGGTTAAGTGATATCTACAATGTCTTAAAATCAATGTTTTATTTAAGTGATATCCTGAATATCATCAAATAAGTATGGCGATTTTCTATCTAATATATTGAATTGTTGTCATATTTGTGATATTCAGAATATTTTTAGGTCACCTGAGTGACCTATTACGATCGCTTTTTGTACGGCGTGAATGAAAAAGGGCTAGGAGTCATAGGGTCCCCAAAAGGGGCCGAAAGAACCAAAACTTGGTACATCTTTAAAAATCTTCTCAGGAACAAATGATCAGATAACTTTCAAATTTTGAATGCATGATTGTTAAGTCAATATCTACAAAGTTTCCGAACGAAAATGAAATATCTCCATAAACAAGCCACAAGGGGGCGCTTTAGTAATATAGGGTACAATTGTATTACAAATTGTTTTAATTCAAAACTGATGGACTTTCTGTATACAAAGATATATGAGAAAGTTGTAGGAATTATCTAAGGATCATTTTGACAAAATTTCAAGGTCATGGGGTCAAAGGTCAATGTGACAAACACCTAAGTAAATGGAAAATGTTTTTGTTTTTTTTTGTTAAATTTTGGACATTTTTGGCTACATCTCAAGAACCATTGGGCCAATTTGAACCAAACTTTTTCACTTCTTCTCAAGAACCAGTGGGCCATTTCTAATCAAACTAGGCTTGTATCATCCCCATTTGAAGCCGCATAACGTTTGCAAATGAAAAGGGGCTAGGATCCATAGGGGCCCCAAAAAGGAACCATTGATCATATGACTTTCAAATTGTGTATGCATGATTATACTGTCAATATCTACAATGTTTGCGAATTAAAAGTAAATCTGTCAATAAATGATTCCCTAGGGGGCAACTGTATACAAATGGCTTAATAACTCAATACTGATTGACTTTTTGTATACAAAGATATGTGAGAAAGTTGTTAGGAATTACCTGTGGATCAATTTGACAAAATTTCAAGGTCAAAGGTCAAGGTCACATACACCTAAGTAAACAGAAAATATAAGTTATTTTTGTAAAAGTTTAGAAATTTTTTACTTCTTCTCTGGAACCAGTGGGCTAATTTTAACCAAACTTGACTCGAATTTTTTCTCGGGTGACCGTTAAGGCCCATTTGGCCTCTTGTTCAAATCATTGTCAACGTGTTTTATGATATGACGAATGTCTACCAACCTTTGCCATTATAGTTATGTGTAGACGTCGTGTGTAGGAAGAAGGTTTCTTATTTTTGCGTAAACATATATTTTGGTAACTACTTGACGGGATAAACATAATTACCTCATTTTAAAACAATTCAAATGATCAAATAGTGATATTTCTATTTTTATCTAGTTTAATATGATTTATATAAGCAATTTACAAAACGATTTAGGAAATGATATATTGTCAGTAAATTTAAATATTTTATGATAAAAAATAAATAGTACATTTTTTTTAAATTATGTGTTCAGAGATATATCAAGACTGTACTCAAATCAATGTATTATTTTTGTGGTACCTAGCTATTCACCAAATCATTCTGATGATATCGGTGATATCTGATATATCAGTCAATCATTGTCCTAACGAGATATCCAGAATTTCATCAAAACATCTTGACTATCTTTGCTTATCTATCACTGAGTCATTTTGCACTTTAAAAAAAAACATACTAGTGCCAAATACATCAACCTTTTGCTTACCTTACAACCGTACAAATTAAAACTCATCTAAGAAATTCTTACAAAACATCGAAATTTATTACCACCATTGTAATTAATGTCACAAAGGACACTTTGGGATTTAGTCAGAAATGTTGTTGTTTTCTTTTTTAGTGTTGTATCTGACAGATAATGATAGACCACAAATGTTCCTTGTTGGTGTATGCATGTTGTACGATCGTTATGTTCCTCACTGACAAGCAAAAATGTATTAATTTTGTATTTGTGTCACCTTTTCCATTTATTTCTTTTAACGTGAAATAAATCTGCTTAAATCTGAATGACGGACGTGTTTGATTGTAGTACCGTGCTAAATTATATTTTTATATCTATCAAATTGTTTAATTTCTGTAATTAGATTTTCAATTTGTCTTTAACAGCAACCGAGTTATTCAGAATTTTGAATTTAAAATTCAAAGGAACAAATTTCATGATAATAAATGACAGAAGCAACGGCCATTTCATTAATTTGCTACGTTGATGTATATTTCTATGACGCAAAAAGGGAAAGGCTGGTACTTTAACTTCATTTTAATGCATTTGTTGAAAGATCGCAATTCAATTATTTCAGTTTTGCTTCTGAATATGTTGAAATGTTAAAATCTGATAATGATATTCGCTCTTGTTTTACATGTGAAACATACGGTTATCAGATATTTCGACTTTGTTAATTGCCTAATACTAAATATCCTATCTCCTTTTATTTTAGTTTTACCTATAGATGGAGGATGGGGCGAGTGGTCCCGATGGGGAGAATGTTCGGTTACTTGTGGTACGGGTAAATACAGCCGATTTCGAATGTGCAACAACCCCAGTCCCACGAATGGAGGACTTTTCTGCAAAGGTGAACCTTTTGAGTGGCGACCATGTTTTTCAAGGTGTCAAGGTTAGTAACATATTACTCCACCTGACAGTGGAGAAACGTAATGCCAATGACATAGATAAAATATCGATCAAAATTTCTAACTTGTAAATTCAAAGTAATGCAAGAACAATGTAAAGGGGCCATACGTAGATCGTCTTAAATATTGGTAAATCAAAGAGAAGCAAGCATCTATAAATCACACACGCAGATAAATAAAAATTCCCTTTTTATGTTACAGCTATACAAACAATGAATAATGTAGACTGAATTATGACCAGACAATTAATACCAAATGGTAAATGTATATCTCGCGTTGTTTGAAGGTTAAAATATACAAGACGCCACTAACATAGACGAAAGCCAATTTACATTTTTGTAGATTTTTAAGTTTCTATCAAGAGGGACAATAAAAAGCCCATTTTCTCCCTTCTTCTTGTCTGTCGTTCTGCTTTTCGTGTGTGTCATGCAAACTTAGACAGTGTCGTTAATTAACCACTAAGTAAACCGTTGAAAACAACACAGGGACCATTTGGTGCATCTCGCTTTGTAACGATTCTATCTCTTTCACAGCTGAAGTAAGAAAAAAGCTCGTTGTGTAAACGATCTTTAGATTTCTATACGCTATGCGGGTGCAAAATTAAATTATTTGAGCATTAGGGTAATTTGATACACATCCGTAGATCCGTTTTCTGTCCGTTTGAACTTTTCTTTAATTCGAATTCTCGTTAGTTTTAAACTGTTTTCTGGATGATTTACCCCAGCAAGGAGACGTTTTTAGAAATCATTCCGTCAAAGACAACTAAATATGTTTCTCTGATCCTCATAAAAAACTTGGCTCTTTTCAAGTATATGGACCTTTGTAATATAATTGTCGTGTCAACATAATTTGGAACAGGAATGCAACGATTATGCGAAATTTTCTAACTTTTTTATTACATTAAAATGGTACTGAATGAAAAAAATGTATTGGAACATTCTTTTTATTTCCTGTATTTTAAAACTATAATTCATGTTAATTGAATAAATTAACTTGAGACGCACATTTGTTAACGTAATAGATTAATAATTAAATCAAATACTGGATATTTGCCAGAATTTTTGATAATCGGGCATTTTTACACAACAACAAAAAACACTTGTTTGGATTTTTTGTCAAAAAATATTTACAGTTTTCAGGTACAATTTATCTGTTTAAAAATATGTAAATAACTGCATTACTGTAATGTTCTGTCCTTAAATATTGTGTTTAAATCAATTAATTAAAAAATGTTTCTGAATATACTGTTGATATTTCACAAGATTGTTAGATTTCGATCTCTGTAGATTTTATCAGTTATCGCTGAGATACCTGATCTCATCCATAGCGATGTTGGAGGTCTGTTTGTTTGTTTGTTTATTGTTACTGTACTTCCCGCCAAACGTTTTCATGTCATGGATATTGAGTGGATACCAATTTAATTAAAAATACTGTAATGTACAGAGTCATGTCAAAAGTAGCTGGTCTAATTCTTACTTTCTGTTTTAATTGTCAAATCTTTGAAACAACAAATTAGAAAATCACACCCAAATAAACAATGAAACTTTCTCTGTTTGATGGTGAAAATTCTAATATTGAAATGGCTTCACAATATGTTTTGAAAAAAAATGTGGTTTTATATGATATATAATATTAAAGAATAATAGTGACCAAATACTTTTGGCACGTCCCTGTATGTCCCACGCCGTCAACATAGGCCAAATTGCATAGGATTCACTGACGTGGTAAACTTCCAATGGATTATTTTTTCACTACAAAGACCCATGATTCCGAGAGTTTGGCGATGGAATAATGGCAACTATATTTTAAGCTAACTGTCCGAACCACTAAAGACACGAACAAAGACACACGTTTGTTTAACCACCATGTTACACGCGCATTTATCGCCCAGTAAATATCTTTTACAATTCTGATGCTTGCACTTTTAATACAGGTGCGTTTCCTTTTATCTCCCAACGTGATCTACGTCATTTCTCTATACATCAAAGCAGAATATATCGATAAATAAAACTGGAAAACAATACTGAAAAGTTACCGAGGATCTATATTAATATTTGCGTTGTGCAACAAGCTTGGCACAATACAAACCTCAATGACATAAAACAAACACGTACATGTGCTAGCCTTAGACAAAATGTCACTTTAAAATAATTATCTTTTACAATTTAAAACTAGACCGAACTTTCCTTTAGAGTTTTGTGTGTTAAACAGGAGATGAGACATATATTCTGCAATCAATAGCCGTCATTTTAGCCCGTTTTTTAGGATCAATATCACTCTAGGGTTGACCTTAGTCAATTATGTGCGTTTAAACAGATAAAGTAACAATCTCTGTTCTTCAAGATAAAATCTGTTATTATTTAGAGAAAAAATACCGAAAATTTAATATCTTGATGAAGTCGTTATAGACTGTGGGAATCTACGTCTGTCAAAGAAACACACAAAATAAGTCAGAACACCTCTTTATATGGGAATGATTATAGAATGACTTCCAGACTGATAAATTGCAAAAAATTGTATCTACTTTCTTTTCGAGTGTGTTGATAACGTTTGTTAAATAATATATAACCCCTTATTTCTGTTGTACAAATCGTTTGCGATTTCGGTAGTCAAGGTCATATATTTTATTTTGCGAATTTAATTTTTGCGATTTAATGATGCCAATATAGTTTACCAAAATGAATAATATTATACTCAAAGTGTTACCTTAAATCAATACATTGAAAATGAAACTGCATCACTACGAATCATTTAGGATTGAGTGATTTCTTCAAGAAATGTAGGTCAATAAATTGTGATTTTGGTGGATCCAATATTTTTATATTTTGTTTTTCAGACTTTGCGATTTTAATATTAAAGCGAATATCGCGAATATTGGCGATCCGGTTATACGGTAATTGTTGTTTGCCTTCTGGGTGACTTGTTGCAGAGAAGGCACCCAAAGCCGGTTCATTACGATAACAAATGAGGAAAAAATCGGTTTCATACTTCATTGTAAATGTCAACTCTCAATGCATTATGTCAGATTTATTTTGAAGCACCTGCTTTCTATCCCAACTGATTTTGTAGTGTAGGCATATTTATAAATGATAACAAAAATGAGATCATTTTAACACCTTCAGTGACAAAGTATTGTCAAGTAAGTTTTAAAACTGTATTGGCATTTCTACTTCCCGGATAATATAACATTTCGTACGACAACCGAAACAAAACTGATAGCAAATATACCTAGATTGTCATACTACTGAAATGTATTCGCAAAAGATCTATTTGAAAATATTTTATTGACCTTTCCAGATGATCCTCCTGAAACGCCACTGCATTCTTTGCAACTGGATAAGAATTGTGGATGTGGTTGCCATTTGAAGGAAAAAACAGGGGAGATAATTGCTACCGGAAGGTGTAAAGGGCTATCACTGTGGCTTATATCAGGCAGCAAGAATAATATCATCACACTTTCTTTTCGTTACTTTAATCTCTTCAAAGACAAACAGTGGGTGAAAATTAGAAATGGCGATTCCTCTAGCTCAGATCTGATAGCAGTCAGCTATGGTGACACCGAACTAACTGAAGTATATTCCAAATCAGATAAAATGTTGATAGAATTTATGACCGACTCCACGTCCTATGCGACGACGAATAAAACCAGCACGCCGTCCTCCATAGTATTTTTACCAACATCGCCCTACAACATCATCCACGTCTATGGATTCATTGCTTCATATAAACTTCATGGTGGGTATCGAATTACAGATATTTAACATATTTTTATTATTTTGACGTGTTCGTGAGAGTAGGTGATGGTTATTACAATAGAATTTACTTTATGGGACGACTGATTTTTTTAGTTTTTACACCGTTGAATGGATTAGCAAAGAAATAGGGATAAGCGCTATTTTCCATCCATTCTATCTGTTTTCTACAATTTCATGAATAACAAAACATATCTTAAAATTTAAGTGGCATTTTGTATTTTATAATGGTA
This sequence comes from Atrina japonica, assembly GCA_030159075.1. Taxonomy (NCBI): domain Eukaryota; kingdom Metazoa; phylum Mollusca; class Bivalvia; order Pterioida; family Pinnidae; genus Atrina; species Atrina japonica. Next base: position 519,863 of record BROG01000104.1, on the reverse strand, counting down.
CAAATGATTTGTTATTGGTTTCAGATTTCGTCTTGACATACACAGGATATGGTATGATTGCATTGTAGTGTTAAAAGAGCACGCCAAGGAAATAAATCAGAAATTAATATTGTATATCAGATCAATAAATAATATATGTAATAACATTTATTAAGTTTCTATTGAAAAGTTACGAAATTAATACGCCTTACACACGCAAATTATCATACAATGGATCATTATGTGATCATGAATTACGCCAACTTCAAAACAGTGTGTTTACGGAAAGTGACACGTATCACAAAATAACTGAGGGATTGTTGTATCTTTGAAACATAATAATCGTCCCCACGTGTGGTTGATAAATCCAGTTGTTTGTCATCTTTTTAACAAAAGTTCTGGATATTATATAATAGTATGTTTAGTACCAGGGTAGATTCGATTACATTGTCTCATATATAGTAAAACCTGCTATAGCGGCCACCTTTATATAAGGATTGCCTCTGTATAAAGGCCGGTTTTTTCAAGTCCTTTGACTGCATACTTCAATTAAATTGAACCTGTGTATAAGGGTCACCTGCACATAATGGTCAATATTTTCTGGTCCCTTGGGTGGCTCCTGGGTGATATCATTTTATTCTATCCTTATCCGCATAAGTAAATGATACTGAAAATATTTAATCATTGTTGTTATTAATAATGTTGTAATGTTATATTTTGTAGTTCGCAATACAACGTCCTCTCTAGCAGCAGTCCCTTTTGAGAAAAGGTTGGAAAAGACAAGCATTTGGGAAAGTACCGTCACCATCGTAGGAATCTCGCTCTGTGCTGTCATAGTTCTTGTTGTTGTAGTGTTTGCGTTGTATCACAAAGTGTTCCGTAAAAAGGTATTTAAGTACTCCATGACAGTCCAAGAGGAAACCCCAACTCACGTGCCTAAGAGTACAAGTATGAATAGTACTCCGAGTCACCATAGTGCTTTAAGTCAGGGTATTGAAATAGACTACGATATGGAGCGACCTTTAACGGGAAATAATCACAAACGAAGAGACAGAAAAGACAGCTTTACACACATATCAAGAGGTTCTTCTATATCTAGCAATAAAAGTAGTGTCAGTAAAAGTAAATTTAAAACAAAGGCTGATATAGAATCCGGTGGAAGTCCGAAACCACCTTTCAAACATTACACACCCCTTCCTAGTCCGCAAGTTCATAACGAGACAATCGAAGAGCTAAGAGAAGAAAAGTCTAGCTTATTCAATACCAGTCCATTAGCAAATAGAAAACCGAGATCACCAAAAATCCATCCTTCTCCAAAGGTTAAAAGACAGTTGAATTCAAATATTCATTCTCCTGTGAAAACGAAGCATGAATTGTTAACCAGAAAACGAAAGGAGAGAAGTTCCAAGATACTGGAAAATAGAATTGTCACTGGAAGTGCCGAAACTTCCGTTATAATCGAAAACTCATGTGCTATAAATACCCCGGACTCTTGTGGTTCCATTACACCTACAGCAAAATCTTTTTTCATCAACAATGTTGATCAAAAGACAATAGATGAAGTCCGGGCTAAAGACACTATTAAAAACGACGAGAAATATGCGAAATCGGACACCTATAAAGTAGATCCGATACAACTGCAGTTTGTCGAAAAAGATTTTGATGATGCTGAAGTTAGGAAACCTGGTTCAGGTACTTCAGATGATTCGTGTTCGCCAGAAAAAATGGAAAAAGATAGACAGCAGACGACATCTTTTATCGAAAAACCAGCCTCAGACGTAAAGCCGCGGAGGCCCACGTCACTAACCGAGAGCTACAAACTGTCATTGTCCCTTTCAGCCATCGACAACGATAAAAACCCAGTGGTCGATGGTTGGAATTCTGACGTGCCTAATATCGATAGACACAAAGACTTGCCAAAACCTGATGGACAAAGCCCCAAGAGTCCTCGTCAAGAGAACTCTAAAAACTCTACACCTAAAAGTGTTCAAAGTTCTAGTGTTAATAGTTCTCGTAGTAAGTTAGCGTTGTCGCCTGCTCGTAGTACCACTAGTCCGTCCGAAGTAGCTTCAGAGAATCTAGAAATGGAATACGATGACTATATAGAATACGATGATACATTCTCTTACTTTGATCCATTAGAGACAGAAAAATTGCAATGGAAAGGTGTAGAAAAAATTGGAAAATCGAAAAAGAAAGATGATGATAATAAAGAATCCGAGAAAAAATAAATTCAGATAAACAGTTCCGACATGTTTATAAATCGTTACAAATATTTATAGGTCCAATCCATAATGAAGTATTCTTTAAGTTAAATTTTAATTAAATACAGCCAATTACTGATATGAAATTGCTTTATGTGTCGTCTGCTAAACTTCCATATTGTACTTTGTAAAACAGATTTCTGATATATAGGGCAAATGTTTTGCCAAAAGAGGGTAAAAATAAAATAACGTTTTTAGTATTTACTTTTATAGTATAAACAAAGACTCAGAAGGAAATGTTAATGACTTTCACACTGTCATACAGTTTATTTATAATGAATCTACTTCTTACTTTATTTTCAATCAAACACATAATCGCAAGAGTCTAACTCTCCTACTGACAGTGACATGTTTGTTGTCAAACCCTGTGTATAGTACACAAGACAATCTTTTGAAAAATTGTTTTTCAGAGAATTTGAAATTTTATCCTGCAGCCTGCATAATACTGTTTAAGATTTTTTACGTGTTACAAAATTTGGCTAAATAATTAGCATAAAGCGTAAAGGTATTGATGTACTGAATTCCAAAAGGCCTGTTTATAAATTATATCCAATTGTGAATGTTTATAACTCGGTGATGCATTCCACAATCAAAAAAGCGTGTAATATTCTGGATCATTTTCTCCATCGACACAGTATAGGTTTACCAAGGTAAATCAGCATATGTTTACAAACACAGCAAGTCTAAATTCAATCATAACAAAAATAACAGCCTACATGTTGAAGCAAAATTATTAGAGCTTCAGTAATGCATAAAATCCAAGCAAGACAATACGTTTTATCTGTATAAACTATTTTTGGAAAATAGACAGTATTGTTTTGGTTTTTGACTGAAACCGGATGTTCAATTTACCTTGGTAGACCTATACAAATGTTGAACATTGTAAATGTTTGTATTGTCAGAATCATTATTGTTTATACATATCAATTCTTAGGGGTTATTGATAGTTTTCAAATTGCTCCCACAACATTCCAGAAATAAGTTTTTTCGAGATTTTTTACAAGAGCTAGAGACTTTATTAATACTGATATATAGCATGTTTCTTATGTATACCTAGGTGAAGACACACATATCCGGTGAGCTTCCTGAAAAACGAGAATTCGAATCAACAATTGGTAGTGATTAAACATTTCGTACGATTTGATATCATTTGATTTGATTTATATTTTTTAACGCCACACTCAACAATTTTTCATTATATGGTGGCGGCCAGTTTTTAATGGTGGAGGAGAAAACACGGTTGCAATGTACCCGGGAAGAAACCACCGGCCACCCGCCAGTAAACTGGCAAGATTTCTCACAAAAATCAGATTAGGTTCCAGCGGAACTTGAAGCTGCGCTTGCCAGAAGTGAGATACTTTATGGATCAAAGCGCGATGGTCTAACCACTTGGCCACGTAGCCCCCCCCCCCTCCTCCCATTACGTACGATAAATGAGACAAAATATGTATATATTTCATATGGAGTTTAACAAAATTTATATATATATATATATATATATATTGAAACTTGTATATAATAACAGTTTCCTTACGGACACAAGAAAACCTTTATCCTTATCCTATCTTTATAGGGAGGTGGTCTTTATATAGAGATTGAATTGTACACAAATGGTACTCTTGGGGACAGTAAAGACGGTCTTTGTGACCAGAAATGTACATCGAAACGGATTACTGGAATAAAGTGAAACAAAACGGTAACCTTATTAGAGATCTTACATAACAGAGATGATGTCGAACTTAAAATACCGTGATTTATGATTGTCCGTAACATATCACAGTTAATTTCCTGGATATTTTAATTTAAATTTTTATCATTTTGTATAAACGAACTGTCATTATACCAAAAGTTATATATTAAACAGTAACCTAGAATCTGAAATAAATGAATCAATGTCTCGTGTGATATCGCATGCTCTCTGGTATAAAATGAATTGATATTTCTGTTATTTCAGCTGGAATAATTATGTTTTTGAATTTTTAATTCCATTGTGCAGCTTTGTGTGGATATTCAAACATCAATATCACGGAAGAAATTTAACATCGATCAACTTTCGGACTAAAAATTATTTGTTTTAAGTATTAACATGGATTAAAAATAATTCCCAAAAGTTCATATAATTATGGTGTGTGCATGTAAATGTACCGTGTGTGTGTGTGTGTGTGTGTGTGTGTGTGTGTGTGTGTGTGTGTGTGTGTGTGTGTGTGTGTGTGTGTGTGTGTGTGTGTGTGTGTGTGTATTACTTTATCATAATGTTAAAAAGTTTGTACATTCGCCCTGACATTCTGCTCAGACAATTTTCGCTATATCTCAATATTAGGATCAAGGATAGATTAGTCATTATCATAAAGTATTGTTTTTTTTCTATACGATGAGATTTAATAAAATGTAAATTCTAATGGTTGTCGATGCTTTTTGGCGTAGTTTTGTGTTTTCTTGGGCTTGTTGTGAATGAATGATCGTCGCAAGAACTGATGTTTATTTATTTTCAAAGTTTTATATTATGTATTTGTTATGTCATTTCTATAAAAGATTTTTGAAAAAAAAATTTTGTCTTCGTTTTGAAATATCTGGGAGAGGGGAATAAATATTACTACGGTAAAACTTGTATATAAAGACCCCCTTCGGGACACAACAAAACCAGTCTTTATAGGAATGTGGTCTTTCTATAGAGGTTGATTTGTACACAAATGGTATATTGGGGACAGCAAAAAACGGTCTTTGTGAACAGGTGGTCTTTATACACAGGTGGTCGCTAAAGTGGGTTTTACTGTAGTTAATATGATATTTATGGATGATCCGGAGGGATTTTCTTATTTTAGGTCCTGCCAAAAATGTTTCACTTATACGGAAATGGCAAAAATCTGTCTTATAATGTTCCTGTTTCTAATAACTTGGTATAGTAACTTCATCATCCAGTGTTTCTCTTTACAGAAGTAAGGTCATATAAAGCACTGACCTTGACCTTGACATTTAAAATGTCTTCATTATAATAAGCATTTCTTATTATTTACGACATATTCAACATTTTTCAGTCATATCATATCGACCAGTTTAGAATGGTGGAGGATCGAGAAAAATTGATTACAATGTATCCGGAAAGGGACGACTGTCTTTCGCAAGTAAACTGGTAAACTTCCTCACATACTCAACTTAGGTTCCAGTGGGACCGGGAGTCCGTGGGTGAGATGTTCTGGACACTAGAACACTGTAGTAAGAAAGCTCACTAAAACGCGAAGAACATCGACCCGGATCACAGTTCTCGATACAAATATTAACACCACCTTTTTAGCAGGAATGAGAAGAACAAACATGGCGAACCAAAGATATTGCAACCATTGATCTTCTCGTGATTGACTATGTTTTGTTTTCCGTCGTGTTCTTTTTGATTGGACGAGTTCTAATAAGAACATGTTCTTTCACTACCCTAGAGTGACCAGACTGTTTCCGCCCAAGGACACCCAAACTTTCGCTAACTAGGGTTGAGATACGTCACGGTTTAAAGCGCGATGCTCTCAACATTCTGTCATGGCTACAACTTATAACTACAACAGACAATCCGTTATCAACACTATTCTGTTATCGTGTTTGCGCACTTGAAGAATCCTATCTAGTTCCGCTGTCATACAAAACTTCATTATAATTCCTACTTTATTTATGATCCATTCCTACTCATGAGATTTCCAGGATCAAACACAGAAATCATAGTACAACAGCCAAAACAGATACTAAATACGGATAACTATCCTAGGAATATTAATTATTCTGTGAATATTAAACAATGAGAACATCACTGCAAACAACAATAAGATATTAGAAGTATCTAGATCTAGAACCTCATCAAATTTTCATTATCCCGTTTGTAAAGTTCTGACTGTGTCGGTATCATTCTCCGATACAAACAACTGATGTCTGTATTACTGTATAGTGAAGCTATGTACTGTTATGGGATTGACTAGTTCATTTGTTTTAACCAGAATTGGGAGGAGAGTTCAGTTAGTTCACACTATGATCAGAAGTACATATTGCAGCTGCAGGCCATATTTTGTGATATTAATTTTTTATTTTCAACGCACACTCAGACTGTCTAGATGGCTTTATAATGGTCTTTATTTTGGTCCCCAATACAAGCATCTGTTGTAAAATCATCATCCTCCTCCTCCTCCTCCTCCTCATCATCATCATCATCATCATCATCATCATCATCATCATGAGAATAGTCTTTTAGATCTACGCAAAATTTTCAATTTTCTAAACATGTAATACCCACGGGGCCAGATAAGCGTTATAGGAATGTTGCCAGCATGAACTTTGCGGTCAATCGGATTTCTGGATGACCTAAATATGATACTATTTTCAGACTGTAGAAGATGAAGATTATGTCTTTAGACCCTGGACTCTCTTGACGGTTAAGTTATTCAAACTAACGGATACATTCGAGAAAGGCTTCTCGCGCACAGTTTTAGACATTGGACTTGATTACCGTCTTACAAGAAGATCTGTGGTTTTCTATCATTGCTTGAAGGTCATTGACTCCGAATATCGCTGGGGATCACAAAAATATTTAACTTGTGAATGAACATGTAAATGACAAAGAAAATGTTTGAACAAATGGAATAAATACAATATAGTTATCTCTATATAAAGGAAAATTTTGTTTCGTTTGGCCATATATACCTTGCTATATCGAATTCTCCTATACCTCCCCTCATATTGATAATAAACAAGGTGAACTACAATTCTCATCTATAGGGTTCTAGGTTCTTGTGGTAAAATCAATTGAACTTTAATTCGCATCATATGATTTGTGACAGATTCAGATAAAATGTTATGTAAGAATTATCAATGTCTTATTCATATACTGACTTTGGTTTCTTCAGGCTTTGTCAAAGAAAACGTTTGTTATAAAGAATGTCAACTTTTGCTTTCTCACCATTTTATCTTAATATTTTGATATAAAGCAATTGCATTAGAAAAGTTGCGGTAATATTTATGATAAACATAAACAAAATATGAAAGAATACTACGTTAAATATGAACTTCTATAGAATTGACGACGGCATTGATCAATTGATGATTCTAATGGTGCAAATATATTTTCAGTCGAGCCTGGTTTATTAAGTAAAACATCTTTTAAAAGCTATTGTTGCTGGACGTACAATTGCCGACAGAATACAATCTCTTACACAGAGTTGTCGGTCCTTCTGTTGCACTCTCGATCAATCTCTGACAACGTCTAAAAAGCAGTCCCAAAACACGTAATCATGTAATCAACTGAATGAATATAAAAACCAAATTACTCAGAATACGGATACTTTAACGAAAATGTAGTCCCTATATTAATAGCTATATTTAAAAAGTATTTTCGGCTCAAATAGTATTTTATTCTATGTAAGCACTGAAAGAATATATATATATATATATATATATATATATATATATATATATATATATATATATATATATATATATACAAAAAGACCAATAACTTATAATGAGCAAAATTTATAGTAGACTTATATATTTTTCAAGAAACTGTCATGTTGTAAAATTTGTATTTACACTCACCTAGGAAATTCAAAATTTACAACACGACAAAACTATAAAACATCGAGTCGCGGACTGAGATTGATCGAGAGTCAAAGGACCGACAACTCTGTGTAAGAGATTAGCCAGAATAATGCCACAAAATAGTGCCGGAAAAACTAATTTGCTTTGCGTAAAAGCGATAACATCATTATATATGTTGCCACAAAAAGTCTTCGTTGAGAAGAATAATCAATCTGATATATTAACGGATGAACAGGGCGCGATTTGGCGAAACAAACAAAATGCTTCATCGAGTTTTCAGATATCAGAACTTGTCTGGGAAAAAAGATGCGCGTCTCATGACCCTCTGCTGCTATGTCACCACGCAATTTGTAATAACGACGCAATTTGTAATAACGACTCAATTTGTAATAACGACGCAATTTGTAATAAAATTTCGAACTCCGAGATTCATTACAAATTTAAGGGGTAGCGTTAGAGCAGACTGTGTAAATATGACCAATTTAATGAAAAAAGATGGATTTGAACCCACTACGATGGAAATTTTGAAAGTTATTACAAATTGCGTCGATGTGCATTTTTCAACAAACACAGAACCGACGCAATTTGTAATAAATCTCCAAACCTTCGATTTTATCGTCAACATAACCTAAAACTGATAGATTTAGATATTTCAACATACATTATGTCCTTATTATACGATTTAAAATAAATGAAATCCTTATCAAGGGATTTTTAAAATTGATTACAAATTACGTCGATTGGCATATTCAAACAATACCAAAACCGACGCAATTTGTAATAAATATCTAAAGTTTCGTTTCTCTTAAAACTCTCTGGGACAAGGGTGGATCTAGTATTTTTGAACATTTATTGACTAAGATCGATAACATGAAACGATATTTATACCTTGAATACAAGTTTTAGAAGTTTATTACAAATTGCGTTGATGCGATGTGTCGCAAAATACAAATCCGACGTAATTTGTAATAAATCTCCAAACATTCCATTTTATCGTCAACACAACCCACAACCACTAGATCTAGAATCTCTTAATAATATTCTGGCTTATAAACATGATACTCTAGTAATCAGACACTTATCAACGTATTTTTAAAATTTATTACAAATTGCGTCGATTTGTATATTCCAATAATTACGAAACTGACGCAATTTGTAATAAATCTGAAAGAATATATTCGTGACAAGGGTGGATCTAGTATTTTGAATAGTTTATAACTGAGATCGATGACATGAAATGATTTTATATACTGAACGCAAATTGTAATAAATTTCCAAACCCTCGATTTTATGATTAACACAACCTGCAACTAACAGAAACTTTAGAGATTTATTACAAATTGCTTCGGTTTTGTAATTGTTGTAATTGTTACAAATTACGTCGAATTAGCATTTTGCGAAAGATCGCATAAACGCAACTTGTAAAAAACTTCTAAAACTTATATTCAAGGTATGAAATCATTTCATGCTATCGATCTCAATTAAAAACTGTTCAAAATACTAGATCCACCCTTGTCACGTACATATTCATGAAAAATTAAACTACTTCATCTTTTTACTTCATGTATATATGTATAATCTTTCTGGAGAGAGTTAGATTTGTGGTTCGGGCAAGCTGTTAATGTTGATTAAAGTCTTAGTTCTAATGATATTATTTTAATTTTAAAAATGAAAAATTGTAAACATATTTGAATGTTTATTTATTATAAAAACATATGTTATATATATATATATATATATATATATATATATTATATATATATATATATATATATATATATATATATATCGAAGATTAAATAATAATATCTAAATTTGAATACTTACTTCAATGAATTAAAAAAGTATCATATAGTGTAAATTTAAAGAAAAATTAAATTTTTTAAATTTATTTAATTAAGAAACCACAAAAGTAATCTTCCAAATTCTAGATGGTACGCAGTAATAACTTGGTTAGAAAACTGATAGGTTCATCTCATTTTAATCCTCCTCAGTATATTTTAACCTTTAGGTTTGTCCTTATTCTTAGCACCGATATGTGTTAGCTTTATATATCGCTGTTCTTATGTTATACATGTATACAAAAGTTACTTTTAATGTCGAATCATCGTTATGATAATAAATGGTGGCAGAATGAGATTAAGTGAATAGTGTCTTGTTCATTAACATAAAAAATACCATACTTTGTTATACATTGTATATGAAATATGTATATTTGTGGAATTGATGTATGGAATAGAAAAAAAATTAACCATTCCACCGTAAAAAAAAATCGTAGCAAAAATTCTTTATTTATCTTTCATATTGAAAATTCATGCAGATTTTGGACTGAAGATATCTAAACACCAAACGTAACCGAATCTAGCCTAACCTAACCAAAGTCCACATCTCCCTTTGTGTGTCGAAAAAAAAAATCAGATTTTTAATGAAAAGATAGATCCGATGCACAGGTACTTGTGGGCAGGAACATGTAAATGTGCCTTGCCCATAATCACTTGATTTTTAGTCTTTTTTCTTTTTTCTTTTCATTAAAACATGGTAATTTTGGAATATACCTTGATATGGCCAAACAACAACTTGAGCCAAATGCGGTTACACCTTATATAAACTATATAACTATATATATATATATATATATATATTATATATATATATATATATATATATATATATATATATATATATATATTTATATATATATAAGCTCTTTTTTATATACAGGGTGCATATAGGTTGTGACCACATTTGGCTTAAGTCTGTTGTTTGGGCACATTTCCTGGTATATCCCAAAATTACCATGTTTTAATGAAAAGAATAAATAAAATAGACTAAAAAATCAAGTGGTTATGGGCCAGGCACATTTACATGGTCCTGCCCACAAGTACTTGTGATCCGATGTAACTGAAATGTATAGCACACATTTGCCATACAACGTACAGGTACGGTTGGGTTCGGTGTTTATATGTACTCGTTCACTTCCTGTTTCACTTTGTTTACACTTGTTTACATCATGTCAGCCATGCAATCGCATGCAATATTTTTGTGAGATATCTTTGTTGACAGACAAACAGTATATATATATATTTGATATTTCACGAGTATGAAGTAAAACACCAAAGGCACTCCATCAGATTCAATATGGACTTCTGCGATGAGTGTGGGGGTGTTCTTGAAGTTGGGAAAAGCATTTGTAAATCTTGCGGCACAATTTCCCAATGCCAAGAAGACAATACTGTGCCAGAGGAAATCAAAGACAAGTGGCAGGGGTATGTTAAAGATTTAATGCAGAATTATTATGCTTTCTTGTTACACATGTTTATGTGACCGAATACATGTACTAGTCCACTTACATTAATTAGTCACCTATAGTATAGTCCACTTACTTTAATTTATAATTAGTCACCTGTAGTATCGTCCACTTACTTTAATTTATAATTAGTCACCTATAGTATAGTCCACTTACTTTAATTTATAATTAGTCACCTATAGTATAGTCACCTATTAATTAGTCACCTATAGTATAGTCCACTTACTTTAATTTATATTAGTCACCTATTAGTCCACTTACTGTAGTATAATTAGTCATCCATAGTATCACTTACTTTAATTTATAATTAGTCACCTATAGTATAGTCCACTTACTTTAATTTATAATTAGTCACCTATAGTATAGTCCACTTACTTTAATTTATAATTAGTCACCTATAGTATAGTCCACTTACAATTACATTAACCTATGGTATAGTCCACTTACATTAGTTAGTCACCTATAAATAGTCCACTTACATTAATTAGTCACCTATAAATAGTCCACTTATATTACTGAAGTCAATGGGTATGTTAATTTGTATATCTTCAGACAAGTCTGATCTGGGCAGTTTGTTATTGTTTGTAGTAATAAGTATTGTCCAGACTAGCCTGGGATCCTGATTCACTGATGCTAACGCTGTCAGTATCAATGAAGTAAGATTGGGCCAGGAACCCAGGTTATGCCCAGACTACAAAACAATAACAATGCAAATTGCCCAGATCAGACGTGTCAGACTAGTTAATGTATATTGTTAATACATGTATAATTGTTATCATTGATGGCAAACACTTCTAAATGTGTATACATTAGTTTAAATGTACATGTATTTACATCTCTTGTGGTAGCCTGCAGTATGTGTATCTATGCCTTGATAACATGACATAATCTTCATATTCCCTAAACATTTCCGGATGTTTGTTTATTAATTAATTATATTTCATGTCTATGTTGTGTGTATGTAAGTTGTAACAAAATGATACAAATGTACATTATGCTGGCTATAATACACATTGCATATCTTCATGCTGCAGAAATGTCATATTTACAATGTTCTAATAAATATATGTACATCATCAGCATGTGCAAAATAAACATTGAGATCCATGTCTATGTTTAAAAAAGTAAACAAAGAAAATAATATAAGTCAAACAAGAGACCATTTAATTTTGCATTTAATAGTTGTTCTTCAAACAAGTAACAGACTTAGATAGTAGGTTGAGCTGGGAAGAACTTGTGCCTTATAGTATCCTATTGCAATGTAATGATGTTGGATATGTTCACTTCCAAAAATTACAAAAATATAATTACAGAAGTTTTTTGGATTTAAGTTTTAATTTCCTCAATTTACGTATATTTACATGTGGTTTGAAATTTATTAAAATGTTGGCAGAAAAAGATTCGCAAATCAGTTTTACATTTTTTTTCTGTGTGATTGAAACAGGGAACAAGATGAATTGAAGAAAAAAATGAGCTTGGAAGATACTGAGAAAGTCAAAGCATTGAAGAGGGATATGGAGGCAGGCTCAAACAATGTGCATTACATTGGGGGAGTAGATATATCATTTGTGAAAGGTGACAATGTCAATGCATGTTCAGCCCTAGTGATATGTAATTATCCAGACCTAGAGGTACATCTAACTTTGTTACAGCTTTCTGATTCTTGTTTAGCACATACACATAAATAGCATAGTGGAACCTGTCTTGTGAGACCATGGTCATAGAAAGTCACCTGTCTTCTGAGACCATTGTCATAAAAGGCCATCTGACTTGTGATACCACTGTCATAGAAAGTCACCTGTCTTCTGAGACCATTGTCATAAAAGGCCATCTGACTTGTGATACCGCTGTCATAGAAGGCCATCTGTCTTGTGATACCACTGTCATAGAAGGCCAACTGTCTTGTTAGACTGTGGTCATAGAAGGTCATCTGTCTTCTGAGACCATTGTTATAAAAGGCCATCTGTTTTTTGAGACCATGGTCATAGAAGGCCACCTGTTTTTTGAGACCATGGTCATAGAAGGCCACCTGTCTTCTGAGACCATGGTCATAGAAGACCTCCTGTCTTGTGAGACCGCTGTCATAGAAGACCTCCTGTCTTGTGAGACCACTCTCATAGAAGACCTCCTGTCTTGTGAGACCACTGTCATAGAAGACCTCCTGTCTTGTGAGACCACTCTCATAGAAGACCTCCTGTATTGTGAGACCACTCTCATAGAAGACCTCCTGTCTTGTGAGACCACTCTCATAGAAGACCTCCTGTCTTGTGAGACCACTGTCATAGAAGACCTCCTGTCTTGTGATACCACTGTCATAGAAGACCTCCTGTCTTGTGAGACCACTCTCATAGAAGACCTCCTGTCTTGTGAGACCACTCTTATTCATGTAAAAGAATAATTCATGTAGATAGCCACCAGTGTTGTAAGACCATTGCCATTGAAGACCACATGTCTTGTGAGACCACTGTCACAGGAGACCACCTAACTTGTGAGACCACATTCTGAAAACCACTACCGTATGTTTTTAATTATCCTTAAGATAAAACCTTTCTAAGAGACCACCTGTCTCATAAGACCACAATTCAGTGGCAGAAGGAATTGTCTTTCGAGACAGGTTCCACTGTAATGACATAAGATGAAAGTATATAAGACACTTGTACAGTAAGTTTAGTTTGCGGAAGATTTTTAATGCAAAGTCTTAATATCATTACTTAAAGTGGTATGAATTCATATTTTTCAACAAAATTATATTAGTCAATTAGTCATTTATCAAAATGTGAGCTTTTTGAAATCCTCATCTACGTTATCCATTGTATTTTGGTTTCTGACGTTTAAATCACACAAATGGCTGTAAAAATATCCCAGATAAATGGCTGTACAAACCTAAAGGGACTATAATTTTTGCTTGTGTCCGTCAGAAAGTTTGTTAAGTTAAATTGATTAACTCATCAGCACCTGAAAAACAATGGACTCTTCAGTAAATCAATGGCTTAGACCAGTCCAAATGTGTCTCTAGGGGTGAGTGAGTTAAAGTTTTGTAATTGCTCACCATTCACTTTAAAATATAAATGGATTAACAGGTAGGGGACATTAATTGATACGTCAATACTCTCAGAATGCCTTTTTGATATGTAATGTACTAATGTTTTAATGTCTTTTACAGGTTGTGTATGAAGATTATGAAATGATTAAACTTACACAGCCATATATACCGGGATATTTAGCCTTTAGAGAGGTGGATTTTCTCGTCAGTTTATTTGAAAAACTAAAACAAACTGAACCACAATATATACCTGAGGTATGTTATGTTTTGACTCCTTTAAATGTGTGAGTGACTGTTACATGTGTTAGTGTACTAACATGATTTTACTTTTGTTCACACATTTTACATAAATGTTTCATAATAATTAACTCATAAACCCCTGAAAAAAATGGACTCATCTGTAAATCAATGACTTAAGCATGTTAAGCCAGATCCAAATGTGTTTTTAGGGGTGAGTTAATGTCAGTATTCCCCATACACTCTAGTCAGGTAGAAATGGAGGAGATATATAAATACCCAGACCCTTTTCCTTAACAAAACTCTAAACTAAAAGCATGTTTGTCAGAAGTAGTATGGATCATTCACAGAAGCTGAGTGGTAGAACATTGGCATTACAGACAGATGGATTCAGGTTCAAGTCAGAGTCAGAGCAATAAAGTTGGACCACAGGTATAGGGTTCCTCGCCAGTTGTTAAGCATCAGAGGTGACTACATGTTTTTAGAATGAGATCTAAAACCAAGATTGTGTCACATAGGTGACAAAATCCTCATACCATATTTGACCCATATTGGTAAGTACCCAGGGCGCTACAAAAATCAGTAAAAAGGGGTGTGTCATTAATGGGACAATAAATAGTCAAATTGACGTAAAACAGTTAATTCTATATAAGGCACAGTGCTAAAGTTGTTGTAGTTATTACCAAGGACACCTTTCAACATAATTTTATTTTTTGGGATGGGGGGGGGCTACAGATAAACTGTAACTCATGGTTTTTCAGGTCCACATGTCAACCATGGCCAGCTAGAAAAGATTGTCGATCCTATGTAAAAGAAAAAAAAAAAGGTAGAGGGGTGCTTATAGAAACATGGGTGCTTAATGGTTCAAATCGAATACAGTACATATATAGATATAGAGCTATACATAGTTAGATGGTGCAGGAGATTTAAAGGGGTATTAGCTGTGTTGACAAAAATAAATTATTTTGTTTTTTTCTACTTTTACTACTTGTACTTGTTATGCAATAACAAATAAGAGCTATACACAGGCATAAAGATCTTATATTCTAATACATTTTGTGACAATAAGGTCAGGTCCAATGTAGTATTCGTATACAAACAGTAAGGCTGATTTAGTCAATTGTAGTTGAAAAGTGCCAAACCTGGGATTCTCAAGCAATTTTCACAAAATGTATAGGAATTTAAGAATTCCTATATATGCCTGTGTATGTCAGTTAAGTAGTGAAAAAGGGGAAAAAACACAGCTAATGCCCCTTTAAGAAAAAAAATGTTACTTAATATAGCGTTTTGTATAATGTTGTTCAATTGAAGGTATAAAATATATTGTATCAACCAATTTAAATGTAAATAAAGTTGTAAGTTGTATGTAAAGTTAATTTACCAGTTAGTTATGTAAAAATGTCATATTGTTAGTTAATGAGTAGAAGGTCATGTAATTTAATGGTATTTTTAACAGATGATATGTTGTGTAGATAAGGATGTTGTGTTATAGGATATCATTCCAAAGAAGGATTTTGTAATTCAAGATGTATGAAAAATATGTTGCAGGGTGATGTTGTGTAGGAGAAAGTTTTGTTGTAGATGTGTTGAAAGGTGTTGTATTTCAGGATGTCATGTAGAAACGTGTTTTATGACTGGGTGTCAGGTAGAAAAGTGTTGTGTTGCAGAGTGTCATGTAGAAAAGTTGTTTTACAAGGTGTCATGTAAAAGTGTTGTATTGCTGAGTGTCATGTATCAAGGTGTTATATTACAGGTGTTGTATTGCTGAGTGTCATGTATCAAGGTATTATATTACAGGTGTTGTATTGCTGAGTGTCATGTATCAAGGTGTTGTATTACAGGTGTTGTATTGCTGAGTGTCATGTATCAAGGTGTTGTATTACAGGGTGTCATGTAGAAAAGTGCTATGTTACAGAGTGTCATGTAGAAGAGTTGTTTTACAAGGTGTCATGTAAAAAGTGTTGTATTGCTGAGTGTCATGTATCAAGGTGTTGTATTACAGGTGTTGTACTGCTGAGTGTCATGTATCAAGGTGTTATATTACAGGTGTTGTATTGCTGAGTGTCATGTATCAAGGTATTATATTACAGGTGTTGTTTTACATTGTGTCATATATCAAGGTGTTGTATTACAGGTGTTGTATTGCTGAGTGTCATGTATCAAGGTGTTGTATTACAGGGTGTCATGTAGAAAAGTGCTATGTTACAGAGTGTCATGTAGAAGAGTTGTTTTACAAGGTGTCATGTAAAAAGTGTTGTATTGCTGAGTGTCATGTATCAAGGTGTTGTATTACAGGTGTTGTACTGCTGAGTGTCATGTATCAAGGTGTTATATTACAGGTGTTGTATTGCTGAGTGTCATGTATCAAGGTGTTGTATTACAGGGTGTCATGTAAAAAAAGTGCTGTATTAAAGGTTGTCATGTAGAAAAGTATCATATTTCAGGGTATCATGTAGAAAAGTATTGTATTACAGAGTGTCATGTAGAAAAGTATCATATTACAGAGTGTCATGTAGAAAAGTATCATATTACAGAGTGTCATGTAGAAAAGTATCATATTACAGAGTGTCATGTAGAAAAGTATCATATTTCAGGGTGTCATGTAGAAAAGTATCATATTACAGAGTGTCATGTAGAAAAGTATCATATTACAGAGTGTCATGTAGAAAAGTATCATATTACAGAGTGTCATGTAGAAAAGTATCATATTTTAGGGTGTCATGTAGAAAGTGTTGTTTTACATTGTGTAAAAAGTGTTGTATTGCTGAGTGTCATGTACCAAGGTGTTGTATTACAGTGTTGTATTGCTGAGTGTCATGTGTCAAGGTGTTGTATTACAGGGTGTCATGTAAAAAAGAGTTGTATTAGAGGGTGTCATGTAAAAAAAGTGCTGTATTAAAGGTTGTCATGTAGAAAAGTATCATATTTCAGGGTATCATGTAGAAAAGTATTGTATTACAGAGTGTCATGTAGAAAAGGAGTGTCATGTAGAAAAGTATCATATTACAGAGTGTCATATAGAAAAGTATCATATTACAGAGTGTCATGTAGAAAAGTATCATATTTTGTCATGTAGAAAAGTATCATATTACAGAGTGTCATGTAGAAAAGTATCATATTACAGAGTGTCATGTGTATCATATTACAGAGTGTCATGTAGAAAAGTATCATATTTTAGGGTGTCATGTAGAAAGTGTTGTTTTACATTGTGTAAAAAGTGTTGTATTGCTGAGTGTCATGTACCAAGGTGTTGTATTACAGTGTTGTATTGCTGAGTGTCATGTGTCAAGGTGTTGTATTACAGGGTGTCATGTAAAAAAGTGTTGTATTTTAGGGTTTCATATAGAAAAGTGTTGAATTGCTGAGTGTCATGTATTAAGGTGCTGTATTTCAGGGTGTCATGTAGAAAAGAGTTGTATTAGAGGGTGTCATGTAATAAAGTGTTGTATTAAAGGGTGTCATGTAGAAATGTATTGTATTTCAGGGTGTCATGTAGAAAAGTGTTGTATTACAGAGTGTCATGTAGAAAAGTATCATATTACAGGGTGTCTTGTAGAAAGTGTTGTATTAGAGTGTGTCATGCAGAAAAGTGTTGTATTGCTGAGTGTAATGTATCAAGGTTGTATTACAGGGTGTCATGTAGAAAAGTCAAGGTTGTATTACAGGGTGTCATGTAGAAAAGTATTGTAGTGCAGGGTGTCATGTAGAAAAGTGTAGTACCACAGGGTGTCAGGTCAAAAAATTGTTTTACAGGGTGTCATGTAGAAATGTGTTGTATTGTTGAGTATCATATATGGAGGTGTTGTGTGACAGGATGTTGTGTAGAGAGATGTCATTTTACAGGATTTAATGTTGTGTAGAAAGGTTTGTTACTGAGTCATATGTAGAGAAGTGTTGTGTTATAGGGTAATTTTTTGTAGAAAAAGGTTGTATTGCATGACTTTGAATAGAAGAATGTTGTATATTGTTTTTACTATATTTTGGCAATAGAAAGGTTTAATGTGTTCAAAAGGATGTGAAGATGGGTGTTTTGCTGAAAAATTATTTAAATAGTCCGAATCACATAACTTAGCGGGGTGGAGTAAACTTTTGATTATCATACGGATGATTATACTCACTTTTCTGTTAAAACAAGGTGCACAGGAAAAACATTTTATTCCTCACTGGATACTCTTTTATTTATGGTGACAAGTAGAAATGATTACGATACTCTAGCCAGTGTAATTATAATGTTATACTTTATTACCTAAAATATAAACTCGCCTGTGTCAAGAAAGGGTTCACAAGACTCCACCCTGCCAGGTTAGATAGATTTTACTATATTAGTACAGTAGAACCTCATTATCTCGAAGTCATCAGGACCAAGCAAAAAGTTCGAAATAAACGGGTCCTCGAGTTAAAAGGTCTGTCACTAAATTCCTCCGATTCCTGTCACATCTCGGTAATTGCCAGAATACATTTAGGTCTATATGTATATCGTTCGTCTCTTATCTTCAGTATATGTGCAAGCTGACTGCTACAAAAACCATGTGTTTTGTCAAACAATATTGAAAGCAAATAAAAAGGAATTAATTACATGTATGTTTGCATATTTATTTATTAATACCCGATTGACAAGTAAACATTACTCACATTTTAATAGGAACAAACCATGCTGTTTCTAGATCATGGAAGTGACAATATCATTATACATTTAAAAACGAAAAGTCTAAAAACAAATTATAGAAAGTAACTTTAGCTTCATGAATTTAAGAGCAGAGAGCAAAATAACAGATTTTTTGTGAAGATGTTTATTCATTGTATGCACTAAAAACCTATACAGAAAATATATTTTGCCTGCACTAGTCATATAATCACAATGATTTAAAACAATAACTGTCAATTTCACATTGAAACTAGACATCGGGACCATGTTTTGACATCAACATTAGCGGTTTTTCGACTTTTCTGATCTCGAGTTATCAGGTCTTTTTGTAATAAGATATAGAAGGAAAATTGCCAGGACCAGAGCTTAATCTCGAGATAACCAGGTAAATTGAGATTACCGATCTCGACATAACGAGTTTTGACTGTATATACATGTAGTAGGGATCTTGTCTTGATAGATAATGTTATCGTATGTTCATGTAGGTTTGTAAAATATCATATTCTAGGTAGTTACAGGAAGATGATAATTATGCTTGGGTTTTTCTATAGAATGAATTTACATGTATATATATATATATATATATAGCAGTGACAAAATTTACATTGTGAAAGGCTTATGTGTAGGTTATCATTTTTGAAACTTTATCCCAGATTAGACTTTCTGGTTACTGTACCTTTGCCATTTGCAGCTTAAATGAACAAGCCAGGGTGGTTGTATTTCAATATCTTTAAATATTTATGAAGTCTGTAATTTTCTGAATTTGCATTTGGTGCAAACACACAAGAGTGACAGGTAACATTCATTATATGGCAGGTATAAGCCAGGTGTGATAAGTAACATATAGGTATAAATGTAATTGATGTGTTTATTCTGATGACTGTTTGGAAGTACAATACGGTACAGTGTGACCTTGTGTGCACCCATGATGTGGTATCACATTGCTTATTTGAAAACGACACCAAAATGATTTCAAAATCTTAAAATATTCTTTTCAATTTCACAAATTAGTTGCTAGTCCTTTATAGTTTTGTATTTCACCTGGTGTCAGTTCAAGGTACATACAGAAATACATGTATGTTTGATTTTGTTTATACTGTAATCAGGATGACAGGGTTCTTTTGAAATTTTTCATTTTTAAAAATTATTAACATTGCTTACCCAATCCCTATCTCTTGTAAAAGTACTTTTTTCTGTAATGTATATCTAGAAATTTTGGCTTTGTGTTAATTTTTGCTATATTCGTCTTTAGATGAGAGTGCAAATTTTAAATGTAAGCCAAATTGTCAAGTTAAATGATTAAAGCACGAAGATAAATGGAATCCATGACTCTATGTTTTCTGTCGTAAAAGGGCAAAAATAATCGAGGTAAAAATTTCCAGGTACAGTGAAACCTGTATATAGGGGCCACCCAAGGGACCAGAAAGTATTTACCTTTATGTGCAGGTGACCCTTATACACAGGTTCATTTTAGTTGAAGTATGCAGTCAAGGGACTTGAAAAAACTGGCCTTTATAAACAGGTAATCCTTATATAGAGGTGGTCGCTATAGCATGTTTTACTGTATAGTATAATTATCAGATATCAGTAAAAATCTTTCATTTCTATTCAGGTCATATTGGTAGACGGAAATGGATTGTTGCATCCCAAAGGTAAGCTTACGAGAAGTTAATAGCTTTCACATGCAGTCATGCATGTGTTTAATTTATTAATCAAATATGTCCATAGCCTTGTGTACACAGCATATTCTAACTCATGAAATCAATTCAATATCATATCACGTAAATTGCAATTACATTATTGAAATTTGATGACATCATTTGATTGTTCAATATTAACTGCTACGGAGTTGCTTTTGACAATTATGATACATTTCATAGGTCATAACTATTTCATTTTAATTAAGTACCAATGTCATTAAATGCATGATATTTAAACTCAGTAACTTTTCACAGTGTTATTATGACCTTGTTTGTTGAATCAGATTACCCATACTCGCAGTAGGATGGTGATCCACTTTCGGATGGCTTTATATCCTAAATGATAAATCTGTTTATACTGTAATCCCACATGTATAATCCGCATTTATGTATGCAAATCTCTGGAAAAAAAAAGTTCATGTATACGGGTAATCCGCATCAGTTTTTTTTCCAAGGCCATTACTGGGGAACTTCACCAAAAGCGAATGACATCTCAATATAAGTGGAAAATTCTAGACAGAACATAAAACAACAAACAAACAAATATACAATATATGTATATTGTCAAACTCTACAGCCAAATGAAATTAATTCCTAATATTTACTTCATATCAATTAAATATTGACACACACTTGACTTTAACTTGAGTTTCTATGATTTTATCTTATTACAGTGGAACCTGTCTCGAGAGACATCTGTCATGAAAGACCACCTGTCTTCTGAGACCACATTTTGAAAACCATTCAGTTAAATCTACCAGAACTGTAAATAAAACCTCTTTTGAGAGACCACACTTTTAGTGTCAGAAAGGGTAGTCTCTCAAGACAGGTTCCACTGTATGTTAGAAACATAATACCAAAGTTTTAGTTTTGCACAAATAGGAGATCAAAACAAATGCTTAAGGCAATTGTTTTTGTCAATACGACTTAATCAGTTGAGCTTGAGTTTAAAATAGATGTACTGACCAGTAACCAGCAAGGACCAGTAGCCAGCTATTGCATTATTTCAACTATATTTGTGAGATTTGTAGATCAATCATGAGATGATGGACATTTTTCTCAAACAGAAGATAAAAGTATTGTTGTGGTACATAATAAAGATGAAATCCTAGTCCTAGCCGGCCACTGGTCCCTGACCAGTAGAATTCCAAAACAGAAAGTGATATCATACATGTACAAGGCCAAAAAAAAAAAATATGATGAATATCTTTGTTATGTACCCTATGATATCCTCTGTTGTTAACACATTGAGCCTCTAGATGTAACAGGAATTATAAAAGACAGTATAATGGAACCTGTCTTGAAAAACCATTCTCATGGAAGACCACCTGTCTTCTGAGACCACATTTTGAAAACCAGATGGTTAAATAATCCTTTAGATAAAACCTCTTTTGAAAGACCACCTGTCTGAAGAGAAGAGATCTCATTTCAGTGTCATGTCGCAGAAACAAATAATAATCTCTGCTTGGAATCAAATCTTGGACCCTTGGATTACAAATCTGGTGCTCTTCTATTTGAGCTAAAGGGGTAACCCACTAGCCAAGCTAGTCAGAACACCATATAACCACTGCTACAGGCATATAAGGTGGTCTGTCAAGACAGGTTTCACTGTATATCTTGTTTATGTTGCAGAATTTGGACTGGCTTGTCACTTAGGTGTGTTGTTAGACACTCCATGTATTGGAGTAGCAAAAAAGCTTTTCCAAGTTGATGGTCTGGAAAAGAATGTAGAACATACAGATAAGGTAAGATTACAGACTGACCATGACGTCATGCGCATAGATGCCAAACATTACAGATTTAGCGGAATCCTTACATTTTAATTCCATTTTCCTCATTACAATTTATCTGGAAAATCCCATTTCCAGGTTGCAAATTTTTGTATGTTTTTGGACAATTTCTGGTCTGGAAAAATGGTTATCATTAACAGTATGCTCTGTCATTACATGGCAAGCGTTTCCTTAAACGTACTGAAAATGTTTTGGCAGATGCCATACATGTGTAGGAAGGATACAGAAAGTCAAAATGGCATCATCATCACAAAAAAATTGAAGATTAGGCAAGTATTTTGCAAGTATATACACAAATATGGCCAATACTTAAAGCATTAAAACTTGGAGAATATCATGTATTTTAACTTCTTTGTATTGTGACAATTTGTCAGGTCGGTATATTCAATTTTTTTTTATTACACACAAATTCCTGAAAATGATGTCGGATAATAGAAAAACTACACTCTTATCACTGATGGATACATCATAGGGTTGGCATCTATGCATGTGGTGTAAAAGGAGAGGAGCTAATGCTTTCCTCAGAACTGACCACACTGAATAATGTATAGGAACTAAAACTGTTATCATGACACCTGTTGTTAACTTTACTAAATGATTGTTTTTCATTTTTTGAAAAACATTGAATATACATGCAATGGTTCATGGAAAATAAATTCAGTGCAGCTGCACATTGATTTTTTTCCATGAGTCATTGCATATATATTCCATGTTTTTCAAAAATTGAAAAACAGTCCTTATATTTATATATATTACCATTTTCTGTGAATCTGTAGTCAGCTGGATACAAAATTCATTCTATATAATTGACATTTTGGCAATAGGATTTCATATGACATAACAGCTGAACAGCTGTGTGTCAAGCATTAAATATAAATGCAACCGGTCTGTATATTTGCAAAGAAGGAAATAACAGTCGTTATGTAAATATTTGTGACTGTCCTTCACCCTTTACACCCTTACAGACTAAATTTGCACGGTTGAATAAAGGATAGTAGTAGTAATTCAGTCTCCTTGCTATTGACATCATTTTAACATGGCTGTTTACTTTGAAGATAAATAAAAAGTGTTTAATCAGCTTTTTTGGTTTTAATTTTGAAATATAAGATGTTTTTATTGATCTATTTTTCAGATAAAACAGTTAAAGCAGGGTGGTGATACCTTCCCTTTGGTTGGCGAATCCAAAAAAACTCTTGGAATGGTAAGATTAGTCATATTATTACCTTTGGATATTAACCATTTCATCTTTAAGTTCTTTAATGGTATATTCTTTTCTGTAGTAGTGGACAAGTCTATTTTGTTCTGTGGGGTAGAAGGCTGAAATTGATATCTCTCGATATAATAATACATTGTACTGTAGTTTCTCTGGCAGTTTGCATAAAAAAGAAGAAAATATACTATGTACTGTTAACATTGAAAAATTAAAATACCTATTCAGAAAGCTTGCATTGCAGTTAAATTGCAGGATATTTTTGTCAAGTCTTTGGTAAAACCTGTTATTGAATTAGGGAAGTTGAACTTGTGAGTGGAATGCTCTATCTTTAGGCCACAGCAAGTGGTTCTTTAAAATCTGATCCAACCATATACATTGTATATGACAAAATATACTATACAGGGTGAAAACAACTTGTAGTGTTAATATTTGCTATTTTCACTATTTTGATAAATCAGTGAATTTAAGAAACGGTGAACAATTTTTCAATAAATTAAATAAATATATATATATATATATATATATATATATATATATATATATATATATATATATATATATATATATATATATATATAATATATATATATATATATATGTATGTTTGCAGGGCCTACTTATATTTAAATTATTCCTGATCTGTAAATTTTAAAAAATACCAAAAATCATATCAGGAGAGAGAAAAAACATGAAAATTTCAACTCATGGAATTGAACCCTGTACAGTATGGATGCAATAGGTTTTTGTTCATACAGAAAAAAAAATGTATGGATACACAGTTTAGAGTATTTCGTTTCAAGAATGAAGTCCAACATATATTAACTAAATTTCCTCTACAACTGCAGCAGAAATAGTTAAAGGAAACCAGTATGTTTTCATTTCTTCAACTAGGGGTCTCTGTGGCAGAGTGATTAAAGCATCACGCTTTGAACCACACTTCTGGTCCATGCAGGTTCAAACCCCACTGGAACCTAAGCTGATCGTTGTGAGAAAGTTTGCCAATTTACTTGAGGAAAGCTGGCAGTCTCTTCCCAGGTACATTATAACCGGATTTTCTCCTCCACCATTAAAACCTGGTTGCCACCGCATGACTGAAAAATTGTTGAGTGTGGCTTAAAACAACATTCAAAATAAAACAAAAAAATCTTCACCAGGCAATAAATAGTGTTTTTTTATGTTTTAGACGTTGAGAAGTTGTGATAGTTCTACAAACCCAGTGTATGTTTCCCCAGGGCATCAGATCAGTCTTGAGACAGCTGTCATGGTGACCTATAAATGTTGTAAACATCGTATACCAGAACCTGTCAGAAAGGTAAAATGATTTTTTCTTTTTATTGAAATACTTCAATTATTATTCCTTTTTTTATTTACATGTATATTTATCCTTTTAAAGATATTTCTTTTTATAATTTATCTATTTTTTGCCCAGTAAACCAAAGATTGTTTCCATTATAAAATAAATAATATATACAATCGAACCTTACTATTAGGATGATACCTAACTCAAAGTGGTCTGATTAGTGAAGTGGTCTCTTAAGTGAGGCTGAGTTCTTATCTGATTTTGATCAAGAGACTGAATATTTATGATCCTAAATGTGAGGTGGTCTCCTAAGCGAGGTGAGGCACCACTGTACCTTTCAACCATTCTGGATGTATTGTAGAGGAATGTAATTGTGAGTTGTAGAATGTCAAGACACTGTTGGTAATTTGTGTGTGAGGCCACCACCAGACTTCTTGCTATACAATGAATCTGTGACATATGCAATGAGAGTTGCTGAAGTAAAACAATGCTATATACATAAGTTGTACAGAAACATTTATTACCCTTAAGATCTAAAATTACTAGGTTCCTCTTTCTACCAGAACACATGTAATTGCCAGGCATGTCAGAGTTTTGAGACAGATGCAGAGACGGACAGAAGGACAGACATAAACTAAACATTCAATTAAATAAAAGCGAGATTATATAGATTTTATATAGACTATTATATGACCATTTTCCTATCATATCCCCTATCAACCAGAGACTTGCCTATCAGCCCGAGTGTCCAACATTTTATCTTATACTCAAGAGACAAAAAGAGTGTTCAAATCCCAACAATGTAATGTTCTGTCTAAACATTGTCAAAACAAAACATTGTGTTTTTCATTTCCTCAACAATCTTTTCTGTTTCATAATTTTGAGTATTTCAATGGCACTTTTATAGCTTTTTCTGTATGAGATAGCCTAGTTCCATAGCATTAATTTTTGCAAGAAACTTCAGTACATTCTCGCTACCAGACAACATTTTCACTAAACTTAAATGACTGCTATAAGGGAAACCCTGATGCGAGCGATATGAATTGCAGTTATCACATCACCTAATATGGATTCTGAATTCACATCACACCCCCTACAGATATGGACGGCAACTTTGAATGGTGTCACATAAACACCATATTTAGTAGGCAGTATGTGATAAGATCTAACTATAGACAGAGGTTTTACTAAATTTTCTTTCCTTGCAGGCTGACATTAACTCAAGGGAATATTTAAGAGTAAATTTCAAACCGGAGACATAGTATCTGATGTTATATGTATTGATAACATGCAATCAACAATCACGGTTGGTATTTCATAAAAAAGGGGAATCAAACCATAATGTATATTTCCTTATCAGGGCTATGTACCAGTATCATTATACTCATTGTAAATATACAACTTGACAAGTAAAAATGCTCTAATTGCAGGTTTTGTTATACAACTGTGATAAAATTTATGAAGTTATTTTTATAATAAAAACTTGAAAATTGTATTGTGGTGTGCGTATATTTCACCTTCTTAATCTTTGAAATTGATGCGGAAAAATATTATTGAAGGAAATACTAAGATTGTTGTTATAAATTTCTACCATAACACGTTTGGTTAAACCATGAAAAATCAACTGATTAAATGGAAGCACAGTTGTGTAAAGTTTTCGAGTTAACCACACGTCGTTAACACACTCCAAGCATTTTCATTGGTCGAAATAGAAATGTGAACTTTGACACGCACCACTATTTAGTTAAGCCCGCACTGCTAATGTAATGAAAATGTTAATACATGAAGTTGCACCATGCCAGTTTTCGGTGATAAAAGCAATTGGTGGGAAAGAGGACCGTTATTGAAGTCTCAAACAACTTCAAGTTTCCTACAAGTATACATATTGATGTAATCTGGAGAAATTAATATGATTGAAGCGAGGTACAGGTTTGATGCATTCATGAAAGTCCGAGCCTAATGGTGTCTAGACATGATTTAGGCTAACGTTCCACTATGCAAGTTTTCAGTTATGGTTTAAACAGATTCAACAACTCGTGTAAGTTGATTATCATGTTTATCTAACTCTCGTTAGTTAATTTTCAAAATTTGAAAATTAACTCGAGTTAGATAAACATGTTTAACATCAAACACTCGTTGTAGAATCTCTATATAATATCAATGTAATAAGTTTGGAAAAAAGAGCGAAATAATTTTTAAAAACGATCATTTTTATCACTTAGACTTCATCAGTTAAGCTCAAATTTTCAATAGATAAATAAGTCCGATAGGGAAAAATTGGTGTGCGACAAGGCCAAAACTAAACCTAAATGTATTGTCTAAAATAATCATTGTAAAAAGATGACTATTTTAGTTTAAGAGAATTTTAGGATTTCATAAACAACAGTACTTCCTTAAACGAGAGATCAATTTTTAAAGTATACAAATAATTAGCAGGTATCATATTACCAGCTACTTGGTTGGTATATATATATATATATACTCGAAGACTCAAACAGTAAAGAACCATGGACTGTAGTAATATATATATAATCTTATATATTTGGGGTAAAGGCCAAAATAATTGCTTATATTAAGACGAAGATGATCAGGTCTAAGCGAGATCAAATTGTAAACCTTTTGTGCAAATGTTATACAATACGGAATGCATTATGACTACACACAACCGAAAGTGGATATCTGAAAAGGTAAAGAAGTAGGACAGCTGTAGGTGATCTGTGTGATTTTATTTAATGATGAAGATCAAATTTAGTTTCTGTATGTGCAGATTTTAGAAAATATGGTTTTGTTATTCATCGATGTCATTTTCAGATTTGTATTTAGGCCATTCCAAGTTTTTCTCTGTTTAGCGTCCAATGATAGAGGAAAATTTGGAACATATCCATACAATGATAATTTATTTTAATCATCGTATACACTATCCTTTCATAGGTTATTTATTAGTATGTGCCAAATGATATGATATGAACCGAAGGTTCAACTGAGCTTTTCTGATCGCCTGTTGTCCGTCCGTGTGTCTGTCTGTCCGTCTGTCTATAAACTTTTCACATTTTTGACCTTTCTCCAAAACTGCTGAAGAGATTTTGATGAAACTTTATAGGAAGCAAGTACTTGAGATCCTCTACCTAGTTTGTTCATTTCAGCTTGATCGGCCCAGGGGTGGATTCAAAACCGCTGCATGGATTGAAAAAATAATTGTATCTGAGTGATCTACATAGATGTTTAATTCAAGTTTGTTAATTTCGTAGAAATTGGAAAATAAATTTTTGACATCTTTTTTGACTTTGTAATTTTCATTTATTTTTGTATGATTTCTTTGGTTTTCTCCCCTTTTATTCATTACAATGCATTGATTTTGTGTGTTTTACCTGTGTATTGCTAGATAAAGGCTTTCCTGAAAGAATTTTGCTGAAATTTCATATTTTGAATTTTTATGAATTTTTTAAGACTGCAAAAATGAAGGGGAAAGGGGGGGGGTAATTTTTCACTCTATCGGCGTCTTCTTCAAAACCGCTGAAGGGATTTTGATGAAACTTCTTGGGAAGCAAGTACTCAAGGTTCACTATCAAGTTTGTTCATTTTAGCCTGATTGGCCCAGGGGTGGGGCAAAATAGGCCTCGGGGGTACCCCTCTTTGAAAATCTCCAGAATTGCTGCATGGCTTGAAAAAGCATCTGGGTAATTTACATGGATACATGATTCGACTTCCTGTATTTGGAATAAATTGGAAACGCTTGTTTTCAGGCTTTGTTATTTTCAATCATTTTTAAGTCCCCTCCACTCACAAGAAATTGGAGGAGTGTTATAATAATCTGTAAATTGGTATTCCAATGTTTTTAAGATACTAACACAGTGCAGGTGAGCGATGTGGCCCATGGCCCTCTTGTAATAAGTTCAATTTTGTTTTTCCTAACACATTAGGAAAATACTTATGCATTCAGTTGCATTTGTTCTCCTGAATATGTCTTGTATTTTTTTTCTGTCATTTTGTGTTTTTCCTGCTGGAAAGATAGGTTTATGAATTTAGAGTTGACGGTAAACATAAAAAGAACTTGGAATGTCCTCATGTACAGGTGAAGATTACAGTTAGAAACAGGATTACTTTATATAAAAAAACATTTGAAATGATTTAAACAGTCATATATAGACAATAACTTCTATATGAATACAGCGATATATAAAACTAGATATTTGTTTGCTTTATATATCGCTGATGAATATTTATCATAATATCATTTTCAACTCTGGTTTTGACAGGAACATTTAGATTTTGTATCATATATCTTGAATACTCGTATTTTGACAAAAAACATTTGAAAGGAATTTTGCATATGACATTGCTTCATATATTTTTTTTAATTAATTAACAGATCCCATCTAAAAAAGTCTTCAGATATTATCATAACCTGTAACCTAGTGATCTAGATGGTGTAATATTACCTACATTTAAAAATTTACTCACAATTGCACATTGATAAGTTCAGTATGTGAGATACAACGCTGACCCTAACAAGCTTTCATTCTTCTGGCAACTCTTGTTTTATATTGTTATTGGTGTTTTGTACTTTGATATTAGTATTTGGACGACTGATGACACATGTTTAATATTTCAATTAATCTAATCTCACATTACTGCTTAGTAATGGCATCCTTAGTAGATTAAACATTATGTAGTAAACCCAGTATATAGTGTCATGTCCCTGATCGTATTAAAGTATTGTCTAAATCTTTATATAAATTTTAATTGGAACATGAAGCTGTCACCTTTATTTCTATTTATGAGATTGAATTATTTTTATTTTCCTATAAATGTCATAAAATATGTATAAACTATTGGCATAAGCTATGTCACAGCGAATATCTACCATACTGTAGAACTAGATCTCATGTCCTGATAATAATCTAAGCCTCCATAAATTATTTGTGTTATAATAAAAAGTGTAGTATTACTTGATATTTAAAGTGATTAGCTATTAATAAAAATTTTTAACAATGATATGTTCGTTCAGAAAACCTCACAAAAAATATAATCTGATTTATTATATAGAGCACTGGGACAACAGGAAATACAGAATGCATATATACAATTCAACAGCCATGTAAATGAAAAAACTTAGAAATATATCTAAACGACAGAGCAACAAACGTGTTTTATAAAGCAAAAGGTTGAGTAAATAAAGAGCAAGTGCAATTCAACAGTTATACAATTTTGTCGAGCAATTGGATTTGAAAATATCAATATACCAAGAGTATGTCCATATCCCACTGAACATTTGGTACATAAGCTGTGTTTGTGAGAAAGTTTGCCAGCTTACGTGCTGAAGGCCGGTTATCTCTTTCTGGGTGCATTGTAATCGATGTAAAACACTAAAAACAAACTGAATAGTGGGGCATGGACAAATTACTACATAATGATTAACTCTTCTTCAAAACTTCTAGCCTGCTCTAGTTTAAGTTCGTTAGTACTGTCTACGAAAAAAGAGACATGGGGAAATGCCCAATTGACCATAATGAATACATATGCCTGTATGTTAGGATTCAGTAATTCTATAGAGCATTTGGACATATTAAGGGTTATAAAATGACAACGTTCACTTCATGACTGCTTCCTCAATCTGTGGAGAAATGCCATTTTGGAAAATATCTTAATGATTATCATTAAGTGAATGTTATGTGAATAGCAAGAGGACATACGAAAATGTTAAAATAGTGATTGCATTTACTTCAAAACGACTGATAGGTGCATTTGGTTAACATTAGAACGTGTCATTCCATCGTCACAAATGAGAGATCTGGATTCGAACACAGCAGGATGACAAAAGAGGGTAAACATTTTATTTTCCTCTATATATTTCATATAAATCCTAAACAAGCATTTCTTTACAAAGTAACTTCTTTAGAAACTTTTAATACAATTTTCTCTATTAAACATTTTTGTTTTTGAAATTGCTGTTTTTGTTTAGAGTTTCCATAAATTTTTCGTTTTATCATAATGATGGGTATTGCAGAATACACAATTTTGATATTTTTGCTATGTGTAAAAACGGAATTGTGGCACAAAGAATATAATTTTTCTGTTTCAACTGATGGATCTTGAAAACAAATAATTTGAACATAATGAATATTATAAACATAAAACCAAAGCTATAACAAATGCACATTGAAACTCGGTTAGATATTCTGAATTTTATGGTATAAATTTTATAAAGTTAATTTAGAAATGACATTACATGGATGTTGTTTTTAAATCTAGATTTATTAAAGTGCTGAAGTAGTAAATTCTGCAGACAAATGTCATTTTGTTAGATGCTTTGTCGGCAGTGACGATGATAAATTTTTCGTGGAGACGGGAAAATTCTTTGATATCAGAGCCACAAATTGACTCCTGTTTGGTGTTGACAGAATGTTTAAGTTGTAGTTTAAGAACATCCCTGGTCGACTTAATCCGCTCCAAGAGAGTGTCATGTTCGACATCCTCTTTCTTAGACCAAAATATGGCGTACTCTTCAATTGCGTCCATGATAATGTCAAAATTCTGGAGCCATAAAAACGAGACAGGTTTCCTATATTTTGGGTCTATACGTAAAAGATTTCTCAGTTTTTGTTGCATACAATGTTGAGATCACCTGTCAAAACATGTCTCCATGAAGCGAAGGGTTCAGGAAAAAAACTGGGGAAATCGAGTTGCTGTGCTCTGATGAGTAATATCCTATGTTGTTATAGCAGTTAACCCATCAACCCCTGAAAAGATGGACTCTGCTGTAAATCAATGACTTAGAACAGTCCAAATGTGTCTCTAGGGGCGAATGAGTTTAGCAGAGTTATCAAATACTGTATACCTGGAAATCCTCGCTTCCGTCGCTCAATGGGGACCTCTGGTCCCCCTGATATCACACACAAATGTCGTTCGTCTACGCAAAATAAAAATAGTTGACACTTCCGGAAACCATAAAATGAAAGTCTCCAGTCTCGCAATAAATTTAATGATTATGTTTATTTTATACATGTTGTAATGTAAAATTGATAGCACATCTCATTATGTAGGCGATTTAATCTATTCTTTTCTATTCTATACATTGCATTACGGGATGTCATGTTACAAAACGGGTCACATTTAATCCTATTGGGGAATCTTTCTTAGATCAATATGAAGAATGATCATTTAGAAGTCGTTGTCTCATTTCAATCTTCATTAAAAATGCAACACTGAAGTCCAAATAAGCTGTCTTATTAGCGTTTGGATCGTGCACTTTGCTTCACACGATCTCTTATTATTTCCTATTATTAAAGGTTCGACGAGTATTTATTTAAAAGTAAGTCGACAAAGATTTTCTTCAACTACTTTAACCTTGCTAATTGGATTCTATTGGTATTCTATCACACCCTTAAAAAATCATAGGGGATGCCGTATTTAAACTGTCGCCTGGCTGCACTTGTTAAAGCAAAGCTGTAATCAGAAAAAGTGATACTCGCGAGAGGTGTACTGGTCTTTTTTCTCCAGAGTTCAAATTTGCCTGTTGGAATCAACCGACTTAAACGACTTGTTTTCTGTTTAGGAGTTGTTGATGGGCTAAATAACTAACATCCGATGTTCGTTTATAGTTTCATGATATTTTTCAAACTTAATCTCAGTCAACGTTTTAGGACATAGACATTGGACTAAAAGTAAGCACAATTGAAGGAAGATTGAACTCTGTTATATTCGGTTAACCGTTTAACAAATCAACGGTTAGCATTAAGAACCGGTATCAGTCAAACGATTAAAGGTTGCAGCCTTCTCCCCTATAAAACAAACAAAAGGGGCGACATGGGAGTTTAGAACATATAGAGTTATCAAATTGGGTTATCTCTGGTCCACTATAATATAACATTGGGTTACCTCTGGTTCCCCTTAGATTTTCTATAGATATAAACATTGGCTCTGGTCCCCTATAGATACATATTATAGAATGACTGTGGGACCTCTGGTCCCCTATAGATATAACATTTTACCTCTGGTCCCCTATAGATATGAATTGGGTTACCTCTGGTCCCCTATACACATACCTATAGAAATAAATATTGGGTTACCTTTCTGTCCTATAGAAATGACAACCTCTGGGTCCCTATATAGATATAATATAGATATAACATTGGCTTACCTCTGGTCCCCTATAGATACATACCTATAGATATGACATTGGCTTACCTCTGGTCCCCTATAGATATAACAATTTTTTATTGGTCCCCTATAATAATATACCTATAGATATAACATTGGCTTACCTCTGGTCCCCTATAGATACATACCTTATAGATATGACATTGGGTACTGGTCATACCTATGAAATGACATTGGGTACTTGTATCTATAGATATAACCATTGGGTTACCTCTGGTCATATCAGATATATACCTATAATATGACATTGGGTTATGGTCCCCTATAGACACATACCTATAGAAATTTGGTTACCTCTGGTCCCCTATAGATTTATTACATAGAATAACATTGTATATCTGGTCCCCTTTGGTATATACTATAGATATAACATTGGCTGGTACCTCTGGTCCCCTATAGATATACCTATAGATATGACATTGGGCTACCTCTGGTCCCCTATAGACAACTATGTGACATTGGGTTACCTCTGGTCCTCTATAGATATAACATTGGGTTACATGGTCCCCTATGATATAAATTGGGTTACCTCTGGTCCCCTATAGATATAAATTTAGATATGACATTGGGTTACCTTTGGCACTGTTATAATGACATTGGGTTACCTCTGTCCCCTATAGATATAAATTGGGTTCTCTGGTCCCCGGGAGAGAAAGTGAAAGTAGAAATAATTATTAGCAAACAGAAGAGATTGTATGTATATATAAATTACTACGCATTCGTCTGTACTATTTTCGAGGGACCACAGGTCCCCTTTCAGAGACAGATTTATCCTTGTGCGTTCATTTTCGTTCTTAGATGAGAGGCTAGGGCGAATTAAGAATGACTGTGACTGGTGATTTAGGCGAATTTAAGACCAAGTAAATATGTTTTCTGTCGTAAAGGGGCGAAAATTGTCAGGTAGGTTATACAGTATTGTAAATGACGATTCTTTTTATTAACCAATGAGTGTAATTCTGGTGATGTACGTCAATATGATAGTATGTATCTAAAACCATTACTTCTTCATGTCAATATTACATAACAACAATGGAGATCAATTTTGCACATGATTTATTACAAAACAATGTATATATTTGGTCAACAAGTACTTGGTGGTAACTGTCAATAATTAGAATCATTCACAATCATTTAACATGTGTAGCTAATGTATAATCATGCATGTAATTCATCATCAAAAAATTTAGTACACATGCACTGTTAAATGGTGATTTAGAAGGTTCGTGTTTAGAGGGGATAGCAATTTGTAAGCAACCACTTTAAGACTTCATATACTTTACGAAAATAACCACGTGGTGAAGAGTATTTTCTATCAGACATTTAATGTTGAGATTCACAGTGAATAATACCCTCCAAAAAATAAAAAGGAGATACAAAGAACATCAATCTAAAACATCGTATACCTCTAAATGTCACCTGTGCCGAGATTAATATACAAATTTTTCTAAAGAAGTGATACTTTTAAAACTATCTATAAATTCTTAGATAAAAAAAAACCCTGATTAAATTCATTCAAAGTTTGTTTTAAATAAAAAAGGAAAACCTTATGTGAAAGTATATACATGTATATAGAAACACATAAAAATTTCCTCTTTAATTTCTTTAAAACTTTCAGTCGCATTCTTTTGTAATGGAGGTAAATAAAGCCTACCAATGACCTCAAATGACATACATGCAGACGAAAATATATAATTATTATGAATATTTTAAATATTGAAATGATTTCTAATAATTATCTTCATAAATAATTAAATACATGTATATGATAATTAATTTGTTCGTTTATTTTTGTCTAAATACTTTTTTAATCAATCTTGATATAATGCGAATTCAATATTTTCAAATTATTTTTAGTTGATAGTCATTTATTTTTTCAGACGCAGCAAAAACTTGCATCCAAATTACTGTATCGTCAATAAGCCTAGAGAGTTATAAAGACACGTGAAGTTGTTTTTATTGCTGATCTCCAAAATTAATCCAAACATAGAAAATAACTTGCTTGCTTGTTAAAACTGGCCCCATAAAATTCCGTCATTCCATTGATGGATCTAAATTTATCAATAGGGTGTGAGTGATACAGGTAAACATTAAAAATACATAAGTTCTACACTGAATGTTTATTAATTATTTATTATTAAAACTTTTTATAAGCATTTTACAAACTTTGAAACATTAAAAAACGAAACTCATCAAAAACTTAATTACCCAAATTAAAAAAAAAACTATTTTCAATAACATTTCAAACATTTTGGTTACCAAATTCATCTTCGTTAAAATATGTATAAGAAACACTGGATTAATTTAAATGCACTGTTCTTACACTGCAAATAAAAAATATGACACAAGTTGACCTTATCAGTTCACATGTGTGACATCAAAGTCATAGTAACATGTACTGAAATAAGTTAAACGACATTAGCGGGTTTTTCAAGAAAAAAATTCTTTCCTTTTCACTACTTAGATTGATATACAACAACAAAAGAGATATACATATGCATATAAATTCCTAAATTCCCATATATTTTGTGAAAATTGCTTGAGAAACCAAACCAAACCAATTATTCACATGCAATTGATTAATTCAACCTTACTATTTGTATATGCATACCACATTGGACATGACCTTATTTTCACAAAATATATAGGAATATAAGATTGTCTATGGCTTTGTGAATTTCTTATTTGTTATTGTAGATCGAGTAAAAAATTGAGAAGGAAAAAATCGAAATATTTTTTATTTTGGTATACACAGCTTATGCACCTTTAAAATCATGAATCAAGTCGATAAATCGTCTACTGCTTTGTTGTTGCAGAAATCAAGCTCAAGGACTGACAATTTTCCCTGTCGTCGTGTTTTATATTGTATTAAACAAACATACAGGCTATGGAACATTACATTTTGTTGGTGATCACATCATAATCAGGGAAGATTTATATTATATCTAGATTAATTTATGGGCATGTTCAACTATTGGGAACATTTTGTGAAATATGTTTTTTAGTAGGTTTTTCACACAAAAATGTAAATGATGTACTTTCAATGCCTACAAAATAAGATATTTTTCAAAAAATTCTCCCTTTTTTTTATCTCATAAAATTAACGCCCCATTCATTTTTCTTAGACAACAGACTATTCATTGCTCGGGTTACCTTGATGAGGACTCCTGGCTGCGATCTCATAAGCATACATAGACTATAAAACACTTCATCACTGTGAAGTCATTTCTCAAAAAAGAAAGAGAGATAGATCTACATATATACTTTTATAAAATGCATACATTTCCAGACGATCAACTAAAATTTTAAATGGAGGTCGTCTCAAAAGTTGGTTTTGAACACAGGATATAATGGGAAATCGCCAATCTTATACTTTTAAATCGTTTATTGTTTTTAGATATACCATGTCACTTTATTTCATTTCAAGCTTTTAATCATGTCGACACAAGTAGCATTTCGGTGGTTTTGAGTGTTATTCATGAGATTTTAACCGTCATTCTGATTATCAAATGGAATAGTGATTCAAAAGACCATGTACTCAATCGACTAAAATTTTGAATAAGGGGCGTCATCCTAGCTTCAGGAAAATGTTTATGATAAAAGTGAAAAAAAGAAAGAAAGTTTGTAGTATTTACATCATGGAGCATTTTCAATGTAAACTTTTTGCTAAAGCATTTAAAACTGTTTGAGTATAACATAAAATAATGTATACCTAGAAATATTTGCCCATGTTTATTTTCGCCCTTTTATAACAGAGAACGTTTTACTCTGTCGTAAATTTGCTTTAAATCACCAGTCTCGTGGATGGTATAAATATCCATGCTTCAACCATGTAACTTGAAATTTTCGCCTAAAGGAAAAATACACAGGGCGAAAATTTCTAGGGATAAAGTACTGAAGTATTCCTCAATGGTAAGCAGCAATAGATGAAGACATTGATTGTGGTAGTGTTGATAAAGGGAAAACATAATACATGTACTTCATATTATCATAGTGGTTTTTGCTTGAAAATGTGTTTTACGCCACAATGAAATATTTTACTGTTATATGGTAGCGACAATGTTTTAATGGTGGAGGATAGTGCCGTAGTGGTAAAGCTATATATGTATCATGAATATAGTAACCATCAAAATAGGTACTCATCAAAATCGTTTTTGCGCAGAATGACAAAGCTAGAGAACAAAACACGACTTATATGCAAAGAGTAGTTGTCAAAACCTTTTTTCATTGGAATATAAGCTTTGTCTAACGATTTCGGTTTTACCAACTTCTGATGGACAAATGTTATAATTATGTTGTCAAAATATCCAATACTCAAAATTTGATGGGATGACTACTTAATTTTGGTGGCCTAAGAGAGAGAGAGAGAGAGTGTGTGTGTGTGTGTGTGTGTGTGTGTGTATGCGTGTTAAATTAATGTAGACATAACATAAAATTGTTCTTGATAACTTTGTGGTAGAATGCAAAGCTAGGTAAAATTTCACACAACCATTCTCGCACATTATAACTACTGAAGTTATATGTCAATTGAAAAATAGAGATTTATTTACAAAATGAAAAGTAATTATCATTTCTACGTGAAAAAAATCAAATTTATTGTAACAAATGTTCCTATACAAAATATGCAATTACATTATGAGTAGCAAATTTAAACGATTACACTTAAAATTTATAAAATCATACAAACTCGATCTAGCATCACGGCGTTATGAGAATTCGACGGTCATGTTTTCAATAGTTTTTTTTCTTTGTCTGCATAGTCATAGTATTGTTAATAAAGTACAGTGGAATCTCGTTGTGCCGAAATTCATGGGGCCACATCCCTTTACTTTGAAATATCCGAAATTCGAAATAACCAAAACTTTAATCACTATATACCTATCCCTAAAAACTGGGACCAGTGATTCAACTTTGACATAACTGGAATTTCGACTCATCCGATTAAAACATAACACGATTCCACTACAGATGGCTATTGTCTGCATACAGGTTAATGTCCATACATCGTTGAAAATCCATAACGCTGGGACATTACCAAATGCTACATACACTGCGTAAGTGGAAATTTTAGCGACATGCAAATTTAGCGTTTTGTCCTCAAAATATGGTGTATACTTTTAGCGAGAAGTAAGTTTAGAGATTTTATGATTAAAAAGAGATAAAGCTTACCTACGATGAGGAATGAGTTGTTAACGTAATCAAATCTTTAGTGATCTCAATCTTAATAATAATGCCAAAATTGAATCCTTGCCAAAATTTCTGCTTATATGGTATAATGCCAGGATTTTATTTGGCTTCAAAAGTTAATACAGATATTTATGAATTTGAATCTACAGCTAAGCTTTTGTTATTTACATTATTTGATAAAAGAGTAACAGTCTAATTTAATATAAAAAAAAGCAAAATCATTTAATACTGAAAATAATTTATTTCAAAAGCAAGTACTGTATCCAAATCACTATGTTAACTGACGAATATATCATTAACAACGTCTGAGATTACAGAAATATCATAATTAATTAAATCAATCAGATTATGTAAAGAATTAGATACACATTTATTTCATACTTGTTATCAGAGAAAAATCAATGCCGTCATATAACTTTCACTGGTGCTAAACTTGTCCAAAATCTTTTATTTTCCTGAAATTATATTCTTCCAAACTGTTTATCTGCATATTTTTGACGAAATGTCTCCAACTGTTTACTAAATCTAATGTTTATCGTTTCTGTATGACAAATTGTAGGAATGTCATATCCAATGGAATAAATTATCTGAGAGACAGGGTACAATACCACATCGTCAGACAGTTGTCATGGGTTCTACAAAGTCAGCTAAC
Organism: Atrina japonica; assembly: GCA_030159075.1. NCBI lineage: Eukaryota > Metazoa > Mollusca > Bivalvia > Pterioida > Pinnidae > Atrina > Atrina japonica. The sequence continues at coordinate 480,818 of BROG01000104.1, read as the reverse complement.
AGTACGCATCCAACCAAAATACAGACCAAGTAAAATATAAAGGTGTTTAAGATTATATATATATATATATATATATAATATATATATATATATATATATATATATATATATATATATATATAGCCTATACAGATAATAATTTGACACAACTTCAGAACAGTGTGACCAAAACTAAGGTACTGCGTAAACACCACAAACATTCTGAGTTTACCAAGTCTTGCAAAGCCTAAAAACAGAAGGAGAATTCTATCTTTTCTCAGTCAACCACTTAACAACCATGTACAATGTACAAGAAAATTATGACTTGTATATTTGCATCGTAACATTGCACTAAAATAAAAACAATACTCTTGAAATACATGTGTGCTTGCCTGCATGTGTATGTGAATGTGTGAATAAACAGTCAAAAGATAGTTATCAGAATATAGAAATAAAAGCTTGCATCAAAAATATAATGCGTTATTTGAAGAGTTTGCTTAACTTAACTAAACAAAGTTAAAATTAAGTGTTTTACCCTGATCTGATAAAATCAGTAAACTTCTTGGTTAACACAGATAACATCACTTACTCCTTTCTCTATTAGCCCACATCCAATAGTAGATAACCCCCGCTAGATAACTAACTCACAGATAATCTACATACAAATACTAAAACACTATCCTGTTCTCTAGTGTAAAACTAAATAAGATTATGCAATAATCTTTTTTCCTCAGCCAACATTCAAAATGAATATTGTTTTATAATGTGGATATAGAGTCTGAAAAACACAAGTAATACTGCAGTAGTTTTCTTCTTAAAAATAACACAGTGAAATGCAAAATAATTGTTAACATATTTCCAGCAAACGCTCCTTACAATGACCCTGTAAAATATATGAAATATAAATGAAGGCCTGATTTACATGTGTCTACAAATGACTTGAAACGGTGGTACAATTTGATAGTTTGGTGGTTATTACGGACGCTGTATTTAAATAAAACAAAAACTGCTGAAAAGATTTTAAACAATACTGCAAAACATTACACACATTTATCTGCATAAATAGGATATATATATATATATATATACACACACACATACATATATATATATATATATACACATACATATATATATATATATATATATAGTACTCATTGGATGGTCAAATTATGGAATACTAAAATCAGTACTCAGTTACTTGAACATAATTTATAGTTCATGTGTATTTTGCATTTTTGAAATATTTAGAAATATAAATGATCGACTGACTTGACCTACCATCCATCCTCATTAGACATGTGTTTATACAACTATCAGTATCTTCATACCTGTCACATGGTTGGCTATATCCAGCAGGAGTCCTTTGTATTTTATATCTGGGAGATATATACATGTAATGAATTGTTTTCAGTATAATAATTAAATTTTAAGATAATTTTGTCTTTAATGCCATTAAGAGATATATTAAGCTTAATAGCTGGTTAAACTAAGAAAATGCCGCCATTTAACCTGAAATTTAGAAAACAATTTTATGTACATATAGTTACATCAAAACATTTCATTGAATAAAACGATACATAGCTGAATCCATGTAGTGTACTGGGGTTCCAAACCGATTTAAATTTGGCTTAATTTTGTAAAAACAAAACACTGAAATATTATGAGGGGGAATATTACCGAATCTTCTAAAACATTTTCCTGGCCGACTAATGCCCACTGAATCTTTCATTTTTAATATTATTAAAGCTACCAATGTGGTGTTCTAGATAAGACAAAAATGTCCCTCCTTATGTAGTGTCCTAAAGCTATAGAATGACCCACAGAGCGTTTTTCAGGATATAAAAGAATATACCTCCTCGGGAAAATAGATATCTCCTGCAACTGCGATATTACCGACAGACTGAGTACTCCATCGGAAAAACATTCAGTTAACTGGTTCATAGAAATTGACCAATTTGCCAACCCTAATTGATACCAAACTATTGAATACTGTATATATATAATGGAATCTCGCTAAATTCATGGGACCTTCACTATTAGATTGACTTCGAGACACTGGAATTCAAGATCATCTAAATTATAATTAACAGTGATTAATGCACTCATCTATCCATAAAAATCTTTTTAACTTATGATTGTAAAACTCTAAATCTCAATGTAACTTGTACCGTTTCAATTCAATCTGACACACACACACACACACACACACACACACACACATATATATATATATATATATATATTGCCTAGAAGTAAGCAATTTATGAAAATTAAAAAGTGCCATAACTCTGGCAAATTTTATTGAATCCTTGTCAAACTTGTGTTTTAAAGAGACCAAAATGTTACAAAGTGCCCCAAAACAATATCCCCCTCCCATCATCTCAAGGTCAAAAAACAATCAATAGAATTTTATGAGGTAGAGAACACCATTAGATTTTCCAAATATATATGCGATATCAATGATGCTATAAAGGTTTTCTACATTTAAGCATGCCAAATATTGGTCACTGTGCAATTCCTGTCACATATATATTCCAATGTCTTAAATCTTTTATTCTTGTGACAACAAAAGCTTGTGTGTTTTGTAATGACTTTATCTTCTTTCCAAATATTTCAGAGAATGAAATACATTTCAATCCAATCATAAGGAACATGTAAATTAGATATACATGTACATAAATTTGTACTCTTGTCTTGAAGTCAACTTGTGCTTGCAATATAAAAACATTAAATGTTTCAAAAAGGTAACATCAGAAGATCAGATTGTACAGTTGGTGGATTCTCACTTGTGCTGACAACTCTTGTTCATGTTGCTTCAGTTTATATACAAACTTCAGATGTTAACAGAAAACAATGAATATATATTTCACTTCATATATAATATACATACTTACTTCATATACTTAATATTTCATATATATATATATATATATATATATATATGAAATATTATATATTATAAGTAAATATATACTGTAGAATCAGATTTTTTTTATGGTTTTTATTTCGATTATTTCAATGTTTTCATTTATCAGCGAAATTAAAACCATGACGATATATTATGTAAAATTTACACTTAGTAATACTAATAGGTTCCTTTACGAACATGTTTTTTATTTCAATGAAATTTAATGTTGATGAATTTGTTTTATTTTCAAAACAATGAAATTTAGTGCCACTAAATGCTCTGATTCTACAGTATATATATATAAACAAAAAATATACATATTTTATTACACAACAATTCATGAAGACAATTACTGAATTACTACCAATTTATTATGCAAAATAATAGTTTGATAAATAATTTTTATGCCACTTCCTGTCTTAAGATTACACATTTGGTTTATTTCATCTAAAGCCATAATATGGGGAAATGTATTATTTAGAAATCTAAACTGCTTGGGCCTGCTCCCAAAATGACCATTTTATCATTTCAGGCATAGTGCCTAGTGATAAAGAACACCCCTTGGCGTATTTATGCAAGTCATGACTATGGGCATTGACAAGTGTCAGAACTACCTTATGTGACCAGTCCACACGGGGCTTGCTGATTGTCCAGTGTTCGAAGTGTTTACATCATCTTAGCCATTGTTTGTACTTATATATCTATGCTTTTCACTTTAACTCATCAATCCCTGAAAAACAATGGACTCATCTGTCCAAATGTGTCTAGGGGTGAATGAATTAAGCCAGCTAAAAATAGGACAGATTGAACATCAAGTAATGCTTGTTTTGAATCTATTTGGTGGTATAAATTGCCTGGAGGGCATTAGAATACTGAAAGGATTAACAATAACATGCTTTATGTACTAACATTTAAGTCTACAGATTGGAAAAATTGGTAAAATAATTTAAAATTGTGTTGTACTGAATGCAATCATACACAAATGTTTCAACAGCAGGTGCATCAACTCATTCACCCCTAAAGACACATTTGGACTGACCCAAGTCATTGATTTGCAGAAGAGTCCACTGTTTTTCAGGAGTTGATGAGTTAAGACCTAGAGATAAATGGAATACTCCAGCAGAAATGACAAAATTATTTATAAACATTGTCAACATCATAATCCACTTCTGTGAAGACAAGATTTACCTATAAATTTTCTCTCCAGTTCTTTTTTCAACATTTTCGTCCTTAGATGAATTTCCAGTGCAAGTAGAAAACATCAACCTATCTGAATGAAGCATGGACATGCATACCATCTATATTTTTTGCCTTTGTAACAGAAAACATATAGACACAAAAATTTCCATCTTACAATATTGCAAATATTTCAGAAGATACAGTTGCTGTTCAATGCTTAGTAACTTAAAATCAGTCTATCTATTCAAATGTAACTTCTATGTACAAGTTTTCATCTCCAATCTGTTGTATTTTCAATCTATCAGCTGAAAATTTCACTTTTTAAATAAGAAATTAACATATATGTATACTCTTGTTACTCAGAAATAGATTAAGTATATAAAATAACAAGACCAGGGCCTAGAACCATAAAAGATAAAAATTACTTCAACCTAAACTTTTTACTAAACTTTGGCTAATCCAGAAACCTCATTGGCTGAGCAGGCGAAGTTTGGATTCTCAGACTCCAGAAAATTCTTAAGTTTTATGAAGCCAGGCCCTGACCAACCAGTTCAGTAACCATATTCTGCTGTAATATTCTTTTCTCTGCTATATCAAGAAATACTGATAATCAAAGCTAAAAACATATTATTCTTAATAAATTACATGGAAATCTACACACACATGGTTGCACCATAATAATGGCAAAGTCACATCCTCAATTAGATCGCACAAAAGACTATGAAATGAGTGAAAAGATCAATAAAAGAAAAAATATTTGAAACTAGCAAAACAAGAAAAATATTTAGCAGTTCCAAGAAATTTCAATCAATATGTGACAAAGACTTTGTGACAAATTCAATATTTACATGTTGCACTTGAACAACTGTAGCAGGAAATTAAAAACTCCAAGTCAAGATTTTCCGATCCACTCTGTTATTCACACACCTTGACAGATTTGGCCTGTATATTGTGACTTTGCGGTGTCAATTTCCATTGGCTTTGAACCATTTTCTGAACCAGTCAGATTGCATCTAACAATCGATCAAACATCGACCACACGAGAAAGGGGAAAGTACATAAACACAGAATTATGGCAACGTGCAGGCTATGCCATGAGTCTTTTCATTGGCTAAAGTCTGGGGTCAGTGCTAGGTCAATCTAAGTGAAAATTTAGATCAGCGGTAGATGTTGCCACCAGTGACCGCCAAATATGAAATGTAATCTGTCAAGGTGTTTGAGGAACAACATGGATCAGAAAATTTTGACTTGGGAAGATGTACAGTCGCCTAAAGGTGTTTGAGGAACAGACCACAAGTTTTCAGTTCTCTTGATCAAGAAGTATAGAACCTCACTTAAAAGACCACCTCACTTGACTTGGGAAGATGTACTTCCATATTAAGAAATCAGTGCATTGTTTTTTTTTTCAGTGCATCTTAATTCAGAAATCTTTGGTTATCAATATCACTTTTTGTAATTGTTTGTGCAAGGTCAATTTGAAATCTTGAGTTATGTTTATCAGAAATTCAATCTTCAATCTACACGGTCAAGCAGCCTTACATACATAACAACCACCATCTACATTCTGACAATTTCATCCTACCAAAAGTATTTTGCAGAGAACAAATTTTCATAATGCCATTTACTGTCGATATATATCCAAATTTACATTTTTTGAGAACATGCATTTTTTTAGTTGAAAAAATCTATATCCCATTATAAATAATTATCAGCTTCAGGAAATTTAATCTAATTAATTGGAAATTGATCATTGCTTATAACTTCTCCTATACTGTTATTGGTTAAGTCAGATTATTATGCTAAACAATGTTGGGCTCGGCTCAGTATAGCTAAGAAAAATTACATTAATACCTATATTGACAAACATCTGAAATCTATGCACGGTTAATTGTTTCTTTTCAAGATAAAACTTCAATACAGTTACAATAACGTTAACCAATTTACCCCTAACACACCATTGGACTTGTCTTAGTCATTGATTCAATGAAGAATCCATTGTTTTTCAGATGGTTGATAAGTTATAAAACAAAACATGGTTGCTGTAAAGAGGTTTCATAAATAACATTATCTTATTTCTCACTTTAATTACAAATCAATTCCCGATAACATTACAGCATACCAGGGAATTTTCAGCCCTGGGTATTTTCACCCTTTTATGACAGAAAAAAAATTTCGCTTTCATCTTAAATTCACCCTCTCATCTAAGGGCAAAAAAAAAAAAAAAAAAAAAAAAAAACAGCGAAAAATAAATGGGTGCAATATTTTCAAGATATACAATATGCAAATCATTGGACCAAGCCAACAAATGTCTCAATGCTAAAGCTATATTCACAACACTTAAATACCTGTAGATATATTATAAGTCCATACGAAGGATAACCATTTGTTACTAATAAGAGTGTTTAACACTTTGATGTTCATTTTGTCATTTTGTTGAAAGGAAACACATGTCAATGATTTTACAAAAATATTCACATTTGTAAATGAAGATCTCTGAGTTGTATGTACATTTGAAAATGTATGGTACACATGTTTCTGTGCCGCCATCAGAATAAATCACAGATGAAAATAAATTATTTATACACTGTTATAGTACAGGCAACACAACAAACACTAAATCTATTTATCCCAGGAAATGTTTCAGGTTAACGTTGGCTCAACACAAATGTAACTTGGTCTGTACAAGTGTTGGCCAGTCATTCATGTCTCTTTCTCTCCCATGGCCTGCTACAGTATACCTTTTTCCTTTAGCTTGTTCTAATTTCTATTATTCATCACCGTGACATATCATAGCCACCATTTTGATTGGCTCCATACTGTCGAAATGCAGTTACTCCTATAATAATTAACAAAAATATTACTGGTATATATAAAAGGTATATATGAAAAGAGTTGATATGAACATTAGCATATTTATGTTTGCAGAATTGATGCTGATACAAAGAACTGATTTTGACAACTGAACATATTTTAAAGTATATTATGGCCATTTATTTTAAAACAAATACATGTACATCCAGAAAATGCATAATAAATAAAAGTATCCCGAAAACACAGACAAAAACAACAACCAACCAAATTAACAAATCAGGTAATTGTCATTTATGATACCATATTTCAAGTTAGTTCAGTAAATTTTAGAAAACAAGCCTGATACTTAATAAAAAGCCTGATTTGTTTATAATCACAAGTAGTACATGTAATGATTTTGATGACTTTTAATTGGCTGAGCTCCAGGCACTATGGGACCAAAGTATCATTACTGAAGTGTTTTGTGAAGCAGAGTAACTTGATCTTAAGTTTAAATTTTATTTATTTTACAACGATTAACAAACAAGTTATGTCAACTTTTACAAATAACTCTTGTTGGCTCTGATGTTGGCGTAAGGGGTCCTTGCTGTGGGGGGAGACTGTAGTACTCAGAGAAAACTCATGCTTCCGATCATGTGCAATACCATCTCACATACTCCCCTGTCCAATCCAAGGATTGAACAGAGTTCGCTTTGTTGTGAAGCGAATGCATTAACCACTACACCATCCAGACACCCTAATTTATCATTCCTTCCACTGACAGCACTATCAGATAATATTGCCCAAAAAACAAGGCAATATAGATACATTTTGTCTGGCTTCAGGCCTTCAGCCAAAGACAAAATTTTGAGAAAACCAAGCACAATCTGATGATACATCAAATTTGTGCATTATCTAATACACAGAGCATGAAACACATAAATCAAATGTTAAAAGGAGCACTGAAATGTTAAAAGGAGCACTTAAATAGAGCATGAACATAAAATGCATGCAAAATAGAGATACACCACGGTTTTAAATGTTGATGTACACACACACATATATATATATATATATTTATTATATATCCAGTAATATGCAGGGTGTAATGAAGTGTATCATACTTTAGTATACAGAAATATAATATATACAATGCAAAATTAAGATAATAAGAGAACTCTTTGTACTATATACCTAGAAATTTTTGAGAGTCAATAACCAGACTTAAGACAAGGCATCTCTACAAAAATAACTGTACTAGTGGCATCAAGTCAATCCTGTGTCACTAATTAAACACCACAGACTTAAGACAAGGCATCTCCACAAATACTGTACTAGTGGCATCAAGTCAATGCTGTGCCACTAATCCTAAATTAAACACCACAGACTTAAGACAAGGCATCTCTACAAATACTGTACTAGTAGCATCAAGTCAATGAATGCTGTGCCACTAATCAATCACCACAGACTTACGATTAGGCAACTTAAGTGTCAAGTACACCTGTATACTACCAGTCCACAGGTGTACTAAACATCACTACTATCTAATGACAAATGTGTCACTAAATGAATTTGTAAATTTACAAAATTATAGATTAGATTCTTGTGGCACAGTATAACACACACATAGGGATACACTACCATTCCAGATCATCCAATTCAAACCTAACGATTTTATACAACTTGTGAATTAAAATGAGTTATGCTGTATTATTTAATTTTTTGTTATCCCTAAGCATCTTAATGATGTACTCTTTTGTGTATCAGGCCTGTCTATCATGGTCTATAAAGGTTGAAAGAGATAACTGTGCATCTGAATACATATGGTAAATACAAATATTTTGGTGACCTAAAGGAAGAAATATAGAAATATATTATTGCAGGATGTACAGCTATTTAATGCCACCATCAAACTGCAATACAATTAAGTAGCTATGACTACTGCTGGAGCAATGTGGAGACATATGTATATTGTTTAGTTTTTACGTCTTTTAACTCAGTTACCCCTAAAGACACATTTGGACTAGTCTATAAAGTCATTGATTTACAGAAAAGTGCAATGTTTTTCAAGGGCTTATGAGTTAAAAATGCTAAGAATTATAGAAATACTTCTCATAAGAAAGTATATTATGTACAAAGTACCAGTAAAATAAAGTATATTATAGTACAAAGTACAGTAAAACCTGCTATAGCGGCCACCTCTAAACATTTCTATAAAGGCCAGATTTGAAAAGTCCCTTGAAAACTTAGTACCTGTGTAAAGGGTCACCTACATAAAGGTCATTACTCTGATATACAGGTATTACTGTACTGGATTACTTGATAGTGAATTACAACTTCATGCACCAGCGTATAGCTTCCTGAAACTACATGAAGTATGATGGGCACAAAAAAGTTGTCAAGAGAAAGACCTGCCAGAACATACCTAATTCTCCATCACTGATCTACTGATATTGTCATCTGTAAACAAATGTATACAGGCTGTAGTTAGGCAGTAGAAGGTCTGGGTAACACTGACTGACCAGGGATTTTCCACACTCTATTGGTGTCTGAGCCTTTTGAATTTGGAATTTTAGCAATATTTTACTGAAACTGGGATATCCAGAAAGAAACAAAACTGTGTGAAAATACAAGAATCTCTTCAAATTCATCGACATTTGACTTTTGACAGAAAAATGCATTGATTTTGTATTGGAAATGGGGCCTAATTTGAGCCCCATATGATAGGGTGGAAAATCCTTGTTGATATACATTGGATCTACGGCGAATTTCCTACCTCCTAAATTCAGGTTTGAAAAATTGGGAAAATGTACTTTTGAACCAAAATTGAAAAACTGAATTTGAGACAATTAATTGAAAATACTTTATCCTTTTTTTGTTTTGTTTTGAAATTCCAAATGGGGAAAATTTTTGAATATTTCAGGAGAAAATACTAGCAATTTTTGCATTGAGAATGGGTCTTGTAATCTGACTCTAAAATAGACTCGGAAAATCCCTGATCTATAAATAGCTACTGATACTGAGATTGAAGGAACAATATAACATACATTGGCACAACAACAATATACAACATTGTTTATGAAGGTGACAAAACGACAGACGTATGACATGGCAAGCATTAGATAATTTTCCAAAATACAGTAAAACTTGCTTTAGCGACCACTTACATGTATGTATAAAGATCACCTGTCCCCAATAGCACCATTTGTGTACAAATCAATCTCTATATAAAGACCACCTCCCTATAAAGACCTTGTTGGGTCCGTAAGAGGGTCTTTATATACAAGTTTCACTGTAGTATTCCCATAATAGTATTCCCTGTAAATTATTTTCTTGGGATTATACATTAATTTTTTTTCCTTGTCCGCTATGCAAACATTTGTATTTCATAAACAACTAATTATCCCAGTAAGCTGAAATCAAGCTCTGTTAGCTCATTTTGATGTATGCCTGACCTTTCACCTTTAGTTTTTCAACATTAACATATTTTCCCTAGTCATCTCAAATACCATCAATCCAAGTTTGATAAAGTTTCCAATTATCTTTATAACTTCTTATACAAGTACAAATCTATCACCATTATTATTCTATTAATAAACGAAATATGATGCAAATAAACAAGAGATGTCACATATACAAGATACAAGTGACATAACAAAAACCCAGAAATTGCTGCAGTTCTTGACACATTACTTTGATAAATTGTCTACATTAATACTATACAAAACTTAAATCTACAGTATGTACACACTGCCTTTGAGTAGGCATAACGACAGGACCTGAAGTCACAATCATGTTGTAATTCTTTACGAAAGAGTCGCAAGTCATAAATCTGGTCCTATTACCAAGTCTTACGACTTTTGTAAAATGGGCCTGAGAATCTGTAAACTGATAATACAAAAGCAGTGAAGTACAGAAACAAAGCTTTACTATTGTCTAATTCACATAAGATGGCGGGGCGGAGTAACCTTACGTTTATCATACAGATGATTCTACTCACTTTTCGGTTATGACAAGCTTCACTCAGTCACTGGGAAAATATTTCATTCCTCACTGGATAATCTCTTATGTATTTTGACAAGTAGGAACGATTACTGTAGTCAGTGTGATTTTAATGTTACGCTTTATTACCTAAAATTTAAACTCTTTCAGGTCAAGAAAGGGTTCACAAGACTCCACCCTGCCAGGTTACCTGAATTTTACTACACTATTCTATGTGCAATTGACCACAACGAACAATATCTAAGTACTGATCTAATGTTGCACTAAAGGTGACATAACAGTATCAACAAAATCCGATGGCATGCATTGCAAAAATATGTGACATTAAACTTTGATTAAGAACATACTACAACATCTAACTGTATGTCTACTTGGGGAATACTGAAACCTGCCTTTAATCTAGATGGCTACCCTTGTGTGTAATTTAGAAGTTGATGACTTGAGCCTGATAACAAAGGACCTATAAAACAATAGATAAATTTAATTTTTGCACAGTGTATGAAAATGCTCTCAGGGCTCAACATTAAGCACTGTCTGACTGTCAAGAACAGGTAGATTTGCCTGTCAGACAGGTAGAAGTTGTACCTAACTTGTCCGACAGGACATGTGAAAACAAGCCAGAGCATTTGTAAAACTCAAAAGACATCCTGTTTAATCATGTTGGTATTGTTTAGCTATAAATGAACATTTAGCTTACACAATTTTAAAATGCCATCACTGAAATTTTTTTTTATTAAAATGATGGAAAGGTGAATATGTCATTTAGACAGGTAATTCTTGGAATGGGCTGGCCAACAGGACAGGTACCCCAAAAAGTGAATGCTGAACCCTGGCTCACTATTTTTTTTTTTACATCAGGATGTTACGTATATTGTACAGTCGGTATGTTTTTATGTTTCTATTTGAGTAAACAGAACCAAGAACATAGAAAAGAGAAAAGGTAAGAAGATTTAATCATGTGGGCTATTGATAAAGATTTAACATTGCTGCAATACTATGGAAAATGGAAAATTCCTCCTATTGAAGGAAAATTGCCACCTTAGATAGAAACAAAAAATGAGTAATTTTCATTTCCTATTTGTTGAAAATTGAAATAATCATCCTTAAATCTAATAAGTATTGATTAGAATGAAGAAATGAAAAAAAAATATTATAGAAAAAAATCTTATACGGTAATGCAATTTGCCTGATGGCAGAGCAGTTGCTGAAGTAACATGGGTAAGCAATAACCTACTGATGAATCAGAATAATATAAGGACAAAATATTAACAGTTTACCATAATGCATAGGAGATATGTTACTGTCAGTTTGTCAGGAGTGGACATTTTTTTCAAAATAGATGATTCACTTAAAAACTGAAATTTTCATTAAGTCCAGAGACTAGGAGTTTATTATCTCATAAAAAATTTGTAAAATTATTTCTATGTGGAATATAATTTAAAAAAAAGAATTTATCTTTCCCATGGGAATCACCTTTATTGATTCTGGGATTCTGTCTAAAGGGTTTTGACCTAAGCTGATGTACAAAGGTTATATTTACATACCAAGTCTAAATGACCTATCATCATATCCTGTTAATGATCTATCATCAATCCTTAGGACAACAGCTCATGTGCTGGCCATCCCTCTCCCTGGGCATCCCTCTCCCAGGTCAACCCTTTCCCTGGGCAGCCCTCTACCTGGGCAATACAGGAAACAACAAGGACATTGAAATATAAGAAAGCAAGAAGCTATATATATTTGCCAGCCACTCCTCATGTCCACTATTACTGCTGTGTTACAATCTGTTAGTAAAATTTTAGTATATATAATATAAAGTAGATGGTGCTTTCAATTTCTGGAAGACATCTGTAGCATTTGTAGAAACTATGTCCATGATTGGTTGTAGAGACAACAATCTTCAGGAGAATGAAATCATCAACTCCTCAAGTCACATTTAGACCTACCCATTTCAAAGAGTGGTGTATGGGGTGTATGGTTTAGAATCAAAATTTTATAGCAATTTTACATGCAATATGAACTTGCTCACTCCTAAATTATGATAGTAGTCCATACTAATTTTTTATTTGGAAGAGTCTAAATGTGACCACAGGGGTTGATGAGTTAACAGATTAATGTATGTTGTAATAATTTGTTAGAGATTAATTCTGTTATTTATTATCTAAACACACTATCCAGTTTTCATGAGGGCACTGACCTCTTCACAGACTTTTGGTTAGTAGAAGAATAAATATTTTGGCTGCACCGAAGCTTTAACATTCTCAAGTCAGAACTATTCCTTTTATCTCCCCATTTGATTATTCTATTTTACCTGGTGCTCCATCAAGCTCTCCTTCTTCCATCCATCTCTGGCGATCTGCCAATAGTCCATCACTATCCAGATCTATTGTTCTTGTTGGAAAATTTACCCCATCACCCGCACTGCAACAATGAAAAAAATATATCACAATGAAAAGTAAATTTATTCATTAAAGATAACAAACACATTCAACAATATTATGCTATCTCTGGATAAAATAAGTGAGATGATATATTTGTATGTATATTATTAATTATTGTTACAGAAAACATGACAAAATAATAATCTGAAGTATGTTAAAATTTCCACAGGGATACAGGCTACAGTAAACAAGAAACATCTTTATAGTAAAATGGCTATAGATTTGTAATGGGTGTCCCTTCCACACAGTAATGCAAAACTTCAGCAAGAACTATAAACGCACATAGAAAGACCAAGCGTTATTCATTAAACAAAAATCATGTAAGTCATTTCACCTCTATGTTTCTACATATTCATTTGTAAAATAAAAACTGAATTAAAGGGAGAGAACTCTCAGCAAGATTTTTGACAGAAAAATGATTAATAAGTCACCAAGAAAGAATTCTAGTTAAAAACGATATGTAAAATTGATTTATGATAAGGCATCAATTATTCCATTTTTCAAACTTTTTAAAGAATTCTAGGATCTTGGAGATATATATATATATATATATATATATATATATATATATTTGTCAGGGGTTGTAAGTTCGTGCAGGTTGCAAGTTTGTGGTATTTTGTTTTTCCCTGATATCTAATTAAAATTGCATGTCTGATGAGATTTGACGCTTTCTGGAACTAAAGGTTATCTATTTACAATGTATTCAAATGTTGAAAACATACAAGCTACGACAGGTAGATTGAATAAAAATCAATTAAAGTAGTCAAAATTATCACCATTTTCTTAGAACTGAATATTTAGAGACACCTACAACCAATTTTGTCATAATGGGTAAACTATTGGGACTCAAAATTGTATCATCTGCTTCAAGTACCTTTGACCTACATGTATATTACCTACAATTGTAAAAGAAGCTTGGACAGAAAAGTCATGTGCTCCGGAAGTTGACCCAAGAACTTACAACCCTTTGACAAAATGAACAACATCGGTAAACACAAACATTTTAACTCTATTACAGAATAAAATTTGGCTATATAAGTGTTATTTTTGCATTATAAGACGAAGAACAGATGAAATTTAAAGTGAGAAAAAGGGTAAGCATTTAGTTTTCAGCAGTAATAATAAGATTGATTAACCCCATGAACTTACAATCTACGAAGATATATATATATATATAAATAAATTCATCATTTAAACTTGCCTTATACAATGATGCAAATACAGTTACAAAACTAAAGCAAATGCCATGCAAATATTTGTTCTTTTACTTTTCTCTAAACAACAATTAACTTGATGGATCTAAAAAATCTGACAAAATAATTCAAATACAGTGAAATTTTAAGAGGCAATAATTAAAAAAAAAAATAAATCAAGTAGTTAAAACATTCCTACAGTGCAATTTCTCAAGCATACATATCCATGTTATAGATGTTCTATACAACAGTACAATGGAACCTCACCTAAAGACCACCTCATTTAGGAGACAACCTCAAATTACAGACCACAAGTTTTCAGTCTCTTGATCAAATATCTCATAAGTACAGAACCTCACTTAAGATACCACCTCACTACTCTGACCACTTTAAGTCAGTCATAAAGGTGGTCTAAATAGCAAGGTTCTACTGTATATCAAATAGGGTCACATGACAACAAATGTCAAAACAAAAACACAATGTACAATATGTTGACATACAAAAAGACAATGTTACGACAAGGACCCAGCTGTTCATCTATTGGTTAAATTTTAACCCTCGTTAAATATCATAACCAAGGATTAAAATTTAACCTTTGGTTAAATTCTGTTGCTCAATAATTGGTTGAATTTAACTTTGGTTAAACCATCAGTTAAATACAGAAAGTATAGCAAAACTTTAAGGCTCTGTTACTTATTTTAACCAATTAAGGGTTACTATTTCAAAATGGCTGAAAGATTGGCACTCTTATCAAAATTACTCACAGGTTTTACAACCTTCGGTTACCATATTTAACCAAGGGTTATATTTAACTGTTGGTTAAATTTAACCAAAAGATGAACAACAGGGTTCAGATGTTAGTATAATTTACATATAACAGCTATAATCTAATACAAATGTATATTGCCATTACCAGACGTTAGTAATTTAGATAAAAACATATAAAAGGTCAGAGCTCAAATAAGATTAGTATACAATAAGTATAAATGCTACCATTTAAACTTCGAAATTGAAATTTGAATTTGAACTGTGTTTTATGCCACACTCAACAATTTTTCAGTTTTACAATCATGATGATGGACCGTTTTTAATGTTGGAGGAGAGAACTCTGTTACAATATAGCTGGAAAGAGACAACCGACCTTCTACAAGTAAACTGGCAAACTTTGGTCCAATCTTGTAAAACCTTTTTCACCATCTGATTATTTTACACTTAACTTATTTATTTGCAACTATTATATCTGTTTGTGTTGTTGTTTTATATTCTGCCAAGAATTTTTCACTTTTAAGGAGATGTCAACAGCCTTAGATGTGAAGTGCCACAAATTTTGTCCTGTTCTATGGACTGATGTCAATGCAGTGAAGGTTCTTTTACATGCCATGCCCACTGTAACACGGGACCTCAGTTTAAAGTCTCACCTGAAACAGCTTAGACTTTCAATTCATGTGACGAGTGCTTTGAGAAGGAACAGTCACTATGATTTTTAAGAGTTTTTGGTATGACCAGTACCGGGAAGCCAATCCAGGACCTCCCGCTTGTGTGAGTGGAATGCTCATTATTTCTATTATCTATTCTACACATTCATAAATATCTACCAAGATAATATATTTCTGTGATACAAAATTTTTCATTACATGTATTTTGCAACTACGTAAATACAATACAAATACGCTACTTTCCAATTTATCTTTTAATATTTATCATAAAAAAAAAAAAATATCAATAAACATTTCCTTTTCGAAATTTTTTTTAAACTATTTTTAAATGAAAAATGAAATTGAATTTGTATGTAGGAAATGATTGTTATAATGTGAAATAGGATTTACAACAATACACATTCAATTAACAATCTATATACACACTGTTTAATCTGCCTTGTTTATTATCTAGGAAGTATTTTATTTCTTTTAAATATTATTCATGCATTTTTACTTTTTGGATCCATTTCTGATATGTAGAAGTAAGAGCCAGTTCCTCTGTTCCTGATATTTAATTACTTGTGTGACTTATACAGATAACAAGGTGTTCTTTATTTCTCTACAACCAGCAAATAATGACTTGAGAAATAGTCAAATGATAATATTTTCAGTAAATGTACCCCCAAACAACTCCATACGAAACTAAGGCTACATTATAGAGACTAAATTCAGTGTCGTTTATTAGTAGCATGTTACGTAAGCTATAAGCACTGTAATACACACCATACTACATGTTCTATATCTACAACAGGTGGTATCAACCAAAAGCAGATTATATAAAGAGACAACATATAAAATATTCAACAGCCTTCCCCTACATAACTGTCATGTGACACAGCATATAAAATATACAACAGCCATCCCCTACATAACTGACATGTGACATAAATAAACAACAGCCTTCCCCTACATAACTGACATGTGACACAACATAAAAAAACAACAGCCTTCCCCTACATAACTGACATGTGACACAACATATAAAATATACAACAGCCATCCCCTACATAACTGACATGTGACATAAATAAACAACAGCCTTCCCCTATATAACTGACATTGACCCATATAAAATAATAACTGACATGTGACACAAATATATAAACATATGTCATGTGACACAGCCTTCCCCCTACATAAACTGTGACATAAATAAACAACAGCCTTCCCCTACATAACTGACATGTGACACAGCATATAAAATATACAACAGCCTTCCCCTACATAACTGACATGTGACACAGCATATATATAAAACAGCCATACATAACAGCCATTAAACAACAGCCTTCCCCTACATAACTGACATGTGACACAGCATATAAAATATACAACAGCCATCCCCTACATAACTGACATGTGACATAAATAAACAACAGCCTTCCCCTACATAACTGACAAACAACAACATCCTTCTCCTACATAACTGACATGTGACACAACATATGAAACTGACACAACATATAAAATAAACAACAGCCTTCCCCTACATAACTGACATGTGACACAATATATAAAATATACAACAGCCTTCCCCTACATAAGTGACGTGTGACAACACATAAAACAAACAACATCCTTCTCTATATGACATGTGGGTAACATATAGTACAACAACTGATCTGCCTGAACATGTGGGTAACATAACATTCAACACTTGAAGTGGATCACAAATTGACTCTTTTGAGTATTGACACAAAACACACATTGTCATGATATACTAAAATTTGAGTACATTGTTTCACTCCACAGAAAAGGGCCTTTATATTGGAATACATGTACATGTAACAGAAGCCAAATGTCTGTGCAATATCTCAGATGATATATAAACAGAGGCCTAACATAGCTAATGAGCATTACATTGTTTTATAAGATTGCTTCACAAAATCAATAAGCTCTTATTCCTTTACCAAGTTTGATTAGTTCCATTCTAAACATGTAATATTGAGGTCATATGTCATATATTCAGCTACCTTAAAACAGGTGACAACATGCACAACTGATCATGCCCAACCCTTCAGAGACAGAAAGCCTCTATGTACATCACTTTATTATCAGGTGCTCAAAGACCCTTTTTGGGAAAAGGTCCTGTACCCTTTCAATTGGGAATTTTACATCACAACTGATTAAATTTGGTAAAAATATTGTATTAATTATGGTAATTTTACTAATAAAATTAAAAATGAAGATACAGAGCTTGTGATTAATTTAACTTTTTATTAAATTGACAACATGGATTTAATCAGAAGATATGAAGGTATTAATTCAGCAGTTTTTTTGTCTGTATATCAAAAGTTAGGTTTATGGTGAACATAATTGGAAAATTTTTGCTCAAAATTAGGAAAAATATTGCTGATTTTGCATTGGGAACGGGTCCTTTTACCAGACCCACATTTTGATGATATTTATCCCTGATAATACACATATTACACTGAGTTAGCTGCCTATCCCCTGCTGCTATCTCTTGACAGCATCTAGCACTACAGATACAGTGACTCCTGTAAAATCTTCTAGCATCATATGGGCTAATACAGTCAAACCCACTTATACTGAACCCTATTACATTGAAATCCTGCTTAATTTGGAGTGATTTTGATTCCTTGGTCAAATTGCTTCATTACCTTTATAATCTGGGCTACTTTCAAAACAAAACAAAAAAAAAGAAAAATTAATTCCTCTTTGAATTCAATAAATGTATATCAGGGATTCAAATGTACATTTATGGGACTCAGTACAGAGATGGCATAATTCTTACAAAAAATAAATGGGACACCAGCAAAGGATGACAATGAAATATTATATATATATATATCTACAATGCATACATCAATGTGTTGGCAGATTGCAAATTATTCTACAATACCAAATCATTGTTTTTGGAGGGATTTAGTAGGGCATCCAGCCCTGTCCTGCCATTTTTTTAGTTCCCCTACATGCCATGCTCCTTATATACTTGGACAATGTTTTTTAAATTTACACAAGATCTCTCACGGATTTACAGTATGACCCGAGTCATACATCTTGCATGACAATGAGTCAGATTTCATTTAGCCATCCATGTTACTTAGGTGAGATTGATAATCAAAAACATAAATTTCCTCATACTAAGATTTTACTTCCAGTAAAACTTTGATGTGTCGAAGTTCAAGGGACCACCTAGAAAAGTTTGAAACATCAGAACTTTGACTCATGAATGGTAGCCGAGAATCATACGTTTTTAGTTTCAAGGGTTCTATAATGTGTATTTGACTGCGAATATTTAATAATCAGTGCTAAAATTAACATAATTTTTTTGTGAAATTAAAACACTTTTAAAAGTATTTGAGAAGAATTATCTTGGGGGAGTTCATACAGATGTAAATTTTTACTTTGAATTATTTGTAGAAAAATGTTGTTGTTTCTATAGAAACGAGATTAATGTTAGTAGCATTAACTAAGTTACAATATTATTTGGGACTTTGTCAATAGTTCGAAATATCAAGGAAGTTCTATGGTATGTCATTAGAGATTTTATGAACAATTTCAGTGTCAGATTAAACAAGTGTCACTGTATCAAGCAGGTAATATAGAGAATCATATTAATGAACAACACAAAAGGCTTGTTGGCAGAATACAAAGAGGCTTTCTGATGCAGAAATGCTGTGGAAAAATCAAACAGCAACGATTAATACTATACATAACTTCAAGTGTTAAGAAATATTATACATTACTTTAAGTGTTAAAAAACAAGTGTTCTGGGTGCTAACCTTGGAGTTTGACCCATTGTTTGGTATGTATTACTGTTAGCTTGAACGTTTCGTGTGGGAAAGGACACCCCATCACTCTCACTGCAGTTTCCATAGCAACACAAAATAGAAACAAAAAGTCAAATTTATATTAATTTCAGATAGAATGCAGTGACATGGGACTAGTTAGCATACATATTCAGAAAGAATATTTGACAGGAAGTGCCAAATGCACAGCGATAAAAATGTTGAAACAAGTCAAAAGTTTAACATGCAGCTTAAACTCTAAATCAATGTAGCCGTTAATTCTATATATAATGTAATAAATTAAACAGCTGTGATATGTAAACAGCTAGCTCTGTTGACTTAATAAAATATATAAGCACTATTACCTTATACGATAATTTATCATCTAAATCAATTTCTATTTATAAAGTATGAAGGAAATTTATATCACCATAGTAACATCACTTACCTTGTAGAAATGGGTAAGAACCACATTTTTTTATCTTCACCAAATACTTCGGTAAAATTATTGTATTTTCCCAAACTAAAACCATTTTTGTCGGGGCCTGTTTGAAATACTGGAGAACGGAATGATTCTGAAACAAAATAATCCTGTCAATTACTTTTTTTATGATAAAATAATTGCAATATATTACAGAATGCAATATGGTATAAATCAGAGCATTATGAACATCGAGAGGATAGAAAGAGTTGTGCAAAAAATAGGTCATGGTGATCCCTGATATATCTGTTTTTTCCCGGGTAAACCAAAATAAATCAATTTGACAAAACAAGAACAATATTATTTTGTTTAGTGTTTAATAGTTTGACAATCAGGGGATGACATCATCTTACCTAGTGTTAAAGCAGTGACAATAGGAGGATGACATCATCTTACCTAGTGTTAAAGCAGTGACAATTGGCAGATGACATCATCTTACCTAGTGTTAAAGCAGTGACAATAGGCGGATGACATCATCTTACCTAGTGTTAAAGCAGTGACAATAGGAGGATGACATCATCTAACCTAGTGTTAAAGCAGTGACAATAGGAGGATGACATCATCTTACCTAGTGTTACAGCAGTGAAAATAGGAGGATGACATCATCTAACCTAGTGTTAAAGCAGTGACAATAGGCGGATGACATCATCTAACCTAGTGTTAAAGCAGTGACAATAGGAGGATGACATCATCTAACCTAGTGTTAAAGCAGTGACAATAGGCGGATAACATCATCTTACCTAATGTTAAAGCAGTGACAACAGGAGGATGACATCATCTAACCTAGTGTTAAAGCAGTGACAATAGGTGGATGACATCATCTTACCTAGTGTTAGAGCAGTGACAATTGGAGGATGACATCATCTAACCTAGTGTTAAAGCAGTGACAATAGGCGGATGACATCATCTTACCTAGTGTTACAGCAGTGACAATAGGAGGATGGCATCATCTTACCTAGTGTTAAAGCAGTGAAAATAGGAGGATGACATCATCTTACCTGGTGTTATGTCAGTGAAAATTGGAGGATGACATCATCTTACTTAGTGTTAAATAAGTGACAAAAGGAGAATGACTCTATTTTACCTAGAGTTAAAGCAATGACAATAGGATGATGACATCATCTTACCTAGTGTTAAGTCAGTGACAATTGGAGGATGACATCATCTTACCTAGTGTTAAAGCAGTGACAATTGGAGGATGACATCATCTTACCTAGTGTTAAAGCAAACACAATTGGAGGATGACATTATCTTACTCAGTGTCAAGAGACAAAGAGTCAGAGACAATCAGAGGATGACATCATCTTACTTAGTGCTAAGTCAAAGACAATCAGAAGATGACATCATCTTACTCAGTGCTAAGTCAGAGACAATCAGAGGATGACATCATCTTAATTAGTGCAAAATTAGAGACAATCAGAGATCGACATCATTTTACCTAGTATGAAGTCAGTAACAATCGAGGGATGACATCTTACCTAGTGTGACGTCAGTAACAATTGGAGGTTGACATCATCTTACCTAGTGGTAAGTTAGTGACAATCGGAATATGATGACATCATCTTACCTAGTGCTAAGTCAGTGACAATCAGAGGATGACATTGGCTTACCTAGTGTTGATCTGTTGTTTGCCGTCAAATAACAGTGATAGCCAAATAAAGAAATTAAACTAATGCCAAACATGACAGAGACAAAGAACAGGAACAATACATGGAACCTTCCCATGTCTTTAGAACCATTTCCCTACAAAAATAACAAAATCAAATATTTATAATTTAGCAAACATGATTAGTATTGATAGCTTTTCACATATAAAACTATAATTTTACAGAGTTCAAAGTTTGAATTAGCCAAAGGACCCATGTACAGACACATGTCTAATTGAAGTCATAATGGAACTGATCTAATTGGCTAGTTTATGCTAGTCATTTGAAGAGTATATGAACTTTTAGCTGTCTGAATGATACATATACTCAGAAACATAGATAAAAACAAAGAGCAGTCTGTTACATATTTTTATGAAACCAATTAAAAGCTTAAAATCATGATAAAATTCCTATTCCTAATGTTATAAATATTGGGCAAGTTCATTTGTCTGACTGATGAGACTTTAAACATAGGTAGTGAACATCATAGGTCTGTCTGGTAAGACATGAAACAGGTAGTGAGAGTCATAGGTCTCTCTGGTAAGACATGAAACAGGTAGTGATAGGTCTGTCTGGTGAGACCTAAAACAGGTAGTGAGCATCATAGGTATGTCTGGTGAGACTTAAAACAGGTAGTGAGCATCATAGGTATGTCTGGTGAGACCTAAAACAGGTAGTGAGCATCATAGGTATGTCTGGTGAGACTTAAAACAGGTAGTGAGCATCAAAGGTATGTCTGGTGAGACTTAAAACAGGTAGTGAGCATCATAGGTATGTCTGGTGAGACCTAAAACAGGTAGTGAGCATCATAGGTATGTCTGGTGAGACTTAAAACAGGTAGTGAGCATCATAGGTATGTCTGGTGAGACTTAAAACAGGTAGTGAGCATCGTAGGTATGTCTGGTGAGACTTAAAACAGGTAGTGAGCATCATAGGTATGTCTGGTGAGACTTAAAACAGGTAGTGAGCATCATAGGTATGTCTGGTGAGACCTAAAACAGGTAGTGAGCATCATAGGTATGTCTGGTGAGACTTGAAACAGGTAGTGAGCATCATAGGTATGTCTGGTGAGACTTAAAACAGGTAGTGAGCATCATAGGTATGTCTGGTGAGACCTAAAACAGGTAGTGAGCATCATAGGTATGTCTGGTGAGACTTAAAACAGGTAGTGAGCATCATAGGTATGTCTGGTGAGACTTAAAACAGGTAGTGAGCATCATAGGTATGTCTGGTGAGACTTAAAACAGGTAGTGAGCATCATAGGTATGTCTGGTGAGACTTAAAACAGGTAGTGAGAGTCATAGGTCTGTCTGGTGAAATCTAAAACAGATAGTGAGCATCATAGATATGTCTGGTGAGACTTAAAACAGGCAGAGAGCATCATAGGTCTGTCTGGCGAGATTTAAAACACAGGTAGGTCTGTCTGGTGAGACATAAAACAGGTAGTGAGCATCATAGGTATGTCTGGTGAGAATTAAAACAGGTAGTGAGTCATAGGTCTATTTGGTGAGACATAAAACAGGTAGTGAGCATCACAGGTTTGTCTAGTGAGACAAACCATATGTAATAAGCATCTTATCTCTACCTGGTGAGACTTAAAACAAATAGTGAGAGTCATAGTTCTGTCTAGTGAGACTTAAAACAGATAATGAGAGTCATGGGTCTGTCTGGTAAGACTTAAAACAGGTAGTGAGCATCATAAGTCTGTCTGGTTAGACAAAACAGATAGTGAAAGTCATAGGTCTGTCTGATAGTGATTCATAGGTCTGTCTAATAGTGAGAGTCATAGGTCTGTCTGATAGTGAGAGGCATAGATCTGTCTGATAGTGAGTCATAGGTCTGTCTTATAGTGAATCGTAGGTCTGTCTGATAGTAAGTTGTAGCTCTGTCTGATAGTGAGAGTCATAGGTCTGGCTGATAGTGAGAGTCATAGATCTGTCTGATAGTGAGTCATAGGTCTGTCTGATAGTGAGTCATATGTCTGTCTGATAGAGAAAGTCATAGGTCTGTCTGATGAGACTTGAAACACAGTAGTGAGAGTCGTAGGTCTGTCTAGTGAGATTTAAAACAGGTATTGAGATTCATAGGTCTATCTGGTGAGACTTAAAACACAGGTAGTGAGAATCAAAGGTCTTTCTGGTTAGACAAAAGAGACAGTGAAAGTTATAGGTCTGTCTGGTGAGACTTGATACACAGGTTGGTCTGTCTGGTAAGAATTAAAACAGGTAGTGAGCATCATAGGCCTGTCTGGCAAGAATTAAAACAGGCAGTGAGAGTCATAGGTCTGTCTGGTGAGAATTAAAATGGGAAGTGAGAGTCATAGGTCTATCTGGTGAGACTGAAAACATAGGTAGTGAGACTAAGAAGTAACATCCTGTGTCAAAGAAAGGTGCATAGAACTGCCTTGCCATACATTCATTATACTCCTGGCACTTCACACATAAATTGGTGACATCTCAATACAAGCGAAAATTATTCTTGGTGAAATGTAAAATAACAATCTAACAAAACAAACGATGCAACACAATCGGAAAGTTTCATAGAAACAACATTTCACGGTAACTTACCGACCAAAACTGTATAAAGTACTGAAGACTTGTTAATGCTATAAACAAACAGTAAAGCAAAGCGTATCCTAGGAACAACACAAAAAACTTGTAATTTGTAAATCCTACACAGTTGTTGACCCTGAAAGGTAAAACATTAAAATGAGTTACATGTACATAAATGACAAACATCCCAGATGGGCTGAAGCTGAGTTATATTTCACTGATTATTTATGTAAACATCAGGGGTACTTTTTATCATGAAATCGTAAGTCTTAACACATATTCACACATTTTCAAATTAGATTTTGATAGTTTAGGAATATTTTTATTTGCTACATTTACTAAGATATAGTATTACAAGTACAACAAAAACTCTGGTTTAAGCATTGCATCTCTCTAGTTATTAGGACACAACCTGAATTGGTTGTAAGTCACATGTCCTAATTCTTTGTAAAATGGTCGTAAGTGTGGTCCTAAGACCAGGTTTAAGACTTGGGACCTTTCGTAAAACAATCCCAGGACAGTATCATTGTTATGCGTAATAATAAGCTACTGGTCAGGAACCATGTGCCTCTTTAAGTTAACATGAAGGCTACTTTAAGCCGTTGTAAGAATAATAAGCTACTGGTCAGGAACCATGTGCCTCTTTAAGTTAACATGAAGGCTACTTTAAGCCGTTGTAAGAATAATAAGCTACTGGTCAGGAACCATGTGCCTCTTTTAAGTTAACATGAAGGCTACTTTAAGCCCATTGTAAGAATAATAAGCTACTGGTCAGGAACCATGTGCCTCTTTAAAGTTAACATGAAGGCTACTTTAAGCCATTGTAAGAATAATAAGCTACTGGTCAGGAACCATGTGCCTCTTTAAGTTAACATGAAGGCTACTTTAAGCCATTGTAAGAATAATAAGCTACTGGTCAGGAACCATGTGCCCTCTTTAAGTTAACATGAAGGCTACTTTAAGCCATTGTAAAGAATAATAAGCTACTGGTCAGGAACCATGTGCCTCTTTAAGTTAACATGAAGGCTACTTTAAGCCATTGTAAGAATAATAAGCTACTGGTCAGGAACCATGTGCCTCTTTAAGTTAACATGAAGGCTACTTTAAGCCATTGTAAGAATAATAAGCTACTGGTCAGGAACCATGTGCCTCTTTAAGTTAACATGAAGGCTACTTTAAGCCATTGTAAGAATACTTAATTTACCATCAATCTGGACTTTTTTTGTACGTAAAGGTAACTTGATGGCAATTTGAAAATAAAAATCAGCACACCATCATAAATCTACATTACAGGTGCATGATGAAATACATTGAACCTTTTCACCCCACGTATCTTTATACTATGGTTTTATCTACTATTTGGATCACACAAATATCATCTGTGGGGGTTGAAAAAGTTAAATAAAACCATACCTCTTCTCTTCAACCAGTATCAGAAAGTATTAAAGTAATTCTAGTTGTAATTCTATCTTATCTATTAAATCAATAACACTTCCACTCAGACATACATACACATTTTAGAGATCCATTTTAGATGGCCCAGTGGTTAGAGCATCATACTTAGTCAGTGTGGCTTCAGGCCCCACTGGAACATAAGCTGATTGTGTGAGTAAGTTTGCCATTGACGGGTGGTCTCTTCCCAGGAATATTGTAAACATGGCTGGTCCTTTATCATTAAAACTGACTGCCACAATATAACAAAAATTGTTGAATGGGGCATAAAACACAATTCAAACGAAACATACACATTCTGACTTGTAACTCTTGACTATTTTTGTCTTGAATAAAACTCAAAATAAATGGCTAACTTACCAAGGACAATGATGGTCCATTTTCAGCACACACCTGAAAATAAAATGTTGATAAAATGTATGAGAAAAGTGGCACTTTACTAATACTGATTGTTTTTTTGTTACTTTGTGACCTGTTAATGTTACTATAGTTTATCATTAATCTGATTGGCTTATTTGAAATAAAAATACTTTGGCAGTTAAATTTATTTTATTCATTAATCCAACATGTCCAATGCTAGTGCAAGCTGTAATGAATTGTGACTTTCTTTTAACATTGTTAAAATTTAAAGGGGCATTAGCTGTGGTTTCTTTTCAATTTGTTCCTCCCTTTTAACTACTTAGATTGATATACAATAACAAAATAGAGATATACACAGGCATAAACTTTTTAAATTCCTGTATATTTTGTGAAAATTGCTTGAAAAACCCAGGTTTGGCACTTTTTCAATTGCAATTTATTAACTCAACCTGACAATTTGTATATGAATACCAAATTGGACCTTACATTATTTTCACAAAATATATAGGAATGTAAAATTTTTTATGCCTGTGTTTAGCTCTTATTTGGTATTGTACATGAAGTACAAATAGTAAAAGTAGAAAAAAAAGCGAAATCATTTTTTTTTTTTTTTTTTGGGGGGGGGGGGGGGGTAACACAGCTAATATCCCTTTAATATAATTTACATATTAATGACTTACTGTCCACAAACTGAGCAATGGTGGCACCTGTCTGGCTTAATGCATTTACATTTCTCACAATATCGTGGTGCTGAAGAGAAGATAAAATCATTAATGAATCTGCAGCTATGATGATACATGTATATACGGTATACCTGGAAATTTTCACTCCCGTCTATTTATTTATTTTTTTTTGCCATTTTCGCCCTTAGATGACAGGGCAAATTTCAAATGAAAGTGAAATTATCAAGCTAAATAACTGAAGCATGGACATACATGCTATCCATGAGACTATAGAGATTCAGAGCGAATTTACGACAGGATGAATATGTTCTCTGTACTAAAAAGGCAAAAATAACCAGAGGCGAAAATTTCCAGCTATGAAGATATATGACAATGTGATGCTACCAGTGGAAGCCAGTGGAGTTCTACTGAGATTTCCCCTTTGAACACACAAGCCATCAATCACCCCACTACTGGATATCATATTACTGCGGAACCTTTGAGGAACCTCTATGGCAAAGTGCTTTGAACGTTCCATTTAAAGCCAGCCCTGCTGGAGTCTAGACTGATTTTTGAGAAAGTCTGCCAGTTCACATGTGGATTGTCTCTTCAGAGTACACCGCAATCAGAAAATTGACCCACTGATTTTTGAGTAGGAATAAAAAAAATGTATAAAAGTCAACAACGGATGACATACATTGCACGATGAAAAACATGCGTCGATCACAATATGTGACTTTTAGCCTTTAGTTCATTCCTATTATATTGTAAATATTTCTGTATGATTATATATATATATAAACACAGACTGAACTACTTTGGCAGTGGTATTATATATATCGAGGCCTGTATGAATCATGAGGCATGAATCATGACAAATTACTGGACATCTCTTACCTCCAGAATTAGTTCTATTGAGTATTGGTAGATCTTTGGCTGCATTTATAAGAATAGATTTTTGAATTTCTTCATCTCTTTCTCTGGTCATCCTATCAGCATCATGAGCACTGAGGTAAAACTACAATAAAAATTAAATTAATGAATTTCATAGAATATTTAAAGATCAGAATTGTTGAGTGTAGCTTAATTCATCATTTAAACAAACTAACAAACAAACAAATTAATTAGAAAAAGAATGAGTCCTGAAACTCTCAATGAATCAATATTACAATAATGTGAAAGAGAAGAGGAAAAGATAAGTGCTACAATTATTTAGCTTGAAAATTTTGCCTTCAATTTAAGTTTGCCCTTTCATCTAAGGGCCAAAATTACACAGGAGTGAAAATTTCCAGATATACAGTACTATGTGGCATACCTGTACACAATATTACGATATATTTATTTATTACATGACTGTCTAATAATTTAGTTTCTGATTGGCTCGCTTCAAACTTTCTGTTCTCATTCAATCATTTTATTAACCCATAAATGGCTTAGTAGGTTGATATAACAATCCAACAGATCAAGATCGTACCCATATATAGCACAAGGGAATTCCTGACCTTTGGCACGCTTGGCGTTCATTGTATAGCCAATCATCAATGCTGTCTAGCTATATTTAGCATCAAGGAAGTGCATTCAAGATGACAGACGATAAGAGTGTAAACAAACGTTTTCGTTTCACCACTACTGACGATGATGATGTCCAAACATTATTGGAAGAGAAGGATTCTAAAAATACTAGACGTGCAACACATTTAGCTGTTTAAAACAGTTGTGTTTTTGCTTCCTTAATAAGATCACAATACAGGGCTAGATTCCCACATCTTACTGATATTGCCAGATTTACACATTGGCATTGGTGTCAAAATGATTAAATGTCATGTAATAAAATAATTAACAACCTCAATTTCGGTTAATACATGGAGTTATCAACGTAAGAAAGCAATATTTTCCCTTGGCCTATCACTTTCTTGGGTTGATAACACCCAGGGGCTGAAAATTTTCTTTCAGCTGCTTGGGTCCAGGACTTTTTTGTTAAATATTGCCAGGGTCCGGTCCTCTAATATATGGGTCGAATTACAATAAATCTAAGTCAATTTTTTAATATAATTAATCAATACATATAACAATTATCAAATATGGAAACACAAAATTATGAAATAAACCAAAAACTGCCACAAAATCATACTACAAAATGATGATTGAACTTTACAAAGGAAACAAATAAATGTTAGAAAGAAAGAATTTGACAGAAAAGTCACTCACTGATTCAGACTTGTTAGGTCGTTGGACCCACACAGCAGGAAAACGACAGGGTTCGAAAGTAAAGTATCGGTCCCGGACATGATGGAATTTTCAGCCCCTGACACCATGTATTAACCTCAAATGAGGTCAATAATTGTTTAATATCTGTATAGAATGATATACCTGTATATCTGTATAGACTGATATACCTGTATATCTACATACAATGATACACTTGTATATCTATATACAATGATATACCTGTTAACATACAATATAACACATGCACAGGTGTATCTGTTTATGTTATTATATACCTAATTAATAAGTTACAAATGATTAATCAACAATGTTACCAACCTGTGGAGGGACCTTGCCTAGAGGCATAAATATCGTCTTCCCATAGGACCAGACAAAGAGTACAAATATCGGATGGTAAAGAAGAAGGTACAGTACTGAAGATAAAAAAAAATCAATATCATTATATATTAACAGACACAAATGTATATCAGTCAATTCTACTTCTAAAGATGTACACATGGTATATATAAACAGACATAAATGTATATCAGTCACTTCTAGTTCTAAATGTAAATCAGTCACTTCTAAAGATGTACATACGTGTACATGTATATTAGTTACTTCTAAAGATGTACACATGGTATTAACAGATATACATGTATATCAGTTACTTTTAGTTCTAAATGTAAATCAGTCACTTCTAAAGATGTACATACGTGTACATGTATATTAGTTACTTCTAAAGATGTACACATGGTATATATAAACAGACATAAATGTATATCAGTCACTTCTAGTTCTAAATGTAAATCAGTCACTTCTAAAGATGTACACATGGTATATATAAACAGACATACATGTATATCAGTCACTTCTAGTTCTAAATGTAAATCAGTCACTTCTAAAGATGTACATACGTGTACATGTATATTAGTTACTTCTAAAGATGTACACATGGTATTAACAGATATACATGTATATCAGTTACTTTTAGTTCTAAATGTAAATCAGTCACTTCTAAAGATGTACACATGTTAAATATTAACAGACATACATGTATATCAGTCACTTCTAGTTCTAAAGATGTACACAGGGTATATATTAACAGACATACATGTATATCAGTCACTTCTAGTTCTAAATATAAATCAGTCACTTCTAAAGATGTACACATGTTAAATATTCACAGACATACTTGTATATCAGTCACTTCTAGTTCTAAAGATGTACACATGGTATATATAAACAGACATACATGTATATCAGTCACTTCTAAAGATGTACATACATGTATATCAGTTACTTCTAGTTCTAAATGTAAATCAGTCACTTCTAAAGATGTACACTTGGTATATATAAACAGACATACATGTATATCAGTCACTTCTAGTTCTAAATGTAAATCAGTCACTTCTAAAGATGTACATACATGTACATGTATATTAGTTACTTCTAAAGATGTACACATGGTATTAACAGACATACATGTATATCAGTTACTTTTAGTTCTAAATGTAAATCAGTCACTTCTAAAGATGTACATACATGTATATTAGTTACTTCTAAAGATGTACACATGGTATATATAAACAGACATACATGTATATCAGTCACTTCTAGTTCTAAATGTAAATCAGTCACTTCTAGTTCTAAAGATGTACACATGGTATATATAAACAGACATACATGTATATCAGTTACTTCTAAAGATGTACACATGGTATATATAAACAGACATACATGTATATCAGTCACTTCTAGTTCTAAATGTAAATCAGTCACTTCTAAAGATGTACACATGGTATTTATAAAGTTGGCAAGTCTTCATTCAAATGACCATTTAAACAATTCAAAACACTTTATTACTATCAGTATGACAACTGTAGTATAAATGTCTACTGATTTCAAGCATTACTAAAGAGACATGCAAGTATGCACTTAGAGGTTTTCTTAATACCATATAAGCACAATTTTTAGCAAAGATTAAATTTTGGCATCATTAGCAAGAATACTGAGATTGCTAAAAGTTCATATCGCTAACATTTAATTCCGCATAATTAAAAATTACCGTTATGACTGTAGTGCTATCCTATAATATATGCTGTGTAAATAAATTACGATGTTTAGTCTGATACATACAAATTTCACGAATACACTGTATTCAGTTTTTTGTTTTGAATCCTAAAATCACTAAAATTACTTCCTTATATACCACTAAAATGCTAAATTTTCATCCCACTAAATATTCCACGTATACCGTATATTTGTACATCATGAGTGATACCATGAAATGTATCTTAATTCTTATCTGAATGACTTGTGACTTTCATTGTCAATACTATTTGACTCACTGTCAGTAATAAGTGACTTTCACTGTCAATGCTAAGTGACTCTCACTGCCAATGCTAAATGACTTTCACCATCAATACTTAGTTACTTTCACTGCCAATGCTGAACAACTTTAACTGTCATTTGCATGTATATAGGAATGAGAGCACAACAATTACACCACGCAATTCATTTGCAGAAAGCCATTGGTCTCATCTTGAAAACATTGTATTTCACCATTAAACACTGGACTCTAACATTATACAATGTACATGTATAACTAGAAAATTATTTAGTGAGGCATAAAACAGCATTTAATACAAGCAATTGAAACTGTTCACACTTATGCAGGAGATCTACTCTTTTCTTTAAAAGATTGAATTTTTAAATCACTTTTATATCAGTGTGATTATAGTAAGAAAACAAGAATATCAGATTAACATATTAAATTAACTTTAACTTTCTCTTTCTCAGAATTCAAGTTTGTTACCTTTTTCTGCTATACTATCAACTGCAACTGAAAAGACAAAACAAAATGATCTCAAAATAAAGTTTGCAAAAGATCAAACATAACACAGCATTTCCAAGCTGTCTGTATACATATGTAAACACAGGGACTGTCACAACAAAAATAAGCAAATGGCCCCTAACATGCCTAAATAAAAATCAGTCAAGTTGTAGTAGATGCAAGATAAACTCCTCGTTGGTTGGCATCTAAAGTCAGTAAATAAAGCTACAGGTATGAAATATTAATACAGACTGTGACATAATTTTAACCATAATTATTACAAGCAATGATACATAGTGAAAACATACATTTACTCTTAAAGAATCAATGACCCCTTAAATCTCCACATGACTCTCATTTTCAATTAAAAGAGGTCAATTGGATCCCTTATTGACAATATCTATGGAAATCCCTGACACTTTTGAAAAACATAAAAAATATATGTGTGTATGCATTTACTTTGTTGTGGTTAAGTTTATTAATTTTCTCATCATTACAAAATTCACAAAGATTATCCTTACATTAGTATGTGGATATTTCCATTTTTATAGTATCTGATCAATACATTTATTAACAAGCATTCTGTGACTTTTGATGAATCAATACATGTCCCCAACTGCTAAACCATAATTTAGTGAAATAGTGAGCTTTTGTAAAATTTAAACCAAAACCTTAACAGGACTAATGGATGCAGACAAAAAGACTTGTCCTTCCCTACTTGAGTACACCAGTTGGAGACTAATAAAATGAAGAATGAAGCAAAACAATTCATCTCATTATTCATCGTACAATAATAACATAATTGTAGACTAATCAAAATGAAAAAGAACAAAAACAATTCATCTCACTATTCATCGTACAATAATAACATAATTGTATGGTTCATACACATCATATGCATTAGCAGGTGAATCTTACGGTACAATATGAATCACAAACATAATTTCAGAAATGGATTATAAAGAAGAAATATACCATACATCAAAGTGTTTGAATAAAAATACAACATTTTAAGTACATTATGTGGCAGCAAAACAGCATGACCAGAAAGTTTTGATTTCCCAGCAGACCTATTGAAACCATAATACTGATTATTAAATACACATGTTATCTCTGCCCTATGATATTGATTTTAGGTGGGAATTATAGCCCTTTAAAGGCCTAATTCTCACAGAATTAAAAGTTGTCCTAATTTTGCTGAAATGTATTACATTTACATGTATATGCTAATGTTTTGAATATAACAAAGCTGCAAAAAAACATGTGTGTGTGTGTTCAGTGGTCATGTGTTTAGAGGTCATGTATTCAGAGGTCATATGTTCCGGGATCATGTGATCAGGGGTCATGTGTTTAGATGTGATACATTCTGGGATCATGTGTTCAGGGGTTATGTGTTCAAGGCTCATGTGTTCAGGGGTCATGTGTTCAGGGATCATGTGTTCAGGGGTCATGTGTTCAGGGATCATGTGATCAGGGGTCATGTGTTAAGAGGTGATGCATTCTGGGATCATGTGTTCAGGGATCATGTGTTCAGGGGTCATGTGTTGTTCAGATGTGATGTCATGTATTCAGGGTTTATGTGATATTGATAAGTGCAATGAGTCAGGCATGTCCATCAAACAATTTCTGCAACCTATGTTTATAATCAATTTACAATTCAATATAAACAAAAGCAAGTAAAGCTTAGGTCATTGTTTCATCACAATATGAAATTTAAATTATGGGAGTTAGGAAAGCCACATGCAATTTTAAAGTTATCATGTGATATTTGATGGAATTGTGGAAATAAAATGTTGTCTGCTCACAAACTACACTGTTTCCAGTACCTGTCTGATGGAGGTGTAATTTTTCATGTACAGTTCATATACAATAAAACCTGCTTTAGTGACCACCTGTGTATAAAGACCACCTGGTCACAAAGACCGTTTTTGCTATACCTTTTGTGTACAAATCAACCTCCCTTTGATTATTTTCTTGTGTGTACACATTGGTTGAATACAATGACAGCCCAATCCCAGTAATAGAGGGATAAGTTATATATGTGTAACCAACCTAATGACTACAACACTGGTATTTCACATGCTGTGAATGGTTTTTCCTAACCTGATCCTTTAATGTTACATTACATTGTGTAAAATGACAAAGAACGCTTCGATGTTAGTTCATATTAGTGGATTACAAGAAACTATGATCCTGCCATTACTTTAGGGAACTTTCGAGTTAGCCTGGATTACAGTTATGATCCTGCATTTATTCGCGCCTTCTCAATTTTGTTCCTCATATGTTCTTCCGGTTTTCATATTTACCTTCGCAACGTATGTAAAGTATACATGTGATTCTTCCAGCAGGAGGAAAAA
This sequence comes from Atrina japonica, assembly GCA_030159075.1. Taxonomy (NCBI): domain Eukaryota; kingdom Metazoa; phylum Mollusca; class Bivalvia; order Pterioida; family Pinnidae; genus Atrina; species Atrina japonica. The sequence goes on along the minus strand of BROG01000104.1, from coordinate 446,539 downwards.
TCTCCTGATTTTTAGGGTCCCTTCCGCCACGTTTCCAAATATTCCATCATCAGAAATTTCATGTACCCCCCAAAATATGTGACCAACATGTAAACTCCTCATAATTACTAATCAGCAAATTTCCGGTTATCAATCGGTTTATAGGTAAATAGCCTGTGGGCATGTTAATTATTGAGGGTGTTAATGATTATATAACACCATCCCGTCGACTGATTGGCAGTTAATTGGTGATAAGACTAAGTCAGAGTGAGTGTGTGTATGTCAATGTGACACACGCTTGGATCATCGATGATTAGAAGCATGATTCCAGCCATCAAAATAGTTATAACAACATCTTACGGTCTCAAAAGATAGTTGTAATGTACTTCAACTAAATAAAATGAGAAAAAAAAATTATCATTTTATTTATAATCAAGCATGCAAAGCATTTCCCTCAAGGTCTAAATTGTCACAAAGCACATGTAATGGTAGACATACTTCCGGAAGTAATATAAGAAACAGAAACAGACTGGACTGGTATTTAAATTATGGAAACTTAATTTTTTTTTAGATTATAAACAAAGTTGTTATCTTTTATTCAACTGGTACGTGTATAAACTTGAAAATGCATGCAATAATATTAAAAAGGAATTCAGTTGACTAAATAATTGAACAAAACAAGGAAATCAATCAAAAGTTATAACATGCAAAAAAAAAAGAAAGATAAATGACAACAAAACGTCGAAAAAAATGTGGATTAAAAATCTCCAGTTTTGAGACCAAATCTCCAGCTAAAAAATTAAAAATCTCCAGTTGTGGCACAGCAGGTGGACTGATTTTTATCACATGAATGGTAAAGTAAATGGAAATATTTTTACTTTTTGGCGCATTAAATTTATTTTGTATAAAGAAACACAAGAGACTCTTAAAACATCCCACAGTGGGTTATTTAGTTGAACGCCAAATTACTGAAATGTATCAGGCAGAGAAAAATGTTCAGACAGACCAGGGATCAAACCCAGGACTTTCCGAACACTAACACAATTGTGCTATGGGGTTATCTACATGTATATATTATCGGAACTGGAAATAACATTGAGGAACATTTTTCTAGAATCACACAACTAGCAATAATAATAGCAGAATTATAACGGTAATCCGGGCTAACTCGAAAGTTGCCTATTTGTCTTGTACATAACCATCCATGGCCAGCTGATCTCAGATCTTTCTGTCACTTACAATGTAATTAGGGCCAAGTCCCAGCCAAGGCTATCATTACACAGGTTCACATTTAAGTACATAATTGAAGTATCAGCTTGCTGAACATGAAAAGAATTACTAGGGTCATCTCATGATTAAGGAGTCGTTTAAGTAAACTGACATATGTTCCACTTCTCCCAAGCCTTAGGTTAAGCCGACGTCTCCAAGTGACAAGCCGACCGAGTTTGATGCGATGACATTTTATAACAACAAAAAAATCAATAAATGTTAGAAAACGGACATGATTTGTTATTGACACACCATTATCTATATCACTTACATATACACATCTGTACAACATAAGCATAGTATGACCACACAACAATAGCTGAAATGAATATCACTGGAAACCATCGCACACAGTCGCAACACAGGCGAAGTATTTTTGGTGCCATTTTCTTGCTGTGTTCTCTTCCTTATTAAACATGTGTGCTACGTCATAGGATGTTGAGCACATATTATATTAAAAGAAAATTTGGTATTCATATTCTTAGTTTTTTCTTATATCAGAATAAAATAATTTTGTTCAATATGCATGTGGTAATACAATTTTTATGAAACAAATTGACACAAAATTTATTATTATTTATTATTCTCTAGACTGTACCTTATGTATAACGCCTTTGTTGTATTGTAAGGATAACATCCGAAAGTATGCGAATGCCGAGCAACTGTTGTAAACAAGATGGAGGTTGTTGGCAGGTATAATGTGGAGTTATCACTAATTGATTCTTTGATGTAGTGCTACATGTGCCTTGTACAACGGACATATCCATGCCAATAGCATCAGTTAATACTGTAGGTAGTCTTCAGTGAAAAGAAAAGCCGCGAAAGTATTGAATATTTTGAAATCTAGGTCAGATTAAGATGACAGTAGGTAGGACTCATTGACATTGTCAGTTGTCGAGCTCGAGTTGAGGAAGATAAGAATCAATTATAGGCCAACACACATTTAATTTTACCGTTTTAAGTTTTCAAAGTAAAAGCCATGGTATATACAAACCAGGATTTAAGTGGAAAGAAGAAAATAATGTCCATAGATCCATATAAGAAGAATGCTTATTCTCAAAGTAAGTATAGATTTACACTTAATTGAAATATCACTTTCAGCAATATGTCATTTCTTCATGCGTGGTTTAAAGATTTCTTTAAAATTCATCAAAGTGAATGGAACTCTACTTAAAATTTTTGTTTTAAATTTTAAATTACATTTCATCTTTGTGTTTGTTTTAACTTTTCTATTATTTTTTCACTGTCATCAATATAGCTGCTTATTAATTTGAAAAGTTTAAAATCTATTTCTGTAGACTGTAGGGGGAAATACATTCATTTTACTTTAAATTATTGGATTATTAAATATCAAGATTTATGGACAATCATATAAATATTTACTTTAAAAGTGTTTAATGATTTTTTTATATTGCTTTGTATTTAAATAGCCAAAGCTGGTATGTCATTTTGTTTATCATCTGGTATTACAGTGCATGGGTATTACTATATAAATGATTTCTTTTTTAACATTACTATTTGTACCATAAATATTTTCAGTGTTTAGCGTATATGGACATTGATAATATTAGTACATTTTTGCATGGTTAATGTTCTAGCTAGAATGTCAGTTGCAGATTATTAACATTACATATTAAACATCTATAATTGCTTTATAGTCAAATGAAAGTGTATTGTGATTACTGCTTTTTTATTTTCTTCCATATAATATTTTGTACAGTATCCCCTGAACAGTAAATGTGTTGTATGTTGTATATATGATGCATGTCTAATGAAATAATGGCGTTTTCTGGGATTTTCTATGTCAATGTGTGCCATTAATACAGTCTGCCTGAGATAGCAGATACATGTTTGGTGACTGGCATTCACTTTAATCATAACGTTAATGTTTCATAGTGGTTTGTTATTTTACATCCTGCCAAGAATTTTTCACTTACCCATATATGGAGATTTCAGCAGTTTTGGATGAAGTACTATAAATTTTGACCTGTGCTATGGACTGGCGCCAGTGTAAGTGAGGGTTCTTATACTTGTTGATCAGTTGTGTAACACACAGGATCTTGAATTCAAGTCTCATTTGATAGACCTTTGACTTTCCTTTCGTATGCCGAGTGTTTAGTAAAGGAACGCTCACTACCATTTTTAAAGTCTTTGGTATGACACTGTATCAAGAATCAACCTGGGATCTTTGGCTTATGTGTCGATTGCCCTAACACTAGACACCACAAGTGGTCTTCACAATGGTAATGCAGTGGTAAACACTATCATATTTGATAATTCAAAATTCATTCCTATGTTAAAAAAATATATGAATGTCACCTGTTTTGATTTTTGCTGTAGAAATTTTATCTCTCATTATAAATGTTACTTTCATCACTAGGTATTGATTATGACTTGTTCATTAATTATTTCTGTAAAGAAATCAGTTTAAATTTTCAACATTTAAATAAATTAAAACTGATCTTGAGTTCATTTAAAATGAAATAAAGAATCTATAGCCATAATGTATATTTCTGAAAACCTTATTTATTCAAAAAGTAGTATTAACCTGTTCACCCCTAAATAAACATGTGGACTGGTCTAAGTAATATATTTACAGAAGAGGTCATTGTTTTTCAGGGGTTGATGAGTCAAACTAGTCCATTGAAAATTTGATATAGTAAAAGGTTAATTTATTATGAAATGTTATATCAGTGATTTAATGTTAAGAATAAGAAAATATGAGGTACGGTAAATAAGATAATTTGGGTATTTATCCAAGGATAGGCTAGCACAAGATTGCTAAATAATATATATCTGGAATACATGTACACAGCATCTTGTCACATTGTAGATGTGCATATTTGTTGGAGTCACAAAACTATTAAATGTGAAAAACCATTAAGTAATAATAGAAAAACATGAAAAACATTTGATACTACTTTTAATTGAAAGGAAAATATAATGATAAAGGATGTATAACAAAGTAATTGCAAAAGAGAAATGATAATGATGATGATGATGAAAATAAGAGGGAAAAGATATGTACTAAATAAGAATATTAATACAAGAGGGTGGGGAATAAAAATGTACTAGATAGGAATACATGTATTTGTACATTATATGTAAAAAGGTCAAATCTATAGGTAAATTCATTTCATTTTATTCATGTAACTTTATTTAAAAATGGATTTAAAAGAGAGATGTTATGAAAGATATAATTTCATACAGTTACTAGTCAGTAACATATTCACTGTGCATGTTTATAATATAGATGCATTATTCTGCATGTTTTGTAACAATAAATAAATGTATGTATAGTAACACTTCATTAAAATATAGATCAACATGAATGTTAAAAATGGGTTTTGAGTGTTATTTTGTGATTTTCTAAATGTTATTAAGGTATGGTATGTAATGAATAAAATTTTCAAATGATCATTTTAAAGCATTTTAGTAATTCTAAAGGTTAAACATGAAATTTGTATTTAAACTATAAGATTAGAAATTTTAACTGCTAAATTCGAAAACATTGCTTTTAATATTTATTGCATCATCTATTGTTACATGAAGTTAAGATGTAAAGTTGTGTATATTCACTCAAATTTGAATCCAAAGCTTTTTTCTCAATGATAATAAATTACTGTATCCTTTGTTGTAAATTATACATGTACATCATGTTTTTAGATTCATATATATATATATATATATATATATATATATATATATATATATATATATATATATATATATATATATATATATATATATATATATATATATATATATGCAAGGGTGAATTTAAAATGAGGGCAAAAATTTCATTTTTATTTATTGTTGTTTAACGTCCGGCAATAAAAAAAAAAAAGGAAATTTTTGTCCTCATTTTAAATTCGTACAAAAATTTCAAGCTAAATAATTGATGTATGGACATTCATGATAACCATGAGACCCTGGTCATTTAGGGTGAAGTTCAGATGTTGTGAATATATTTCCTGTCATAAAACATGTGAAAGGGCAAAAATAAACAGCCCTGGGCTGTGTAGTATTCATAGTTTTGTATTGTACACATGTATATTTTGCCCCAGGCATCCCACACCAAAGTCTTTAAAGAAACACTATGACATTGATGATGTAAGACAAGATTTAATTTCAGTATTTAAATATAAGAACTACCTCAGAACAACTACCTGTTTCAATGCTCAGAGTTGATATAAAAACAATCACCTAGATTATCTGTTCTTTAAATTGAATTTACTATAATAAAGCAACTGGTATTTTGTCTTATCTTGAATCAATAGCTTGACAGAATTTTAATACAAACACTTCTTTTATTATCAGTCAGCAGACAATTCTATTGATTTTAATGTATCCTGTCTATTTATAATGTACACCAAAAACTGGTGTCCATTTTTTAAAACTTGTCAAACTTTAAAATTGACCTTGATCATGTCAAACTTAGGCAAGTGAATCATGTACCTGTTTTTTGGTAATCCAACCTTCAATAAATGCTGTGTTGTGTTGAAATACCTATATGTAAATTTACATGTATTGGTGTACTGATAATTACACAGAGTGGTAGATATGATGAATACATTAGATTTTTAAATACCTTGTATAAGTGACTTAATTTTACTTGTGCATAGAATTGACAAATTACAAATCTTTCTGGTGTATACATGTATCATATTTCAAATTGTTTAGTCTTGAAAGCTGCACATTATTGTATTTGTAAGAACATTTCATACAGACAATTTAAACGTTTCTTTTCTTTGAATTCTGGCTCTATGATAGGAGTAAAATTATATACCTTGTAAACATTGTAAAGTGCTATGATGAAGCTCATGTACATTTGAACCAGCGGCGGAGAAAATGGTCCTTAGGACTGTAAATTTGTGGGCAAATTGTGACTTCTGTGGTTTAAGAAATATGAACAAATGTGGACTTAAAAGTACAAAATTTGAGAGCAACTCTTTTTGTTTTCAGTGCAAAAAATCGACAAAATTAGAAATATTTGGTACATCAGAAGAAATTCCTTGTTTTCTCACATTTCATTGGTTATATGTGGTTAGGTCCGCTTTCTCAGCCTTTGTCTCATTTAATCATTATAACCAGAGTACAGCTTTGGGATACTGTGCTCAGTGTTATAGGATTGTGACTATAGTCAAACTCTGATAAAGCTCATTATATAGTATCCACGATAAAGCTCTGGTATATAGTTCCTGTATACATAGTGTAACCACAGTAAGCAAAGTAAAGCTCTGTGATAAAGCTCATTATATATATGCACGATAAAACTCTGGTATAAAGTTCCTGTATATACATATTATAACCACAATAAGCATAGGATAGCTCTGTGATAAAGCTCATTATATATATATCCACGATAAAACTCTGGTATAAAGTTCCTGTATATACATATTATAACCACAATAAGCATAGGATAGCTCTGTGAAAAAGCTCATTATATATATATCCACGACAAAACTCTGGTATAAAGTTCCTGTATATATACAAAGTGTAACCATAGTAAGCATAGTAAAGCTCTGTGATAAAGCTCATACACATTCAAGGTACATTTACAGATAAACCTCGCTTATATGTGGAGAGAGCTTCAATAAGTTGTTATTACTTGTGCTCAATCCCATTGCATTAAAAGCAATAAAATATGTTTAACTAACCTCACTTATATACCTGTACCTGTACAAATTGTGACATAGTATTGTTTTAAAGCTCTTAGATAAACCATGTCAAGTCATGTATATTGTAACCGCAGTAAGCACAGTAAAGCTCTGTTATAGTCTGTGATAGAGCTCATGTATATATATATATATGTATATATATATATATATATATATTATAACCATAATAAAGGTTTGTGTATTTTGTATCCACAGTCAAGCTCTGTGACAACAACAGAGCTCTTGTATCTTATAACCACAGTAAAGTACTGTGATAAAGCTTTCTTATACACTGTGACCACAGTAAAGCTCTGATAAAGCTCTTGTATTTATTGTAGCCACAACTCTGTGATAAAGCTTTCTTATACACCAAGACCATAATAAACCTCTGGAATAGCTTTTGTATATTGTAGCCAGAGTAAAGCTCTGTAATAAAGCTTACTTATACATCGTGACCATAGACTAGAAAAGCTCTTGTGTATTGTAGCCACAGTAAAGCTCTGTGACAGAGCTCTGGTATATTATAGCCAGAGTACAGCTCTGTGAAAGAGTTCTTGTATATTGACTTTGTAGCCACCGTCAAGCTCTATGATAGAGCCAACTTATACACCATGACCACAATAAAGCTCTGTGACAGAGTTTATGTAGTTGTAACCATATTGTATAACACTGTGGTAGATTATGCACTGACCATACACATTAATTATTGATAAGCATGTAACAAAAGCATTCATGTGAGTCTTGTCATTTACTCATTTATAGTTATTGATCAATACCTTATTACAATTACATTGCTTCTGTATAAGTTATCAAATTTATTGCCTGCCAAATTCACAGTTCATCATCAGAGGGTATTTTTGGTTTGTTATGGAACATGATATTGAATAAGTCGCGTTTATTTCTGAGGTCAGAAATTTTGTTAAGGGGAAAGTGTGTAGTGGTGAAGTCAGTAAGAGCATCCTGCTAGTGTTCAGATGATCCTGGGTATGATTCCCAGTCTGGCTTCACATTTTTCCTCGCCTACTACACTTAATAGTTGAAAACATAGCATTTCATTCAATTTCTAATATATCACATTCTTGTTTACTGATATAAATTTTCAAATAACAAATTACATACATGTATATAATTATTCATATCTGACTTGTGCATTGTTATGCTGGTGCCACAAATATATTTTTTTTTACATTTTTAAGTGGTAGACTAAGCTATCTCTAATTCTGTTGGTGGAGATAAATACCTAGTTACAATATAAATGTACATGAAAAAATTATCAACCTTCTGGAATAAATTGGCAACCTTTCCCAAACAATAGGTTTTATACTTAAACCCTTGAAATGACTAAAGGTAGCAAATATATATCATCGGTATGCTTTCTATTAAGCACAATTGTATGTCAGAATGTTAAGTCAGCACAACTGTATGTCAGAATGTTAAGTCAGCATACTTGTATGTCAGAATGTTAAGTCAGCATAATTATATGTCAGAATGTTAAGACAGCACAGTTTTATGTCAGTATGTTAAGTCAGCACAATTGTATGTTGGAATATGTTAAGTCAGCACAATTGTATGTCAGAATATTAAGTCAGCACAATTGCATGTCAGAATATTAAATCAACACACTTGTATGTCAGAATATTAAGTCAGCACAATTGTATGTCAGAGTATCAAGACCAGGCACAATTATGTGTCAGAATATCAACTAATAAAGCCAGCAGAATATTGACTAATTAAATCAGCATAATTATGTGTCAGAATATTAACTAATTAAGTCAGCACAATTGTATGTCAGAATATTAAGTTAGCACACTTGTATGTCAGAATATTAAAGCAGCGGAATTGGCATATTGCTAAGTGTCTGAAACATGGCTGTCCATGTGCTTTTCTTACATCATTTTATTGGGATATTATAATCACACAAGTGTTTGAGAGACCATTTAATTGTGACGTCATAATGGAAAAGTTTGCCAAAAGTGCCTTGTCGGCCATTTGGTGATAGGTCAGTTGTATGTCAGAATATTAAGTCAGCACAATCGTGTGTAAGAATATTAAGTCAGCACAATTGTATGTCAGAATATTAAGTCAGCATAATTGTGTGTGAGAATATTAAATTTGCACAATTTTATGTCAGAATATTAATTAAATCAACACAGTGGTAAGTCTGAATATAAAGTCAGCATAATTGTATGTCCTAATATTAAGTCAGCACAACTGTATGTAAGAATATTAAATCAGCAAAATGATATGTTTGTAAGCAAAAAAAAAAAAAAGAAGAAAATAGAATAAAGCTCTCCAAATTGATAAACAGGATGATAAAGGTTAATTAAGTCCCCTAGATACTGATCAACATTAAAATAACAACTTTGTTGTCATCTGGTGAGTATATGTGGCTTAGGCCTACATGACATACCCTAGGATTTTCAATCATTTGTACATGGAAATAATTAATGAGCTAAAGCTTAGGTTTACCTTCATTAAAATGTCATTACTAAACACGAGATAAACTTTCACTATCAACCTATGTTTAACCCAGGTAAATCGTCTGTATTATTTGTTATCAGTTGCATTAGCCTATCTACTCTAGCTAATTCTAAATAAATCTGATATATCAACAGTCCATATAGTTAATCAATCCATTTTTATCTTCACTAATGTGTATTCTTTGGAAACCTGCAGGGGTAGTTTACCAACATTTATTGGTAATTCATTACTACAGTCTGTTCATACTGAATCATGGAGTACATAAGCTATGACATTTTCTTATTGGTTTTAGATATATAATAGAGTCCTGGAATAACTGGATTATATTTTACCTGAGTCGGGCAATGTTTGGTCTGTCATTTTCTTATCACAAAAGGTACACATTGAATTGTTTGTTTTCTACTCCATATTATTTTGTACGCTAGAGAACATTTTTGTATGACAATGTTTGTCATAGCTGATAATTTGATGTAAATATAAGATAATTGTGTTAGCAAATCCATCAGCGATCACACCTTGTTTAATTTTCTAGTCTCGGCTTCTATGTAAATTATCTGCCCTCATTTGTAAATGTTTGTGTTCTAATGTAAAATCTGTACTGTGATTGACAGCCCAGTAAAAGCACCATTAGAACTTTACATAGCAATACAAATTAATTAATACATCAACCCCTAAAAAACAATAGACTCTTCTCTAAATCAATGACTTAGCTCAGTCCAAATGTCTCTTTAAGGGTGAATCAGTTAAGTCACTTTAACTTAATATGTGGCATCACTCAAGTGCTAAGTTATGACTACAGGGTTTTTCATAGAAATTTTCATGAAGTGATCTAGTTAATCCCCTTTTAATTGAAAATGAGGTTCATATGAGAATTTTAGGGAGTCACTGATATTCCTTTGATAGTAAACATATCTTTTCTTTATGTGTCGTTTTTTTATGTATGTAGATATTACAGTTTCACCTCTGGCACAGTCTGTTTTAATGATTCCTAAGCTTTATTTAGCATGATTAGGGACTTATAATGCCACACAATGAGGCGTTTATGACTTTGTGTATGGCGTAAATATCAAATCACACAAATGATTTTTAGTCAGTTATGGGTCATTTGCTATTCCTTGTGACAGTAATGCACAATGCATGTGACAAAGAAAACCCTGGACTATAAATATGACGAGACAGAAATTATACATAATACATGCATGTATAAGAGACAGACGTTACGTACACATAATGTATTTATAGATGAGATACTGTAGCAAAGAGGCAATCAGTTTGAAATTGAAAGAAGCAAAGCAATCAATTTTCAATGACATAATTTTTACCTATTTCAGTTTATCGAAGAGAGGCAAGGCAATTTTTTCTACATTAGTTTCATAATTTTTTTTTTTCTACATTAGTTCAAATTTTGCCTTCCCTAATAGTTATGATGGATTGTATATTTCTATTGTTAGATATCAAATATCATTGTAATATGACAATGGGACACCCATTGTACATACTGAAAGACAAACAAAGTATTTATCAATTTGTTTCATACAGTATTCCACCTGCAATCTGTAATAAGTATGGTTGATTGTTAATTCTTTTTTCATACTCATCAGCCGTGAATCGATTATAAAATTTTGTAAATGATATTCAGCATCAAAAATGGCTAACAGATCAGCTTTAGATTATAATTGATTGTTGTGCCATCACTGCATGTGGGACAGAGATAACTAAAGATTCTGTAATGGTTGCTATAACCAGTAACAAGTTGCATGTAGGGTCTTGTAAATAGACAGTGAAAATCTCTAATGGTCCAGACTGATTTAGAAAAATAGGACACCTTGTATATGAGAGTCAAGACTACATATTCTCCGATATACTTAATGTTAACAATGATTAAGGTTGACCTGTGACATGTGGAAAGGTGAATCTGTCTTTCCCTGAGAATACAGACAGCTCACACACCTTATGAGACACCACGGATGCAATTTCAGATATTTGAATGTATCTGACTGAAAATTTTAAAAGTGCAAACAAAATGAGACTCTGCTTCTGGTAAACCTTTCTGAAATATAGGAGGAAAATATTAAAACGTGGGTTTAATATCAAGGGAAATCTCAATCCTCGTGGTTAAAGTCTGAGGGTCCTCTCTCAGGAAAATCTAGCCAGGATTGGACAGTCAGGCTCTTACCACTTACATTAGATTTTTGAGTGTCCATACACTCACAACACCAGTATCAGATTCTTTTACAATGGAACCTGACTTGAGAAAACACCTTTTCTCGGGAAAGAACATGACATGGCAAAGCCTCGTTCTGGATAATCATGTTCTTTCCCTCTGGTTTTAAGATTTCCCTGTCCACAAACAAATAATCATGTAAGAGTCTATTATTTTGCCACTGATAAGTGGTCTCTCAAGAAAAGTGATCTTTCAAAAAAGGTTTTTATTTACAGAGATATTTAGCTGAGAGGTTTTCAAAATGTGGTCTTAAAAGACAGGTGGTCTTTCATGACAGTAGTCTCTCAAGACAGGTTCCAATGTATTCTGTATTGAGGACAGATTGAAAATGGTTTAAAGTAAACTACCTTGGATCAGAATAATTAAACTTCTGTGTTGGATTCAAATTTGAATATTTTATCAAAAGTTTTTCAAATCTGAATATGGTAAACTCAATAAACAGATCATTGACTCTTTTGAAACTTAATAAGCTTTGAATGCACATTTATTTAAGTCATAGAATTAAAATTTAAAAAGTGAATTTTTCTGCCTTAATATTATCTAGTTCAAAATGACAATACAATACTAATAGGAGATGTAGATTCATCTTTCAACACAAGATGGTTGGCTAACATTGTATAGTGACTGAGAGGTTAAGATTGCTAATTAATTAGTTCCTTACTGGTTCCTTGGGCAGACTATAGAAATTTTTATGTGCTTCATTCCTTTAGATCTGATCTCACCTCTGGGGTTTCTCCAAAGGTCCGTGTTTCTCCAATGTTCAATTAGATTTGTATATTGTCTTCTGAAGCATGTGAAACTCCCAATACTTTATATACTTTGGTTTATGTGATTTTTGTATTTGAGTGCTATATATATTAGGTCGAATGCTTTGATAATCTGCAAAACAAAAATAATTCATCTTGAAGACACGAAATATAACAACTGCATACAAACAACAAAATAAAGAAGAATTTAAAAAAAAAAAAGTACTAGAAATATCTTGATTAATGATATTTTAACTCAGAAACTATCTTAAGGAAAATTAAGGACTGTACATGCTGTATGAGATACCCAAATACTAGAAACCAGGGGCTGAAAATTCCTTAAGTCCAAGGTCCGGGACCTACATATTTTACTTTCGGACTCTATCGTTTTCTTGCTGTGTGGGTCCGAGGACCTAACAAGTCTGAATCAAAGAATGACTATTCTTTCAACTTCTTTATATCTAAGCTTTATTTGTTTCCTTTGTAAAGTTAAATTGTCATTTTCTCATATGATTTTGGCAGTTTTTGATTTATATAATTTTGTGTTCCCACCTTTGATAATTGTTATTTGTATTGATTGATTATATTAATACTCTGACTTAGATTTATTGTTATTCGACCCATAAGTTTATGTTAGAGGACCGGACCCAGGCAAAATTTAACAAAAAAGTCCTGGACTCAAGCAGCTGAAAGAAAATTTTCACCCCCTGGAAACATTACAAAATTTTGTTTTTGTATTGAAAGTTCTTGTGAAATTGGCTTAAATTTGTGATATTGTTTTTCTCCTTTTAGGTGTGACCTTTGACATTGCTCATCTGGATAAAGATGCCACCGACCTTAAATTTGGTGAGAAAGAATATGACCCAGAAGTCAGTCCAAAGAAGACACAATCTAAAGACTGGGAACTCGATGTTCGAGCCCTTATATCTTCAAGAAAATGGTTACAGAACTATGGGCTGAAGAGAAATCGACTAACACTCTATCAAATATTACCAGTCATTGGATTTAAACTTTCCGATGGTAAGGGAGAAATCAATTGTCTTATTTATTTAAAGTTCCTGGTATTACTCTGTATTTTTTCCCACTATTCTTAGCGATCACCTTTGTGTGTTTTTGTATATTGTGTAGGTAATTTCACTTTTCCATGTTTTCCCTTTTATACAAGTATTTCATACATCTTATTGATTCCGTCAAAGTTTCTAAGATTCTCAAACATTTCGCTGTATAATTATCTAGGCTATTTATCACTATATTTATACAATATATCGATTTTGAGTTCTTGATACATACATTGTACTAATAATACCTGTCCTGATATTTGCCTAAATAGTGAAACAAACAATGCCTTCGATATAGTTTTAACTACATTGTGTATGTAGCTGAAAACTTCTGTATGTGTTTGTTTGTTTTGTTTTTCCTATTTTGTTAATGTTGTTTTTTGTTTTGTTTTTATCAGTTCTACAGTTATGACAATATTATATAAAACCATAAATTTCGTCATAAAATTCTGCAATCTAGAATAGATCTAGCATAGATCTAGTCAATAAATCTTAAGATTCAAGTATGAAATTCCAGAAGCTCGATAAAAATTTTATCACCTGAAGACTATACATGTAGTGTTAATCTACAATATATACCGGTAGTTGCTCATTCAGGATTTCAGACGACAAACATAAACCGACATTTCTTTGCTGAGCCATGGTGTATGTACAACCCCTGGAATCAATAAAGTACTTTTTAATTGTGTTGTTTAGTTATAATTAAGCCATGAAAGTCCTTTGTGTATAGCCGACTGAACAGTCTTTCCCTTTGTGAGCAGACCAAGCGTTGATCAATCACTTTATACTCCAGCTTGATATATATGGACTCTTAGATGATTTTGTGTACTTAGATAAGAACGAAAGTTTACCTTAGTTACCTGTCCACACTTGTGTAGCGTTTCCTCGCACAGTTTTGTTTGTAGTGAACAAAAAAAGAATTTAGAATTCATGTCATAGATATTCAAGCAAAAGTTATAGTTCATTTTAAAGCCTGCAGTTCTTAACTGTTTAAAATGAATTCTAGATGAAACACCTGTGTGTTTAATTTTTTTTACCTTTAAAAAATGACATTTATGTTGAATGTAGTTTATATAAGTATAATAGTTAAAACGTCAACCTGTGAATTAGTGTATTGCTCAAAATAGCTTGTCAGAGTGAGGGGTATTGCCAGTAGTAGTTTAATATGGTTGGGAATGGTTTTATTGCTCCTGGTAGCTTGTCAGAGTGAGGGGTATTGCAATAGTAGTTTAATAGGATGGGGATAGGATTTCATAGTAGCTTGATAGACTGGCTGAAGGCAGTTACTGATCGACATTTTGTCGTTTAAATCCAGGTAAAAACACACCTGAGACTTAAACATAGGTAGTGACTACATTTTTGTAGGTGTGACAAATTTGGGGACTTAGAGTTGACAGGTAACGACCACCAGGTTATAGTTTTAATACAGGTAAAAAAAAAAAATCAGAGACTTTAACACAAGGTAGTGACTATGTGTGACAAATTCGGAGGCTTAAAGTTGATGGGTAGTGATTTACAGGTAACAGTTTGAATCCAGGTAAAAAAACCACACCTGAGACATTAACACAAGTAGTGATTGTGTATCACAAGTTCAAGCCAAGTGTTAACATGGCATAGGAAGTCAAAGTCCCAGGTGTTTGGAAATAAAACCTTTAAACCAGAATTCCTTTATCTCCGGAAAACTATATATAATCAAAATACCTCACTGTGTTGGCCATAATGTACATGCTACAAGAAGGATGTATCTTTAAGTGACATAGTAATATACTTATAGCTGACTTGGTGATGTAAAATCTATGTTTTTCACCAATATCATAGGAATTCTCTTAGATTTTGTGATTTCTAACATGATTAATGGCTTTTTAGGCTAAGAATTTACATTCATGCATTTAATATAAGAAATGTAACCAAAAATATTTAAATGAAACAAAATCAATGTGGTTCTGAAGAAAGATTAATGCGATTTACATGGCTGAAGTCATCAATATTGATGAGACATCATGATCTCTAAAGATTATATGGATATAGTCACCAAATGAGGGAAAGTACAAAGTGTATAATGTCTAGGAATTACATTGATAAAGTTATCAGCATGAGTAAGAAGGGATCCCATAGATTACAAGAATATTAATGTCATTTAAGTGAGTGAGAGCATGGTCCCTAAAGATTGTATAGTTATGAGTGAGATTATAGTCCCTGAAGATTATATGTCCGAGGGTCTGAGTATGGTCCCTGAAGATTATATGGTTATGGGTGAGAGTATGGTCCATGAAGATTATATGTCTGTGGGTGAGAGCATGGTCCCTGTAGATTGTGTGGTTGTGAGTGAGATTATGGTCCCTGTAGATTATATGGTTGTTGGTGAGAATATAGTCCCTATAGATTATATGGTTATGAGTGAGATTATGGTCGAGGTAAATTATATGGTTGTGGGTGAGAGTGTGGTCCCTGTAAATTATATGGCTATGAGTAAGACTATGGTCCAGGTAGATTATATGGTTGTGGGTGAGAGTATGGTCCCTTTAGATTGTTGTTTATATGGTTGTGGGTGAGTATGGTCACTATAGATTGTGTGGTTGTGAGTGAGATTATGGTCCCTGAAGATTGTATGGTTGTGGGTGAGAGTATGGTCCCTATAAATTATATGGTTATGAGTGAGATTATGGTCGAGGTCAATTATATGGTTGTGGGTGAGAGTGTGGTCCCTGTAAATTATATGGCTATGAGTAAGAGTATGGTCCAGGTAGATTATATGGTGGTGGGTAAGAGTATGGTCCCTTTAGATTGTTGTTTATATGGTTGTGGGTGAGTATGGTCACTATAGATTATGTGGTTGTGGGTGAGTATGGTCCCTGAAGATTGTATGGTTGTGAGTGAGAGTATGATCTCTGAAGATTTCATGAATCAAGTCTGGGATATGAGTGAGTATGTAGTCTCTATGGGTTGCATGAATGAGGTAATGGACGTGAGTGAGTGTGTATTCCCTCTGGATACTTGGATGAGGTCAAGGGTATGAGTGAGTGTATTCTCTCTGGATTGTAAAAATGAGGTCATGGATATGAACTGAGTGTATAGTCTCTCTGGATTACAACTAATACAAGAATGAGGTCATTGATGTGAGGGAGTGTACAGTCTCTGGATTACATGGATGGGGTCATGGATATGACTTTTTATGAGTGAGTGTGTTATCCCTCTGGATAACATGGATGAGGTCATGGAAATTAGTGAGAGTATAATCTATTTGGATTACCAGTATAAGAATGAGGTCATGGATATGAGTATGGTTTCTCTGGATTGCAAGAATGAAATCATGATGCAAATTAGAGGATAAATCCTGTAGATTGCATAAATGTGAATGAGAGGATAGTATCTGGAGATACTTGTAAAATAGTGATATAGAATTGATTCATGTAAATCAGAGAATGATCTTCATGACAAGAATGAAACCATGATCATGAGTTGGATCTAGAGGTCATTCCTGTAGATTACAGGAGTGAAGTTCATGGCTGTATGTTAGAAAATGACCTCAAGGGACTAAATAGAAACATATTAAATTGACACCAGAGGGTAATGAATTTTTTACATGAGTGGAGTTGTCATTTGTCAGTCAGAAATGGTCTTTGAGGATCATTTGTACAAGTCAGCTTGTGATGTCCAAGGAAATCATGAATATAGTCATGTGAATCATTGAATAATTTTGATTATATATGGATTTTATCATAAATGTGAGTCAAAATATTGTATTCTATACAGTATTTGCACAATTTCCTTTGGGTCCTCCATGGTTGAATGGTTAGAGGATCACACATTAAACCATGAGCTGATTTTTGTGAGAAAGTTTGCCAGTTTACTTTTGGAAGGTCGGTGTTTTCTTCCCTGGAACAAGGGAACCAGGTTGTTTCCGTCACCATTAAAAACTGGCTGCCTGACCATATAACAGAAAATTGTTGAGTATGGCGTAAAACACTATTCAAACAAACAAACACAAATTATGGAAATCTTAAACATTGTCTACAGATCCTTAACTTCTGTGCAGTTAAACTTGTATATTAAGACCCTCTTACAGACAAAACAAAACCAGTCTTTATAGGGAGGTGGTCTTTATATAGAGGTTGATTTGTACACAAATGGTAGTATTGGGGACAGCAAATACAGCCTTTATGATAAGGTGGTCTTTATACACTGGTGGTCACTAAAGCAAGTTTTACTGTATTTATATGGTGCTTACAATGTGTGATTATACATGTGATATTGATTTACTTTTAACCTGGTTTATTATTGTTTGGCTTAAAAATAGTCATACTGCAGACACCTACTGGTAATTCATTATGCCATGAACTGTAGCCACTGAGCAGTAAGAAATACAACACTGCTAAATTACCCTTGAAGCATTGATTTCTCTCATTATTTCAGGTCAGCTTTCTGTAACAAAGACTCTATATGTATAAGAACATGTTATAAATGTCCAGAAAGGTGGATTTCAATGTGATATAACTCAATTACTGCAATTAGTAGTTCCGATTTTTAAACACTGGCAATTTCATAAAAGTTAAAGATTCTGTGGGTTTTTTTTTAGATATTTTGGCAGTTCCCCTAATTCTGAAATGTTGGAGTGTATAGTGAAACTTTAATACAATTTGAAATCAATAATAATTGTATAATCACAGAAAATATGGTATCAAAAATACTGTAAACTGTAATTTATCTATTACTTCTAATGTATTTGAATTTTGTAGTCTACACAAACTTTGGTTAGCATTAATATTAGGGTAAACTCAGAATATTTGTTATCTAAATGTACAATGTATATGAACATGTATTTATGTGCTACCGTACAAAACTGAATATGTAACTAATGGTTTATTTGTTGTTAAAGAATGTTTTTCAGTTCCTGTTTCTCAAACAGTTTAAATAATTTCATTCCTGTCTGAACTATTTATATATTTACCTGTGTTTATGAATAAAATATTCTATCTAAACTATACCAAAACGTAAGATTCAAAGTGAGTATAGATCTTATGTAAAATCACACTGACTACTTGTGTGTTTGTATGTTTCACAGGTATGTGCATCATAAGTATGTGTCACATGCATTTGTATCACTAGTAGTTGTGTCATAAATATGTCACAGATATGTGTGTCATCGATATATGTCGTAGATATGTGTGTCTCAGATAGATGTGTCATAGATATTTGTATCACAGATATGTGTGTCACAGATGTGAGTCATAGTCATAGATATGTGTGTCATATATATGTGTCATAGATATGTGTGTCACAGATGTGTGTCATAGATTTGTGTCACAAATATGTGTGTCACAGGTATTTGTATCACAGGTGTGTGTAAAGTCACAGGTTTTTGTGTATCAGGTAATTTTGTCACAGGTATTTGTATATCAGATATTTGTATATCAGGTAATTTTGTCACAGGTATTTGTGTATCAGGTAATTTTGTCCTAGGTATTTGTGTATCAGGTACTTGTGTATCAGGTAATTTTGTCACAGGTATTTGTATATCAGGTATTTGTGAATCAGGTAATTTTGTCACAGGTATTTGTGTATCAGGTATTTGTATATCATGTAATTTTGCCATAGGTATTTGTGTTTCAGGTAATTTTGTCATAGGTATTTGTGTATTAGGTATTTGTGTATTAGGTATTTGTGTCACAGGTATTTGTGTATGAGACATTTGTGCTTCATGTATGTGTCACATGTACATGTAGTTTTTTTCATAGACATATGCATCAGGTATTTGTGTCATAGGTACATGTATCATACCATAGGTATGTGTATCATACTGTAGGTATGTGTATCATACTATAGGTATGTGTATCATACTGTAGGTATGTGTATCATACTGTAGGTATGTGTATCATACTGTAGGTATGTGTATCATATCATAGGTATATGTGTTTTTGGTATGTGTATTCTTGTTTATGTGTGTTTGTGTCTTTGTAGACGTATATGTTTGCTTAGTTTTGTATGTAGTTATGTATCTACCGATATTTACATTCTGAAAAGAAAGATTTGTCCCTTCAGTATTTTATCACAGTCTGTCATCTGTAGAATTCTTGTAAAACCTTCCAAATTTCTATCCCTGTAGAATTCTTGTCAAACCTCCCAATTTTATCACAAAGTCTACACCATATGATTTTACCCCTCTGTTTGTATGTATTTATAATTGTTGTTTTATTTCATAATTTTATAATTTTGTCATATTTCTTGTCATTGAACCAGGTATTTAAGTTATCACCTAGACTCAGACATTATCTAAAAGATTGTTATCATGTTCTGAAATTTTGTTCTGTAAACAACAATCAAAAATCTTTGTACATTCTGTATTACCTGTGTTTTTGGGGGTTTTTTTTCAAAAAAAATTTCTTTTCTTTATACAGGCATAGAAATTCTTATATTTCTATATATTTTGTGAAAACGAGGTCTCTGTCATATGCATATACAAAAAATCAAATTAATAATTTGCCAATGAATAATTGCCAAACTAGTTTTCTCAAGCAATTTTCACAAAATATATAGGAATTTTTATAATTTTTATTCATTGTTCATTAGTCTAAGTAGTAAAAGAAGAAAGATTTTTTTTTTGAGAAACATAGCTATATAATGCCCAAAGTTTAAGTTAATATGTTCAAAGAAAGAAATTCAAAAAGCATAGACATATTTCACATTGTAAGAACGCTTGATATTGACAGAGCCAAATCTAACTGTTGTACAATATCTGTTTACTGAACTATGTTTTCTTGTCTCCTATAATTCATCTATCAATTCCCCCTCCCCTAGGAAAAATTTCAAAGACAGTGCAACAATAGAGAGTCCTGTTAGTATAATTGGATGATTTAAGCATATATGGTAATTAATGCTGCAAAATCAGGGGAAAATGCCAAAGCATTGTGTCTTTTGCATCCTTTTCATAGAAATCTTTTAAGTTTACTAATATATTGTCATTGGTATTTGATTTGAAACTTTAAAGGGTACCTGCAGTGCAAAATGATTTTTTGATATTCTGTAATCAAGTGAAAAATAGTTAGAGTTATCTCCCATTAAACTCATATTTAATGTTTGGCAGCTATGGGAAGACAGAATTGTCTCCCTTTATGTGTGTGACTTTTATCATTTCAAGAAAGGCCTTGTTAGTATTTTAAAGTGTACATACAAGTTGAATTTGACTTTTTATGATAACCATTTATTTTCCAGATTTTGACCGCACTCTTAAACGACCAGTATCTTCAAGATATGGCACTGGATTGTTCAATCAACTTTTCCATCCAGGAGAGGGTAAAACATTCAATGTAAGTTTACTAGAGTCTTATGTTTGGAATCTCAACTTTAGGGATTTTCCACACTTTTTTGGGAAATGGGGACAGGGCCTTTTGAATTTGGAATCTTAGCAGCATTATATTAAAATTGGGAAATCTAAAAATACACAAAATTTAATGAAAATACAAGAATCTCTTCAACTGTCATTTGACTTTATTTGGGAAATTTCAACTGCAATTTGGGAAAAAATGTTCATTTTTTGCATTGGGAATGGGGCCTTATTTCTGTCCCCCATAACAAGGTGGAAAATCCTTGACTTATTGAAACCTGAATTTCTTGTAAAATATTAGACAGACTAGTATTTAGATCAAACTCAATATGTAGATTCTTGAATAATAAAAGATAGTGCATTAACTTTGGTTCTACATGCAACTTTGTGTTAAGTTTTTAACTTTCTTTTGAACAGATAACATGCGGGAGGGAAATGCTACAACAGATCGAGGGCCGCCTGTCGCAGGCCATCAACCTATTTACCCGAAGGTTGGAATGGTTGACTGTTGAAAGTAGACGAGTCTTCGGAGTAGTTGAAGAGAAAGCTATAACCATTGTTCTTGATATTCGGAACTTGTCACCCCAGCAGTTCGACCAATATAGAATCGCACTTGAACAAGTCATTTTTGAACAAGTCACACAAGTTGCCAAATTCAATTTGATCAGGTATTTTTCATACTTCTGTATTTTATTCTCTATTATACATGAAAATATTTTTAACATTTTTTTTATCAATAACAAAAAAGATTTTTTTTTTTATAAAATATATGAGCCAGCTCCTGGATCCTTTTGACAAAACCAATGAAATGTGGGAAAACAAGGAATGCCATCTGACTTAATATTTCTAATTTTGTAGATTTTTCACTCTGGAAACAAAAAGAGTTGCTCTTGCCTGTGCTCATTCAGGTATTTTCCACCCTATCATCCAGGGCAGAAATAAGATCCAATTCCCAATGCAAAAACAATGCAATTTTTCCTAATTTACAGTCAAAATTTCCCAATTGAAGTCAAATGACAATGAATTCGAAGAGATTCTGATATTTTCAAACAGTTTTGTGTATTCCTAGATATCCCAATGTCAATAAAATGTTGCTAAAATTCCCAGTTCAAAAGGCCTGGGGCATCATTCCCAAAAGAGTGTAGAAAATCTGTTATTCTTGTATTGTATTTTTTAAATCCATATAATGTTCGAGTTTCTGAATATGTAAATATCACAATTTCCCCCCAAATTGTCCTGAGGGCTTGCTCATATATCATATAAATTAGAAATATACATAAATTTTATTTATAAACATTTGATGAACATTTGAGTTCACTTAGCAAATATAAAATATTAAATTATTTGTTTTATTTTACCCTTGTGTGATCTGTGATCTACCGTAATATAGATACAGGGAACCTGTCTTGAAAGGTATAAATTAAAACCATTACTACATGTACTAAGAGACGATTTGTCTTCAAAGACCACATTTTAATGGCAGTTTGGGTGGTCTGTCAAAACAGATTCTACTGTAGTTGATGATTAATTGAACCACATTTATCAATGTATGAAAATCATTTCAACAGAAAAAAATTCTCAATTAACATGAATTTCATACGTAAACAAAATTGTTTTAAAATAATGTCAGTTTCATATGAAAATATAACATGTGCTTTGTTTGATGGTATTTGTACTACATTTTGGCGTGCATTATTTTATAATATGATTGTGGATCTTTTTACCCGAGTGTGTGCCAGTGACACACGACACAATACAGGGAGCTGTAGACTGGGTGTTTTTTATTGCTACAAAGCTGTACTTCGTGCTATGCTGGATTGTAGTAAATTGGAGAAGAAAAAATCCATGTTTATTATAGGCCCTGTGACATGAATTATTGTTATCATAAGAGGATCGCATCATGCCAAAATTTTTCTTCTTCTATAATAGATCGGACTAGTTTTATGCATCTCCATTTTTTTCTACTTTGATCATTATAATGGCTAAAAAGTAATTGCAGTTCAGCAAAGACATTTTATTCAAGGAGTAGATCAGAAGGTCTGTTGATGAAAATTAACATTATACTCAAGGAAACAGCTATTTTACATATGTAAACGTCAATCGTTCAGTGAACAATATTTACTTAAAAAAAATATTGATGAACAAAGAAAAATTAGGATTGAACCACATCTAGATTTATCTATTTTAATGATCCTACACTATGCAACGTCATAAATCAGTTCATCGCATCGGCACCCTCTAAAACAGTTTGTTTTAACAACACACTATAAAATAACATTTTTTATAATAAAGATCTAGCCATATTTGCAAAGTATACTAACTCGTGAGTATGGTTAGAATTTGTAGTATCTTGGTACTAACAAAAATGTTTTAAAATAAAGATGTACAGGTAATAATGGAGAAAGAAGCAATTAAACATTGTTATTTTAATATTGAAATTATTAATCAAGTGCATTTGTTTGATTTAGGAGCTAGTATATTGTAGCGGTTTGGTTGTGGACTTTAGAGTACAGGGTTTTCTGGCAACTTTTTTTTTCGGTTCAATTATTATTTATTTCCCCGCTCACAATACATATAATATTTTCAAAAATAATAGTTTTTTTTTTAACTGATTAGGTAACTCAATCAAAGTAAATAAGCCTTTTACTTGTTTTACAAGTCTTCTTTTTCAATTGAAAACAAAAATATTTTTTAAAAAATATCATGGCAGATGATCTATTGCAATTGTATGCTTACGTAAACTTGAAACACCGATTGAGACTTGAAAATACACAAGAATAATGTGTTTTTAGTGCAACAGTAGTCCAATACAGCACGCATAACAATACAGCTGTGATTTTCTGCTCACTTTTATCTGATCCGTATTTATAGTTTATAGGGATGTGGAATTTTAGATAGACTGTAGATATAAAATGCGATAATTTTCCTGCTTCTGTTCTAAATATATTGGATACGCAAGTAAAAAACCAAAATGTGAAGCTGTACCTTTCTGTTGAAGGGGATTTAATTCGTGATAGCTAATGCTGGTGGGATGGATCATTAAAAAAATGTAAGAATTAAAAAATATTCTTCTAATATCTAATAGAAAATAATTTACAAGAGATGATTATTTATAAATATTGTATACCTTTCAAGTAGAATAATTCACTATATACATAAGAATTTATTTTTATCATTAGAACATGACAGAGAATAACCAACATGATTTCATTTAAACATCTGTACATATAACATTTATTGGACTTTCCAATTGTTTTATTCATAATTATGGGCTTATTTGGACTCCCCCAAATCTGTGAAGACCAAACCTTTAAAAAGTTACTATTTGTGTGGACCCTACTGAAGACAAAATGTTAATCGTAAATTTGAATGGTTTAGTAATTCCCCCTGATTCTCTGTTTTTACCCCAAAATAAAACCATTTTTTTGGACTTTTATTTTTTTTTGAGATATTAAATGCTTACTCATTTTTCATATATCAAAACAATAATTTTAATAAATAACAAAATCTGTGAAATCATCACTGTTTTTAAATAAAACTGTTTTTTACCCCAAAATAACCTTGTAAAACCTGATATCAAATGACCCTACATATAGCCTTACATTTGATTTTCAGATAATTTTAATAAATAATCCCCAAAAAAATAGCCACTTGTAAAACCAATCTTTTATGCCAGCTATATGTGTCATTTGATGGGACATATATCAAAACAGATTTTAATAAATTTCCCCAAAATCTGTGGTACCCCAAAATAACCTTTTCACTTTTATTTTTTTTTGAATCAAATGACCCTACATATAGCCATATGTGTCATTTGAGATGCCTGTATATTTTTTGAACTTTTATTTTTTTGAGATATTAAAATTTATCATTTGATGGGACATATATCAAAACAGATAATTTTAATAAATAAATCCCCAAAATCTGTGAAACACCCCAAAATTTATGAAATGAATGACTTGTACAAATGTATTGTATATTCCAGATAATTTTTTAAAAATAATTTCCAGAAATATGTGATTTTTTCTCATGTTTTAGGTGTTTTCTTTAAAAAGAAGTTTCAAAAAGCACTCTGCATTTTAAAAGTAAAATCATTTGATTCTGACACAGGGCCATTTTTCACCCATCATGGTCCTACTCCTTTATCATTCTAACTATAATTTACAATGTATATATAACAGACTTTTTCAATAGATTTTGGACTAGGAGACAAATTAAGTACATTTGTGGCTAGCAAAAAGGTTTAGCTGAACTCTGTAAACAGATAGAAATTAGCTAAAAAAAATTTCTTAATACAACAGAAAATAGCTGATTCCTTACAATGTTTTTCATGAAAATAGCCACAGAATCTGCCAGCTGTCAGCTTTCACATTGTAAAATTTCCAGAAAAAACCATTTTGCCTGGGTGCATATGGGTCCAATTTAAATCTATGTCAATTCATCAAATTATTGGGAACACAAAAGTAGTAAACCAAAAACCTCTTTTGAATAGACACTGATTCACTTGTCTTTCTCGCAGGAAAACGACAGGGTGTAAAATATGTTGGTCCCGGACCTCGGACTTTTCAGCCCCTGGATACCTGTATATTTGATTATAAATTCATCTTGATGCCAAAGCATAATTTATGAAATGAGATGTATGTATTGTATTCCAGCTTCTCTGATGAAAAATTCAAAAGTTTGAATACATAATACAGTGGAACCTGTCTTGAGAGACCACTCTCATGAAAGACCACCTGTCTTGAGAAACCACTTTCCAAAAACCATGCAGTTAAACAATTCTTCAAATAAAACCTCTTTTGAGAGACCACCTTTCTTGAAAGACAACTTTTCAGTGGGAAAAGGGATGGTATTTCAAGACAGATCTCAATGTATAATGCAATAAGAAACTGAATATGAAATGGATATTTTCTTTTGATGTTATTGACTTGATTATGTAATGTTCCTCTTATTCAAGTCGTATTCATGGTACATATATAACATGTATTACCAATATTTTACAGTGGAACCTCTCTTGACAGACCACCCCATCTGCCACTGAAATTAATGTGGTCCTTCAAGACAGGTGGTCCGTCAAAACAGGTTATATTTAAAGGATCCTTTAACCAAGAGGTTTCTCAAGTGTGATCTCTGAAGACAGGTGGTATTTTACATGTTTTATACAGTGCACCCTCATCTAAAGACCACCCATGATTTCAGACCACAAGTTTTCAGTCTACTGATGAATATCAAATAGGTACAAAACCTCACCTAAGATACCCCACCACTAATCAGACCACTTTGAATTAGTCAGATAGGTGGTCTTAATGGCGAGCTTCAACTGTATAAAGTTGTCTGTCAAGACAGGTTCTGCTTTAATACATGTACTATGCATCTGATATATATCTTGTTACATACTTCCAGCTGAAATATTGCTTTTTGGTAGCATGATCACATGATAGGCATGTCTAAATAAGGGGGTAGGGATAGAAAAAAATTCCATAGAATTTGTTATAGTCATCAGATATGCACGAATGTGGTATCAATTTGTTGCATGACCCTTATTAAGTACATTAAATAAAAACGATGACGTAATCAAAATGTCGATTTTTTTCCAATTTTTTGGGATGGCCAGATTTTCTTAATTCTGTCCTGAACATACCTGTATTTAGTTTATAATGTTTGTATTCAGAGACAATTTCGTGAGTGTTGTTTATAAATTATTTCAATCCAATAGTCTGGTCGCAAAACGATTAAAATTTGATTTGTTATTGGGTAGAAGTTGAGGTCTAAAAAGAGGACTGCAGCATTGTGTTATGTTCGATTGTTTGACTATGGAGCAATATTGAATCATGCATACCAAATGTAAAATTAACACATTCTATCTGCAAATACAGGGCTCTGAAAGAGGTATGTGTATTGCTAGTTGAGCATTTTCTGAACTGTGGTCTAGATTTGACAACCTGGAATTCCGAAACTAGTTTACAACAAGAGATGAGAAGAATATTGTAACTGGCAGTTCTTCTGATGTGGTTGTTCTTGGCACGAAAGGGTGAATTAACAAAAGCGAGTAGTGAACGGAACAGCAGTGTTCATGCCAATATGCCAACGATGGTGCATACATTGCCAGTGGAGCTTGTAATGAAATCTGTTAGCAGATACCAAGGACAAACTTTTGATTTTAAAAGTGATTGCTGTGGTACTGTTGGTGACAGAAGACGAAGCTGTGTTTATTAGTGTTTGAGGATACCATTGCAGTGTTCGATGAATGGAGTGAGGCTGCTTGTCGTGTCATGATTTACATTTCCACCAGCAGTCATATAAATTTTAGAACCGGGAAAGATCAAAGAGGTGGAAGTGAGAAAACTGGCAAAAAAAACCAAAGCTAATCTATAAACGAGAAGCATTTAAAGCTTTTAGCAGACAATGAGGATGAACAGTTACATCTTAGTGGAAAAATATTCCTAAAAACCCATTCATTGGAGGAACCATATAAATCATGTACTGTATTATTGATGATTCTAATTCATTGATTTTGAAGGCCAGCAAATTTTCACTTTCATGGGGTAACAGCTTATTTTTATGCTTCTGAAATATGACTTACTTACGGGTCTCTCAATGAGGACATTCGTATATCAGAGCTCTTGAACCACTTAACCCTGATGAGCTCAGAGCTTTCAAATAGTGGTAAATCATTGACAGGTTCTGGGGCATGCAGAGCAAGACAGATACACAGATGCATGGATCTTATGATTCACCAGGTAAAACAAATGTTTTGAGCAAAGTGCAGCTGTTACATCTCAGACCTCTGTTGTTAACGTGATATGCAGTTTGACACACAACATACCACACTTGACACGGGACAAAAATTTCACACATCAAATAATGTTCCCATAACTGCGAGTTAGATTAAAGAAGCAGGACAAGTTAAGATCCACATTACTCGTATCCCAAAGGACACAAACTAAATGCTGAGATCACACAACCCACACACATTCTGGATGCCACATTTCTGCAGTGGCCTCGTCCAGGGTGTGTTTTCATGCAGATGGTGCAAACAGGCGGCTCCCATCCTGTCCTTGTTACATTCCAATTATACCTGAATCCTGGAGACATTGCGTCTACTCGTTACTTCTATTATTTGGTGGAAGGCTCAAACTATGTCTAATACTTGGAGGGCTCCACACTGAAATGAGCTACCTTGATGTATTGGGCGTCTCATGGAAAACTCAGGGTTTTCTGAAGTACTGGAAGTTGTCTATGGCTCAGTTGAGTGGAAAGGCAGTGGGCTCGTAGAGGCCATTTTCTTGTGACTGCAGCACTAAACATCCTCCTCACATGCAGATGCAACAGAGGTTCACGATACATGTGCCCAACAGTACCAAACAGATTAGCAAATGCAGATTGGACACGGATGTTGATACTGTTGAATCCATGTCAACTAAAACAAATTTACTTCAAATGTCAGCGGTTCCAGGGAGAATTTTCCAGTCGGACAAGCTGCATACATGAAAATGATAGACATTCTTAAGTAAGACTTACATCTTGCTGCCCTCTACGAAATACAGGTCACAATTTGTATGCGATATCTCTATTTGCAGCAGATCATACCAGCCAAGATTCACTTATTCATGGTGTTGTATGAGCTGGGCAGGGCTCTCAACAGACCTGATACGAACAGATGCTGATGCAGCCTCAAAACCACTGGTTACGCGAGGGAGAGGCATTTCTGAGAGAGTTGATTTCACCGAGGTGACCTATGCAAACTCTGTCAGAAACGCGACTCCAAGTAGGTCTTTGCAGGAACGGAACCCATTCAGCAAAATTGTATTTACATGTTGTGGCTGACACTGTCAATGCGATCATCAGTGGGACAGAAGATTCGTTTCATATTCGTTCAAACGAAAGCAACAGGCTGTTACTCTTGGGTGTAAAACTATCAACAAGGAAGCAGTCCATGATCCCCAAGCGCTTTTGTGGTGGCTGCAGACGACGACACCCAGCAGTTATTTGCATACGAGTTGTGCAGTTACCCAACAGTTGTTTGATTCTACTGGTTCTCCATTTTTTTGGCAACTGCACTCTGGAAGTACGTTGAGTCCCAGGAAGACACCTTGCCATCTGAACTTATCTATGTCTTGGAATCTTCACCGTATCCTGTTGGTGTAATTTCAGGATATCTGCAATACGTATGCACAGTACGTCCTCCAGAAATATGGCAAATTATGGTTACACTGCGAACCTTCAGTGAAGGACATACAAAAGGGGAACTTATTCACACATGGCTGAAAAAGACGATTTTCTCTGCATTTCTGACCTGTTGGGAAGTTGTCTATGTTATCCATGCCAGAGGTTGATTATTGTATTTGCAACTGTGTTGGATGATACTGACATCCTTTACCACATGGACTCAAGCAGAAAAAAAATCTTCATGAAACAGGCGTGGTACGTTTCAAAGAATCTAAAACTGAAACTGGCGATGGGTCAAACATGTTCATGTCATACAACGTCACGCTTGTTCAGCATTGGAAAACTGACAGGGCTGAAAGTACAACCAGTGAAGGAGTACATGTTCAGAGACCTTTCATTCGTTTGGTGAGAAAGCCATTGTCGTTCTGTAGAAGCGAGAAGACAACCTGGACATCTTGTTCTTCACTGACTTCAGTATGAAGACATTGTGCTGCCAAGTATCATGCTACTATTCAGTTGGTTAGGAAAATCAGTATTCTGGCGGCCCGTATGATTCCAGCCACCTGCCCAGAAAGGTATGATGCAACTGCAAAACCGACTATAGGTGCATGTCGGAAACATGGTCTTGATTGTTCCCAAGCCTGTGGAGAATGTCACGGAACTGCCTGTGTGAATTCTCCAGCGTTTGAAGAGGATACAGATGAGGACGATATGGCAATAAGTACCTTTCGTGCCTAGTCTGAAGGCAAGTTGACTGGTAGTTGTTTGTATGTGCCATTGGCCCTTAAAAGGTCCATTTAGAGCATTAATTCGACAAAATTGATTGTGCAATAACACAAATGTCTATGTGACCTTTGAACATTACTGAATCCCACAGGTATTACTGGGACAGGTGCCTTCAAGTTGACATCAGTTGTTGATTTGTCAGTTGAAGATTAAACCCCAAAATGTGCTGTTTGTAGTAATGATATCCCGAATGTAGAATATTTGACCATAACCATTGACCTTAACTAATGAAATCATTTCATTATCAGTATATAGCAATCTTTAGCCTCTAGACTATCCAAAAGCCACTTTTGGTCTAAATCGGTCAAAGGTATCTTGTCTTTCTATTGCATAGAACTGCCACATCATTATGTCGATTCTGGATACATTTTTACACAAGTCACGTGACTTGATCATTCGATGCCACTAGCTATGGGCATATTTTTCAATAAAGCGATTGTGAGATGAAAGATACATCTAAAAGCAATACAATGATACCAAATAAGCCATTAGTTTTTAGTCTCATTTATTGATATAGCAGCAAGATTACCAACCCTACCCCCACAATTTTGGAATGCTAATAACAGTGTTAATAGGCAAAATTTTGAAATGTGATTTTGGCAAATTTCCCATCGGTTGATTTTGGTAAACTTTTGATGTGTTAAAAGGGATGCGTATCTGAAATGAATGCCGCAAAAATAAATTCTGTTGCAATTTTTTTGACCTTTTTCATTATTTCTACTGGACTAAAATATTGCTTCTTATACATATTTACATTAAATACATCTTTTTTGGGAGATTTTCTTAATTCTCCTCTACCTGTATTTTTCAGAATGAGGCTGTTTATTTGTTTACAGAAGGAACATCTATTGAATCATGTAAAGAAATTCTAAAGGGAAAGGTAAAATTTTACGGAATTTAAAGAGATGACGATAATGTTTATGATCTTATATGCCAAATATTGCTTGTAATAAAAAGTTACCTGTCTGTTTGTTTATTCAGCTGTTCCGCTGTGTCTTTCTCATTCATGTACTAATCTAGACTCGTTTACATCAAATATAAAACCTTAAATCATGTACTGTATTATTGATGATTCTAATTCATTGATTTTGATGCCAGCAAATTTTCACCTGGGGTAATCTTAATTTTTATGCTTCTGAAATATGACTTACTGCATGACTGGGACATTCTATATCATTTAACAAAGCTCAACCAAATGGTGACATTTGCAAACAGATACACTGGCTTATCACCAGGAAATAAACAAATCTTTGACACACCAACAGCAAAAATTTATACTTTTATTGTCACCAGACAAACTAAATACACAGACATGTGTTATCTGTTTTATTCATACATTTTTGTTACTTCTAATTTTTTATGTCTACTTCTGATTTAGGTTTTAAGCCTCGGAGTGTAAGACATTAAACATTCATACATACTTCTGATTGTGTATATTTACTTCTGATTTAGGTTTTAGCAGCAGAACGTAAGATTCCAGTACATGCGATATCATACAATTGCGATAGCTCTGACACTATTAGATTTCTGAGAGATTTTGCAAACTCTGTCAAATCCAAGTAAGTATTACATTTTACTTCGTATTCATTTCATTATCTATCTCTGTTTTGTTACATGTGACATTTTGAATCTTTGAATAGATTACCTTGGCTATACAAAGCTTATTTGGATGAAATATTTATTGATTATTGATTAGTGTTGGATCCTGTTAATTGGCAATAATAAACCTGTCATGGTTAATGTTGGTAGAGATTTGTTAAAGAAATGTTCTTGACTTTATCATTGTACATGTACCATGTTGTATTGTAGATTCCATGCCTATGCTGTTATCATGGAGATGGATTCCTATGAAGGTGTACCACTTGATCCCAAAACCAATCGTGCCAATATTGTGTTAAAAAAGAAGACATTCGGAGGAGTTCCTGCAGGGGCCGGAATGAGAGAGGATGTAATGCTGATATTTGAGGAGCTTGAGGAAGCAAGAAATATTCGAGCTCAAATTCAGGCCTTGATTGAAGAGGTCCCAGAGCCCAAGATCCAAATTGGTAAGAAGTTTCTGAAATATGAAGCAAATTCTTTGTTGTCCACATACCATCCGACATAAAGAATATCTAT
This sequence comes from Atrina japonica, assembly GCA_030159075.1. Classification (NCBI taxonomy): domain Eukaryota; kingdom Metazoa; phylum Mollusca; class Bivalvia; order Pterioida; family Pinnidae; genus Atrina; species Atrina japonica. The sequence goes on along the minus strand of BROG01000104.1, from coordinate 414,731 downwards.
CATCTGGTGAATTGAAAATTATGAAAAGTGAAACATAAGACTGTGTTTTATTTTTAGAATGATTACTTCATTAGATTAGATTATATAGGAGCCAGCTGCTACAAAAAGGGTCCGTACAATATAACCAATGAAATGTGAGGGAACATGGAATTCCATCTGATGTCATTTTTCTAATTTTGTTGATTTTTTTCGTGCTGGAAACAAAAAGAGTTTCTCTCACTCCACTCATTCTCAAATTATGTTTTTTACATACACATCCACACTGGCTTATATAACCTCTACATACTCTATAAATTGATAGTAAAGAAACATAACCTTTGTCAGAAATATAACATGACCTCTGCCATTTGTCACTGATGGAGTTAACACTATCTGTCAACTGACAGTGATGTAACATGAGCTTTGTCAACTGACAGTTATGTAACATGAGCTTTGTCAACTGACAGTAATGTAACATGACCTTTGTCAACTGACAGTGAAGAAATATGACCTTTGTCAACTGACAATGTTATAATATGACCTTTGTCAACTGAGAGTGTTGTAATATGACCTTTGTCAACTGACAGTGTTTTAACATGACCTTTGTCAACTGACAGTAATGTAACATAACAGCATTCAACTGTCTGTATTCTTCATCAGCTGACAGTGATGTAACATGAGCTTTGTCAACTGTCAGTGATGAAACATGAGCTTTGTCAACTGACAGTAATGTAACATGACCTTTATCAACTGACAGTGAAAAAATATGACCTTTGTCAACTGACAATGTTATAATATGACCTTTGTCAACTGACAGTGTTGTAATATGACCTTTGTCAACTGACAACATTTTAACATGACCTTTGTCAACTGACAGTAATGTAACATAACAGCATTCAACTGTCTGTATTCTTTGTCAGCTGACAGTGATGTAACATGAGCTTTGTCAACTGTCAGTGATGTAACATGATCTTTGTCAATTGACAGTGATGTTACATGACCTTTGCCAACTGACAGTAAAGAAATATTACCTTTGTCAATTGACACTGTTGTAATATGACCTTTGTCAACTGAAAGTGTTGTAACATGACCTTTGTCAACTGACAGTTGTAACATGACCATTGTCAATTGACAGTAATGTAACATAACAGCATTCAACTGTCTGTGTTCTAACAAGTTCTTCGTCAACTGACAGTGATGTAACATGACCTTTGTCAATTGACAGTGATGTAACATGACCTTTATCAAATTACAGTGATGTAACATGACCTTTGTCAAAACAGACAGTGAAGAAATATTACCTTTGTCAACTGACAGTGTTGTAATATAGCCTTTGTCAACTGACAGTGTTGTAACATGGCCTTTGTCAAAACTGACAGTGAAGAAATATTACCTTTGTCAACTGACAGTGTTGTAATATAGCCTTTGTCAACTGACAGTGTTGTAACATGACCTTTGTCAACTGACAGTTGTAACATGACATTATGTAACATAACAGCTATCAACTGTCAGTGTTGTAACATGATCTTTGTCAAGTGACAGTGATGTAACATGACCTTTGTAAACTGTCAGTGTTGTAACATGACCTTTGTCAATTGACAGTGGTGTAACATGACCTTTGTCAAGTGACAGTGATGTAACATGACTTTTGTCAACTGACAGTAATGTAACATAACAGCTATCAACTGTCAATGTTGTAATATGACCTTTGTCAACTGACAGTGGTGTAACATGACCCTTGTGAAACAAAATCTTTGTCAACTGTCAGGAATGTAACATAACCTCATCAACTGTCAGTGATGGAGGTCGATCATATGATAGTGATAATGTTAACATTACCTCTCTCATTGATTTGGGCAAAAAGCTTCACAGTTATCAAAATTCAGTCTTTTCTAATTAAAGTGATAAATTTGACTTATATTTCACATCATTCTGTTTTCCCAGAAGGAGGTTTAAATGAGTGTAAACTCAAACCACTTCCACATGTTCCACCTCTGAGACTATAAAAGTAACTTTTACTCTAATTCTCGGTATATATGGTCATGTATACTTCGATACACTTTACCTATAGTTTGGAGCCAGCATTTTATGTAAATTGCCTTTTGCATGCAAATGCATAGGAATAGTGTTTCATTGTTGACAAGAAGTGTGGTGGTTGTTGTGATATTATAAACACCTTTTCAAATTCTAACCTTGTGTAACATAAATTATTTAGTGTGTAAGGACAGCTTAAGTTACACTGAATCAGGCACTTAGGCGCTGATTGTCCCGTTCTTAAAAAAATGTTAAAAGCAATCATGTGTATTAGTGAAATGATACCTGTAATTAAAGTGGTACACATAAATAAGATCGTAAACAATATCGTAAGGAGATCCGATGTTTGATGTATAGTTTCATTTCAAGGTAAATGACATAACCTGTTCTTGGATTTTGTATTTAATTAACTACTTGATTCCAGCTATAATTAATTTTTAATCCAATAGAGTCAAAAATCAATAAAGAGGATCAGAATGGCCGACAAGAACAGTATATGGGAACAAAGGAATGGTTGAGGAAATATGGACTTGGCGCACGCAAATTAGAATTATTTGATGTATTGGCCTCTGTTGCATTCAAACATCAGGACGGAGCAGTGGATATACAACTAAAACCTGCGGAAAATACACAAACAGATGCAGTAAGTCCGATATTTAAAAGTTATTTTACTTGTTATATATTTTCTGGAATAAGGTTAAGTTCTTTTTCACTTAATTCATTCAACAAAAATCTCTTTCCATGTAGACAGTAAATATTTAAAAAAAACAAAAACAAAAAACCAAAACAAACATTAGTTGCCATGTTTTCTGTGCTTTTGAAATTTTTTTGAGATATGTAATTTGATCTGTTTTAATATTTTCTGACCTTAATTTCTAAATATTCACTATTGACTAAAAGAACTTCCGTATACTTGAAACTTGATTCTGTGTTACTTTATGAGGTAATCTAGTGTGTCAATGTCGCAGTCAAGGTCTTGGTTACTTCAAAATTGTAATGACGACAGAGACACATGCATACAACTCAGTTATTATTTATTTGTTTTACAGATAACAAGGACCAAATTGGTAAATGCACGATACTGTGATAGATTTCCGATTGTCAAATGGAAGGATGGAAAAGTAGTTCATGTTCAAGTTACACCTGAACTTCACCGGAATTACGAACGCAGGATGACAGTAGCATTAAGCTCATATCATCAAAGGTATTAAGTTTTCTTTGACTTTGTTGAGAGTCCATACTTTCTCTACTTCATCACCATCAGATAGATACATTTTTAGCTTGCTGGGACAAAAGTCCAGAGAGCAATATGGCATACCCTTGCCGTTGTTGTTGTCAAAACATTAAACTCACATGGCCTAGATCTCTTTAACTGCAAGGGACACGGCTTTGATATTTTATATGTAGATTTCTTATGACCAGAGTATTCATTTGGTACCATGACTTTTGACCTTGTGACCTTGAACTTGTCCTTGAACCCACTTTTCAAAAACTTTAACCTGGCCTATATCTTTTGAACTGACCAGAGGTTTCATTTAAGGTAATAGCTTTTGACCTAGTGACCTTGACCTAAGACCTTGACCGACTTTTCAAAATCATAAACATTGGCTAATCATGTATCTGTTTCAATAAAATGAGCTCAAACCATTTCTGATAAGTTTTGTTTAGTATGGTATGAATTTTTAGTCCCCCTCTGCTTAAGCTGTCCAGGGGTATAGGTTTTGTATGCATATAATTTGCATCTGTCTGGTAAAGCTTTTGGTTAAAGTTTTAAATAGCTTACTTTTCAATTAATCATTAATTGGTTTCACAAGTAAGGGGGGAGGGGGGCAGGTCTTGATCCATCAAAATTCACAGAATTGTTGTTGTACAGAGGTTTCTTTCAGAGCATTAAACTCCATAACTGATTTCATACCTTGAATAAACAAGTTTAAAGTATAAGAAACTATGAAAATCCTCTGAGTTAATTATGTATCTAGACAAAGACAAAAATATGAATATTTAAAAAATGAAAATTAACGTTTTAACTTCGAATGAAAATGAAGCACTAGCAATCATAGAAGTAAGAGAAGTTGTCATTTTGTTCCTTCAGTTGCAATAAGTGAAACTTTTGTTTGAAGGCTATTTTTGCCCACAGATAATTAGATACATGTTGTATATTGTAATTAGATTAAGATTAGATTAGATTAGATTATTTTATTTCCAATGCCATACAGCATAGTATAATTAGATTAAGGGATCGTGTGCATCGGGCCCATTTGCATACTGTTGATTAATATTGAATGACAAGCCATTGTAAGAATGGCTATACAATTTAAGACTGTGTACGTAGAATTAGATAAATACAGAGAAAATCAATAGGAAGATATTATAGCATTTCATTGGTAAATTATACAGTAAGATATTACCTTGGATAAGTGTATCTCGGTTTTAATGCTATTTCTGAACAAATTTTTAGTTGTTGAAATATCATTTCAAGATTAGAGCTGATGCTAATATCATCAGTACAATTAGCACTGCATACCACAACTACAGTCAAACTTGTCTATAAAGGCCACTCACGGAAACAGGCAAAGGTAGCCATTATAGACAGGTGACCTTTATAAAGAGGTTTATTCATTATAAAAATAGTTGATTAAGGTTATGTTTGAATGGACTTTATAGACAGGTTCCCTTTATATAGAGGTTGCCTTTAATGCAAGTTTGACTATACCTTGATTTATTTTTAACTTGCTTGGACAAAAGTCTGGAGAGCTATTGCCATACCCCCGTTGTCGTCATCATTGTCATTGTCGTCGTCATCATCCATAGACAAAACTTTAACCTGGCCTATAACTTCTTAACTGCAAGGGACAGGGCTCTGATATTTGACCTATGGATTCCTTATGATGAGAGCTTTCATTTGTACATTGACCTAGTGACCTTGACCGTGGATTTTGACCTACTTTTCAAAAACTTTGGCTATAGCTTTTAAACCATGAGAGATAGGACTTTGATATTTCACATATTGATTTCTTATGACCCGAACTTTCATTTGGTACCTTGACTTATGACTTTGACCTTGAACTTTGTACTACTTTTCAAAAACTTTAACCTTGGCTATATATTTCAAATCATGAGGGATAGGGCTTTGATATTTGACATATATATTTCTTATGACCAGAGTCTTCATTTGGTACCTTTACTTTTGACCTAGTGAACTTGACCTACTTTTCAAAATTTTTAACCTAAACTGAAGGAATAAAAATTTTACCATGCCTTTGACCTTAAAACCTGACAGCTGTGGGTCAAATATCTATTTTGAAAGTTTACAAGCATTTTTGCAAGCTTTGTTGTCTTCTGACAACTCTTGTTTACAATACAAAATTGTGGGGAGAGAGAGAGAGAGAGAGAGAGAGAGAGAGAGAGAGAGAGAGAGAGAGAGAGAGAGAGAGAGAGAGAATTACCTCAAATTAATACCATGTCTACTGTGAATACAGATGTCTTGAAAGACCACCCCCTTCTGTCACTGAAATGTGGTCTTACAAGACAGATGGTCTTCTATGATAGAAGGTTTCACTGTATGTGGTATACATGTACATGGTAAACCAGGTATAAAGTTCTGATAAATACCATTTATGACTTTTCTGAAACCCTGGTAGTTAGTGAGGAAAAGGGATAATTTACAATTCATAAATTTGGAAAAAGAAGTGCAGTGGAACCCTGTTAATAAAGACCACCTATCTGACTCACTCAAAGTGGTCTGATTAGTGAGGTGGTCTCTTAAGTGAGGTGGGCTTTTTGGTGCGGTTCCACTGTACATTTAAAACCGTCTTTTTATCAATGTGTTGATTATATATTTACAGAATTGACTGGTTAAACCAGGGCAGTAGGGCATTGTTTGGCACAGTTATAGAGGATCAGATGTATGTCTTGATTGATACCTCAGCCTCCATGTTACCCAACATACAATACCTAAAGGATAAACTGTTTCTCTTGATGCAGGTTTGTACTATAAAACATACAGTTTGACAATTCCTTGATACACTGTAGGGAATTTGTGCTCCTGCTGGATTCCTTGGTTTAATGTACCGAAGATGCTATTTCTAACTGTGTATGTTGCCATACTTAAAGTATATTAACACAGTTTGAGTAACATTGATTCTATTCCAGTGTCATGGGTTTTTTATGGCATAAGGACAAAATGTTGTGTGCAGATGATAGCCAGTAATTGTCTTAAAAATACTCAACTGAAAATATGCAGTTGGGATATTTTGACATGCAAACAAGAAACAAACACCAACAACAACAAACACACTGGCCTTGTGATCTGGAAATAGAACGATCGTCAAAAACAGATATAACCACTGAATTCTCATATGAACAGGATAATCAAGTTAATTCAAACTGTTGATGTTTGTTTTATTATTTTTTGTACAATTTATTTGAAACAAAGTATATGTATTTACACATGATTTGAGCAATTGTATGTATTAAATCATTTACTTCACAAATAACTTAAATAATTCACATACAATTCCATGTACAGTTTGCACAAATTTTCATACCAATTTTTAACTAGGTCATAGTCCGTGAAACTGAGAATTTTCATGTGTGTATTGAGAAAATTGTAGCTAAGTTCATGATAATTTTATCAAAAGAAATTAGAGATTGTTGTGGTAAAACAGATATAACAATGTATAAAACCATGTTACTTCATTAATTTTTGTCCCTAAAAATATTTGAAATTTTTTCCATCAATTACACCATGATAACATTTTACATTTATGGACAGAAAAATTATACAAATACTAAGTGGTAATTATTCTATTTTGATCACAGGAACAACTACGCCACAAAACCAAGTTTAACCTTGTGGCATTCAACTCCAAAGCCACAGCATGGCAAAACAGAATGGTGGATGTATCCGAACTTAGTCTACAGGGAGCATGGAAGTGGATACAGGGTTTATCATGCTGGGGTTCTACAAACACATACGCTGCACTTCAGCATGCCTTGTCTGACCCAGGTACACAAGCTATATACCTGCTGACAGATGGCAGACCGGACCAGGTACGTAGACAGGTGTCACTGATGTCATGGGTGATTCATCATATTACTGATGTGGACCCTCTTTACAATTACCACCATGTTCATTCCTTGAAGATTTTGTAATATTGAATTTGTTGTTATAACTAAACATATTGAGGAAAACATCACAAGAGAGACATTAATTGACTTTGGCTATTAAAATAAAGATCCATGTTCAAATAGGCAACCAATAGATGGAATATTAAGTTTATCTCAATTCCACATGCATGAGCTTAAAGATTGAATCTGGGTCACATTGTTGAGAAGCCACTGCATTATATGGGCACCCATTATTATAGGATCATTTATCAATCCCATTTAAACACATTCTTTGAATACAAACTACAGATGATATTTTCAATGGGATACCTTTGTGGGTTACATCCCAAGATTTTTTTTTTATTAAACCTGCACATTCTGAAATTTTTCTGTCGATGTCGGAAACTGTAAATGCCATTACATCAACTCTAAATAGCATTATGTATTTTTGTTTTCTGCCAAATTCTGTTGAAGTCGAAATTGTCAGAATAACGATGGTTGGTTATGAGGCAGTCTGAATGTCTATTAGAGATAGTACATAGTATTGTAATCAGTAAATATAGATGGTCCTTCAGAGAATTTTGCAAGATTGCCATTATAAATGAAATTTGATCATTGAGTGTGTAATCATTGTTTATATATAATTCTCTTTTGCAGCCACCTAAATCAATCATTGCTCAAGTTCAAATGCAACACTGTGTTCCCGTCCATGCAATATCGTTCAACTGTAATGACACCGAGGCTAATCAATTTCTGTTTGACCTGGCCAAGGCCACTGGAGGTCGATATCATTACTACTGTGAAAAAGGCATTGACCAAGAGCAGCCTGAGTCTTGGGAGGTAGGTTTGAATATTGATATATGGTATATACAGTGACAGGGGGTAGGTGTAGATATAGAAATACATATATGGAACATATATAGTGTCAAAAAGTATGATTTGTGTATTACAGTGGAATCTGTCTTGAGACACCACCCTTCCAGCTACTGAAATGTGATCTTTTAAGACAGGTGGTCTGTTAAAAGAGGTTTTAGTCACAGAAATATTTAACTGAGTGGATTTCAAAATGTGGTCTCAATAGAAAGGTGGTTTATCATGACAGTGGTCTCTCAAGACAGGTTTTACTATATCATCACACATGTACAATGTAATTTGTGTAAGGATTTCCCATTTAGGCCAGAGGGAGGAGCTTCATGTAGATAATAAAATCTATCTTGACCTACAGATATCTCCAGCTACTGTTCTGTCATGAATATTCATGAACAAAATACATCTATAATTGTGCTACTTCACTGCTCCTAGTCTTTCTTCTTGTTTCTTTCTACTCCAATAAAAATGCAAAATTATAAGTTATGTGTGGCAATTACATCGTAGATTTTTATTTCAAACATTTCTAACTGCAAAACTGATCTAAAACAAAGTATTGTCGGTCATTACATGACTAATTCAATTTATCCATTTATATTTTATATAACTTTGTTGATATTTCTTTGCTTTTTAATTGTGCAAACCATTTAACCTGAAAATGGTTTTCAATTAAGGGGAGATAACTTTCTAATCTCCTTAGTAAATAAAAGAAATAAAATTGCAGCATTATGGTTTGGTAATGTAAACAGATACTTATTGATAAATAGTGATCTAAAAAGTTATATATGACTTTTACTTGTCGTTTTATTAGAGTGGAGATATTTAGTGGTAAACACTGTAAATCTGGAAATTTTCTCAGGATTTAATTTATTTGATACACATGTTCTACTGTTATTCGCAAGATGATATTTTCGCAATTTCGAATGTCCATTTTGTCATAAAATTATTATCCTTTATTACGCAATAATTTTATTTTCATGAGCAAGAGCTCTTGCGAAATTACGTGTAAATAAAAAAAAACCAGATTTACAGTAGTGATATAAAATGTTACAGTAAGATAGATATATATATATATATATATATATATATATATATATATATATATTATATATATATATCTATAGATATATCTATATATATATACGATATATATCTATAGATATATATATATCTATAGATATATATATATCTATATATATATATATATATATATATATATATACACACACACACATATGTGGCTATTTTTTGTCATTTTATCAGAGTGAAGATATTCGACTACTGAAAGAGGAAATATCTAGAGGTCTTGAAAGTTTAGACAAAGTTGAAGAATTACGAGATGAATGCTCTAATTTATCCTGGAAGAAAGAAGTCGAAGCAATGAAAAAATGTAGCAAGTAAGTGAAATTCAGAAAATTGTGTTGAAAAACCACAAAGGATTGGAAAATATGGAAATTTAAATTTTTTGGGGGTGTAAAATTTAACTCCAAATTAATTTTTGTTAGTATTTTCAAAATGATGCGATATAATAATGACATGTTCGCAGATTCTGTTTTGTTATAAAAACAGGGAATGTAAACGCACCATATTTGGTGCACATGTACTCAAAGATAAATTTTGAGGTTAGGTCATATTCAATTTTATTTACGTGTGTCCTTCTCTAAGTATTTGGAAAACTATTACAAAAGATTTTTTTATCAATCACTTTCATGATAATCAGTCACATTGATTGTTATGCAAGAAAATCGGGCTAATTATATAATCTTATGTATTTCCTTAGAAATACTGTAATAATTACTATACTGTAATAATTACTATACTGCAATAATTTTTTCTGTAATAATCTCAGAATACCTATACCTTTTTTTCTTGTCTGTCTGGCTCTGAAAGAGAATCAGCAGTTCCTTCTCTTGATCCTTGTAATCTCTATCGCTCAACACCTTCTCCACCTCCTCGACCAAAGAGTGCCCCACCACCACAATCTTCACGCAGTAGTCCTGCACCATCAAAATCAGCCAGGGCGTCATTAAATTCAGAATTCCGTCCTATGTCAGCTCAGAAGTCACAATCTCGACCTAAGAGTGCCAAAGCCGCCAATAAAATGGCTCTTAGTGCAAGTAAGTCATCTTTGTTTGTAAAATAATTAACAAATGCGCAACACTTAGGTACATGTATATAGATTTTTAGATCCACCTGTATGTAACTTTTTAAAATTTAACTTTTACTGATGGAAATATCCACAAATTGTTCTTTGATATTGATTTACAACAACATCATTATTTAGTTAACTCGTTCACCCCTAAAAACACATTTGGACTGGTCTAAATCATTGATTTACAAAAGAGTCCATTGTTTTTCAGGGGTTGATGTGTTCATATTGAATTTTTTTTTTAAATATTTAGTAACTTCATGTAACAGCACTGGAATTAATATTAACATATTGTCTTACAAACACTTCTGTTTTCATTTTACATTTTACACTTATTTCTCTAGGGCTGCACTCAGGCATCTAAGATTTTTTTGTCTTTTTTTCATTTTATAAAGAGAAAAGGATTTCCTTAATGCGAATAAAATCAGGTACATTTCTTGTGCATGTTGGCTTTCTTCATCTGCCTTACGAATACTGATATATATGTTACTATAGCAGGTTGTCATGGTGATGATATAATTGTGTTTTATGTGGATATGGAGTTATTTGTGTGCTTTTACACACTCACGAAAGAGAGTGGACACAAATATTTTACTGTAATTAAAATTAAATTTTAATTTGGCTCCAAGTTTCATTTCAATCATTTCTAATAAGTGTACTTATGTAAAAAGTTTCTCAGTAATTCAAAAACAGAGAAAAATGTCAGATATATTGGGATTTCAAACCTGTAGAACAGAAGACTGGTAGTTTTCATGGACTTTACAAACTTAGAATTTACTTTGATAACTTGATAATAGATTTAATAGTTAATCTTGTGCAATCGATCATCTGTCTGATCAAAAACGTTCCTGAGAGTGTTATTTTAAAGTCTGTGAACTCTCAGTGGCATATGCATTCATATTTCATAATTTATAAACTTAAGTTAAATACAGTGTAGGTCTACAATAATAACTATCAAAGTGGCATTGGCTGTGGGTTTTTTCCAATTTATTTTCCTGTTTTATTACTGAGATTGATATACAATAACAAAAAACAGATAAACACAGGCGTAAACATTCTTAAATTCCTATAATTTTATTTTGTGAAAATTGCTTGAGAAACCATTTTTGGCAATTATTCACTTGCAATTGATTAATTCAATCTTACTATTTGTATATGCATACCACACTGGACCTGACCTTATTTTCACAAATTGTATATGTAGCAGTGGTTAATTGGTGTTCCTACTATTTTTATGCCCCTTTAGCTCAATAGCACCAGATTTATAATCCAGGGGCCCTTTTCGATTCCCAGCATTTAAATGTCTCTGTGACATCAAGGGACTAAGTTGTAAAAATTATCCATCACAAATAATGAGTTACCTAATCCGAAAAAAGTCGGGGACGTCTCTTTCAAAATGGAATAATGTAGTTTTTTGTTCCTACTAGCTTGGTAGTGGGGTTACCACAATTGGTAATGCCACTTTATAATCCAGTTTTTCGATTAAATGACCTTCTCACAAGAACTATTTTTTATGCCTGTGTATAGATCAATCCACAAGAAAAAGTAGACAAAAATAGTAGTACGAGCATTGGTTAATATAGGTACAATGTTAGTCAAAGTTTTCTGCAGGTTTATTTTAGCCATCAAGACTGCTATGATAACAAAGACTTATTTACCTGAGATTTTCTAAGATTATAGCAAAAAACACTTTTCAGTACATAAACATGTATAAAAGTATAAGAAACTATGAAAATCCTCTGAGTTAATTATATATCTAGACAAAGACAAAATTATATTAATATTTAAAGAATGAAAATTAACCTTTTAACTTCGAGAAAATGAAGCACTAGTAATCATAGAGGTAAGAGAATTTGTCATTTCCTTATGATGACAAAGACTTATTCACCTGAGATTTTCTAAGATTATAGCAAAAATGCTTTTCAGTACATAAAATGGACTACAGTCAAGTCAAGTCTTTGACGGTTTTGTGCATTTAATTTTTTTTTCATGTATTAAATTTGTCTGAAATGTTTTGTTTACAATGTATGTTGTTAATTTGATTTTGTTGTTGTGTCTGTAAATTTGGAATTAAAGTCAAAGGATCATTTAGTATGAAACAAGTGTAGGAAGTAAGTGTCTTCAAATACACTGACTATACATGGGCCACATTAATAATAGATAATTTTACCCATCAGGTACACTGACTGTTAAACATGAAACAGATTGATCTATACAAACATATTTCATGTCATGGTAGTCATGTACATGTACATGTATTTGTGACATGCTATCTTTTGATTGTGCAAAGTCATGGTACACATTTCTGTGACATTGTTAAAGTCATGTCACAGGGCATGTATTCATGACATGCTTTCATGCCATAGTATAGGTCCTAAATATGCTATATCTTTATTTAAATATGTATGTATCATAATCATGGTACATATTTTTATGACATACATGCTGTTACATGTCTGTCATGGTATATGACTTGTTCATGTATGACTACATGTATGTTATTGTTATATGCTTATATGTCATGTCATGATAAATGCATTTGTGACATGATATTGTATCATAGTTCATGTATTTTGTGACATGCTAAAGTTATGTCATCGTACATGTATCTGTGGCATGTTAATGTCATGTCATAGTACAAATATACATGACATGTTAAAGTAATGTCATAGTACATGTATCTGTGGCATGTTAATGTCATAGTACATATCATAGTACATGTATCTGTGGCATGTTAATGTCATGTCACAGTACATGTATCTGTGGCATGTTAATGTCATGTCATAGTACATGTATCTGTGGCATGTTAATGTTATGTCATAGTACATGTATCTGTGGCATGTTAAAGTTATGTCATAGTACATGTATCTGTGGCATGTTAAAGTTATGTCATAGTACATGTATCTGTGGCATGTTAAAGTTATGTCATAGTACATGTATCTGTGGCATGTTAATGTCATGTCATAGTTCATGTATCTGTGGCATGTTAAAGTGTCATGTCATAGTACATGTATCTGTGGCATGTTAATGTCATGTCATAGTACATGCACTTGTGGCATGTTAATGTCATGTCATAGTTTATGCATTTGTGGTAATTTTAAAAAACTGCAACAGCCAGGACCCAACTGTTAGTGTATTGCTAAACTTTTGACCTAAATGTAGAAAAGTCTTGGTATCATTTTGACTGGGGTGTACAATGGTGTAGCTATATATATTTCAGAATTATCTCCCTTTTTTACAGAGCTGTAAAACATGTTTGTACATGAAATCTATTTCTATTTCCAAATGTGATGAAAATTTTTATATCATGATTAATCAGAAATAGTTGAAAAAGTTATGTTCAAATACACACATGTATTCTGTATGAAAATGGTTCACTATAAATGATCAATCAATATGTATATTGTTGGTTCCTGAAGATAATTAACTTATCTCTCCCTGTGGTCACTTTTAGACTCACCCATATCAATAAATAGTATGGTCAACTGTTATAATTCAGAGTGAAAACTTTCATATTCCATGAAGAATTTTTATAAATTTTTTATTCTAAATCATACATCCCTGAATTCTGACAGTGGACTTAACCATTCTTTGAAATGGACAGGTCCAAATGCAAGGGTTGATGAGTTAAATACATGTATATGTTTTATTATTATTATTATTATTATTTTAAGCAATAAGTGATTTAAGTAAACAATTGCTCATTATCTCTTAATTATAATGATTAAATTTGGTTTCTTACTCTTTAGTTTATCAGCAAAAAATGAATCGCCACATTGGTATGTTAAATACAACAGCTTAATTATAGCTTTGATCACTAACAAGTTACCTGGACAGCATTTATATATTTGGCATTATGCACAATTTTATATTTTTACATAACATTATTTCAGTGAGCTTTTTTGTTATTTTATTTGCGTTTAGGTGATATTTATATAAACAAATAAACAAAGATGTATGCATTTTCTAGTTACATGTATTTGAATTATTAAGTTCTTACATACAATTTATACACATAATGTGCCAGGTCCATTAATATGTACCGTATAAAGTGTTCTAATCAAAATGCCACATTTTAAATTTTTTAGCAATTTATAAAATATAGACACTTGTAATGGAATCTGGTGCGGGCACCATAAAACCGAAGAATTACTTATATAAGTCTAAAAAATTTACTCATATTTGTTTAATCCTGGTATCTGATTGGCTTAGCAGGCACGGTCACATGCCCGGGAAAAATTTCAAATTATGCAAATGATAATGAATTAGTGTTCAGAGCATCCACCTTGCAATCAACAGTTTAGGTTCAAACCCTTATTACTCCAGATGTAAGACTTTCCACAAGCAATGACTGTTCCTTTGCCAAATGTTGCCTTTAGAACAGAAGTCTTAATTGTCCTATAATGGCAGATAACCAATCCTTACCAGGGCCCATGGTTTGATGATAAATTTGCACTTTTTCAGAATGCACTTTTTTCTGAAGAAAAATCAGATTTAATCAAAATATTTATAAGATACAAGTCATAAATCCAAAATTGTTCATCATACTATAGCCTTGGTGAGAATTTTTCTCTTGTCTGTAGATATGGCTCATTTAAGAACTCCCCATTTATCGACTAAAGTCTGAAGCAAAAGTCCAGTTATCTGGTACACCATCTAAAGTCAATAATACTCCAATTTGATAAATCAATTCATCTTGTGAAGCAGAAAACAAATTGAAAATATTAAATATAGACTTTAGCAATTAATTTACATGTGTGGAATATCATGTGGGTAAAGTACAAAGCATAATTGTAGGAAATATGATTTTTGTATGTACCCATATCATAAAAATCAATTTCATACATTTAAATTCACTCATGTGTGTTTTTTCGCATTGATATTTGAAATGCTTACATCTCCTAATAAAACAGCTTAGAATATTTCTACAATCCTAAATCTAATATTTTAATTGCCATTATCACTCTTATTATATTTCATTTTCAAACTGTATCTTTGGAAACTTGCCAAGATAAATTCTTTTGTTGTTTGTTTTGCTTTTTCCTAATCCTTGTACATTTCATTGCTCATGTTGGTCATATTTTACCAATATGTGACATCTCTATAGAATTAATCCTAATATGGTTTCTGGTTATGTGGTATATTAATGTTATTTTTGCTTTGAATTTGTTCCAGTTTTTAGTGCCTTGGTGTTTCAATATAAGAAATTTGAAACTATATTACTGATCTATATATATATATTGTATGTATGCAATAGTGAAGTATGATTTTAAATATATAGATAACGTTTGAAATGTTTGTATGAATGAATTTTAGTCCTTACCTATATAAAAGTATGCCAAATAGTTTTACAAATTTTAACACACATACACAAGCACAGAGAGAGAGAGAGAGAGAGAGAGAGAGAGAGAGAGAGAGGGGGGGGAGAGACAGACAGACAGACAGACCCACCCACACAGATATATATATATATAATGCCATAAGTTTCTGACAAAAATAATATTATGGCTGTAATTAATTTAACATTGAGAATGTTGAGGGATCATATTGAAACTTGAAAGTAAAAAATGTGATAAAGAAAAAAAATTAACCTTTACTATACATCTGTTGACCTTTATTACATTTTCCATATCTTTGTAACAATGGATAGAGTCTTTGGTATGATTTATGGTTAGAGATTGCTATTTTATTGTTAAAGATTAACTTCTGTTTAATACAGACATCGGTTTTATGCCCTCGCATGCTGCATATGAATTTCAACATTTTTATGTTGCTGGGGGCCAGAGATAAACTGTTACTTACATTTTCTTCTCCACATCTTTTCATCAACTGCTAGAAAAGATACTTGATTGTGTGTACAAATAGCTGAATAAATCTGAAGTATAGGGGAGGGGAACTTATATAGGGACATGGTTGCTTATTGGGTTGAATACGGTAATAATTCATTAAATGACAAAAATCTTCCTGAATAGGCTTTACAGAGAATTGGTATGATATGATATGACATTCCTAAGAGGAGGTGGTTAACGTGGGAATTGTTACCCCTTAAAAATCATATCATCAACCTTTGCTCTGCTTTGGTTGATTGTGTTATTTTCTCAGGCTTAGAATTCCAGAGGAACCTGTCTAAAGAGACCACTCTCATGAAAAACCACCTGTCTTCAGAAACCACATTTCAGTGGCAGATTGGATGGTCTCTCAAGGCATGTTCCACTGTACCATCCTTTCAGGAATGTTGTATTTACAGTATATGATGGCATATGACAGATATCACGCATATATTTGTCTCCCCTACTAACTTGATTCAGTATATATAACTACATATATCTGCATGGGCACGTAAAACTTAAATACAATATATTACTCTCCACAGCATGAACATTTTTTGACAGTGCTTTTATAAGACTATACTTTGTATATCAATATTTATATCATATTATCTTCTATGATACTCATGAGCTACATATATATTATCTTCTATGTATGATACTACTTAGCTTTAGATAATGTTATCTTTTATATATGATATTCTGGTACTTCAGATAATGTTATCTCTGTGTCATGGCTACATCTAATACATGCACATGTAGATAAGAGTTTGGGGTATTATCTGTGTACATGTAATACATGTTATGTGGAGCTCCAGATAATGTTATCTGTATATAGATGTAAGACATGTAGTTTGAGTGTCTGATTATATCTATTTATACATCCAGTACAAGTAGAAAGGAACCTCATATACTATCCATATATACATGCAATTGATGTACTTTGGAGTATCTAATGGTGTCTATAAATACATGCAATACACATGTAGTATTGGACTTCAGATAATATGTTATCTATACATGTACACATGTGGTATTGAGCTTCAGATAATGTTATCTATACATGTACACATGTGGTATTGAGCTTCAGATACTGTTATCTATACATGTACACATGTAGCATTGGACTTCAAATAATGTTATCTATTCATGTACACATGTGGTATTGAGCTTCAGATAATATGTTATCTGTACATGTACACATGTGATATTGAGCTTCAGATAATGTTATCTATACATGTACACATGTGATATTGAGCTTCAGATAATGTTATCTATACATGTACACATGTGATATTGAGCTTCAGATAATGTTATCTATACATGTACACATGTGGTATTGAGCTTCAGATAATGTTATCTATACATGTACACATGTAGCATTGGACTTCAGATAATGTTATCTATACATGTACACATGTGGTATTGAGCTTCAGATAATATGTTATCTGTACATGTACACATGTGATATTGAGCTTCAGATAATGTTATCTATACATGTACACATGTGATATTGAGCTTCAGATAATGTTATCTATACATGTACACATGTGATATTGAGCTTCAGATAATGTTATCTATACATGTACACATGTGGTATTGAGCTTCAGATAATGTTATCTATATGTGTACACATGTAGCATTGGACTTCAAATAATGTTATCTACATTGGATTGTAGAAAATGTTATTTATATTATTTATGTACACATGTATTACACTTCAGATAATATGTTATCTATATGTTATATGTACACATGTTGTATTGGACTTCAGATCATATGATGCTTCACATCTCTGACACTGTATGTATATCTGTAGTATCATTTTCTGTATGTTATAGATCTAGTATTTACCTTCACACACCATTATTTAGGAAACATCATATTAGACAATTATTTTTTATGTATCATCATGTATCATATAGACTAATAACCTTATATCTGGATATAAAGAAGGCAGAAGTTTTATTACAATGTATAATTACAGTGGAACCTATCTTGAGAGACCACTGTCATAAAAGACCACTCGTCTTTTGAGATCACAATTTGAAAATCACTCAGTTAAATATCTCTGTAAATGTGAAACCACTTGTATTGAGAGACCACAGCTCAGTGGCAGAAAGGGTGGTTTCTCAAGACAGGTTCCACTGTATAAGCATTTTAATCATTTTGTGATTTTTTAATGCAACATAGATATCTGTGATATCTTGTAGTCCTATTTCACTGATATCAAAGAGTAGCTATTTTTCTGATATCTTGGTTTTGACAAATGTCTAATTACAGTCAAACCTGCCTTTACTGCCACCTCTACATACCTGTAATAAAGAACACGTACCTGTTTGTACGATTTCTTTGAGATATATCATAATTGATATATTGGTCACTCATTAACCCTTTCATCCCCAGGTATCTTTATGGTATACTTTTATGTGCAGTATTGGACCATTTTTTTTTTTTTTTTTTTTTTGTCTGTAGGGTCAAAAGGGTTATAATCAGTACATTTGACTTCCCTTATGATTGACCTGACAAGTTGGACTGTAGACAAAAGTTTTAACTTCTCGAGATGGTTCTCTTTATTTTCTCTAACTAGTGTGGTTTACATGGACATTTTATCATGTCCCCCGGATGATGATAATGTATGACTCAGGTCCAAACCTTAAGTCTTCAATAACCATAAATTTCATGGCATTAATTCACTTCTCCACTTTTTGATACTTTTAAGGATTCAGAATATCAGTCAGTCTGTAGTTTGTTTCAGTTTTCATAAACAGGCATACATTTTTACTAGATATAATTTTAAAAAGTCTCAAATCCAGTTTCATGGGACACATATATGATAAGGAAAATAATTATTTCATATAGTCATGATACTCATTTATCCTGTCGTTTTCCAGTATGAGATATAAATATTAAATTTTATATTCTTTATTTGTAATTTTCTTTTTTGTGTTATCAAATTCTTTTCCACATCCCTGATCAGATAAATGATAGCAGCCTGCTTTTAATGGTGGAGAAATACTGTAATTACCAGGGCATTTTTGCTCCTATTTAATTTTCATCTTTAGTACATGTCATCCATGAAACTATCAGGTGATAAACAGCAAATTTAAGGCAGGGTGAATATGTTTTCTGTCCATATATGGCGACAATAACTAGGGGCGAAAAATTCTAGGTATAAAGTACATTATAGTGTATAAAATAGAGAAATATCAACGTGTATTTTCTTTATCACAATGCCGATATTTTACAGGTCATACAAAGACCAGCATGCTACGCACACTCAGCAGCAGTGGCAGGTTCTCCCCCGATGAGTGGCTACTTCCTGAAACCCGCCACCTGTTCGAGACTCAAGCTGAGAGACAAAAACAGCTGGCATTAGGTAAGACTGAAAATTAAAAGTATTATAAAACTTAAACTGTACATAGAATTGGATTGCGCACTTACATTAAACCATTTTTTTCCCCGACTTTTACTATATTCTGTACACAGAAATAATCTATTTCATTTCATCTATGCACAAAATTAATTTTTAATAATAAGTTACTGGGGTATTTAGACAAAAATATCATTTGTTGCTAACAAAGAAATGAAAAATTTCCACATTTCATCTGTTTTGTTCTTCATTTTAATATCAAGAGTGAATTCATCATCACTTTTACTCAGTATCATTATGGTTGTCTCTCTATCAATAAAAAATTCTAGACTTACAGAAATATCTCTAGACTTACAGAAATATCTTTAGAATTATAGAAATATCTCTAAACTTACAGAAATATCTCTAGACCTACAGAAATATCTTTAGAATTATAGAAATATCTCTAAACTTACAGAAATATCCTTAGACTTACAGAAATATCTTTAGAATTATAGAAATATCTCTAAACTTACAGAAATATCTCTAGACTTACAGAAATATCTTTAGAGTTATAGAAATATCTCTTAACTTACAGAAATATCTCTAGACTTACAGAAATATCTTTAGAATTATAGAAATATCTCTAAACTTACAGAAATATCTCTAGACTTCCAGAAATGTCTTTAGAATTATAGAAACATCTCTAAACTTACAGAAATATCTCTAGACTTACAGAAATATCTTTAGAATTATAGAAATATCTCCAAACTTACAGAAATATCTTTAGAATTATAGAAATATTTCTAAACTTACAGAAATATCTTTAGAATTACTGAAATATCCCTAAACTTACCGAAATGTATCTTAAAGGGACATAAGCTGTGTTTTTTTTCAAAATTTGTTTTCATTTTTACTACTTTGATTGAAATACAATAACAAAACAGAAATATACACAGGCATAAGGATTCTACATATTTTGTGAAAATTGCTTGAGAAACTCAGATTTTGGCACTTTTTCAATTGCAATTGATTAACTCAGCCTTACTATTTGTATATGAATACCACACTGGACCTAACCTTATTTTCACAAAATATATAGGAATATAAGATTTTTTATGCCTGAGTGTAACTTTTATTTATTATTGTACATCAAGTACAAGTAGTAAAAGTAGAAAAAAAAATCAAAATATTCTTTTTTGGTAAACACAGCTAATTCCCCTTTAAGACTTACAGAATTATCTCTAGACTTACTGAAGTACAGTAAAACCTGTATATAGGGGCCACCCAAGGGACCAGAAAATATTGGCCTTTATGTGCAGGTGACCCTTATACATAGGTTCAATTTAGTTGAAGTATGCAGTCAAGGGACTTTTCAAAACTGGCCTTTATAGACAGGTGATCCTTATATAGAGGTGGCTGCTATAGCAGGTTTTACTGTATATCTCAAACATACAGAAATTTCTCTAAACTTACAGAAATTTCTCTAAACTTACAGAAATATCTCTAAAATCTCTAAACTTACAGACATGTATCTCAGACACAGAAATATCTGAAGACTAATATTAAGTCTCATAGAAATATATCTCACCATACTTGATATGTGTGTCTGTAAACAGTGTGCACATCAATAATTCAACAATATTAATTTCAGTTTTACAGAAGTTTAACTTATCTTCCTACGTAGTCAGTGTTGCTGATCAAGAAGATTTGGGTAGAATTGACATACAAAATCATCACCATCTTTTTTCTGAACTAAGCACCTGTTTTGGGTTTTGATTATCATTTTACTGCCCCAAATGGGAGATTTGCCATTGTCATATGTCATCTTCAGTACACATTTAAAAAAAAAAAAATTTAGTTTTTAAAAATTGCCAGCAAATCAGATATGATTTAGTTCAAAATTTGTAATTCTGATTTTTGCAGATGACAAGTAATTTAGTGATGTTTTTTAAAAATAAAAATTTCAATTTAGTGGCTGCAAATCTTAAGACCACCTTACTAATTCACAGATGATTCAAATTGGTTTGATTCGTGAGGTTCTCTTTTAATTTAGGGGCTGGTCCTTCTGATTAAGAAATTTTTAAGTGACTTTATATTTACATTTACCGGGGTTTAAAATTCTTTTTTAGATACTCAATTCCGGGACTTAGAGAGTAAATTTTTGGCAAGTCCAATTGAGAAATATCAAAGTCCTTGCCGAATTTTGTTAATAAGTATTACAGTAAAATTAAATTAATGCAGATGAGGCAAGTCCCTCGGACTTTGGGTATTTCTAAATGCCAAGTCTGAACACAAATTAAACAAATCCCGGACTTCAGACATGGGGAATTTTGAACTCCTGATTTATAAATGTGAGGTTGTCTGCTAAGTGAGGTGGACTTCAGGTAGACTTCCCATGTAGTTCATGCAAATACACCTGGAAACATACTTTGATTGTCCTCTGAACAGAATTATTTTCTGTAAACATTTTCAAAAAAATGCCCTTAAATCAAACACCAAAATGGAGACATTAAAACTGACATGGCAAGAGTTTCATTTGACAGTAATTGTTGTACTTTCTAATTCTACAGCCATTTTTGTGACGATGCAGGTCTTTATAATTATGATTCAATTATTTTAGTTTTACAGCGGTATGGCATGTCGCCATATGTGGTGGATGAGAATGGTACCTTGTGTATTATTGTGCTTTAGATGTTTTTAGCTTGGATGTATATATTTGTATATTTAAAACGTAACTTAGTAACATCATTTGTGCAGTGTTTTGTGACACTTTCTTTCCTATATTTTGTAACATACGCTACACAGTTTCAGCAATTTTCGTATATGCTACAGCTGCTAGGTCAGTTTCAAAATTTATCAAGTAGGGGGACGGTACAGGGGAGAGAAATGACAGTAATATATTATCATGCACATAGGGAGGAATCAGGATTCAGGAATATGCGTATGACCATTCTAAGGTTCAGAATTCCATTTAGGGTTAGTCATTCTTAAATGTCAGACACTTTCAGTGTAAGTCAATAAGTAAGATATCTGCTTAGTCCAATACTTATATATTGGTAAGACATTTGCATTATACATTGTAGTCCAATATTACATATTGGTAAGAGATATGCCTAGTCCAATACTTACGTATTGGTAAGACATTTGCATTATACATTGTAGTCCAATATTACGTATTGGTAAGAGATATGCCTAGTCCAATACTTACGTATTGGTAAGAGATTTGCATTATACATTGTAGTCCAATATTACGTATTGGTAAGAGATATGCCTAGTCCAATACTTACGTATTGGTAAGAGATTTGCATTATACATTGTAGTCCAATATTACGTATTGGTAAGAGATATGCCTAGTCCAATACTTACATATTGGTAAGAGGTTTGCTAACAGTCCAATACTTACGTATTGGTAAGAGATTTGCCTAGTCCAATACTTACGTATTGGTAAGAGATTTGTCGATAAGTCCAATACTTACTTAATGATAAGAGATTTAGCTAGTCCAATACTTACATATTGGTAAGAGGTTTGCTAACAGTCCAATATTACATATTGGTAAGAGATATGCCTAGCCCAATACTTATGTATTGGTAAGAGATTTGTCGATAAGTCCAATACTTACTTAATGATAAGAGATTTAGCTAGTCCAATACTTACATATTGGTAAGAGGTTTGCTAACAGTCCAATACTTACTTAATGGTAAGAGATTTGCCTAGTCCAATACTTATGTATTGGTAAAAGATTTGCCGATAAGTCCAATACTTACTTAATGGTCAGAAATTTGCCTGTAGTCAATTACTTACTTAATGGTAAGAGATTTAGCTAGTCCAATACTTACATATTGGTAAGAGGTTTGCTAACAGTCCAATACTTACTTGATGGTAAGAGATTTAGCTAGTCCAATACTTACGTATTGGTAAGAGATTAATTGCCAACAGTCCAATACTTACATATTGGTAAGAAATTTGCGTATAGTCCAAAACTTATTTAATGGTAAGAGATTTGTCGATTAGTCCAATACTTACTTAATGGTAAGAGATTTGTCGATTAGTCCAAAACTTACCTAATGGTAAGAGATTTGTCGATTAGTCCAAAACTTACCTAATGGTAAGAGATTTGTCTATTAGTCCAAAACTTACTTAATGGTAAGAGATTTGTCGATTAGTCCAAAACTTACCTAATGGTAAGAGATTTGTCAATTAGTCCAATACTTACCTAATGGTAAGAGATATGTCTATCCCAGATGCTGGTTCTAATGACTACACGTTTGTACTGCAGTTGCTGCCATAATATCACTGCTCTGCAGGCATGTTAACAATGCGTTATTTAAAATCACATATGCCTGTTAACTTTTTTGTATTAAAGCTTCATATTTTTAATGTTTTAACGTATCACTTAATATGTATCAAAATCATGTACCTGAAAGAACAAGCACCACACAGACACACAAGCTATTGTATACATAGCTTTCTATATTTACATTAAGTGTTGTGTAGGAAAAAAGTGTCACAATCTATTTAAGTTTAAGAATGTGATTGATTTAATATTAATGAATTTGCATATACACATATTTGATACATTTTTTCCCCATATATTAGAAAGAGCATATATATCATTTCAATTTTTTTTTTTTTTTCAAAACTTTCAAAATGAAAAGTTTGCACCATTTCCCTCCTTACCCAAATATTTCCAATATTCCTCAAACTAAGTAATTCCTCTCTCACTGTCATAAAGCACTGAAGTCCCTAGATTTTCTGATGTCAGTTAATGTAATCCAGACTCTACCCAGTAGTCATTCCCAAGCACATTTACATATCTCAATGTATTCCATCTTTCTACAAATGTTATATTATCCAAATTTTCCCAATCTACTCACC
This sequence comes from Atrina japonica, assembly GCA_030159075.1. Taxonomy (NCBI): domain Eukaryota; kingdom Metazoa; phylum Mollusca; class Bivalvia; order Pterioida; family Pinnidae; genus Atrina; species Atrina japonica. Next base: position 390,534 of record BROG01000104.1, on the reverse strand, counting down.
TGATACTTAGTACCATTTTTCCAATTTAGAAACAGCTTCCAACATCCCAGTTTTTCCAAAATCAAACTTTTCAAATACATGTATGTCCTTTTTTTAATTTCATAACCCCAATCAGTATAACCATTTGTTTTCCCCCTCCCAAAAATACATACCAGTATAAGTATATATATATATATATATATATATATATATATATATATATATATATATATATATATGTGAAAATTTATGTTGACCATCAAAATGTAGATGTAGTAGTTTATGCATGTCAAAAGAGTTAATGCTGTCATGGTCTGGAGTTAAGGAATTTAATTCAAATGTTTATCACAAAGTCTATATATAGATACACATTGGCATCTGTACGGTACAATTGCTCTACCGAGTGGTATCACCAGGGGTCTGGACTGAGTGTGTTGTTTGAAACTAATAATATCCTGTTTTTAACCATTTCACCCCCCAAATATCTTAATGGCATATTTTATTCTTTTGAATTAGACCAGTCCATTATGGTCTGTGGGGATGGAAGGGTATTATGATTTCCATTTATATTAATATAAGTGAATATTTTAACTTTTTGATATTATACTATTTTTATCTCATGTCACAAGTCTGTGCATTTCTGTATACATTGTAAAAGATAATATGTTTTCTTTTGTTCAGAATATATCAGTCTAATCCTTACTGCATAGTCCAGTCTACTGTAGATTTTGTAAATGTATAGAGGCATTTAACCCTAATTCTAGTACAGCAGCCAGAACTAGGAAAAGATAACTCTGCATGAGACATAATCTGCCCATGTGTTGTCTTGTTATTAATGAGTAATATTTTATGCTAGAAACTTTTATCTGTCAATTTGAAATAATTACATTGTGATTTAATTATTTTTATTTTTAATTTGATCTGAACTAATCAGTATAATATATTTTTCCAAATTCATTATTTAGCTTGATTTAGGATAAACAAATTTATATTTAAGAATCAAATATAAGGTACCTAATACTTAAAAAATAGGCAGACATATGTTTTATATGTAGGTTTCAAATCACATCAATATAGTGACATCTAGTATATTACTTTTAAAAACTGATAAAATCATGTATTCACAAAACAAAAATATCTGAAAGAAATGCTCTTGGATTTTTTCTACATATAGTCGAAGTTTTATATTATTAACTTTATCATTTGCTAATCACGTTGATTAGTTTAAATGTCACATCTTTATACCGTGTTATGAACGTCGTACTACATTTATATCTGTTGTTATTTTTTTTTAGATACTGAGAGAAAGGAGAAAGCCAGGAAATTCAGAAAAAAGAAGATTATAAAGTAAGTCAACAAATATGTTTGCTGTAATTTCTGTTTTTTCGTCTTCATTTTGTGTGATTTTTACAAAATATTTCAATCATTCATTTCATTGCTTATAAAGTTTAAATTGTTAGACAGAAAAAGACATTTCACATGTTGTTTGTAATCACATAACGTCAATTATAAAACAAACTTCACTTTATATATGATATCATTACCCAATGCCCTATATAATGCTACATGCATATGTATCATTTTGGACGGTTTCCAACTTTTAAAAATACATCACGATAATATTTTGACCATCCCCGAACATCTATGAAATATCTATATTAAGATACCCATTTTTTCTAATTTTACTAATAATATGTACTTTTACAAAAAAATGACTGTAAACATGTCTGTTTGTCTTTGATTTCCAGTATAGTACTTTGATTGTAAGTAGTGATGTAATTATGTAGAGAAAAAGTAACACCATCAAAGATATGCATTAAACACATTCAAATTTTATATTGAAAAACTGAGGAACTAAGACCATCATCAAGAAAGTTACTGGTGTGAAGTGCGCCCCAAAATATATAAATAGATATAAAATGGTAAAACCTGTTTTAGCGCCTACTTGTGTATAAAGACCACCTGGTCAAAAAGACTTTTTGCTGACCTCAATAGAACCATTTGTGTACAAATCAACCTCTATATAAAGACCACCTCCCTACAATGACTGGTTTTCTTGTGTCACTAAGGAGGTTGTTATATCACTATATACATGTATATAATGTGTGACAATGACCTACGAAATGGACCCAACTGCAGGGAAATGATTTTTTCACTCTTTTGTATTTCCGTGTCCGAGTTGTTAGAGCATCACACTTTGAACTATGAAGTCTCACTTCCTGTCAGTGCAGGTCTGAGCCTCACTGGAACCTAAGCTGATTTTTGTGAGAAAGTTTGCCAATTTACTTGCGAAAGGTCGGCGGTCTCTTCGTGGGTACATTTTAACCGTGTTCTCTCCTCCAGCATTAAAAACTGGCCACTACTATATAACTGAAAAACTGTTGAGTGTGGCGTTATTTAATACTTTTCAAAATTCAAAATTCCATAATTCATACCTTTAGTTTTATGTAGCCTCTTAGCTCTGTGTAAAATGATATTACTGAAAAAATGATTATGCAGAAAATTACATTTATTAACATTGTATCTCCACATGGTGAATTATACACGTATATCCACTTAATTATTGATCAGCACTCACTGCATACAATTATTAGCACATTCAGATGATATGGTTATGTAGTACTTTGTATATCCACATAATACCCCATGTATTTAACCAAACAAAATCTTATACTATAAACAAAATATGTGAATGGTAAGTAAAATCTTGAGTGCTAAACAAAGGGAGATAACTACCACAGACTTTCCACACTCTTTTGGGAATGGAGCCTGGGCCTTTTGAATTGGGAATTTTAGAAACATTTTATTGAAATTTGGAAATCTAGAAATACACAAAACTATATGAAAATACAAAAATCTCTTCAAATTCATTGTCATTTGACTTCATTTGGGAAATTTTGGCTGCAAATTAGAAAAAAATCTTTGTTTTTGCATTGGGAATGAGGCCTTATTTCAGCCCTTTATGACAGGGTGGTTAATCCCTGACTGCTGGCACATATATTGGATTCCATACCTGATCTATAAAACTTAACCTTGATTCATATAACAACAATATCAGTTTTAAAAATCATAATATGTCACTGTCACTGTAAATTTTTGATGGCAATTTCAGCCATATAGGATACTTGATATGTAAAATCACCATTTTATCTGTTTCCATGGAAATATATACATGATGTACATATGTATAATGCTTAGATAATGTTCTACAATCATACCGACTGTTATTTCCTTCACTGCAAATATACAGACCAGTTGCATTTATATTCAATGTTTGACACACAGCTGTTCAGCTGTTACGTCATATGAAAACCTCCCTCAAAAAGTCAATTATATAGAATGAATTTCATATCCAGTTGACTACAGATTCACAGAAAATGGTAATATATATAAAATATAAGGATTGTTTTTCATTTTTTGAAAAACATGGAATATACATGCAATGACTCATGGAAAAAAAAATCAATGTATATTAGAATATTTTTCCATTAGCCATTGCATGTAATATATATTCCATGTTTTTCAAAATATGAGCAACAATCCATAATTGTATCTTGGCTTTAACAGAACTATATTTTACTTGAAAGTGGCCAATATTAAGTGAAGTGTACTTTAATCTATTGATCATCATCAGATTAATGATAAAGATGAAATCTACACTCATCTACAGAAACATTATCTAATATATCTATATATATATATGTGTGTGTGTGTGTGTGTGTGTGTGTGTGTGTGTGTGTGTGTGTGTGTGTGTGTGTGTACAAAATTAATATTAGTGCTTTTTTCTACTTCAGAGCCAATGAAAATTCATCCAAGTTGTGGCTTAGTAGGAATGGTCTAATTGCCAAAAAACTGACAATTTTGGATGCCTTATCTCCGACCATGGTGCCCCACAAGACCAAATATGTACCGATTCTTGATAAACACGTAGTTTCAAAAGTATTTGATGAGGTTAGTATGTATATAACTGTTTTTTTTCTTTTTTCTTTTCTTTTTTTTTGTTATTGTACATCAATCTAAAGAGTAAAATACAGTAATTTTTTCGGAAAAAGGAAATGGCCTTTTAATTTGATGTATCTTTACAATAATTATTTACATATAAAAATTGTGAACTCTGACAGTTGTATGATAGTTTTGCTTCCATCCAGATACTGGTACAAGTTTCAATTGTGTTTTAAATTCCCCCTAATAAATCTTTTGAAATACGGTAAGTAAAATTTAAGATGAAAACATTTTTATTGCAGTTGAATGCTTGTTTTAATTTTAATAGTGGAACCTGTCTTGATGACCACCCAGCTGTCTTCTGTGACCACTATCGGAAAACCACTTGATTAAATAATTCTTTAAACACATGTTAGATAAACCTCTTTTTAAAGACCACCTGTCTTGTGAGACCACATTTCAGAAAAAAAGATGGGTTGGTCTTTCAAGACAGGTTCTACTTTACGACTTCCATGTGAAAATATTGAATAACATCAAAATTTATAAAAAAAAAACCATAAAGCCCTATTTGTTACACTTGTTACTATTACAGTGAAACTTTGTCTCGAGGAACCACATCATCTGCCACTGAAATGTGGTCTCTCAAGACAGGTGGTCTCTCAAAAGAGGTTTTATTTAAAGGATTGTTTTCAGATTGCAGGGATTTTTCTAACTCCTAATTTCTGGGTCCAGGGTCCAAAAACTTGGGAAATTATAAAATATTTTAGCGAAAACAGAAAAACATAATTTGAGACATTTGTTTGAAAATACTTCATCCTTCATATTGAAATTTCAAATTGGGAATTTCTGCATACTTTTAAGGGAAACTCAAGTCATTTTTTCCATTGGGAATGTATGGCCAAGAAAAATCCCTGGATGTTATCTTAGAGGACAGGTGGTCTTTCATGAGAGTAGTCTTTTAAGACAGTTTCTTCTGTATATGTCCTGATATATCTTCATTTGCCCAATTTTAACATTATTTAATTCAATTTTTTTTTAATTATAGATTTTGCCTTTGGCCCATGTGTCCAGCCGGGCAAAACAACAGATCACGTTGGTTAACCCTTGTGCTGTGGACATGAAAAGTTATCAAATTAAAGTCCAGGCCTGCGTGGATAAATGTAGAAAGTAAGTTTTTTTCTGTTTTAGATCATGTTGACTGTATGGTATATGTAATAGGTCTACCAAATTAAACTGGCACAATGTTTACAAACATGACAAGTCTAAATTAGATCATAACAGGGGAGACAGGCTACTTGACGACACCAAAATATTAGAGCTACAGTAATGCATGGAATCAAAGCAAAGCTAAATGTTTAACCTGTACATCCTTAAATTTGGTAGATTCTGGATGTAAGCCTACCACTTGCTCTTGGTAGATCTAAAGCTGTGTTTATGGTTTTTTTCCAGTGGTAATGTAATGTGTTCATATTTATCGCTAGATATATTGAAATTTTACAACAAAGGATCTCTTACATGACATTAAATCATTATTTTGTTCACCCCTAAAGACACATTTGGACTGGTCTGAGTCATTGATGTACAGAAGAGTCCAATGTTTTTCAGGGGATTGATGAGTTAAGGATGACAGAGCCAACACCTGTATCTGTTTTAAAACCATGACAGGATGTCGTTTTTTCTGTTTTATTTTTGTCACTCTGACTATTCCGTTGGTACAAATGTAGACCTTCAACCAATGTTTGTACATCTCTGTATTGGCACATACATGTGTATAACAAGATCTACCTCTGTGTGTTTAACAGATTCACCCCTAAAGACACATTTGGACTGGTCTAAATCATTGATTTACAGAAGAGTCCATTGTTTTTCAAGGGTGGATGAGTTAACTTTCTTGTACATTTATGGCCCTGACATCATCACCTCCAATTATTTATAATACCAATACACAGTTTTAATTATTTTTAATTTCAGGAGACTCGACAAGATCGTGTGGGAAGCATTACCAGAGTCTGTTCAAAGAGAGTAAGTATCAACACACTTTCTAGCTTGGTTCAAATTTTCGGGGACTCTGTGGCCAACTGGTTAGAGCATTGCACTCTAAATCATGAAGTCTCTCACTTCCTGTCAGCGCAGGTTTGAGTCCCACTGGCCACCACCATATAACTGAAAAATAGTTGAGTGTGGCGTAAAACAACATTCAAAATTCAAAATGTTCAGATTCTTATTTTTATTTTTTTTTTTTTTAAAAAAAAAAAAGAATATACATGTATTGTAAAAATAACAAAATGTAAAAACTGATACATTTATTTATTTTAGAGGAGTTACAAATAATCCATATACTTGTACCAGTAATACTTCAAGATTTTGTTTTTATTGGACATTTTTCATTTCATCCATCTTAAGACCTTTGTTCTGAATTTTGTTTTCTCTTCATATTTTTTTTTTTTTTTTTTTTTTGTGTGATTTTTTAGCTTTTGTCTTTTGTCTGTTTTTTATTTTGTATGTGGGTTTTTTGTTTTGTGGGGAGGGGGTGTCTTTTACCATCCTTTATCGTTTATCATATATTAATGTGTTTATCACTGTTTAATGCCAAATTGCTTGGAGAATCAAAAGTATGGTCATAAAATTTTCAACTACCGGTAATGAAATTTTGAACTAATTTTTCTAAAATGTATTTCAATATTGGCTGTGTGGGCATACACTCTTTAGATAAATATTTCTTCAAACTAGACTACTTCCAGAAAGTTTTCACTCCTAACAAGATTGGTCTTGTTATTATATTACTGATATTTCACCATTACATTTCATCTTTTCATTCCAGTTTTGACTCGATTGAACCAGTATCTTTTGAGAATAACAGACTGAGGATGATGAAGGCATTGGATGATGCTGGCTGGCCAATCAAAGAACAGGACATACTTTTACTTGAACAAGAAATTACACGTGGTGAGAAATATATACAGCAGGCAGGGGATTTAATGCGAGCATCTAATCCACGTCGTGAAGATAGTTTTGATGATTTGGTAAAATCAAGAAGTAGAACTCGAAGTGTGAGTTCCTCATCCAGCAGCAGTAGCAGCAGCAGCAGTAGCAAGAGTAATAGGAGCCATAGGAGTCACAGCAGTCATAGCAGTAGGAGCAACAGCAGGAGCGGAAGCAGAGCAAGTAGATCTGCCAGTGTGGAGAGACGGGTAAACAACGGAGATAATGAGGATGATGACTTGAATGTTTACGATGACAGAGCCAGTGTTGTGTCCAGTTTGACGGCAAATTCTAACCGAGATGATGAGGTCAGTCGCACGTAATGTAGTGATGCATATCAATATTATAACGTCATCATTTTATATACGTGTATATATATTGCTAGATGCGCTTGCATGAAATTTGCATGGGCTTTTAATTATGATGAATTGGCGTCATTATTATATAAACTGTTTCGTATCGTCTAGCAACAATTGCTAATTTTTTGTCTTCTTTTGTTAAATGCATGTTAAAGTCTCAGACTGAATTATTTCAGAGTCTTTCATAAGTTAGTGATTAAACGATTCAATTTTTTTGTCACGCAGTTGTTTCTCGCATCACTACATTATGTGTCAGGCTAAACTCATGTAGTATATCTCACACCATGGGAAAAGGTTGTGAACTTTGAACTTTGACATCAGCTAGTATCGCGATAGTATTGTGTTCACTTGTGCATGCATAATATTTTATCATATTTGTACAAAGCAATGAACTTGCTTTAAATTTATACCAGAGATGTGTCTTAAGTACATTTTATAAGTATGCATAAAGTAATTATATGAAGTGTCATCTTCTTAATGTATTTAATACAGTGGAACCTGTCTAGATAGACCACCACCATCTGCCACTGAAAATGTGGTCTCTGAAGATAGGTGGCCTCTCAAAAGAAGTATTATCTAAAGGATTATTTAACCAAGTGGTTTGCAAAATGTGGTCTCACAGGATAGGTGGTCTTTTATGAGAGTGGTCTTTCTAGACAGGTCCTACTATATTATAAGACCCACTCAGTTGTGAACTTTGACCTATATGACTAATGTAATGAAATAATGTACTTGTATGAACAATGTATTACAAAAAGGTTTGAATTTAATGTCATATACAAGTCAAGCCTTCATAACTGTCGTAATGCTGTGACATTATCATAATGTCAGTAATCCAGCTATATTTTGTGACATTATAAAGTCATCCAACCTTATTTGTTTTTGTGTTATGCAAATCAAGTATACACTGTCATAATGTCATGACATTATTTTAATGTCAGGACATTATTATAATGTAAGTAATCCAGCTATATCTTGTAACATTATAAAGAAATCCAAATGTCTTTGTTAATGTTACCAAACCAGTTACATCACATTTTAAAAACATCCATCTTACATTTTTTCAGCGTTACAATGTCATAAACTTAAGTCATAAGACCATTTGATGTCATACATGATGTAATCCTGTTTTCACTTTCATTCTACAATATCACATTAATGTCATTAACTCGACTACATCATATGACTATTTGATGTGAATCATATTTCAATCTGAGTAGTTGTTGACCCAGCTCTACATCACATGACTATTTGATGTCATCTATGATGTAATTCATTATTTTCAATATGTTGATGTGGATATCAGCAATGACTTGTCAAATTTCATTTGGTCTTGGAACAGGAAATTGATTTGGTGGCGGTCTTAGATTAGAAATATCTTTCTCAATAGACAAATGTCAGTATATCAATAAACAGATTTGTGTGATTGCTTCATGTTGCATATTTATCACTTGCCCTGCCCATTTTTACTTTAATTAAAACCGTCATTAGTTAAAAGAAATTCTATATATATTCATTTGTTTTGAATTTTCTTGTACCTATGTCAATACAAATGTTTTAAAATTTAGCACACTGGTAAATCTAAACGAGTTGTACATGTATATATTACATATATGTAAAAAAAAAAACCTTTTCAAAGCTTGTGCACTACTGATTATAAAACTCCCTACCCATGAGTGTTGGAAGGTGGTGGGGGGGTCTACTTGCGTTATCTGTGTCCGTCCATCTGTCAGTGAGATTAATGGTATCACAGGTTAGGTATTCATCAATACTCTCAGAATGCTTGTTTGTTTCACATTTTAAAGCTACTTCTTAAATAGCGCCAGATATACAAGATATATATAAATATAAATAGGCCCTATATTGCACTTACCTTCAGTTTATATGTCATAAGGTATTGGATACTTTTCTAGCTTATTAATTATTTAGTCATAAAGAAGTTATTAAAGCTACTTGGATTTTCAAGGATTCTCGTAGGCTGTCCCCAAAAATTAGAAATAATATTTAGAATTTTATAGATCATGATTAGTTTACTTGTTAATGTTACATAAACATGTTAAAGTAGAGATTTCAGAAATATATAAACAGAAAGAGAAATGACAAAATAATACACACACAAAACTACTGTGGTTGTACCTGCATATTGCTCACCTTAATTAGCTTGCACCTAGTCGCCTGCCAAACAGTATTAATTACCCCAGATTAATATTTTTTACATTTTTCTGTGATATAATTATCAATTGTGATACAAATATATATCCATTTGATGTGGTTTTTGTATTTGTAGTTTATAGTATTTTTTGTATATAAATGTATTACATAGATTTATTTTTTTGTTTTTTGGGGTTTTTTTTTTTTCGTTACCTGTGTTTAACATCTGTTGTGTAAACCAAAAATGCCAAATGATGGAGTGAAATGGGTATGATACAAAATGAAAATGGGTAGACTACAGTACCTAATATTATGTTCTTTAAATGCTATACAAATAAACACAGGAACTTCATAGCTGCCTCGAAACACAAAAGAAGTGGATACATAAGTTTATACAGATCATTATAGATGATAAAAACCAACGTAATTATAGCCTAACAAATTATTATTTTCACCTGAATATTTTATAGATTTTGTTTGATACTTTAAAGTATTCAGTTAGATATTAGATTTATACATGTAATAGGAAATCAAGTAATATCATGAAAACTTATAAATTCAGATAATCAGAAATAGAATTCAGATTTCTCATGTAATCAGTACATGTATGTGAAACAGGATAAAGGAGATTTTTTACGGTCTTCTGTCCAGACATTTTAATCTTCATGAAAAAAGATCAGGCACATATTTGTTGGATCCGGAGTTGTCTTTCCAAAATCTCAGATGTTTTAAGGGTCCTCTGTTCACAATTTTTCCATCAATAGTATAGAGATGTAGCAAATTTTTATTATTTTTACCAGGGTAGAAAGTTTCACATGTTTTAAAGAAAATACCATATGTAACGCTATGACATGAACATGATTCATGCATGTGAAATTTTTTAGGGGATAGCTTTTGTTTGTCTTTTTTTTTTTTCAATTTTAATTGAAAAAAGAAAATATTATTAAATTCATTCATTAGAATTTGGCAAGATTCCATTATTAGATAAGGAAGTTGAATTAAAAAAACCTGACCATATGTGTACTTACCTACCCCAATTTTACTGTAAATATAGATATAGAAACGGGAAATATATTTTTTTCAAGATTTAGAGTGCTATTGACATATTGTTCTTTAAGCATTATTATTGCAAAAATCTAGATCTATTAGCTTTAGAGTCTATTTTAAACCATGTGTTATTTGTTGTTATTTTTAGAATTATTTTGAATCTTATTTCAGTTCTATTGCCTCCTTTTGGGGACTATATATCATCTATAGTGATACAATCATTAATATATTTCAAAATATTTTTATCTATATATAATTAATGAGGTAACAGAAAAGCTCAACAATATTAATGATATTTAACTACATTTATAGTTATATATATATATATATATATATATATATATATATATATATATATATATATATATATATATATATATATATATATATATATATCACTGATGCAACTACCATTTATAGACATATTTTTAACATCTTTAAATTCTAGATCATAGTTTGAGATTTATATTGTAGTTTTTTTTTTATAAATGTGAATGAGGAAGGGTTTATATATGTTTACATTGCTACTTCAAAACTTAAAACTCATTATTGAGGCACTCCTTACCTGGAACATTTGTCTATATTTTGCCAAAATACCTGAATTTGCAGATCACATTGACAATAGAATTCACCTAAATTGATGATAGTCTGTCAAGCACCTGTTTATTGCTGTAAGAGAGAGTTATCAGTGTATGTTTCTTGTATTTCAAAATTGATAAATGAGTTATCACATCTTCTACAACATTAAGAGGTGTTATATTGTATATAACAATGTACAATATGAATCTATGTTGAACGTTGTATATTACCGATATGAGTTTTTCATGCTTATTACAGCTTCAACTTTGGGTTAGTTTGTTTTCTTCCTATTACAATATGGATCTGTTAGTGAATTCTGCCTAATACAACATTACTCCATAATGTTGTATGCAATCTATTATGACTTGGATCTATTATGTTGTACTCTGTCTAATACAACATGGATTTGTATATTGTTATGTTGTATTCTTTCTATTACAACATGGATCTTCTCTTTTGTATTCTTTTACAACATGGATCTATTTTATTGTATTGTCGTTTACAACATGAATCTGTTATGTTGTATTTTTATTAACAACATGGACCTATTATGTTGTATTCTTTCCATTACAACATGGATCATCTCTTTTGTATTCTAATACAACATGGATTTGTTTATCGTTATGTTGTATTCAGTCTATTACAACATGTATCTATTATGTTATATTTTGTATTACAACATAGAACTATTGTTTTCTATTCTGTCTATTACAACATGGATATATTATGTTGTATTCTTTCTATTACAACATGGATTTGTTAATTGTTATGTTGTATAGGTTATGTAGATCTTTGCTTTGCTTTGCACATCAGGACAATTTATGTGACTTTTGAGATCTTAGCTTGCTTTGTACACATAGTGATAGTTGACAGAGGTTTGTTGATATACCTGTGCCAGTTAAATCACCTGTACAACACCTGTAAAGGTAATTTTCTGTGAATAAAGTAGATAAAAAAAGATAAGAATCATATTGTTTTGTTACAAAATGTTTAGCAGTGAATGTATGAAGGAAGAATTACAGCAAGGTGTGTCAATTATATAAAATATCTTACAGTGTGTAACTTAAATAAACATACACCCAGGTGTGTCACTTATATAAACATACACCCAGGTGTGTCAGTTGTATAGACATACATCCAGGTGTGTCACTTATATAAACATACACCAAGGTGTGTCACTCATATAAACATACACCCAGGTGTGTCACTTATATAAACATACATCCAGGTGTGTCACTTATATAAACATACTCCCAGCTGTGTCAGTTGTATAAACATACACCCAGGTGTGTCTCTTATATAAACATACACCAAGGTGTCTCACTTATATCAACATACACCCAGGTGTGTCACTTATATAAACATACACCCAGGTGTCTCACTTATATAAATGTACACCCAGGTGTGTCACTTATATAAACATACACCCAGGTGTTTCACTTATATAAAGTTGAAAACACACCCAGGTATCTCACTAATATAAACATACACCCAGGTATCTCACTTCTATAAACATACACCCAGGTATCTCACTTCTATAAACATACACCCAGGTATCTCACTTCTATAAAGATACACCCAGGTATCTCACTTATATATATAAACATACACCCAGGTATCTCACTTATATAAACATACACCCAGATGTGTCACTTGTATGAACATTCACCCAGGTGTGTCACTTGAATAAACATTCACCCAGGTGTGTCACTTATATAAACATACACCCAGGTATCTCACTTCTATAAAGATACACCCAGGTATCTCACTTATATAAACATACACCCAGGTATCTCACTTATATAAACATACACCCAGATGTGTCACTTGTATGAACATTCACCCAGGTGTGTTACTTATATAAACATACACCCAGGTATCTCGCTTCTATAAACATACACCCAGGTATCTGAATTATATAAACATACACCCAGGTAACTCACTTATATAAACATACACCCAGGTATCTCACTTATATAAACATACACCCAGGTATCTCACTTATATAAACATACACCCAGGTGTGTCCCTTATATAAACATACACCCAGGTATCTCACTTATATAAATGTTCACCCAGGTGTGTCACTTATATAAACATACACCCAGGTGTTTCACTTATATAAAGTTGAAAACATACACCCAGGTATCTCACTAATATAAACATACACCCAGGTATCTCACTTCTATAAACATACACCCAGGTATCTCACTAATATATACATACACCCAGGTATCTCACTTCTATAAACATACACCCAGGTATCTCACTTATATATATAAACATACACCCAGGTATTTCACTTCTATAAAGATACACCCAGGTATCTCACTTATATATATAAACATACACCCAGGTATCTCACTTATATAAACATACACCCAGATGTGTCACTTGTATGAACATTCACCCAGGTGTGTCACTTGAATAAACATTCACCCAGGTGTGTCACTTATATAAACATACACCCAGGTATCTCACTTCTATAAAGATACACCCAGGTATCTCACTTATATAAACATACACCCAGGTATCTCACTTATATAAACATACACCCAGGTATCTCACTTATATAAACATACACCCAGATGTGTCACTTGTATGAACATTCACCCAGGTGTGTCACTTATATAAACATACACCCAGGTATCTCGCTTCTATAAACATACACCCAGGTATCTCAATTATATAAACATACACCCAGGTAACTCAATTATATAAACATACACCCAGGTATCTCACTTATATAAACATACACCCAGGTATCTCACTTATATAAACATACACCCAGGTATCTTGATTCTATAAACATACACCCAGGTATCTCAATTATATAAACATACACCCAGGTAACTCACTCAAATAAACATACACCCAGGAATCTCACTTATATCAAAATACACCCAGGTATCTCACTTATATAAACATACACCCATGTGTGTCCCTTATATAAACATACACCCAGTATCTCACTTATATAATCATACACTCCCTTATATAAACATACAACATACACCCAGGTGTGTCCCTTATATAAACATACACCCAGGTATCTCGCTTCTATAAACATACACCCAGGTATCTCAATTATATAAACATACACCAAGGTAACTCACTTATATAAACATACACCCAGGTATCTTATATAAACATACACCCAGGTATCTCGCTTCTATAAACATACACCCAGGTATCTCAATTACATAAACATACACCCAGGTATCTCACTTATATAAACATACACCCAGGTATCTCACTTATATAAACATACACCTAGGTATCTCACTTATATAAACATACACCCAGGTGTGTCCCTTATATAAACATACACCCAGGTATCTTGCTTGTATAAACATACACCTAGGTGTGTTGCATATAAAAATACACCAAGGTGTATAAATTATATAAACTTGCATCAAGGTATGTCTGATACACTAAGGTGTGTCAATTATATAAGTATACACCAATGTTTGTCACTTATATACATGTATATACATACACTAAGGTGTGTCTGATACTCCAATATATGTCATTTATATACATATACACCAAGGTGTGTCTGATACATCAAGGTGTGGCTGATATATCAAGGTGTGTCTGACATATCAAGGTGTGTCTGATACACCAAGGTGTGTCACTTATATAAACATAAACTAAGATGTGTCTGATACATCAAGGTGTGGCTGATATATCAAGGTGTGTCTGACATATCAAGGTGTGTCTGATATGTCAAGGTGTGTCTGATATATCAAGGTGTTTTGATATATCAAGGTGTGTCTGATACATCAAGGTGTGTCTGATATATCAAGGTGTGTCTGATACATCAAGGTGTGTTTGATATATCAAGGTGTGTCTGATACATCAAGGTGTGGGTGATACATCAAGGTGTGGCTGATACATCAAGGTGTGACTTATATAAACATACAGTGTCTGATACATCAAGGTGTGTCTGATTTATCAAGGTGTGCCTTATACATCAAAGTGTCTGATTTATCAAGGTGTGTCTGATACATCAAGGTGTGTTTGATATATCAAGGTGTGTCTGATACATCAAGGTGTGGGTGATACATCAAGGTGTGTTTGATACATCAAGGTGTGGGTGATACATCAAGGTGTGGCTGATACATCAAGGTGTGGCTGATACATCAAGGTGTGGCTGATACATCAAGGTGTGACTTATATAAACATACAGTGTCTGATACATCAAGGTGTGTCTGATTTATCAAGGTGTGCCTTATACATCAAAGTGTCTGATTTATCAAGGTGTGTCTGATTTATCAAGGTGTGCCTGATACATCAAGGTATGTGAAACAAAAGCTGTCTGATACATCAAAGTGCATCTGGTACATCAAGGTTTGATTGATAAATCAAGGTGTGTTTGATACATCAAGGTGTGTCTAGTGCATCATGGTGTGTCTGATACAAAAAGTGTATCATCTATAAATATACACTTAGGTGTGTCAGATACATCAAGATATGTCTGATACACCAAGGTGTGTATGGTACAAAAGGTTTGTTACCTATAAAGTACACTAAGGTGTGTCTGGTACACCAAAGTGTGTCTGATTCATTGAGGTGTGTCACTAATCGATATATAAACATACACCAAGGTGTGTCTGATACATCAAGGTATGTTTGATACATCAAGGTATGTTTGATACATCAAAATGTGTCATATACATCATGGTGTCTGATACATCCTGATGTGTCTGATACACCAAGGTGTGTATGATATATTATGATGTGTCTAAGACATCAAGTGTGGTCTTTTACTGGGTACATTATAACCAGACTCTCTCATCCACCATTAAAAACTGACCACCACCATATACATAAAACTTACGAGTTTTTGAATGTGGCAGTTTTTATCATTATTATTATTTTTTAATTTTTGTTTCATGCCACACTCAACATTTGACAAGAAGTGAGAGACTTCATGTTCAAAAGCACAATGTCCTAACCACATAGCATGCATAGAGTCCCCTATGAATGTGCTGTAAAACACAATTCAAAGAACAAATTGGGGAAAAACCCTTACAACTGAGCCACTGTTGTTGTACATCCCAGAATTGTGTTGCTGATAACATTCTGGCAAGGGTAGGCCTAAGTCTTTGCATTGAAGTCTGTATTTTAATTTTATTTGAAAATTCTTATTCAGCTAAAAAAAAACAAAAAAAACAGCACTATACTATCATTATCAGATTAACCAGCATGTAATTTTTTTCACATAGGCTAGTCATATTGACTTTTCTGCCTTAAGTCTTTTTTGACATTAAAATCTTAAAATAGATCTATTATAGTCTTAATTTAAAAAATTCAGTTTTCAAGAATGAATATTGAGACTCATGATAACTAACCATTTATAAAAAAAATCAAGCTAAGACTGTCCAAATTATACATTGTAAAGAAGTTTGTAAACTGTTTGGCATATTAATTATAATTTACATATTTCACCATTTGTGCTTCAGTTTATCATCATCATCATTGCTGGTACTATTATTATTTGTTTTATTATTATTATTCAAATAAATACATAAG
The DNA here is from genome assembly GCA_030159075.1 of Atrina japonica. NCBI lineage: Eukaryota > Metazoa > Mollusca > Bivalvia > Pterioida > Pinnidae > Atrina > Atrina japonica. Next base: position 373,957 of record BROG01000104.1, on the reverse strand, counting down.
TAAACATGAAATAGAATAGAATTTGATTTATGATCCATTGCACATCCCATTGTTGGTCGATTTATTCAAGGGAGATAAACCTTAAAACGGTGCAAAAAAAATATAAAAAGGGAAGTAACTCGCAACCGGTGTGCAGTGGTCGCCATAGCGATAGCGTAAACAGACATGTGCTTCCGTGTGTCAATATATAGCTATTGGGTATAATAGAAGAACGATTAGTACTTTATTGATTTAACGTCGAATGGGAGTTGAATATTATGTACAAGATAGTCGACAGCCAAGCTACAACACCGGATTATTTGTCAAAAAATGTCGTTCTGAAGGTGGAAAATCTTAGCATGACCAAGGTGAGAACATTTTCATGTTTTGTAACACTGGCTGACGTCGGGTTATGATTAGATTTGTAATATGGTTATAAGTGAAAGTTGTTGTCGTGTAAAGGTCGCGAAGGTGTTTCTGTTGTTTCCTATACATGTATACATAACACTCGATTAGTGATCTTGTTTATACTTGCATGACGACGCGCTCTTTTTGTAATCCCATGCATTTTCAGAGTTTTAGTTTTAAGTGGTTTTTCTTTGCCGATTGCTTTTCTGTTCATACATTTAACATTTTAAATCCCCATTGAACCGATTAAATCTTATTATAAAGACGAGAGCGGCTAGAGTAATGTACAAATGAATAATTTAGATCTATAGTTCAAAACTGATGGATATAAAAATGTTCAATAGCGGTATTTAAATGTCTACCTTACAGTAAAGGGTATTCTGCGTGCATATACAATGATTGAAATACAATCCTTGTAGCTCTTGTTTAGCCTGTGGTACAAAGTGTTTTCGTACAACATCAATATCTGTGACTTTGCCCGCATTGCCATCGCCAATCATGTATGTTAGATCTATTGATTTGAATCATCCCGCAAAAGCCATTAAAGAAATCAAATGGTTACGAACATTCCCAAAATTCATGACATTTTATACTTGTAGATCTATACCCATTAGTGATTAGATATACACTTTGTTTTAAAATAGAAACCATAATTTGATCTCTGCATTATTGATATTATGGCCAATGTATATTGAACCATGTTCAGTCTTGTTTGTGCATTTGTCTCCTGTCATAACAGTCTGACTATTCTCCCATAGGAGCCTCAAGTGTTTAAAAACACTTTTAACACTTCCATGGTGCTAAGTGAAAGATCACTTGGTAGGCCTAATGATACACAAAGTTTTTTCAACTTAGAGTAATACATGGATCTGTCTAATACAAAGGACATAGGTCATAGAATTAAGTTAATACTGCAAATTTAAGTCAAAAATGGATTTAAAGGTGACCAGGCAACACAAGCAAGGTTCAACTTATTCTACTTCTAGTGGACATATTGAGAAAAATGAGATAAAATCAAGACAGAAATTAGTTCAGGAATTAACCTCAATGGCAGAAACTATCATTGTAAATGTAAGTAATGATATAGTACGATGTCATTGTATTTCAGTATTTTTACCCCCATTTTGATGTTCCAATACTATTTTTTTTATTACATTTTTCCTATGAAATGAATTGATATTGTAAATATCTATTGTTTCTTATTTTGGAAATGGATCATGTAACGAAAAAGTAAGAAAACTTTTTCTTAATTAACTACAGTAGTAAAAAATATAAAATTACTATCAAGATCTACTAGTATTATTATATTTTTGCTGTTCTTACTTTGATCAATGCTGTACTATTACTAATGATAAAGTATAATCATCTACATCATTATCTTTTTATATAATTTATAAGTCAAAATAATTTTATACCTTATAATTATTTTAGTCTGTGTGTGTATGTGTGTATGTGTGTGTGTGTGTGTGTGTGTGTGTGTGTATGTGTGTGTGTAATAATTTTAGAGTTTTCGGCCTCTTTGTTTTTACAAATAATTTGATGAAAGAGATTACAACAGGCTTTCTTCACCCTAGCTTGACACGAGAGCCAGCACATGCCTTTTATCAGCCCTTTATTTATTACACCACTTTACCCTTTATCATACCCCATTTTGAATGCTTCTAGATCTTCTCCTAATGTTTTGAGAACCGATACATTGGTTGTTTTCCACTTAAAGTGCAGAGGACAAAACTCAGTAGGCTTACAACCTATCTCCGTGCTGTTGATAAGCAGCAAACTCCATTATACATATTAGATGCAAATAATTTTTTAAATTGTTGAATGAAAATGTAAATAATTCCTCAGATTTGTGAAAAACTTCAGATTTAAAGTGTAAATATATTTGGTACTGTAGGTAGGATTAATTCACCGTAAATAGTTATTTCATATTTTTTTGGATCCTGGTGTTCACTTTAATTAAGCCTTAATAGAGATTTAGAAGATATGCCCGAATGTTCTTTCCAAAGGTATCATTTTCCCCCTGTATAGGCCTACCGTTATTTCAAATATACTTTCTAAAAATTCAGTACACTAACATGTGGATCTAGGCAAAGTATTCTGGGGAGGCTTTTAGTCTTTTTAAAAATCTTATCTGTATCAGTCATATCTTATCAACTCTCAATAACAATTTTATCTGATTTTTTAGAGCTTTTTATTTTGTCACATGTATGGTAAATGTTTCTTATCTATTGCCACTTGTACATGTATATTGTCAGACTTTATAGTTCATGGGTTTCCCTGCCACTTGTATGTTTTCAGACTTAGTACATGGGTTTCCCTGCCACTTGTATACTGTCAGACTTTATAGTTCATGGGTTTCCCTGCCACTTGTATATTGTCAAACTTAGTACATGCCACATGGGTTTCACGGCCACTTGTATATTGTCAGACTTAGTATATGGGTTTCTCTGCCACTTGTATATTGTCAGACTTAGTACATGGGTTTCCCTGCCACTTGTATATTGTCAGACTTAGTACATGGGTTTCTCTGCCATATATATATTTTCAGATCTAATACATGGGTTTCCCTGCCACATGTATATTGTCAGGCTTAGTACATGGGTTTCCCTGCCATTTGTATATTGTCAGACTTTTTACAAGGGTTTCCCTGCCATTTGTATATTGTCAGACTTAGTACATGGGTTTCCCTGCCACTTGTATATTGTCAGATTTAGTACATGTGTTTCCTTGCCACTTGTTTATTGTCAGACGTAGTACAAGGGTTTCCCTTGCCACTTGTATATTGTCAGGCTTAGTACATGGGTTTCCCTGCCAGTTGTATATTGTCAGACTTTTTACAAGGGTTTCGCTGCCACTTGTATATTGTCAGGCTTAGTACATGGGTTTCCCTGCCACATGTATATTGTCAGGCTTAGTACATGGGTTTCCCTGCCACTTGTATATTGTCAGACTTTTTACAAGGGTTTCCCTGCCATTTGTATATTGTCAGACTTAGTACATGGGTTTCCCTGCCACTTGTATATTGTCAGATTTAGTACATGTGTTTCCTTGCCACTTGTTTATTGTCAGACATAGTACAAGGGTTCCCTTGCCACTTGTATATTGTCAGGCTTAGTACATGGGTTTCCCTGCCAGTTGTATATTGTCAGACTTTTTACAAGGGTTTCGCTGCCACTTGTATATTGTCAGGCTTAGTACATGGGTTTCCCTGCCACATGTATATTGTCAGACTTTATAGTTCATAGGTTCCCCTGCCACTTGTATATTGTCAGACTTAGTACATGCCACATGGGTTTCAGGCCACTTGTATATTGTCAGACTTAGTACAGAGGTTCCCCTGCCACTTGTATGTTGTCAGGCTTAGTACATGGGTTTCTCTGCCTGTTGACCTGGGAGATAACTCTGACTAATGAAAAAACCTAATACTTTACTGTCAGACTGAGTACATGGATTTCTCCGTCATATTTATTTTGTCAGTTTAAGTCCATCAGTATGGCCAAGTGTTTTTTTATCATAGATACTGTCAGACTTAGTCCATATGCATGATTTATCATTTTCTCTGCCACTTGTGTGTTATAAATAACACCAGCCTGGTCAGGTTCAATTCCACATGTATGTTTTTCAGACTTATTGAAAAGCTTTTTTTTGCTACATTATGTATACGTATTTATCAGATTTATTAAATCAGTTTCTATATATTCCACATGTATGTTTGTCGGACTATTGTTACACCAGTCCAGTTGAAATCAAGAGATGTGCTGCTGGGGGGAAGATAGGGGGAAGATTCCCATATAACAATTTCAGGCTTGAAATCATAAATGGAACAATATTTGTTATCCTATAAAACAGGTATATTGTATATTAATATATAACATGAACTCTTACGTCTATTGGGATTTAAGACCATTCATAAAAAATTGTTGGTTTGCTGTAACGCGACCTACCTACTCAAAACCTTGTGACTCAAAATCTTTTTTATTTTTTTTTTCATCAGTCTTCCAATATTTTCCCCTTGCTTGTATTGTACATGTATATGTGGTTTACAGTTTTAAAAAAAAAAAATCCTACCTATCAACTCACAGTACAAAAAATCTGTGCCGCATTACAGCAAACCAACAATCCAAAGAAGAATTGAATTAATTACCATGTACACATATTGAAACAAGAAAAAGAAAACATTGAGCTATTAGTTGAGCTCTAAATGAGATCTATTATTACCTGCTTGCATACAGGTGTTTTCATAGGTAGATATTACCTGTTAGTAGGTCAAACATAATAAATCCTTGACATTTTGCATTATACTCATGTAAATGTAATTTGTTTCTTGTGAATTATGTATAACTCGTTAATGTACTGCAATCATAACAAGTTTCAGTGGTGAATATTATACATATGTAATACGTTCTCTAAAGATCTATTTCATGCATATCATTACTATTGATGGCTACATCTCATTATTGCTCTTTACAAAGTCTGACATTCAGATAGATTGTTACGTAACAACATTATCGTATATATAGTATTTATTTAATATCATAAAAGAAGATTAGTACAGATTGGGGATGGATCATAAATTATTAAGTCAGTATGAGAGATTGGTATATTTGTAATGGACTTTGAACATGTACGGTGCTGACAAGTAAAACCATATTACATGTATCAGACTTGCTTATTTCTGTGTGTTTATAATTCTTGGTGTGTCTCTCCATCCTTTTATCCTTCCATCTTTCTGTCTGTCTGCATGCATGTCCTTTTGTTTTGTCCAGACTTTTATATCCGAGTCATTTCTTGACCTAGGCTCCCCATATTTGATGCATATATATATATATATCTAAAGTAGACAGAGTGTCACATTCATATTGGACTACATGTACCACCCTTATTATTAGAGTTATTCCCCTTTGTTGATTTATTTGTCTTGGTCATATCATATCTCAGTAATTTCTTCCCCTTAGGCTTCCCATAAATCTAAATGTAACTGAATAGCTTTTTTTAATTGCAATTTCCTTTACATTAATTAATTTTTCCTGGCCCTAACACCAAATTGTGAAGTTTTTTCATCAAATTGTTAAAAATCTCATGTATATTGAGTAATTCATTAAAGTTCACCATTTATTTCCTTGAGGTAAATCTTTTTGTGTCTACTTTTGTTGCCTCAAAGAAGTTCACATCAACGGAGGCCAACCTTCCTTTGGTTCACTATAATAATAACATAAATATGTCAGATATTTAATCGATTCATAATTTTATTTTTGTGATCTGTTCAGCTTGTTTTGGAAAGGGTATTAAATATAGGCTATAGTGCCTTTTGTACAATCCATTTGTTTAAATGTAGTTAAATTTATATATACATGTATTGAACAATAAAATGTTTTGAATTGAATTAAACCCAAATTATTTCTAGAGCTTCCAGTGTCATATCTGTAGTAGTACATACTCATATTAAATGCATTCCTTGTATAATTATTAAACAAATTAATTAGTTAGTTTAGATTACTCTTGTACCTGGATGTATTTATTTTTCTCATTTATTTATGAGTCTCCTACCTGTGAAAATGGGAGGGGAAGGGAGCAGACTAATTATATATCTTTTGTCTACATCTGTCAGTCTGTCCAGTTATGGTTTTGGTTAATGTGTTGTAATTGTTCATCAGGTACTTGAAAATTCCTTAACGGTAATACAGGGTTTTCCCTAGGATGTTGTTTTAGTGAGTCCCAGGGAACCACAAGAAAAAAATTCCTGAGTCCTTTAAGTTAAATTTGTGAGTCCCCAACTCAAATGAAATTCAAGAAAATACATGAAAACATTTTCAGTCTCAGGTTGAAAAAAAAAAAATACTGACATTTTGTGCGTCCTTAGGGACTCACTAATATTTATTTTTTGCGTAGGTCTGAATTACCGAGGTTTGTTACTTAGCCATTGTCTTACACTTTTACTAATTCTCTCCAGTCAATAGGGGGGGGGAGGGGGGGGGCTACAATTATAGGTCAATATGACATCCATTAGCAAAAATCATACATACAATTTCGTCATAGCTGGTCTTCATATACATGGACCATATATGAAGTGCTATTGACCTTTTACATTGGAAAACCAGTCAGATTCACCCTATCATTAAATATATTCACCCTGAATTATTATCATAGCCGCAATGGTGGCATTGCTGCACGTAGGTCCAATTTTCAGCAGTTAAACTTGAAGTTTTTGTCTGCATTTTAAATTTGCCCTCTCATAATAAGGGCAAAAATGGTAAAAATTTAACATTGGCAAAAATTTCCAGCTATACAGTAAAGAAAAAATCTTTGTATACTGTAAAAGGGCAATTACATGTACTCGATCAGTATATAAAAATGCACCAATCAAATCATGACAATCCTGCGACAGTATATGTCATGTAATTTGTTAATACAATATCATCCTTAAATAATATAGGTAGCATATTGTGTCTCTTTCATCTATGGATAGGGTTTCAGTCACAACATTATTAATTTATCAGCTAACATTCTAAATTTAATTCATCATATTACATTATGTTTGAGACAGCAGAGTTGGAGTAAGTCTTTCATGTGCATTATAGCTCTTTTGAAATATGGGTAGCTAAATGAATAATACATTAAATGCTAATGCAATGGAGGAACTGATACAAATTTATCAAACAGGATTCAATTTATCAATTGTTCTTTATCATAACGCAGGGGCAGAGGCATAACTGTTTGGACAGGAAAATTGTCAAGCCAAAAATTGAACTGATAATGGATCAGAAAGACTTACCACAGAACGTAATGAGGCGGGTACTGGACACCCTGAAAGGACAAAGTGTCATAGCACGACGGGAAGCCGATGGTCTTTATTATCCAGGTAACTTTATACACAGGTGTATATATTTATGCTGAACATTTACAGTCATGTAATGTTGTTTCCATTTGTAATTTGTGAATATAGCAGAGTTATATATATGATAGAATTATATTTCTCTAGGTTTACCATCCTCAACATATATTGATTAATACAAATGGATTATGGAGCTATTGCACAGTGTATGAGAAACATATGTACTTTATCCCATCACACTGATGCTTTCGATTCTGAATGCTTTTGCTATAAGATAAAAAATCCTTTTAAGACAGGGCTTAGTCAAAAGTTTGTAGTTACTGTTTACCTCAAACTTTTCGTTCCTGGTTATTTTCGCTTTTTGCAGCAGATAACATAATCACCATCTTAAATTCACTCTAGATTGTATAGTCTTATGAATGACATATAGTCATGTCAATGCTTCACATTTTTAGCATCATAATTTTGTTTTCATTTAGAATTCCCCTTCTCATCTAAGGGTGAAAATGGCAAAAAAATTAAACGACAGTGAACATTTCTAGGTATACAATGTTATAATTTTTATAATACATTTATTTCTGATTAGCAATTCTAGATTGAACCTTATAGCAATACAAACAGCAGAGTATAGGGACTCAGGATGTAAAATCATGCCTCAGTGACTGCTAGATTAGTCCAGAGTTAGGCACTCAGGATGTAAAGTTATTCCACAGTGAGTGCTGCAAGTCCTATATCTCTCCTAAAAGCGATGATTATTTCATTTTCAAATTGAATGCATAAAACCCACCAAATGCTCAGGAATTAAAATTGTATTAAAGACTGAGAACTGATACCTTAATTTAATGTCATAGTTATTGTAAAATCCAAATATGATTTAATTGTAAGGCGAGGTGGATCAGTTCTTGAACCCTTTCTTGATCTGGACAAATTAAAATTTTGGGTAATAAAGCATAGCACCATTAAATTTACATTGGCATGAGTAATAGTTTCTACTTGTCACCATTTAGATGAGTATCCAGTGAGGACTAAAACATTTTCCCATTAAGCTTTCCTAAGGTTACTCCACCCAGCCAATTTTTTGGTATACATGTATATTGGACTGTATAAAAGCTGATACCTTAATTTAATGTCATAGCTATTGTATTGTATTACGACAAATTTGTTAAGTCTTTTAGTCTTCATTATTGCTACTGTAACCTACAGGTTACGATCAACCTGTAAATGGGTTACAACGATTTTTCTGTTATTTTGTGGCCTGTTAACAAATTAAAAACTATGCATAATTATAAAATATTATTTTTTTTCTACATTTATCACTTGTACTTGATGTATAATAACAAACAAGAGCTAAACACAGGCATAAAAATATTATATTCCTAGATTTTTTTGTGGAAAATGAGGTCAGGTCCAGTGCGGTATTCATAAACAAATAGTAAGGTTGAGTTAATCAGTTGCAATTGAAAAAGTGCCAAATCTGGGTTTCTAAAGCAATTTTCACTAAATATATAGGAATTTAAAAATTGTAATGCCATGTGTATATATCTTTTATGTTATTGCATATCAGTTTAAGTAGTAAAAAAGGGGGGGGGAAATTTTTGAAAAAAAAAAATCCAGCTATAATGCCCCGTTAAGCTTCGACTAATTTACCAAAAGTTTTGTCGTTTTTCTCAAGCTCATCCAAAAATACTTGAATAAGAATAAAACATTTTGAAATGTTATCTATTGCATTCAGTTTTACATAATGCATTTTTCCTGTTCAGCTTTTTGTCCAGATTTACAGGTAGACATTCAATAGCACAATTGTCAGTTGTTCGTTATGTTTATTTAAAGTTCAAATCACTAAAATTTTGAACTGTTTGTTCCTATTATGATTTTTATAGTTTTTAACTATGTAATGTGTTCAACATGATTAAGAACATCGGCATATATCTCCCACCATTGTCAGAGTGATTTGAAAATACCAGTAGAAGGATATAACTGGCAAATTACACTGAAGTCACTGAGTTTTAAAACTTTATAATATACATATGACGCTCACAATTCCTTTGAGTGACAGTGTAAATATTCAAGAATTGAAAAGACAAGTGAATAAAAAAGCAAACTGAATCTGTTATTAAAACTTGTAAAGATATATATTTACACAATTTTCTCTCTTTTTTAGATAAATGTACTGGGTATCAGCAATAGATATTGACATTTGATATCATGATATAATTGTCGACACATACTGCAATGTACATTGTATATACGTAGTCATGATTAAATCTGATATTGGAAATTTTTTCTAAAATGTCAACTTATATAAATAAAAACCCTAAACTGGATACTGCCACATTTATATAAATTATTGTTTTGTATTTTGAAATTCTTATTAATCACTCCGGAAAAATAAAGTCATGGATTGGCCTCTGTGGTAGACTGCATGGTTTAAGAACATCGCGCTTTAAACTATGAAATCTCTCTCATCTAGTTCACAGGGTTTGATCCTCGATGTAACCTTAGCTGATTTGGAGAGAAAGTTTGCCAGTATAGACTGGGGAGGCCAATGGTCACTTCTCCGGTACATTGTAACCTAGTTCTCTCCTCCACCATTAAAAACTGGATGCCACCTGATATAACTGAAAAATTGTTGAATGTGCCATAAAAAAAAATTTAAAAAAAAAATTATAGTTATGTTCTCGTGGAATTAATATACCCTTTCAACACAAAATACCATAATGAATTGGTCTAAAATATTGGAAGAGAGCATTCCATTTAAATACTTAGGGGTGAAAGGGTAAAATTAACAGCTGTTTTTTATATCTAAGCATGTTACATGTCACACCCCAGTACTTATGCTGTTTTCCATCTACTTTCAAACTTGTCTATAAAGGTCACTCATGGGAACAGGCAAAAGTAGCCATTATAGAAATTATAAGGTTATGTGTGAATAACCTTTATAACTTTTATAAGGTTATGTGTGAATAACCTTTATAGGCAGGTGCCCTTTATAACTTTTATAAGGTTATGTGTGAATAACCTTTATAACTTTTATAAGGTTATGTGTGAATAACCTTTATAGGCAGGTGCCCTTTATAACTTTTATAAGGTTATCTGTGAATAACCTTTATAGGCAGGTGCCCTTTATAACTTTTATAAGGTTATGTGTGAATAACCTTTATATGTGTGAATAACCTTTATAGGCAGGTGCCCTTTATAACTTTTACAAGGTTATGTGTGAATACCCTTTATAGGCAGGTGCCCTTTATAACTTTTATAAGGTTATGTAAATTTTATAAGGTTATGTGTGAATACCCTTTATAGGCAGGTGCCCTTTATAACTTTTATAAGGTTATGTGTGAATAACCTTTATAGGCAGGTGCCCTTTATACATAGGTGGCCAGTAATTCTAGTTTGACTGTTAAGTTACTATAATTGTGCATATGTAGATTTGTAATGCTACATGAATCTAGTGCTCCATTTCTTCAAATGAATGAGTTTGTTATTATTCTGAAAAGTTACCAGACTTTTGAACATTTACTCTATTCACTTGTAGGCGTTGTACAGAAATGTCCCGATACCAGACATGCTTTTGTAGAGTTTGCTGACAAAGAACAAGTACTGGTACCCACCAGGTTGATAATAGCAACAAGTGGTGCCATAGCCAGACCTCATCTTAGGGTAAGTGGTGTATTATATAATATTAGATCAGGGATCACTATGGCCTCTCTAAGCATGGCTGAATTATAATGCTTTTTGTCATTCAAATGTAACAATTGTCAGTGTTATTCTGTTATTAATGAATTGTTAATCCTAGTTTAAATTACCGTTAGCAACCCATTTAGTGCCCATGTCATTATAGGCGCCCCTCCCCCTTTTTTTTACATATGATTGAGAATCTTTTCTAGCTGGTTGACAAGGAGATATTGACCTGAAAAACAATAAGTAACAGTTTATCTGTAGCCCCATAGTAACAGACTTATGTTGATAAGTGTCCTCGGTAATAACTACACCAACTTTACCTCTGGGCCTTATAAAAATTTATTACCTTTTACGACAGAAAACATTTACCCCATCTTACATTCGTCCTTTAAATTGCCATAATATTATGGATGACATCAATGTTCATTTTTCAACTATTTGGCTTGAAATGTTTTTTTTTTATTTTAAATTCGTTATTTCATCTAATGGCGAAAATGGCAAAAATTAAACAGGAGCGAAAATTTCCAGGTACTGTATACACCTGAACATATAGATGCATGGGCATGATTTAATGGTGTAATTAAGGTGTCTAAGGATATAAACCAAATTTTGAAATAAAAGTTTTAAAGGCTTTATCGATCTCGTTTTCAAAAAAATTTGCTAAGAAGGGATACATTATAGCCTAAAATCAAGAATACAGTAGAACTGTTATGAAGACCACCTAATTGACTGACTCAAAGTGGTCTGATTAGTAAGGTGATCTTTTAAGTGAGGTCCTGTATTTATAAAGAGACTTGAAACTTGTGGTCTGAAATGTGAGGTGGCGTCCTAAGCGAAATGGTCTTTAGGCGTGGTTCCACCGAACAATGAAGGTGAATAATATATGTCAGTGTTCTGTTGGTGTTCCTCAGATGCACAAGAATTATAATCATTAATTGTTTTTGTCCTATGCCATTTTTCATTTTACATATTGTGTAAAGACATCATTGAGACTTTGGAATCACTCTTATTGCAGATCGGAGATTGTGTCTTGGTACGTGTCATCAACTCTGACAGTAAACTCGATTGTTATGCTCCAGGTATTGTTCAAGTCACACCTGTTAACGAGGAAGCTCAGGCCAAATTCTACACTGTACTTATGTACAATGGACAACAGGTATATATTTTTTTTTTATTATTAATATATTTGGTTCTACAATATATTACTTTTGTGGAGTATGGTCTCTATCAAGCTCACCTCCACATAGTTGTATATTGTGCAAAAATGACTCTGTTTTGGACTTTGTCTATTTTGTCCCATATTTTACTTATATTTAGATGTCACCAGCTTTAAGTGAAGTATCACAAATTTGAACCTGTGCCTATAATGGACTGATGCCAGTGTAGTGAGGGCTCTTTTATGTGCCCCCCCCACCCCCCTCCCCTGGCGTGACACGGGACCTTGGTTTTAAGTCTCATCCAAAAGACACATGACTTTCACTTTGTATGTCGAGCCTTAATTCACTCACTATCATTTTTAAGAAGTTTTTGGTATGATCTGGTACCTGGAATCATACCCAGGAGCTACTACTTGTGCATCAAATACTCTACCACCAGACCACCGCATGTGGTGACTTTGTCTATTTCTTTCTGTTGTTTAAAAGATTAGTTGAGGTCAGATTAATTTAGATTGACATAAAACATAAAGGTTTGAAGTGTCAGTTTTCTAATCTTTGTTAATTAACTCATTGACCCCTTTAGCTGTGTTTGGACTCACCCATTTCAAAGAATAGTAAAATCTATTGTCAGAATTCAGGAGTGTATGATTTAGAACCTAATTTTTACGATATTTTTTCCTGCAAGATGAACTTGTTTACACCTGAATTATGACAATAGATCATACTTGTTATTGTTTTGGGTGAGTCTAAATGTGACCACAAGGTAGATCAGGGTGAGTCTAAATGTGACCACAAGGTAGATCAGTTAATAATTAGTCATAACAAACACTGCTCAACACTTTCAACATTTCAAAAGATATATAACTTTAGATATCATCACAGTAACTCAGATCTGTCAACATTATAGTACCGGTAATTCCCATGCTATGTTGATTCTAGGCTACCACTATGAGAAACAGCATTATGAAGATAAGCAAGTCTCGATTTGAGTTTGCAATTAGATACATTGCAGAAATCCAGGCTGAGGACCAAGACAGGTACTTATAGTTTATAATCAACCTGCTACATATAGCCACCTGGATTATTTTTCACCCATTTCACTTTAATTGGCGACACAACTTTTAAAGAATGCCTTGAATATTTTTTTCAGCAAATAGAAACATTAAAATATGATAAAAAAGAAAAACAATAAATAGAATTCCAGGGGTGTGGGGGAATTATTTGCTGCTTATATGTATATACACCTCTGCAGTATGATTCAATCATCAGGAAATTATTGCATTAGTTGTGATGGTAAGAAATTGAACAAATTGAAATACAAATTTTCCTCTGCAGTATGAATCGATCATCAGGAAATTATTGCATTGGTTGTAATGGTAAGAAATTGAACACAATCACCTCTGCAATATGATTTGATCATCAGGAAATTATTGCATTATAGTTGTGATGTTAAGAAATTGAACACAATAATGGATTAGTATTTCCTACTGACATTTATGTCAGCAAAGATAAAACGTAATGGCAAGATGATGAAATATGTTTGCTTTTGTCTCAACTCATCATTCATTTACAAAGTTTTTTCTTGGATTTTATTGATCCTGAGTTACTCAGGTAACACTCTGAATTCATATTCAATATTGCATTGTTCGTGATAAAATGAAATTGAACACCGTAATGGATTAGTTGTGTCTTCACATTTGGGTTGATAAAGTGTGTAATGACAATCAGACAGTGTCTGAAAGCTGTTATCGTGTTTCAGCACACCAGCCATTTATAAAGTGATTTCGTAGATTTTATGGATCCTGTTTCATTTGTTGACATGCACACTAGAAAATTTGTATTTCAATTTACCAATTATAACATAATTTGTAAACATATCAACAATGACACCATAATATTCCAGTTCATGTAATTGTTCTGACAATAATTTATATTAATTAATATATTCAGAGGTTCAAAGACCCTTTATTTTACAGTTGGGAATTCTACGTCCCAAAAGGGCCAAATTGGAAAAAAGTAACTATGGTTATTTTACTTATAACAATAAAGACACAAAAATTTATTCATCCAACTTCTTTTATTTAAAGCGGCATTAGCTGTGTTTACTTAAAAAATTATTTCGATTTTTTTCTAATTTTACTACTTGTACTTGATGTACAATAACAAATAAGAGCTATACAATATACACAAACATAAACAATATTATTTTACTATATACATTTGTATTTTGTGAAAATAAGGTCAGGACCAGTGTGGTATTCCAATACAAATAGTAAGGATGAGTTTTTCAATTGCAAATGATAAAGTGCCAATCCGGGGTTTCTGAAGCAATTTTCACAAAATATATAGGAATTTAAGAATTTTTATGCCTGTGTTTATCTCTTTTCTGTTATTGTTTATCAATCTAAGTAGTAAAAAAGGGGAAATTTTTTAAAAAAGAAAACACAGCTAATGCTCCATTTCTGACATATTTGGGAAATTTTACTCAATATTGGGGAAGATTGGTAGATTTTGCATAGGGAATGGGCCTTTTACCGAACCCAAATGTTGATGACATTAATCCTGAAGTATTGATAATGTAACAGTGGATGCATAAGAAATTAATGTTTTAGCTTTTACAGCTGTAAAAGTTCAGATGTAAAGGGCTCGAGATTTTAACCTAAATTTCCCCGTTAATCTTCGACTTTTACAATTCTTTGCTCAACACCTCTGTAACCTCACCATATATAAAGATTATACTGCATGTCATTCATCTAATGTAGAAAGTTGCTATCAAAATACGCTATTTTATTTTAAAACAGGATTGATGACAATGTCTACGTGCAGACGCCGCGATCAGACAGATCTTCAAACCACAAAAAACGAGGGAGACAAAGCTACAAAGATAGACACAGGTACTGCCATCTATACAGTGTATTTGTTATAATCTATTAAGCAATAAAGATTTATGTTGGCATTGCCATTTATACAATAATGTTTTCTTGTTGTAAAGACTATTTTCTTTTTGGGTAAACTTAAATAATATCATAATAAAAAGAAAAAAAATATTTGTTTTTGGAAAAAAAGTGCTCCTTTGATTCATAGCGAAATGTTATCTGGGCTTTGTCAGTCTTAATGAAGATAATATGTGTCTAGTCTGGAGTGAATAGTCACCATCATTTGATAAAAAAAATCACATTTCAGACACAGAAAAAGGACTCCATCTCCAGAAATTCCATTGGAAATTCCAGAAGATGACCAACTGATGCCACTTCAGTCAGCGGCTGACCGCAATTTAAATTATAGTCGTCCTCCAAGCTGTCGACCAGAAGCCCCAACACCAAATACAGCACGTACCGGGAGGACTTTGACTCCAGTCCTTGAAAGTGTTCATTCGCCACGCTCAAGGTCAGTATCATATATAGTGAAAATTACAGATGTGTTAAAATTTGGAGTGATAAACATAATTTCATACAATATTTCTCTTAGGAGCAGTATGTAATTGAAATCAATACTAAGACCTTCATTGAAAAATTGTTTGTTTGAACAATCCCAACTCAGAATATTTAGTCTGGGTATATATGTAGGAAAATAATTTTTTTTTTTTTTTTTTTTTTAAATTTCTTTATAGAAATGTCTGAAATGTAAAATTGGAATATATTAGATCATTTTTATTTACATGTATATTGAATTTACATGTTTTATTTATGTATTTTTATATACTGTTGAATCAGGAAATTTTATGGGTTAAGACTTCATTGTTTTAAAAAGAAAACAAATTTGTTGACATCAAATTTTGTTGAAATACATTTTTACGATTAGTAGGTATGATTTATGTAAAATTTTGTCATTGGCTAAATTTCATTGATAATTAATGAAAACAACAAAACAAAAGAAAATAAATCCACAACGAAAATTTCTGATTCTACAGTTTCCTTGACTGATGTAAAAGTCAAAAAATGGCACAAAACATTGATTTTCCAGAGAAATATAAAGGCAATAAATTCATTTCAGTCAGATTTTTCTTGGTTAGTCAGGATTGGTCAAACAAACAAGATTTAAATTTAGGGTTTTTTTGGTTTTTTTCAAAAAAAAATTCTTTTCTTTTTTACTACTTATATACAATGTAGATATATAGTAACAAAAAAGAGATATACACAGCCATAAAAATATAAAAATTCCTATATATTTTGTGAAAATTGCTTGAGAAACCCAGTTTGGCAATTATTCACTTGCAACTGATTAATTCAACCTTACGCTTTGTATATGCATACCACACTGGACCTGACCTTATTTACACAAACTAATATTATAGGAATATTTTTTTAGGAAGATTTTTTATGCCTATGTATAGCTCTTATTTGTTATTGTACATCAAGTACAAGTGAAAAAGACCAGAACAAATTTAGGTAAACCCAGCTGATGCCCCTTTAAGGATGATGTTTTGTTGTTCTCAGTAAATGTAATAATTTACAGCATAAGAGTAAATGCAGTTTATGTTAATTAATGATTCTTCTTGATTAACTGTAATGGTTCATGTTACATTTAACCAGAAATACCTGTTGTAGTTAGTCAGTGCTGCAATTAACCGCTGTCAAGTAATGGATATATATAGTGCACATAGGAATGGTTATATAACTAATATGTACACATATTAGCCAATGGGTACGCAGTTTTGTCTTTGCTTGATAAATGATGCAAACGTAATTCATGATTGAATACGAAATTTGTCAATGAGATTAGGTAATTATATGTCAGTGTCTTATGAGAGAGAGAGAGAGAGAGAGAGAGAGTGAGAGAGAGAGAGTTTATGCTAATTTAAATACAACAACTATATAAATGTCATGCATCAAATGGTCATTTATATTGTAACCAAAAAGTACGTTCTTATTTAATTTTTTTTTTAATTTTACTCTGCAACAATTTAATTTTTACTTCACCATTTTTCTGTGTTATACATCTGTACTTGTAGTGTAAAGTGTTTTAAATTAATTTTAGTTATTATCACAGAGAGTTGAGTCAAATTAATTTTTGCTGTTTTTCTTGAATTCACCTTTTGTGCACTGGTGTATCTGTATGATGGTCCTGTAAGCTACCCTAGCTGTAGGTGGCGACACCTGCTGGTAACTACTGATTTTCTTGTTAGCTTGCTCCTAATGCTTTCATATAAAGCATACACTCTCTTGCCATAGAACTGCATTCAGATGTTATAGAATAATGCAATATTTAGTCTTTTAGTATTAGACATTTTTAACTCATCTTTGCACCACAGTATCTGCAACCCAGCACGAAAAGAGTATTTAAGTATGAGAAGTTACTCAATTTAAGTATGACCAAAAACCCACTCAAAGTAACTTGGAAATGTTACTCAACTTAAGTATCAAAAGTTTCTTAAGTATGAGAAATTACTCAGCCATGAAAGAAACACTCAAGTTGGGGATATTACTCTACTTAAGTATGGGATATTACTCAACTTAAGTATGAGTTATTACTCAACTTAAGTATGATAATTTATTCAACTTAAGTATGAGATATGACTAAACTTAAGTAGTTTAATTTACTCATCTTAAATATGAGAAGTTACTCAACTTAAGTAGGATAAGATACTCAAATTGGTCATTTCAGCAATGGATATTTAAGATTATTTAAAATTGAGTAAACTTTAATTCAGACATCAGAATAATAATTTTCTGCAGAAGAGTCATGTCAGGCTGTTTCACAAATCACACATTCTTACTATGGTGTATATAAATGACACACAACTACTAATTCTTGGATTCTTTCACCTGGTGATAAATTGCACAGTCACTTTGTACTCAAGAAATCACATTAACCCATTCACCCCTAAAGACAAATTTGGACTGGTCTAAGTCATTGAATTACAGAAGAGTTCATTGTTTTTCAGGGGTTGATGAGTTATTATACTTCTACTTTATCCAAATATATATAGTATTGCAGTACAAATGCACCATTTTCTCATTCTAATTTGAATAGCATTTTTTACATAATTGGAAATTCATGTAGTATAATTAAATTCAAATGTATTTCCTCCAATGCAAGCTGGAAATGTGTATTTTAAAATAATATTGACTAGAATGTCAATCTCTTTGAAATTGATTTGACAATAAAACCATAAAAGTTATTCAACATACTGGAGAAAATGTAATATTAAGATCTGTAAAATTGACACTGCATATTTATTTCTATACACATCTTTGTTTCCAAACACTGTGGTTTGGTTAAAAAAAACTGGATATTACATCAAGTCTTATAATTTACTTAGCTTCAGTTAATCTTGAAATCTTTAAAATATGTGATATTTGAGTAAATTGTCGGATTTAGGATTTCATTTCATGTGGTCTAGAACAGTAGGCTTATGTTTAAATATTCAATAGATCATTAATTTGTCAGCCCCAGAAGTCACATTTGGACCTGCCCATTTCAAAGAATGGTTAGGTCTACTGTCAGAATTCAGAGGTGAATGACTTAGAATAAAAACTTTATAATAATTTTACCTGCAATATGAACTTGTTCACTCCTGAACTATGGCAGTAAACCATACTATTTATTGATCAGGGTGGGTCTAAATGTGACTGCAGTGTTAAGTTTCTAGAAATAGCTTCTAGATATTGTTTTTTTTTTTCTTGAAATTTGTTTGTTCTGTATACTGGTATGTGATAAATGATACTTAACCCTATCTCCAACCTCAGTTAGTTATCATATGCTGCACAATATTCCTCATACAACATGCAAATACCAATCAGGCATATTTGTCAGCAATACAGACACTATTTATGTTTTGAATTTTTTGTTCAGAACTTGTGATCTATTGCCTAATTTTAAAAGTCACTTTAAAATTTTTGGTTATATTTTTCTTTAGGAATTATAATTTTGGATTCACTTTTGGTTTAATATTCTGTCTCTTTGTCTTCTTTGTTTTCCTCTTCAGTTTTAACTTTATTTATTCTGTTCTTTTTCTGAATCATTCATCTTGAATTAAAGGTCTTTAAATTTTGTTTTCCAGGTCAAGGTCAAAGTCACCTGCAGAATCCACTGCAAGGTCAAAATCTCAAAATTCTGCTAGGTCAAAGTCAAATTCAAAAAGTAGATCAAGGTCAAGGTCACAGTCACCTGCAAATTCAAAATCAAGGTCAAGATCCAATTCAGGTGAAAGAGATGAAACAAGGTCAAGATCTAGGTCTCAGTCTAGATCTAGGTCACGTTCAAATTCAAGATCTTCGAGGTCAAGGTCTAGATCTCGATCAAGGTCTAGATCAAAAAGCAGCTCAAGCTCAAGGTCACAATCTATTGATTTGAAACACAGATCAGAAAGTATGGAGAGACGAGCAAAGAAGAGCAAGAAACTAAAACAACTGAAGAAACAACTGAAACAACAGCAAGATGAACATGACAGACAGCAATATGTAAGATCACTTACCTGTACAGTTGTTGTAAAAATCAATTACCAAACAAAACAGCAAGATATACTGTATACTGGAAAATTTTTGCCCTTTTACGATAGAAAAATATCCATCCTGTCTTAAATTTGCCCTCGATAAAAATAGACTCCTGGATGGCACGTATGTCCATGCTTCCAATATTTAGCTTAAAAATTTCGCTTTTGTTTTAAATTTGCCCTCTCATCTATGCAAGAAAAAAAGGCGAAGATTAAACGGGGGCGAAAATTTCCAGGTATACAGTAGTTAGATATTTACAGGAAAATACCATTACCATTGATAAAATCATTTGCATCAATTTTTACCAGACAAGATAAGTACTTGGTTTTCAGATTTTCTCCAATATTGAGTCAATTCTCTATTGTTAAGGCAACTGTATCTATGCTTATCTTTTAATATTTTTGAATTTGTTCAGAAAATACAAAAACAAGCAAAGAAACTTAAGAAATTGAAGAAAAAGTTGAAAAAGAAGAAGAAGAAAGAATATTCCTCTGGAAAAGTTGGCACACAGACAGTGATGGTAGAAGTAGAATCTTCTAATGATTCTTCTGACCATGAGGGAAAGGATAAGTCAGGTAGGTCATTGATATAGTGCCTCTATTTGCTAGCTACTCAGTGTTGACCATGAGGGAAAAAATAAGTTAAGTAGGTCACTGATATAATGCCTCTATTTGTAAGCTACTCTATGTGACTGATATAATGCCTCTATTTGTAAGCTACTGTGTGTGACTGATATAATGCCTTTATTTGTAAGCTACTCTATGTGACTGATATAATGCCTCTATTTGTAAGCTACTCTATGTGACCGATATAATGCCTCTATTTGTAAGCTACTGTGTGTGACTGATATAATGCCTTTATTTGTAAGCTACTCTATGTGACTGATATAATGCCTCTATTTTTAAGCTACTCTATGTGACTGATATAATGCCTCTATTTGTAAGCTACTCTATGTGACCGATATAATGCCTCTATTTGTAAGCTACTGTGTGTGACTGATATAATGCCTTTATTTGTAAGCTACTCTATGTGACTGATATAATGCCTCTATTTTTAAGCTACTCTATGTGACTGATATAATGCCTCTATTTGTAAGCTACTTAATGTTAATAACTTGTTGACTGATGAATCCTCTGACCATTATGGAAAAGATCAGTCAGGTAGGTCACTGATATAGTGCCTCTATTTGTAAGCTACTTGATGTTGACTTTGAGGGAAAAGATGAGTCAGGTAGGTCACTGATATAATGCCTCTATTTGTAAGCTACTCTATGTTTATAACATGTTGACTGATGAATCCTCTGACCATGAGGGAAAAGACAAATTAGGTAGGTCACTGGTATGTTGCCTCTATTTGTAAGCTTCTCAGTGTTGACCATGAGGTAAAGGATAAGTCAGGTAGGTCGCTGATATAATGTCTCTATTTGTAAGCTACTCAATGTTGATAACGTGTTGACTGATTCATCCTCTGACCATGAAGGAAAAGAGTGGTCAAGTAGTTCTCTGGTAAGATACCTATATTTGTAAGCTGTGTTGACCTACATTATATCATTCTATGGCAATGTGCTACTGGCCATGTCCATAACATTTAAGTCTTGGAATTTAACACCTCGTCTATCATTTTGAAACTCTTGATTTAATAGACTTTTTGAGGCCATTTTGAATGTAAATACTGTCAAATTTGTACTAAAGGCCACCTCTGTATAAAGGGCACCTGCCTATCATTGCCATTCAAACAAAACATTTGTTTACTTTATTATAATGAAAAAAATTCTTTATAAATGCCACCTGTCTATAACAGTCAGTTTTGCCTGTTCCCTTGTGTGGCCTTTGTAGAAAAGTGTGACTATATGTAAATCTTATCCCTTCAGTTCACATAGATTCTTTTTGCTCCTAGTGCATACTGTTTTTTGTACACCCATTTGTTTATTTGTCTGTTTGTAAAATTTTCATTTTTGTTAACTTCCTCAAACTAACTAATTTGACATGTTGATTTATATCAATAAGATCTAGTATGAGTTTAACACATTAACCCCTGAAGTCATGTTTGGACCAGTCCTTTTTAAAAGAAAAGTTAAGTCCATTGTCAGAATTCAGGTGTGTATAATTTAGAATAAAAAAATTTATAACAATTTTACATGCAATATGAAATTGTTCACTCCTGGATTATGACAGTAGACCATACTATTTGTTGTTCTGGGAAAGTCTAAATATGACCACAGGGGTTGATAAGTTAATTATTTCCAATATAAGACTTTTTAAAATATTTTCCAGAGTTATGGGACTTTAAAATCCTTATGAACAGCTTAGCTCTCAAAGTCATATTATGATATTGTTAGTAAATTTTAGATATTTCATTAAGAAAAAAAAAACACTTTATCAAAACACCTTCAATTTTGAGATTTTCATTCTCAAAAACAGTCATGTGAGAAAAAGATACATTTTATAAGTATTATAATATTGTATTTAATTCTTTCACTTTATTATATCTAGATTCAGCATCTATCACAGCCCCAATGGTGGCCCCCGGTTTGTTGCAGTTGAGGAAAACACTTCCTCACCTGAGAGAAGGAGAGGAGGTCTTAGCCAGATGGTCAGATGAAGGATGGTATTTCAGAGGTAATGTTTTATTCTACATTAGCTTCTTCTGAAAAAACCACAGTGGTTCGATTATTTCTACGGATATATTTTGTGTGATCTTCGCATACAGTAAAATTTTTAATCATTCTCTTCATCACTTGATATTTCAAAGTAATATTTTACCAATTTTGTTGGTTCAGTTGGTAAGCAGAAGGTTTCAGATTTGATTATCAGTATCAGACCACACCTCAGAAGGTTTCAGATTTGAAAAGTAGTACCAGACCACATCTCAAAAAGTTTCAGATCTGATTTTCAGTACCAGCCATACCTCAAAAGGTTTCAGATCTTATTATCAGTACCAGACCACACCTCAAAAAGTTTCAGATCTTATCATCAGTACCAGACTACACCTCAGAAATGTTTCAGATCTTGTTATCAGTTCCAGACCACACCTCAAAAAGTACCAGCCCCCCCGCCTCAAAGATTGGTTGTAGTCAAGTTAATTGGAGGATGCCATATATGTTGGTGTGAAATGTGCTTTAATTGTGCTCATGTTTCTTGTTGTTATGACAATTCTTGTATGTAATTTTTTATATGTAATTTCACTGACAGTTTGTGCATGTTGCTATGACAATTCTTGTGCCTAATATTACTGACAGTTTGTGCTTGTCAATATGACAATTCTTGTACCTAATGATGGTATGTGCTTATTGTTATGTTACAGGTATTGTGAAGCAAGATTGTGGAGATTATAGTTACATCGTAGAGGACAGTACCAGATTATGTGAGAGGATCTGGAGGGAAGATATTATCACTGACTATGATGATGCTAACCATGTTATACAGGTGATTTAGTCGTTTAGAAGACTTGTTGTTTACTCTTTTTTCTTCTTCTTCTTCCCATTCTTCTTCTTCTTCTGTCAGAACTTTGTCTGATACATTTTTATAGGAGTGTTAATAGGCATGTGTAGATGTGGTAAATTTCATATTTGCTGTAGATGCCAAGGTCTTTGATTTGTTGACATTTGTTCGACACATTTATCAGTAATGGTCTGCAAGATCCTGCAAACTTTATAGGAGCAAGTGCAGATGTACTTCTGTTCCGTTGCTTGGGGACCTCCAGTAACGATCCTCACGACAAAAAGACCTTGTTAATGTGATTATAATGCTAGGATTTGGATACTGTTTTGATTATTTGTAATATGATAAATCATATTGCTCTTGTCACAAAGATATGAAATTAATTATCAAGCACCTGCAGTGCAAATGATGTGTTTATAATCATACCTTTCTGTAGGCAGGTGTTTTTATATAATTTTAGATGTCAGAAAAGTATTGATATACAGGTAGATCAGACAGGTTAATCTTTTATTATCAATCATCAGTCACAGTGGTTTGTGTTAATTATCTTCATATTGATGTGTCCAGTAATTAAACAACTCTGTTGATAAGCTATGTGGTTATTTCATGTTTATGAAAAATTGCCCACTGGAATCCGAAAAGTACAACCAGTAATTAAGACTTGTCCAATTCTTAATCATTTATCTGATTAAAATTGAAAGATTACTTAGTTTGCACTAGCTGTTTATTTAGGATATTTCTAAATGGGGACAGCATGGTATATTTGTCATTAACTTATCAACCCCTGTGGTCACATTTAGACCCACCCAAATCAATAAATAGTGTGGTCTAATATCATAACTTGGGAGTGAGCAAGTTAATATTGCATGTAAAATACTACAAAATTTGTATTTTAAATCATACACTTCTGAATGCTATGGTTTCTATTTTTTATGGTTCTTTGAAATGGGAGAGTCCAATTGTGGCTATAGGGGCCAATAAGTTTAGGAATTATGTTTGCTATCTTTTCATTTATTGTTGAATTTCATCTGGCATATGTACATCTATTCTTTGTTGAATAGATCAGAAGTACTGACCTTTATCTAGGAACTGTTACATACAATCTATTAACACCTGTAAAATCTGAGGTAGCCAAAATACCCACAGGTGGCTCTGCATCCCCAATATTGTTACATACAATCTATTAACACCTGTAAAATCTGATGTAGTCCAAAGACCCAATAGTGGCCCTGCATCCCCTATTCTAATCTCTGTTGTAGCCCAAATATCGGTGGTTGCCCTGCATCACCACCATTTTATTTGCATATATTAATCTCTTAACACTTACCTGGAATATATGATATAGCCCAAAGACCCAGTGGTGGCCCTGCATCCCGAACATTGTTACATGGGTACAATCTTTCAACATTTGCCTCTATTCTCTCTTGCAGCCCAAAGACCCAGTGGTGGCCCTGCATCCCCATTACAGTTTTAGCTATGCACCAGGTGTGGCGCTAGAGGTGTATCATAACTTGGAGATGAAAATTAGGTTTTACGACGGAGAAGAATCAAGACTAACTAGAGAGGACATTTTTAAACTTACACCTGAGAAATTTGATCATGATGTCAATTACATCATAGAGTGTGAGACCAGGTGGGTGAATCAAGCTGTGGTTGCCAGAGATGACAGAACGGGAACATACCATCTAGGTAAGTATCATGTAGTTTGATAAAACAGATTTTCTGTTAGAAGAATTGACTTATAAAAATGAAAAAAAAAGTTAAGAGTCACTGTAAAATTTTGCAGATTTTGACATTTAAAGGGACATAAACTGTTTTTTCGAGGAAAAAAAAATGTATTTATTACTTATATTGATGTACAATAACAAAAAAAGAGATATACACATTTCATTAAAATTCTTATATTTCTATATATTTTGTGAAATATTTTTTAGGCCTAGTGTATGTATGCATTTACGAGTAGTAAGAACGAATTAATCATTTGCAAATTAATAATTGCCAACATGGGGTTCACAAGCAATATTCTCAAAAGAAATGGGAATTTATCATTTTTATGCCTGTTTATATCTGTTATTGTACACCAATCTTAAGTACTAAAAACAAAACAAAAATTGGAAAAAATAGGTAATGCCCCTTTTACAATATTGAAATTTGCGTCATCATTCAAAAAATAAATTATGAATTGGCAAGTTTGTTTCCAGCATATTTGATGTCTCATACAAGAAGAGTTATCAACAGTAATGTGTGTGATGTTAATGATATTAATCTAAGTAAAACCAATCTCTCACCACTCCCATTTTCTGATAAGTCTGTAGAGGATTTAATGCAATCTGCTATGGGGTCATGTGCGGATAACCTGTCATAGATATGTAATGTTTGACCAATGAAAATGCAACGTACAAAAAGAATGGTAAAGAGATGTGATTTATTTTATATAAAAAGGGAAGCTGCAGTCCAAAACATTTCCATTATAATATGTACTTCCAGATTTTGTGTGCTTAATGTTGTTTATAATATTGAAAATGTTTACATCTCTTGGCCATTTGATCACTTACAAGATCATGTATGTCGCAATTTCATTGGTCGAAAATGACATATGTATGAGGTCATCTGCATGTGACCCCATAGCGGATTGTGTTAGATCCTATATGCGACATATCAGAAAAAGGGAGTGATTACAGATCATTTTTGTAATTAGATTGACATGATTTAGGCCTCAGACATTCACTGGCCATAAGTAATGTCTGATTTTTGCAAGATCATTATGCATTGTAGCAGCATTCTTCCTACTTTTTTTTTCTAATTTATGTAAACACAAACGGTATAATAAATCTAAAAATTCCAATCCAGGAAGAATTTAGGCTTTTTGAAATCTGTATACACAAATATTAGAGTGATCTCCCTTATAATTTTAATACCTTGAAGTTAGGACTATTTGTACTTCCATTTTGTGCACACCTAGATAGGAATAGCATCACAAAAATCCAACAAAACTTAGGGCCTGTGATTGTATGTACTTTCGTTGCTGATTATAAGGATAGAACATAAATATAGATTTTATTTTACATCAATCAAAGATTCAATTTTTATTTTTAAAAGCTCCACATTTGTTTATGCATAAGAAAACCAATGCACTAAACTGCACTTGATATAACTTCTGTTTTTAAGTCTTGTCAAGCTCATCTCAAAGAACTGAATTAAATTGAAGGAACACTCATCATTCTTATTTTCAATTTGACACCATTTATTTACTTTTGTAGCCTCCATCAAGGAGAGAATAGGCAATGGCAGAGAGTATGTGGTAGAATGGTGTGATGCAGATCAAGCTACGCAGACATCACATCATATATTTGGTGTTTTTACGAAACATCATCCTTTATCGGTCGGAGACCATGTACTGGCCATGTGGGATTCAGAACAACATGTCTATCTCCCAGGCTGGGTTGCTGGCATTGTGGGTCACAAAATCAACATCAAATTCTGTGATGGTTCAATGTAAGTATTTCACTTAATTTGTACCACTGTATTACTTATATACAAAACCCCCAAAATATTAAAATTGAGCCTTTGTTGGCTATCTCTATCATTTTACATCAGTGCAATCATGTTCAGCTCAAAAATTAAATTTTTTATCTTACACATGGCAATCTGTGGAAGATTATCTATAAAACTGTTTCCACATAACAGTATATTGACAGTTTTGATATGGTAAGTTAAATTAACACATTAACCCCTGCAGTCACATTTAGACTCACCCAGATCAATAAATAGTACGGTCTACTGTCATAATTCAGGAGTGAACAAGTTCATATTGCTTGTAAAATTATTATAAAATTTAATTCTAATTAAATTATACACCCCTGAAGTCTGATAATGGACTTAACCATTGTTTGAAATGGGCAGGTCCAAATGTGACTTCAAGGGTTGATGAGTTTACAGCCAAGTTTTTGTACACTTTGACCACCCCATAATATTTAGAACACCAGGTTTTATCTTTCAGAGCAATGAATTGATTGTCCCACAAAAGTCTAAAACAGTGAACATTTTGAGCCATGAATTATTGTTTTTTGTATCACTTTTGACCCTGTTTATAGTACCATATTTTCCCTTTTAGACGAGATGTGGACGACATGTTGCAGTGCTTCTGGTTGAGTAGTGATTATTATGAAAATGCCGTTTTGTTGTATAAAAGGTGCCAAACAGAAGATTCAGCTTGATTTGACATCGAAAAGAAAACATCGGTGACGTTTGTGTTTAGTATTTGCTTTACTACATGGATTTGGGAAATTAGTTTAGTCAAGGACCAAAACAATGTGTATACTCAAAATAGATGGGCAGTTCCTATATTTCTGTATTATACCTTAAAGCATATTGCAGTGTGATATAGATACAGTTTTACTGCATGTCCCAGCAAATCCAGATCTGGTGATTCACGCTAATCAGCGAGACCTACAGTAGATTGGAAGATAAACTGTGAGAATAAGGGGTTTTAAGTTATTACTATGCTTGTATTTGAGGATCGCATTAATATATTGTTCAATGCAAGTTTGGGGGGGGGGGGAATTTACCAAAAAAAAAAAAAAAAAAAAAAAAAATGCCTTCCGCATTTGCTGGCACATAGCCTAATTTATGTCAAAGGTATTTGACAATGTGATATATGATTATAAAATCTTCATAGAACTCCCAATATTAGCAACAAGTACATTTAATTATTGCACACAAAATGTTTTTATTATGCCATATTTTCAATTAGTATACAAAATAGTCATGAGTTGATCAGTTTGATAGTTTATTTCCTGCAACAAATACTGTACTTTATACACTTCTAATATTTCCTGTGGACTGACAAAAAAACATACTAAATTTGCTGTATACATATCCTGATCAATTTATTTCTATCTGGGATAATTCAAAATCTCCGAGATTAAAACTGAAGTCAAATGATTTTCTGCGATGAACAGGATAAATATTCATAGATAACTAAATAGTATAATGCTGTGTGCATGTTTAATTTTGAACATTAGAATTTAATCCTAATGGATAAAATTATATAATAAAATGTGCAATCTTGTTTTTCTGATGTAACTATAAATAGAAATTCTGATATCCATCTACAGAAGTATCCTATTGTTTTAGATAGACATATGTTGCACAAAAATGAATTGAGTTACCTCCCCTTACTTCATACTCGGTGCTTCGAATGATTGCTATTGCCTAATTTTAATCAACACTTAAGCCATTTCATACTTTACTTTATGAGATATTTCTTTTTCTTTCCCTCTAAGCTTGATTTCTTTTTTTGTACATTGTGAGCCTATTATTATCGCAGTTGTGGTATTGTATAACTATTACCTACTCTGGTGCATTTTTCCATCTCAGATATTAGTATGAATAACATATCTCTCCCCCCCCCCCCCCAAATTCAGAAAGATGAAAAGTTTTATTACATTATTCCATTAAAATGTTATGTTCTTGTAGATTTCTTGTATTCCTCTCTTTCTATCATATGAACGACACATCACTTTTGTTGATAAGACAAGAATTTAAATCTTATTTGCGATAATTTATTGACGAATATATACTTGTCATTCACCCCCTCACCAGTGTCTGTAATGAAGTACAAGACTCGTTTTCCTGACATTATACTTAGCCGTGTTAAGATACAGGATCATTTTTAGGCATTCGGGGGTTAGTCATATTATCAAGCTCTATTCCAGCCGGTCCCAGCACAGGAACTCGAAATTCTGTCTGTATGTTCATAAACGAGTCATTATAGAGCCTGTCCTCTGTAATGAGGGTAGAAAATGGACAGGCTATATAAATGACTTGTTTCTGAACGTATGGACAGAATTTCAGGCTCCCGTGGTTCCAGATGCATTTATAACATCCTAATAGTATATGTTTACAGTTTTTGTGTACCATTGAGTATCAACAACATATCAATGTAATTAAGTATTGTTTTATCTATTGTTTAGTTATTTTAACAGTTGTAGTTGTTTTTTCAGTCTGATGTGAAATTTACAATTGACAGTTGTTAATAGCCATTTCACGTTTTTTGTATATCTGGTTTATTCATATCAGACACAATTATTTAAATGGGTATTAACTGTGTTTACCAAAAAATATTTTGATTTTTTTTTCTACTTTTACTACTTGTACTTGATGTACAATAACAAAGAGGGGAAAATCTTTTATTCCTATATATTTTGTGAAAATAAGGCCAGGTCCAGTGTGGTATGCATATACAAATAGTAAGGTTGAGTTAATCAATTGCAAGTGAAAATTAAGTGCAAAACTGGTTTTCTCAAGCAGTTTTCACAAAATATATAGGAATTTAAGAATTTTCATGCCTGTGTATATTTCTTTTTTGTTATTTTATATCACTCAAAGTAGTAAGGAAGGAAAGCAATGACTTTGAAAAACAAAAAACGCAGGTAATGCCCTTTTAATTTATTTCTAGATATATTAGGGAAGTATATCATAGTAACATGTTGTGTACGCCCCTAGGTATGTCAATATGACAGGGTTGCATTGAAATTTAAATCATAGATCAAAACATAGTATATGTGTATGCATCAGGACAAAACTGCAAATTAATTACAATATTTGCAGAAAACTGTTTTATATGTGGTTGAAGTTACTAAGTATGTGTATTTAATATATTTTGTTACAATTTTTTATATTCTGAAAATATATAAAACATAACGTTTCATAGACAATTAAAAGAATGATAACTATGTTTTTGTTGTTGTTGTTGTTGTTGTTGTGGACATAGAATGCAAAACTTTTAAATGATGACTACAAATTACAAATATTAGAGACATATATATGTGTGTCCATTCTGAGAGTATTGATGATTCAATACATGTCCCCAACCTGTGAAACAATTATGAAAGGGGCATTAGCTGTGTTTACCAAAAATATTATTTCAATTTTTTTCTACATTTACTACTTGTACTTGATGTATAATAACAAATAAGAGCTATACACGGGCATAAAAAAATATTATATTCCTATATATTTTGTGAAAATAACGTCGGGTCCAGTTTGGTATTCATATACAAATACTGAAATAGTAAGGTTGAATTAATCAATTGCGAGTGAAAAAGTGTCAAACCTGGGTTTCTCAAGCAATTTTTCGCAAAACATATAGGGATTTAAGAATTGTTATGCCTGTGTATATCTGTTTTGTGTATTTATATATCAATCTTAAAGGTTAAAAAAGGAAAAGATAATATATGAAAAAAACCACTACTATGGATTTTACTTTAAGCTTGAATGTTCAGGATACCGTTTTACTGATTTTCGTTAGAGTTAAGTGAATGGTGAGCAACTACTATAAACTTTAACCAATATTTAACCAGACGAAGTGATGCAGAAAAATCTCATATAGAAACCTCAGGTACACCGGAAGAGGGCTAATTTGTGAAACATCAGTATCAAATCTATTACATGCATGATACGAAGTAATTTGATATGTATTATATCAAAATGATGCAGTTTTGCAGAAAAAAATCAATTATTGTTGGAGACGATCGTTATTGTTATTTAGATCTGTATCGGGTATTGCCTGATTTAGATAAGTTGGCGGGGCGGAGTAACCTTTTGATTATCATACGGATGATTCTACTCACTTTTTGTTTATGACAGGCTTCACGGGGAAAGCGTTTTACTACTCGTAGGTAAATTGATAAGAACAACTACTCTTACCAATTTTAATGTATTACGTAATTTTTAAACTAGTTCATGTCAAGAAAGTGTTCACGAGACTTCGCCCCGCCAGGTGATATGGATTTTACTAACAGCTTGAATGTTCAGGATACCGTTTAACTGATGTTCTTTAGTGTAAAATTGTAGGAACTCGGAAGTTAGCAATTCTGAAATGTACACGTACATTTACAGGGTTTACCTATGATCTGAATTAATCATATAATAACTTCTTAATTAATATTCAGTACCAAATATCCCTTAAAGTAGATAAACATGTTACCGAAAATTTTGCTAACTTAACAACAAATTCCACAGTTTAATAAAACGGATCTTAGATCCGAAAGAAAAATGTGGTGTCATTCAAAGCATGAAAGTGATACACTTCGATATACTTTAAAAGAGTAATCACTGTAAAAAATAAAATTCTATCTTTGTTTTGGAAAAGTTCAAAATCAAGGGGGCATTAGCTGTGTTTATCTAAAAAATTATTTAGATTTGTTCTACTCTTACTACCTGTACTTGGTATACAATAACAAATAAGAGCTATACAAAGTCATAAAAAATCTTATATTCCTATATATTTTGTGAAAATAAGGTCAGGTCCAGTGTGGTATATATATATATATATATATATATATATATATATATATATATATATATATATATATATATATATATATATATATATACAAATAGTAAGGTTGAGCTTTTCAATTGCAATTGAAAAAGTGGCAAAAATGATGCAATTTTCACAAAATATATAGGAATTGAAGACTTTGTATGCCTTTGTATATCCCTTTTTTTTGTTATTACATAGCAATCTATGTAGTAAAAAAGGGGAAACAAGATTTTGAAAAAAAAAAAACACAGCTAATGCTCCTTCAACTATAATGACCCTACCTAAACTAAAGGTCGCTCTATTTTATATTTGTATGTAATGATTAATCGGTACCGAAATACAAGCTACTGTGTCGACTTATGCCTTAGAAGACTCGAAACGTCCACCAGCAACGACAGGGACCACATGGCTACAGATATTTAAACACTTATAGGTTTGGGGAAAAGTTGCTAAAGACTATTGTTTCTATCCTATAGACCACCAGTTGAGACAAACATATAATCATGTGTCTGTGTCTTTATTCATACAAAATATATATAAAACACAATGCAAAACAAAAATGAAATAAAAATGAACGTGAGACAATAGATCCCTACGATAGATGATTTTAATACGGTTACATTAGAATGGTTAATATCACAGAATTTGGCATATGTTTTTCTTAGATTCAGTTCCTCTTCTTTCGAGAATTTACCTTTATTCATGTTTGAGATTGCGTATTCCATACATTTTCGAGCCTTTTTTGCATTTCTTTTCAGATACTCCTCTTCCACTTTGGCCTGAGCGAACCAGTAAAACATTTTCCAACGGGGTTCCATTCTTTGCCACATATCTGATGTATTCTGTACGATCTGTAAGCAATTATAACCCGCTTTGTAGTTTTCATTTGTTCCCTCAATATTTGTTAAATGATTGCAGGATATGCCAATGTCAAGATGTAAATATGCAATTTTGATGAGCATCATTCTCTTGAAATCAAGTCCCATTTGTTCATCTTCTCTTTGAAAATGATAAATCGCATCACGAGCAACGTTTAATAATTCTTTCTTCTTTTCTATGGATGGTCGGGCTTCATACTGAAGAGAAAGCATATTAAAAAGAACATAAAGAACGATGCCAGTTTCCCGGCAAGGTGGCAACAAGTCAAAATGGCTCATTGCTTTCCTTACTCTATCGAGACCCTTTTCCAATGGATATCCGGCTACGACCAAAGCCGAACCATGTCGAGCTAAATACATCATAGATGAAAGCGTCGGATTTGAGGTTTCCGGAATGACTCTACCAATGCGATTAAAAATGTCATCTTTGTACAGCGTTTTGTCCTTCAGTACGCGTCTATGTTCTAACTCAGCATCGAGTGCCATGAAACACATGTCAGCACATTTGGTATACTCATCGGATTCGTCTGTCAGTTTCACGTTATTCCAATAATCTAACCATTTTTGCTGTTCTGATAAAAAGTTCTTCATATCACCAGACTGTGAAAGACGTTTTAGGTTATGTCTGTAGCTGACGACCTCTTTTCGGTGGTCTGTGAAAATATCAAATTTTATTTGTTTATGTACAGTTTGCTTTTTATCCCGATTTTGTAGTTCCCGTGCCTTTTTATGGAGACGTTCGACAAGAAACTCATATCCGCTCTCGATGTCCGCTAGAATATCAATAAAAACGGGTATCTTTAATGGGCACTCGTTAATGAAGTACAAAATAAGATTTTCTGCTGAACGTGTTTTAACGCGCTCTGCGTCAATATCATTCATTTGTTCAGCTGTTATTGCGCTTTTCTCATACAGTTTGCCACGAATTACTCGAGTATCAATTGTCGTACTCACATCTGCAAAACAATCTCTCAAAGCTGCCTTATAGATGTCAACATCCATATTTGCTGAGTTAGCACAAATGTGGTGGACAATGATTTTGTTTTTATGATATGTTAAGTTTGCACGTTTGGTTTAATACAATTTCACCTAAGTGGGTAAGATATCCCAGCAATACTGTACATACTAAGAAAGGATTTTGGCCTGACTCCATATTACCGAAATGAACAAATGTACATACAAAGATAATTATTTTAATATATATCTGTTGGTTTATATTGTTAGTCTATGACTTCAGATTACGGATATAAACACATGTTTATGGTGACTATTTTACTCTGCATCAGTTGGTTTGTGTTTTTAGTCTGTGATTTCAAATAACCCGATTCCTATATTGTACACCTTTTAGTATATATTGTTAGTCTATGACTTCCAATAACCGGAATAAACACATGTTCTTGGCGACTCTTTTACTCTGTTGGTTAATCTTGTCAGTCTGTAAAAAGGAAAGTAATTGATTAAAGTTTATTTCTTCCCCTGCCTCTTTACAAATACCCATAAAAAACGGAACATCATTTATCAGTGATAACGGAGAGTGAAGGTTACATGCCTTTTAAATGGGATTTAAAAAGATATTCTGTGGAACGTTAGACAAATCTACCTGCAATGGCATAAGTTCAAATTTTATGGTTTGTATAATGACTTTGTTTGTAATTAGTGCTTCACTGAGTGAAATGTTGAATTGCCTCTTCGCTAGTGGTTGCTTATTCGTCTTTACCTATTATGACGAGGATTCATTCCCCAATTATTTCATTCAAATTTAACTGGACTCATGACACGTGTGGCCAGTCAACAGGGGATGCTTATTCTTCCTTGTCTCCTGATTTCATCTCGGGATTTTCAGAGGTCCGTGTCGATCACCTGATTTGTAGAATGTCTGATGAACCTTCTTTCGAGTAACACTTTGATACCTGTGATTTTTATATTCATAGCACAGGTCAAATTCATACCACTTTATTACTACTCCATATACAGTATCGCTCCATAAGTTTATGAAGAAACGTCGTTTTCCCATGACGTTCTTTCTAAAACTATCGTTTTTGAAATTAATCTCCTGGGCATGTTGTTTTTACTAATTTCTTTTAAATTTAGTTCGATTAGCGCTTAATCCATATAATATCTACTAAAAAACCACTGAATATTCTGTAATACTAAATTTTTAAGATACAACATATTTTCTTTAAAACAATATTTTTACTCGGAGTGATTTATTAAGAACAAAGAAGGAAATGTTGTTGCAATGTTCATCATGCATGCAAATATCTATCCGGAGGTCAATCTGTATGTACTGAAATATAATTGCTGAAACTTTAAAGAAAAAAGACTTTAAAATGAAGTCACTGGAAAAGTTTTCAATAGGATCGTTTTGCATAGAAAGTAATAGGAAAATGACAATTGTTCATAAACTTTTGACATGATACTGTAGGTGGAAATACTATCGACGGATGTAAAACAACGCTTGTGCAATCGTTATATGAGGCATGTTTAAGGTAGGCTTTCATGTGTGTTAAATAAGTGCATTTTGTAAACAAGTATTAGACAAATAGCTAAAGAACATATTTGTTAAATGTGCATGCAGTAATAAATGCTGTTAACCCCTTGAGCAATATAGACTGGTCTAAGATAATTGGAAAGGGTATACCATTTAAAATACTTAGGGTTTAAAGGGTTGATATATCGCAAACGAATCTGTCTTCGAGTCTTTCATTTTTATATCAAATCCACCATCCATAGCAATAACAGATGTGTAAGTTACACGGTGAGTTATCGATTAGGCCCTATTTAGTCACATCACCTGGTTTTCAGAGAAACGTTGATCAATTATAAATTACGTAATAATTATATATAGTGTATGATCTATAAAGTTAAATCTTATTCGATAGCCGTAGGGCAATATTTCTACATTAAAATGAAACCCCTTGTTAAGCATGAAATGTGTTATGGTCTTTAGATAATTCTAATTTAATTCCTCTCATAATGTATTAATAGGTTTCTCCATAAAATTAAGTGTCTTTACTTACCAGATACATGTACAATAACAGTCCCACTGCGTAAATCATAGCTTATATGTATATATATACATATATGAAAATGGGGATTCCCAATTACTCCAATTAGAACATTCCAGAAAGAAACAGTTGAATGAGTTTGGATATAAAATTCAAGGACAAACGTTTTATTCTTATCACTTCAGTACTTCGTTGGTTTTGAGTAACTAAACTTGTGTATCTTGTGAAGAGTTAAAAAGGTATTATTTCAAACGTATAGTTCACTTAGATTTATCTCCCCATGACGCACGATACGTTCAGTTCATCATATTTGTATTTGATATAGCCTATGACACTGAGTGCCTGCCTGGTTCAGTCGGTAGCGCATCAGGACGTAACCCCATGTGAAGCCGTTTAAAGTTGGTAAATGAAAATAGGCTAGGACAAAAACTTGGTACATATTTAAAAATCCTCAACATCTCGATGTTTTTCTAAACAATGTTTTACAATTATGCATATACAAGTATGCATATATAAATAGTAATGTTGAATTAATCGAAAGTTAAAATTGCCAAATTGGGAATATATAAGAATTTAAGAATTTTTATAACCTATCGATAAAACGAGAAAAAAAAACTGAATCACACATGTAACAGAAATATTTTTAATCGAAATATACTGATAATATATTTTTGGTTGTCAGTGAACCGAGTTATACCGAAGGTGATGAGGAGTTATTCCTCAAATGTGTTTTGTTTGAATTGAATTTCAAATTCCTCAATGGCGGCTGATCCCTTCTCTGCATTTTCTGTTTGTTCAATGTTCACTGAATTTGTTATCTGTCTCCCAAACCCCCTGACGGTTAATACTTTTGTATCTGTGATATTTATACAAAGCAAACATCAGTGTTAACATGATTTTGAATAATGGCTGATTTCTTGGCTCAGGATCACCAATTTCTAATGAGGGTTATTAACGTGTTACCTCCACTCTCACATCCCAAAGACCAATAAATATTATCAAGTTCTAATGATGAATGCTGCATAAAGGAACAATAGCTAACAACTTACTTGACAAACGCTGGATCGAACGCCATCAAATTACATTATTTTGATGTACCTACAACCGATACTGATTTTGAGCTACCACAATTATATTTGATACCTAAACTTCACAAAACCCATATACACAAAGGAGGTACATAGCAGGATCCAGCAAATGAAGGAGAAACTTCAGTCGCTTATACCAGAAGCGGTGTGAATCAGATGTGGATAATTAAAAATTCTAAACAACTTTTAGAAAATTTGAAGGCACAAAATTTTTCTCAGATCCACAGTATTAGAACATACGACTTCTGTACTCTTTACATAACAATTCCACATAAAAAAATAAAAGAGAGACTTTTTAGCGTCATAAACAACTGTTTTTCACTATGGTGGTACCCGAAAATTTAAATATATAGTGATAGGTTATCATGATATTTATCCAACACCACTCTGATTCTACACATAAATATACTGAAGTCGATATAAAACGATGCTGGGATTTCTAATAGACAATATATTTGTAATGTTCCGATACGTGGTCTTTCAACAAACTGTTGGAATTCCTTTGGGAACCAATTGTGCTCCTTTATTAGCTGACCTGTTCCTTTATTCATACGAAGCAGATTTCATTCAATTCCTGAATCAAAAGAAGAAAAGCCAGTAGTATCCTTTAATTTGACATTTAGATATATCGTTTTGTTAATTAATGACAATTTTCATTCATATGTGAATGCAATATATCCCATCGAACTAGAAATTAAAGATACAATAGAATCA
Source organism: Atrina japonica (assembly GCA_030159075.1). Taxonomy (NCBI): domain Eukaryota; kingdom Metazoa; phylum Mollusca; class Bivalvia; order Pterioida; family Pinnidae; genus Atrina; species Atrina japonica. The sequence continues at coordinate 337,007 of BROG01000104.1, read as the reverse complement.
AGCTAACGAACATTAACACTTAGACATTTTACTTACTAAAGACACAGGCGGGAAATTAATAACTACGCTATACGACAAACGCGACGATATCGGCTTTCCCATCGTAAATTTTCCACATTTAAGTAGTAATATACCACAATCACCCGTATATGGAGTTTTTATTTCACAAATGATCAGATATGCCAGGACTTGTTCCACATATGAACATTTTATATGTTGAGGTACACTACTCACTGACAAATTATTGACACAGGGATATCGAAAACCGCGTTTGATGTCAACGTTCTGCACATTTTACGGTTGGTCTTGTTTGGGATAAAGTGAAATGTTGAGTTACCTGTTCGATGACGGGTTGTTGGACGTCTATACCAATTGTGACGAGGAGGATTTGTTCCTCACGTATTTCATTATGATTTGTCTGTGGACTCACTGCGGGTGTGACCGGTCGACAGGTGATGCTTACTCGTCCATGGCACCAGATCCATTTTTTACCTATATCCTGGACATCCAAAAGATTTATACTCAATAATATTCAATAAATCTACGTTTAACTATTTTAATTTGTCAGTTTGAAATGAGAACATGCTCTATTTTTGCTGCAACTTGAAATCTGTGTATGAATATTATAAATGATTATAAAAAATCTGAAAATCGTTGTCCAAATAAATAAAATATTGCATTTATATGTTTATAGGAAAGCTATATTTGTAAAATAGAATATGTCTCTGCTCAATTAGACTATATCAGGAAGTTTGACAAACAACTGAGTGGTCAAAATGATAATATTAAAATTAAGCTCCAGTATATACTAAATTTGGTAGCGCTGGGCGCATGGAATTTGAACAGAGACAATCTAAAATTAGACATTGTTTGCTAGACGAACATTCTGCAGATTTCCGGTCTTACTAAGAAGTGTAACGTCATATTCGAACTATTGAACCATTTGCCAAGCAAATACTTCAGTATTTTGAATAAAGTAAACTTCACCCTTATTTTGATTTAAATTTTATTCAACAGAGGCATTAAACACTTTGCAATTTTTTTCCATGCAGCATTTTACTGCATATAATGAATCTAAAATTTCTTATAATGTAAAGAATATATATCAAGTATTGATGTCTACATTTGAAGATACACAAAAATATGTATAGATATATCATTAGAATCCAAATATATGATACTCGTCCCTTATTCAGTACACAAAGGTACTGATTATACTTATTTCTTCAATATTCAGCAACTTTTGTTCTTTCATTTCCCTTCATATTTGAACATTTGTGTTTGTGTAAACATTGATTTTGTCATTTATAATTTTGTGCCAGATGTTCTCCTAGATTTTGTCCAACCTTGAATTACCCGAGGAAATTGCACCTTGCCATAGTTACTGTTTTGGTTCGCTTTTCTTGAGCTTGTATTTCAATTTCCGTGCCACTAATATTTATGCTGACAAGAATAGTTCCACTATAACCTTCCTCATTAGGTGTCAAGGTTATCTCCATTAAGCCTATGTGTTCACAGCTGTCGTCTGTTATGAACATTGGGTTCACTTCAGTTGAGGCATAAAGTTCAAGACCCACCAATGTTTGATCGCTCACAACACAACTATACTCCTTTGGTGGAAGAAATATACCAAGCTCTAAAGTTTGACCTCGTTCCACATGTTTGTCGAACAAGTCGTCACAGAAGTACTTTCCTTCGATACATCTACGTTTATGTCTTGGGTGTTTATCCTCTATGAAAGGTTCCTGTTTAGCAATTCCGTATGTATATCTGCAGACACGTGACTGAACCATGTCCGGATGAAATCCGAACATAACGGCTCCTGACATTACAGCAGTTTCTGGGTCTTCCGGTTTAAGTACCTCAAATGTTTTGAAATGTGACTTTAACGCTTCTATTAAAATGGTAGATTTCGCAAATCCCCCAACGATTAGAATTGTATCTACAAGTTTCAGTTTATCAGACTTCAAAAAGTTTTCAGTAAGTTTAATAATGGCATCTACGCATTCTTCAAAAAACATCTGGAACCGGATAATAGATATTTTTAGCTTGTCTCGCGCAACTTGCACTTCATTATTATTAAAATTGTCTTTTATGTAATCTTCTAGCTTCATGTCTTTTTCTTCCTCCAGGAATTGTCTGTACACAGTAGGAAATCGCAATGCTACCCAAACTTCTGATTTGCCAAAATTTGTGTTAGAACATTTCTTTCTCTCGAATTCTGAAAGCAAATCCATCCACTCACCAGGCTCTTCCTGTTTTATTCTATTTACCACACTGCTTCCAAACACTTCCAATATGAACTCCTCAAATTTTCCGTCCACTTTTATTCCTCCCCAAGATCCTCCTTCGGCGGCATGCAATTCCTTTAAACTCCTGTCGGGGAGAATTTCATGAGCTGTTATATCTACAGTCCCACCTAAATGAAATAAAATTAATTTGACAATAACTGAAATGAACATAAATACCGTAGAATTAGAAATTATTGTTATGGATTTAATTTCGTTTTTTCTCATTTTCCCACAAAATTAAAACCATGACGAAATTTTACATAAATTAACCAAGTAGTATTAATAGTTTCTTTTACAAACTGCTAAATTTAATGTTAACCAATTTGTGTAATTCAAAAAAATTATACTCTAACCAACGACATTTTCTGGATCTAGATTATTACATAACACAGTATCATTATTCACACATCCGGAATTATGCTGCATTTTATATTTTAGCTTTCATTCAAACCATAGTCCAATTCATATAAACATGTGTAGTCCCATGAACACTTCCTTGTCCTGGGCCCAAAGTCACCAAATTTACTCAATACTCAAGCTCAACTTTTATCTCGTTATTTTGACTGTATAATCGCTTGTAAACTTTTGGGTTTGAGTAATTAGGAAACGTATTATTTTACATCATTCACATATAAATTTTTGCATCACACTTATGATTTTCATGTAAAAAATGAATAAATACGTTGAGTACGGTACTCAAAATTTGAGAACGTACTCAAGCTATTTTTTTTAAATTTCTGAGATTTTCTCCAAATTAGCAATTATAATTTTATCATTATTTACAATTGTATGCTATCAATATACAAATATGTCAAGTTACAGAATTAATTTTTGCGTACTTTACCTTAAAATCATGAAAGTTAGTTGAGCTTGATTACTGAGTAAATTTGGTGACTTCGGGCCCTGGACTGGCTTAAAAATTAGGTAAAGTAACGGAATTGAAATTAGAATGACGCTGGTAATAATTTTTTGTTGTCACCCAACATACGGGTATCCAGCGTGGATTATAACGCACTCTTGTAAAACATGACCTATCTAAAAAATCAGTCGAAACATTTGTAAGATCACTTCGCCACATAGACTTTTATGAACTAATATGCAAATGTAATTTACCTTTGACAGAGAACTCTGTAAAATTCAGAGATGGGACCATCCTTTTATATGTGAAAATAAGAGTAGTGACCTTAACCAGTCTGACTAATGGACGTAGATAAAACCCAGTGTCTTTTCAGTTTCACCGATATGTGACTAATCATCGTAAGGAAATGTATCAGGCATAGCAGTGGTCAATTAAACAGCAATTTAAGTCAGGTAAAGAAGATAAGTTTATTATCATGAAACTTCACTTTAAAAGATAAGAATTTTTACTACTGGGTGTAAAATAGCAAAACGGATTTCAGTTGTCAGTAAAATGATATTACTTATCACACAAAAATAAAACTGTATTTCATAAACCTTTCATCTTTCTTGTCAAAAAACAACATTAATAATAATAAGAAGAAGAACAACAAGAACAACATAACAACAACAACAATTGTCTTTTTTACCTCCAATATCAACCACTAGATATTGTTTTCCTTCGTTCAATAATTTGGATGTACATCTAGATTCGTATCTGCATGTCAATGAGGCAGCCTCTGGTTCTAGTGCTATAGCTAGATTCTTCTCTGATATTCCAGCCTGTATACAAAAATAGAGATATTAAAAAGTCAGAGTCGTGCTTATTTCAAAATCAAACTTCTGATAAACTGTACACTGTTAAGACATATCTAATAACACTACAATATAATGTAATTCTTGTTACATTCTTGTGGTTGTTACAATTTACAATTTTGCGTAGATGTGATTAAGATAAAAAATTATCACACCCACCGTTTCTGCTGCTAATCTCATGAACTGTTTTGCTTTCAGATTCCAAATGGCTGGAATTGTCAATACGTATAATATATCCGTGTCTCTGAAACCGTTTTCTGATAACACTACATCCAGCTTTTCTTTAAAGAATCGAATGACTGCAGAAAACACAGCAATGGCTGGTAGCGATTTGGTCCCTGTAACATCTGTCAATTGTGTATTTCTGCCCAAAGTCTGCAAAGAATAGGGGACATGTATAGAAATTATATAACAGTAATTTAGTCGTTTGTTCTAATTGTGACGAAGATGTATTCCTCACTTATTCCATTGAATTTGACTTGGCTCTTGGCGGGTGTTACGTTTAACAGGGGATGCTTACTCCTCCCTGACACCAGATCCCACGTCTGGATTTCCAGAGGCTCGTGTTTGTCTAATGTTCACTAGATTTATATATTGTATCCTGGACATCCTGAAGAGTATCTGTGGTTTGTTTATATTTATTGGATACTACTATTTACACAAAATATTAAATGTATTTTTTTTTTGTAAGAGCGCTAGACAAGGCAATGGTATAAAACAGTTTTCTAATGTGTCACCTAACCACTGAACAACCGTGTTTACCATCTGAGTATCCTATAAACCCAGATTTGGTACAACCAATTCGATTGAATTTTATTTGAAAACTATATGTAAGTCAAAGTATTTATTGTGAAATATTGCATTATTAAAGGAACATTTATATATTAACTATACATTTGTTACTATATCCGAAAATACTTTAGGATAAACCTGGCCATTTTTCTGCTATAGTGCTACCAAAATTTAATTAGCACAGGTAACAAACACAACGAGTCTAAAATAGACAAAAAGGGTGACAGGCTTGTTGTCAGTACGGAAATATTAGAGCTATTGTTATGCAAGGAACCAAAGAAAGGCAAAATGTTATGCCTGTACACCCCTGTTTTTAGAATATAAACAGTATCGTTTTGACAGAACCGGATATGCTTCTTGATCTTGGTAGATCTATACATACCTTGTTTTTGTACAATTCCATTTTGAAATGTTTGAAGTAATAGTACTGGCTCAAATCTACTTGATTGTTATTTTCGCAATAAAATCTTTCAGCATCATAACCAAATTTATAGAAAGTTTTATCCGGTTTAAAGAGAGCCACAGTTGGAGCCTTTGTCGTTTGTATTTTCCCGTTACTAAATGGAAAGTTATGGACTTTATTTGGATCTTTTTCATAATCACTCTTCCAGGCATATGAAAATCCACTGAAAGTCGTTCCAAAATCAATACTAGCAACAATTGGTCTTGTTTGCCATTTGCTCTGTAAAACAAAACATCGATTGCTTAAGAATTTCTTTAAAAGGACATTAGCTGCTTTTACCAAAAATTATTTCGATTTTTGCTAGTTTTACTACTTGTACCAGATGTACAATAAGAAGTTAGAGCTACACACAGACATAAATATCTTATATTCATACATATTTTGAGAAAATAATGTCAGGTCCAGTGGTGTGTGTATATACAAACATTAAGGTCGAATTAATCATTTGCAAACGGATAACTACCAAAGTGGGTTTCTCAAGCAATTTTCACAAAATATATAGGAATTCAAGAATTTTTATGCCTGTATGTATCTCTTTTTGTTATTGTATATCAAATTAAGTAGTAAAAAAGGAAAGGCAATTTTCTGAGAAAAAAAACCCCACAGCTAATGTCCCTTAAAATTAAAAAAATATATATACATTTAAACTATATTCCAGCATTATCACACGTGATAGAAAAACCGTCTTTTTTCTTGCTTTTGACAATTCTTATGGTCATCTGTCAATTCCATGAGATTTTGACAAATATATTTGCAGCGTTTGGAGCTCAATTCTTTACCTTAAGCGTATATTGAAAATTCAACGAAGATAATGGACAGTATTATTTTAGCCACAGTTGTATTGTGTTCATGTATGATATCAAATGAAGAAATTTGACAACTTCCCATAGTAAAATAGCTCAAAATATTGATAAGCAGAATACAATCCACTGGAATTTCAAAACGTCTTGTTAGATAACAATATTTTGTGTCATTCTGAAATGTCTTTTCTGATTATCATGCTAGTAGTTTCTCTCAAAAAGATGAATGAATTCAAAAAGCAAATGTCTGTAACATTAACAAATAAATGCATTTTTACCTGTCTGGGTAGAAGGTATGTTTCATCTAAATTATCTCCAGGTAGTGATAGATATGTTTGCTTCAGATCTACTGGGGGTCCTTGACTTTCGATATCATCAACCTGTTCCGGAAAGTTATCCCTTGGAATATCCGGAAGACGTCGCACTTCTGAATGTCTGTTGTCTGAAGTCGAGTTGATTTGTTCCTGATTTCCCGGGCCTACATTACCACTATCAGAAGTGACATAAAGGTTTTGATTCTGGAGAAATAGATCATTTTCGAGTTCTTATGTAATCCGGTTTTGGATCCGGATTTTCTTCCGCCGCTTCAACTTTGTTATGCTTAGCGATTTCCGGTGTGTGTCTTTGCGTCGATCAAGAAATAAAATGCTTGATTTCATGAAATACATCTAAGTGTCACAATATTTCATTTCAGGTGTTGAGTTTAGACGTTAACCTCAATTTAATTTTGACATAAATGGACTAGTGACAATAATCTGGCCTTCAGATACAACTGCGTTTTATCTCTTGATTGACGCAGAGACACATACCGGAAATCCCAATGCATAACAAAGCGCATGAAAAATCCGGGTCCAAAAACGGACTACATAAGAACTCGAAAATGATCTATTAGATTAATAACGTATATTGTACATTTATATTATCAAATTACAAAAATTTAATGTGATTGGTCGGAAAGACTTGTCATGCATCCATGGCACTTGATGCCATTTCTGGTTTTAACGGTTAACACTTTGATATCTGTACTTTTGTTTAATTCAATTTTGATGAGCGTTTACGCCACATCCAATAATTTTTAGTTCTATGGTGGCGACCAGTTTTAATGATATAGGAGAGAATCGGGTTACAATGTGCCCGGGAAGAGACCATCGGCTTTCCGCACGTAAACTGGCAAACCTTCTCACAAAATCATCTTAGGTTCTAGCGGGGCTCCAACCTGCACTGCAAGTGCGATACTTCATGTTTCAATATATATATATATATATATATATATATATATATATATATATATATATATATATATATATATATATATATATATATATATATATATATATATATATATATATATATATATATATATATGTTTGCCGAGTCTTGGTAACATGCATTAATTGCATTTTGCAAATGCATATGGTATTATGATCTTTATTCAGTATTGACCGATCATTATCCATAGTTTTGTCTCATTGTATATAAGTCATCACGTGACTGTCTTCCGTGGTTCTATGGACGGTCAGTAAAATACAGCGATGGTGGTTGATTTAATTCACAGATCTGTGAATAGTGGCAATTGAAGACATTTAATAAACAAGAGTAGTCCTCTACAAAATAAAACAGCTATTAGGTTTGTTACTGACCGTCCACAGGAATATGCCGGGTTGATCAAGTCCATGGAGACATTCGTTTCGCCTTCCATGAACTTGATCGACCCGACATATTCCTGTGGACTTTCAGTTACAAAAACAATACCTAATAATATTCACTGATCATTATCCAATATTCATCTATCATTATCCAATATCCAATATAAAACAAAAAACCTAATCTTTTTTTTTATTTTGTGATGAATGACAATAAGAATTAATTAGCTTTGGGTAGAATATATATATATATATATATATATATATATATATATATATATATATATATATATATATATATATATATATATATATATATATATATATATATATATATATATATATATATGATTACCATTGCACCGCTGTGATTGCATGGATCTAGATTTTGGAACTGGTCCTATAAAAAAGAAAATACTTCCATTGAATATGAAATTTAATCAGTTGTTTCTATATTAAATATGATAGTCATGGAATTTTATAAAGATTATGAACGACATGAATTTTAGACGCAATTAAAGTTTCCCATTACTAATCATACAACTTTCTTTCGGTTTCAAAGAATATACATATGCGTTTAAATCCAATACATGAAACAGCCAGAATACTGTGACTAAATAAACTGCATGGTTATTTAGAAACTGTCAAGGTGCCTGTCATATATGTAGACTACAGGTCTACCAAGGTAAAGTGGCACATCCGGGTTCTGTCACAAACCAAAACAATACGGTCTATTCTCCAAAATAGGTTGTACACATAAAACGTATTGCATATCATGGATTCCGTGCATTACTGACGTTATGATTTTAGACTCGTTTTGTTTGTAAACATGCGCCAATTAACCTTTGTAGACCTATACTTAATACGCGATCGTCTAACAAGTAAATATATGTTTCAATATTTCTAGTAAAAAAAGTTATAATAAAATTCATTTTAAATACACTGTTTATTGTCTAATTGTAAATGGTGTACAAATTTTATCAGTTTGATTTGTGCAGATAATGAAAAATGATTTATATCCCAAAATTTCTAATCTGGATATGACCTACTTATGCGTAATTCTTTAAGAATTATGATTGTTTTATATCAAGCATGTCCACACAAATATTTACAAAATATTGCATCAGAGACATGCATATGTATATGCCCTAAACTACAGTAAATGACGTTGAAAACCAACACATAATTATAAACCATAGATATGAATATTCACAGTCAGTTTTGTTTCATATTCAAGCACCACAATACAGATTGATATCAAATAAAAAATGTGGTAAACTTTATTTTGCTAACTAAATGTCTCAACTCTATCTTGGCCATGCATATAATTAATAATTATGTGTGACATTTGCTTTCATACTCCATTTGCCGGAGTTTAAACCTTTTAAATTTCAATAATATTAAATTTTCTATTTAAAAGATAGCAAATGGCACATACCTACAGAAAAAAATAATAATAACAGAAAAGAAAAATTGACTATAACACATACTTATATTCACATCGAAAACAAGACAATATATTTTCGATACGGGTAGTAGAATATTATTATCATGAATATTTAATGCTGAATTTAATAAAAAGAATTGCAATATTGGTAGACTCCCACTGATTTTAAATGTGTTACCTATATTTTAGTGGTGTTTATTCAATCGAGAAAATTAGCCCTTATCGCTAGTTATACCATAAACATAATTATGGACTTTTACGATCGTACCTAACACAGCAGTAAAAAATACTTTCTAAGGAAACTAAATATACATGAAATAAACTTGAAATTTTGATTTTTTAAGTAAAGTGAAAAGACTTGCTAAGATTATTCCGAAATAAAATTTGGAATTTGTAATGTGACAATATATTAAATAAGTCGGAGTATAGTGGGATTAGCTTTTGAGGGAGTATGCAGAGCGATATACTTCCAATAACAACGGCAATGACATAGTCATCATATAGCTTCCATATCAACTGTTCAGACTGATTAAAATCTACTGAAAACACACTCTATTGTTTTGTTATAATTGCTATCACACGTTTTGATATATGAGAGGATGTTATAATGGTTTCCATTGTTCACACACCTTTTTTAAAGCTGAACTAGAAAGATGAAAAGTTTTTGAACTTTGAATTTAAAAAATTGTGTGTTGAAATAAATGTTTTGAAACATCCCCACTTCATTTACCTACACAACAGACACATTTGTAATTGTTTCACCGAAAACACACATTTCTTTTTATTCAAAGTTCTAAAGCTTTTTATCTTCCTAGTTCAGCTTTAAAAAGGTGGAAAATAAAGTGTCACAATCAGACAGTTTGTTTCATATTCAAGCACCACTGTACAAATTGCTATCAAATGAGAAAAGTATTGGCCTTTATTCTGCTAAGTAAATGCCTCATCTCTATTTTGACAATGCATATTCATAATTATGTTCGATATTTGCTTTCAGTCAACTGAAATTTAAAAGATAGCAAATGACACATGCTAAAAAGTATAGTGATAGAAAAACCCCACACAATAACACGTATACAAATATACATATAAAAACAAAACATTCCATACGCTTATAGGTGTTCCTAACCTGGAGCTGTTTCCTGTCTATACCTGTTTCGTGTCTCAGGTATACTACCTACCATAAACTATGAATTCTTTTCAATAATAACATGTTTTATCTATTTTGGTAAATTGGTTGGCTATATCTTATGATTTTGAAAACTCAGTATTTTCAGTATCTTGGTAAGGAGTAAAGATAAAGGTTTGGTACAACATTTTCTGGACCATGCGATGTACCTCTGCTTATATGGGGTTTTATGAAGTTTAGGTATCCAATATAAATACGGTAGCTCAAAATCAGTATCGGTTTAGGTATAATCCGTTTGTTCTCCGTTGTAACTGGGGTTTTGTTAAATTACTTACATTTCATTTAATTTGAATTTTACAGCATGTTTTTAATTTTTACCATACATAACTGAATTGTGAATATGCAAATATTTGGTTTGCTAATTTCGTATTAAGCTCTAGTTCTTCTAATACACAATTAAAGTAATGTGCCTTACAAATAAAAACTGTATTATCTGAGGCCTTGTCTGCTGGGACCAGTACATATTGTTCATGTAATCTATCCAGCTCGGTTTATATGTATTCCTTTAAACTGAAAGTAATCAATATATGACCAATATGTACTGGTCCCAGTAGACAAGGCCTCAGATAATACAGTTTTTATTTGTAAGGCACATCACTATAATTGTTAATGTCCTTGTATGATACCACTTTATCTTTAGTAAATACACATACTTTTCAAATTGGAGCTCAATGGATGAAGTCTAATTGACAGAAACGATATCGTTCTTGAGCATTATAACTTTGGTATTATGTTTATAATATTTATAACCACTAAGTCGTTGCCACTGCTGGTGCGAGGGTATACACAAACCTAGTATCTGGTACTTCGGTACCAGCTGTTCATCTTATACTAAAGCAATATTTAGCACTGTTAACACCATTTAAATTCGAAACTTTTTTTAAAGTCATTTTACAGTGGTTACTCTTAGACGGATTTCGGCTATACTTTTAGAGATATTATTTGGCCTTGTATGATACCACTTTATTTTTAGAAAATACACATACTTTTCAAATTGGAGCTCAACGGATGAAGTCTAATTGACAGAAACGATATCGTCTTGAGCATTATAACTTTGGTATTATGTTTATAATATTTATAGTACGAATGGTGCGTGACTGTGAGTAAAAAGGAAAAGACGAGTGGTCGTTAAACCACGCTCACCTATATGAAAATATTTACCTGTTATACCTGAGACAGGTATCAAGTATATATATGTCGACATTTTAAAGTGTATAAATGTTGAATGACTACAATAGATCCCGGTGTTGTTTACCTAACATAACACTGAAATATATTCAACATTCTCGGTTTTACTCTAACCATAATTTAAGTTTCTGTTGGATAAAGTGCATGACTTTATATTTGATATCTGAAATAGTTTACAACATATAATGTTCAAGATAGAAGCTGTAACGAATAAATACCTCGGGTGTACTGAAGCAATTCCCCATTTTACACCAACTGCACTTCCATATCTTCAACACAAGTGTGTAAAAAATATATATCAATCTGTAAACAAAAGAGCCCTCAGTTGTCCTGGAACACTCACAACTCTTGGAGCCCTCAGTACTCCTGGAGCTGCAGGACAGAACTGATATTTACTTCCGTCTTTATATTCCGAATTTCTATTTTAAAATGACTGATAAATACCTAGTGCAAATTGGATATCCCATCCGAAGAATGACGATGACCTATTTATAGATACACATACCTGTCAATAGATAAACACACACTTTTAAATACGGAAGTTTAAATTCGTTTCTTATAGAATCGAAACCTAGTGTCACAAAAAATTAACAACTACACTTACAAATATTTTAACTGCATTATAAACCAAACTATAGCAAAAACACAAAGTCTGTCTCTACAGTTATCATTTTTTTTTAAATAAAAGCCATACGCAAGATTTTATCTTAGCCCTCATACTGTATATGGATGTGGAGTGTGTGCATGTCAAATCACAAAAAACACTCCATTAACAAGTGAATGGTAGGCAATTACAAAAGATTTAAAGGGGAATTCGCTGTGTGTACCCTAGCAAATTACTTAGATTTTTTTCTACTTTTACTATTTGTACTTGATTTACAAATACATGTTAGTCAGTAAGAGCTATACACAGGCATGAAAACCTTATATTCCTATATATTTTGTGAAAATAATGTCAAGTCCAGTGTGGTATTCAGTAGGTAAGGTTGAGTTAATCAATTGCAAGTGAAAAAGTGCGAATTCTGAGTTTCTCAAGCAATTTTCACAAAAAATATAGGAGTATAAGAATTTCTGTGCCTGTGTATATCTCTTTTTTGTTATTCTATATCAATCTAAGTAGTAAAAGAAGAAAACAAAATTATTGATAAAAACAGCCAATGCCCCTTTAACTAAAACTAACCGGTGTCGTTTGATAATCGGTCCGGCCACAAAATGTGTTCGGCCGGCCGACAGATAATGTTAACATTTTCAGTCTGGCCTCCGTCTATAATTTTTGGTCCGGGTAGCAGAGTATCATTATCATAGATGTTACAAACTGAATTAAAGAAAAAAAATGCACCTTTGACAGATCTTTATTATCAACTCCCACTTATTTTAAACGTGTTATCTATGTTTTAGTGGTGTTTTTTCAATCAAGAGGATAGGCTTTATATATCGCTGGTTTGATATTGTTCAATGCATCTTTTCTTTTAGGGGTGATGATATAACGTGGGTAAATCTCTAGAATTTATTTTCTAGCCCATACAAACCCCAAATAAATGTACAATACATGAATGTTATTCCATTCCTACTGAAAATATATACCACTTTGTAATGTATCAATATATTAATAAAGTTTTCGGAGTATGGTGGGGTTACCTTTGCGGGATCATGCAAGCCTATGACTTCCATATCACCAGTTGACAGGTTGATTTTAAAACCATTGTTTTGTTTTGTCATAGTTGTTATCACGCGTTTTAATATATGAGTGGATATTAATAATAGTTGTTATCACGTGTTTTAATATATGAATGGATGTTAATAATAGTTCACACACCTTACTTTAAAATCTGGAATATAAACTTAGGTGCCAAAGTAAATTTTGTTTCATATTCAATCACCATCATACAAAGTTATATCAAATGAAAATGGTAAATAAATAATCTTTATTTTGATTGAGTGTAAAAAGTGTATAACCGCAACCCGCACATGCGGTTTATAAATCCATCGTTTGTGCACCAAATAAACATTGCTTAGCTTTTATTTTTGCTATGTGTGATTGACAAAGTATAATTTATTACCTGGTACCGAGAATAAAATTATATAGATCTTATTTAGATGATTTTGATCATTCACACATCGAAATGAATGTAAAAAGGGTACAGATTTATAAAATACAAAACCGAAAACGGTGTCCGAAATATCCGATGTTTCAACCCTACACATGCGGTATTTAAACCAATGGCTTGTGTGACAAACAAATATCATTTATTCTTCATTTAATATGTGCGAATAAAATGATATAGTTTATTAGTTGATTCTGATATATATATAGATTAAAGTTGTTTGCATGATTTTGATCACCCGTAATTAAAAACCACCGGGTAGAGTTTATATAATCGATGACGTAAATTAATCATTTCTTTTAAACATATTTTATTCAATTTAGACATGTTATTACATCAATTGACAATACATAAAGGAATTAGGGATTTGAAAAAAAGCGTTATGCTTATGTAAATTCATCTTCCTAGATACAAATTAATTAGTCGGATATGTATTTAGTATAAAAAATCTCAGATACCAAAGTATAAATCAATAGAATGTCCATAACATAGATACAAATCCGGAAAAATGGACAAACACGGAGCTCTGGAAACCAAGAAGTGGGACCAGGTGCCATGGAGGAGTAAGCATTCCCTGTCGACCGATCACACCCGCCGTGAGTCCACAGTCAAGTCCAATAAAATAAGTGAGGAGTGAATCCTCGTCACAATTGTAGATACGTCTCAACAACCGCCAACGAAAAGGCAACTCAGCATTTCACTTAGTGAAACAGAGTTATCGGAAACAAGACTATTATACCGATCGTAAAAATTTGCGGAACGTTGAAATTAAACGCCGTTTTCGATACCACTGTGTCAATAATTTGTCAGTGGGTAGTTTACCTCTGTATATGAAATCTTCATATGTTGTGCACGCCCTGGCATATCGGATCATTTATGAAATATAAACTCCATATGCGGGTGACTCAGGGATATAACTAGATAAATGTGGAAAATTTACGATAAGAAATCCGAAATCATCGCGTTTGTCGTAAAGCTTAGTTGCCCATTTCCCGTCTGTGTCTATATTAAGTAAAATGTCTAAGTACGAAGCGTGTGTGCTTGATTCTGTTGTGTATCTTTAATTTCTAGATCGCTTTGATATATCGCATTGACATATGTATGAAAATTGTCATTATTAATTGACAAAACGTCGTCGAAATATCTAAATGTCAAATTGTTTGGCTTGTAGATTATACACATATAACATATTCGGAAATATAGCAGAAAAGTATCGAAAAAAAAAGAAGTAATACAATTAGAGTTGCGTAATATAATTTGAATTCAAGTAAATAAGGTAATAAATAAAGTGATGATGGGTATCCATATAAATGGAGGTAATGAATGTGATGGTGGATAGCGGATGATGAATGTTGATACCAAAATTAAAGTAAAAATTGGAAGAGAACGTACAAGTTGTATGAATTTTTGCCATGTCTGGGTGATAGTGCAGAGTTTATAGTGCGTAGAAAAGTCAACATATGTTCACTATAATATACATTGAATATAACGTAACGTGGATGTTTTAGACTTTATTGTAGTCCGAGCGCATAAAGTACCGAATTACTAAGTACATTTGATATGGCGAAATGGTTTATCTGAAAGGTCATTGTTTACGGAAATACAATTGGATTTTTTAAGGTACGGGAAAACTAAAAATTCTAATAAAATAAATAACTTAGAAAAGAAGATTTTTTACAACGTTTTACGTATTTAGTAATGCATTCGAACACGCATTTTATCATATTCTCAACTATATGTCAGGGGGCAAAAATAATCATTGTGACAGTTTATATCGTTTTAAAATACGAGTTCGAACTATTTCCATTGGAAGAGGTATCGTGATTTGAGACAGTATAATCGGTAGCATTCCGAATTTCAGGACCGGTTATTACCTCTATATCGCCACCCAGTAATAGGATTAGATATATCATACAAAGAAATATTATGTTCGAACCTATGTTAAATATGTAAGTTATGTCAGTGTACAATGAGGACTTACGGTAAAAGGATCAATTGTTAAATGTTCCTATCCTGGCTCTGTATACACTTATAATGTTGATTATGTTATAGTGATATCCTTGATATCAAAAGACAGAGTCGGGATATAAGCATACATACAAACGACTACAATATATTCACAAATGACTACCACTGTGATACACATGCATAATCGGATACATGTATAGTGTTGTAACAACGACGAAATCACTCGCAAATGCTTTCTTTAAGTTTTGGAGAGTGTTTATTCTAAATCAGTCGCCATATTGCGACCACTTTTTCCCCGAGCCGGAAATCAAAAGTTTGCCCGTTTTCATTATGAAATTACATTATCAAAATCATGATCTGTTATGCGATTTACAACATCCAATTTGGCTATTCAGTTTCGACAAACTAGAGCGTCTAACTGACGTTGATTACTGTATAAAAGACAGTATAAATGTATCTGTTGTTGTTACAAAGTTTGCATCAAAATGCATGTTTTATTGTAAATTATGACAGTTTCTATGAAATTATATAAAAATATTTTATACGAACGTTTTTAACAAAAATTAAAATAAATCACCGAACATTAAACTGAATAGCAGATTGAATTTCATTCTTAATTTTCGTGATTCCGCTTAAAAAGTGTTGCATATGTTGCTGATGTAATGTAAAATAAATCTATCGGTTAACATGGTGATGGTATCTTATTAGAAACAATATTTCATCATTGATAGTTATATACATTAAATCCGGATTTATTCGCGTAATTTCACTCGCTCGCGAAAATAAAATTATTGCGTAATGAAGTATGGTAATGATATTTCGAAATGGGCATTCGGAATCACAAAAAACATCTCGTGAATAATTCAGAACTTATGTGTCGCGAAAATATAGTTCCGCGATATTTTTCGGATTTAAATTAATACTGATGGTACTTTAACAGCAATAGTTTTGAATATGATTTATTACCAGTTTTGGTAATCATAACGGTCAAATAATGAAAAGACAAGGAGATAGTTGCTGTTGTTATAACAAAACCATTTAGCGAATTGTCTCTTACAATTTGACATGCATATGCTCATAGAAATACTGATATCATTTTTTGCAAGAATTTTAAAAGAAACCGTTAATAAGAAAAAAATGTCATCAGAACGCCTTCATTTTACATAATTACCAATATTCACACGAGCTGTTCCTTATGGGGAGTTGAATACCCTGAGAAAATCCCAAATTTCCCAAATTTGGAAACCATATTTAGGTGAGAAGCGCGCTAACTACACTTGATAGACATGTGACACGCCAAAATGACATTAATAAGTAAAAAAAACCTAGTTTTTCTCAGTTACTCCTATCCATTCAGTTATTATCGGTTAAACTTAGTTTTTCTCTAGGTCTGCGATTTTTTGCGAAATAATTTGAATTCAAAGGAATAAACTAAGTTAAACTGAGCCTGAATCACAAGTTAATTTTTTTTCATGTCGTGAATGATATAATGTGTATATGTATATTTTTACTTTTTTACTGCATTTTATGACATATGCCTTGAACGTGAGTTAAATATATGAAATGATTGATGGTTGTTACTGATGTGTCATTTTGGATTTAATCTCAAAGCATACTGCTTTAATTTTGTTTATTAATAAACATACATCTTTTCTTACTTAATATTTTATCATTACAAAATAAGTATGAATAAAGCCTGCATACAATCTTAATTCTGTTTCCACAGGATTTATAGCTCTACCAACATTAAGTGGCGCATCCAATTTCTGTCAGGAACCAAAACAATTCTGTTCATTTCAAAAACATGGGGAGCACAGATAAGATATATTGCCTTAAAAGTATTTCATGCATTACTGTAATTCACATATGTTTTTGTCACTCTTGTTATGATTTGATTAACACCCGTTGGTGTAGTAGGTACCGTGTTATCCTTCTGTGCAAGGTATCTTATGATAACCAATAGAAACTGGTATGGTGAGTCACTCGTGCCATTCTGAAGTAAAATTAGGGCGACATAAAATCCATAGATCTGTTCGATTTGTTAATCTGCTATACTTTCAAAACTTTTCAACAAAATTACGGATAATCAGATTAACCGTTATGTGATGCTAGAGCCGTCGAAAAAATTAACAATAACTCTGTGAAATAAAGTGTTTACATTAATCATTTATAGAAAAGCATTCTGATAAAGGTTCAGTGATATAATGGCCTGCTACAGTCCATTGAAATGCCGCTTTTCAGCAAAGCTTGAAGATAAATAATGTTCAGTTATATGGTGGCCTGCAGTCCATTGAAAAAAATGTTACTTTACAGAGAAGCTATCTACGGGACCTTGAGTGATATAAGGTTTCGCAGTTCATTAAAATTGCTCAACGTCTGATGGCGATCAGTCGAAAAGCAACTCAGCACGCCATTAAATGTCATCTAGTTGCTAAACAATTGCTAGTCATCTTATTGGTTTTCTGTGATGTTACGTTATCAGTTGTCGAGAGACAACTTGGAGTAAATATGTGTAACATAATGTATCTGACCAGGGACTAATGGCAACCTTTCTCTGTTATTGACAATACTTGGTCATTATTGATCTTGTTACAAAACAAAACGTATTAGCGCGAGTGGTTAGAACATCGCGCTTTATAATATGAAGTCTCTCCCTTCCTGTCAGCGCAGGTTCGAGCCGCGCTGAAACCTAAGCTGATTTTTATGAGAAAGTTTGCCAGTTTACTTGCCGGAGGCCAGTGGTCTCTTCCCGGGTCCATTGTAACCGGGTTCACTCCTCCACCATTAAAAACTGGCCGCCACCATATAACTGAGAAAAAAAATTTGTGTGGCGTAAAACACCATTAAGAATTCAAATTAAACAAAAACTGTTATTAGTTACTTTTGAATATGATTAGCGACCCGAGGAATCCGTCAGTACTTCTAACCTTTTGAAAGCAAACATGACTCGGTCACTATTCAGAGTAGTGAATCTGTTAAGTTCCCAAGGTGTAAAATTTTCTCTAGGAACAATTTTCTGTGGTGAATGGATAACATGTTCTTGTAGTGAAAAATGGAGGTTGTGTTTGATATTGAAGCGCATGCTTCATTATTGTAACATAGCTGCAAACTTGTCTCACATCTGTTTTGAAACTAGGCTTCATTGCATGTCTATGTATTGTTCATTGATGTGCTATGTTTCAATCTACACAAAGACTTTTTCATATGACAGCAGGGTGTAACTATAGGTCAATGCTTGATCAATGTTAAATAAATACTGAACACTGCTACTTTGTACATCAGTACATCCACATTACAATGTTTTATACCTATCTATTGGTTTCAAATACCTTCTGATCAGTATTGGCACCTTAGCCAGTATCTTAACCATTCTCTTAACCGATGTCTTGATTTAACTCTTATTATGTCTATAGACAACTCTCTTAACCAGTATCTTGCCCGCATTCTAACGTAGTATCTTGACCATCCTATTAACCAGTCTCTTAACCACCCTCCTAGCCGGTTTCTTGACTACACTCTTAACCAGTTTCTTGACCATCCTTTTTACCAAGCTATTGGCCACCCTCTTAACCAGTCTCTTGATAATTTTTAATAGGTTCTTGACCACCCTTTTAACACGTCTCTAGTCTACCCTCTTAGCCAGTCTCTTAACTAATAGTATGCTAACAGTGGACGCTTACTCCCAGACACCTGGTCCCATCCCGTTCTTTTTCACAATTGTTCTTCAAGTTAAGACCGTTATCATATCCAGTCTTAACCAGCACCTTGACACCCCTCCTAACCAGTATCTTTACTACCTTTTAGACATTCTATCATTACTGCAGACAATCAATCCTCGCTAAGTACCAGTTTTAGCCAAGGCCAGCTAATATGTTACATTTATCATGAGTCGTTAAATAATTCATCGCAAATATGATGCTGTCTGTTATATGTCACACACTCCGTGATATAGATCAAGATGTTACGTTTGTTTACAGAAGTTTAATTCTTAAATTAAACCGCATTTTCTCGCCAGGACATCATGTCTGGCAACAATAGGAAAAGTACAAATTACAATGTGGAAACTGTCAGGAGGTCCAGTATGCTTGTTTACACAACTATAATATTCATAAGGTAAACTGTATTTGTTCGCCAGGATATCTGGGATCAACTGGAAAAGTAAAGATTACAATATGATAACTGCCAGGAAGTCCAGACGACAGTGTACAAATACGGTGACTTCTGATACTGAATATATGTACATACAGTAACTATTGATATTTCTTCAGGATGATATTTTAGTAGTCTGTACAAATTGCGACGAGAATTTATTCCTAAATTATCTGAATTTTACTTTGGACTCACGGCGGATGTGACCGGTCAACAGGAGATGCTCACCCCTCCATGTCACCTGATCCCACTTCTGGATTTTCATAGCCCCGTGTTTGTCTAATGTTCGCCATATTCGCATATTGTCTCCTAAATAATTGTGATTTCAATTATTGGAAATTTATGTACAACACTTCATTTCTCTGTTCGTTGCTGAATTTTTTTTTCGACTGTAAGTTGTTTTTATATTCTAAATTTGCATGTACATGTACATGTACGTACCATTTGTCATTGTAAAACACCCCCTTAAATTACAGTGTCAGTTTTAACAGAATAAGTCAGTTGTAAACTTGATATTATGGCTAATTGGTAATAGGTTTCACAATTCCTTTTTTGAGAATATATCCACGTGATCCTAGCAGTAAGGCCGGCCACACCACAAAGTCTAGTTTATCGCCATCAGAGTTTTTATAACACGTGAACATTTCTGTGTCGATTTCTTCACCCTTTGTTTCATGACCAAACGCCAACCAGAGTGATGGTTCATGATTCACCATAGCCTGACATAACTCATCACATTCTTGAGTGTAGTTTGGAAATTGTTCTTTTATATTTGAAGGGACTTGAAGTGAAACCTAAAACAAAAGGTGTATAATAAATACAATGTCCCCGAAAAGCAAGCCATATATAGATATTTTAAAGTCCATTATCGAAAACTTATTGCTATAAAACTTTACGCCAAATATGGATAAAACTTTGAGATTTTGTAAAGAAACTCATTATTTGACGGACACTAAAATGTTGTAAACAGACAAACAGACGGGCCAAAACAAACAAAAACAAACCTTCAATTTCAGGGTGTGAGGTGGCGTTATAAATATTTACCAATTTCTTTCTTTCTGTTGTAATTTGGTTATACATATGTATCAGACTGACAAACTGATATTCACCTACGGTACATTTATCGTGGGGTAAACATAATCAAAACTAGAAAACATGAAAAACCAATAATCGCTTTTAAAGTGATAAATAAACAGGAAAACCCAAGAACTGTTTTGGAAATAATAATAATAATAATAATAATAATAATAATAATAATAATAATAATAATAATAATAATAATAAATGATAATAATAATAATAACTATAATAATGATAATAATAATGATGATGATGATATTAATTATAATGAGATAAAATTAGCATGAAAAAAAATCCCAAATATGAAAACCTATTGTCACACAAAAACATGATATCTTACCGTATCAACATTATTGTTTCCTATATTGTTCTGATGCTTTGCCTCGTGAAATATGTAGTATTGCTGTAAAATAAAATGTTTCATATTATCATAGTCTGAAAAATATATATTACAGTCTAAATGTAAAACCCTTAAATTTAATCCAATGAACTCGTGAGTAATGAAGTATAAAAAATCTCAGATACCAAAATATAAATCTTTAGGATCAGTGGTGTAGGAAGCAAACCAAAAGTTGTGTTGGACAAATTTTCTTTTAATGAAGATATTTTTTTCATATGCCTTTTGATTATGCAATAAATATATACAAACGTGGCGGATCTAGAAACATTTTAAAAGATGGATGTTTTTGAGACTGGTGACATAAAATTATACTTATTGTGATGCAATGCATACATCATGAAAAGTAGACTGAGGATTTAAAGTTTGAGTGGGTTTAAATTTAACTTGAATTCATACGCTGAGGCGCGCAAATTTTGGGAATTTTTTCGACTTTTTACACCTATCTTATCACTTCTAGGGGCACGCTATCCCTATCCCTATATCCGCTATTACGCAAAATTTTTAGTTTTGGATTAAATGTGAGGCAATATTTCATATCTTCATTTTTTTTTTCATTTTACGCATCTAATTAAAACAATTTTTCTTTTGGAAGCCTGTAGATGCATTTTTCTTAGTCCAGACGCGAAAATACGCCTAGTAGGCCTGATTCGTTAAGTAAATCACATTGATTATCCTTCTCAAAGGAAGGTTCAGTCAACAGAAAAGTTACTTAAAATCGGGGAAGAATTTCGTTCTGGTATCCTCCAGACATTTAATCATCGTTAAAAATATTTCGGTATACTCTAGCGTCCAGACACAAAATTATTTGGGGGGGGATTGAGACAAGATCATTGATGATTAAATTTTCAGATCTTTATCTTATAATAACAGAAGGGAAAATCGTATACATTTTGTTCCAATACAAATATTGTTTACAAATAAATTCATATTCATACATGTTGAGAAAACGTAAACGAAAATATCTTTACCAATATATAGGGCAAACCAAATCCATCAAATCTAAAATATACAGACAAAGCCAGGGTGGATACAGATTTTGAGTTAGAGGGAAAGGAGAGTATATAAATGTTTTTGCCGAGCGTATCGAGGCGCAAAAATCTTGGTTGTCCCTCATTTAAAAGCCCAGATTCCAGACGTGACGATAATATATAAAAATGTATGTGAAAAAAGGGGGACTGGACCCCCTGCTCCCCGGTTCCTACGCCTAAGGATAAAATTTTCAGATCTTCAGATGATAATAACAGGAGGAAAATCCTAATTTTGTTTGCAAATAAATTTTCACATTAATACATGCTGGTAAAACGCAAACGAAAACATATTTACCGATATGTAAAGGGGGGCAAGCACAACACATAATACGATTCTGAAGAATTCTGATCATCTTTTATCTCTAAAATATTATGAACACAATTCCCCTTGACATAATAAAAAGCGAAATTGAATAGCAAATAAATTAATTCCTGTTATACTTAAAATTGTAACACATATGTATGTAGTGTGCTGTGCCTTCATAAATATAGTCCTGATTAAACAAGGTCACATTAGAAACTTTGTGTATTTAGTACTTTTCAGAATTTTCTAAAATATTTCACAGATGAATTATTGTATATATATGAAAATAATTTCGAAAAGGTATGCCCATGAGCCCCAAAATCCCACGTAGGCTCATTTACATATATAACATCTACCAGTAAGCTATTTAACCCTGAGATTCGTACATCTCAGATACAACTGTCAGTAAACTGTTTAATGCTGAAAATCGTACACCTGAGATACAACTATCAGCCAGCTGTTTAATCCTGAGATGCATACATCTTAGATACACTTATCAGCAAGCTGTTCATTCCCGAAATTCGTACATTTCAGATATAGCTACCAACAAGCTGTTTAATCTTGAGATTCTTATCTATGAGACTGTTTAATCCTGAGTTTCGTGCATCTCAGATACAGCTACTTAATCTTGAGATTCTTATCTATGAGACAGAGCTACTAGTAAGCTGTTTAATCCTTAGATTAATACATCTCAGAAATAGCTATCAGTAAGCTGTTTAATCCTGAGATTCGTTCACCTGAGATACTTACATGTATTGTGTCCCTTAACATGTGCAGCATTTGAATTTCTGTTTCCGTCTCTTCGATATTGTTGTTCGTTTTTTTATCGCTTATTATTGCACACGCTGAGTCGAACAACTTTTCAAACCTGTTCTCGAGTTCCATTTGTAATCGTTTTTCATTTGCATTCACCACTGGTTCAGCTACCACATCTTGAGCAGACGACAACCTAACATAAAAATGAATAGTCGTGAATTTCTTCTAAACTGTAGAGAATAAAATACATATCCTCCACTGAAATATATCACATCACAAATTTAATTGAATGACATGTTGAGCTACCTGTTCGATAGCGGTTATTATGCCCTCTGTACCAATTGTGACGAGAATGTGTTCCTCGCTATATCATTTGAATTTGCGTATGGATTCGCGGCGGGTGTGACCGATCGATAGGGATATTTACTCCTCCATGGCAACTAATCCCTCATCTGGATTCCCAGAAGTTAGTGTTTGTCTTCAATATTCACCGGATTTGCATATTGTTTCCTGGACATCCAGAAGATTAATACTTCAATATTTGTGATTTTAAACATGGGGAATTATATGTGCAACACTTTTCATTCCTCTGTTCGTTGCTGTATCTTTTTGTCCACTGCAAGTTGTTTTATATTCTAAATTTGCATATACATGTACATATTAATACATGAAATTATAGAACTCAGTATCTTTAAAGGGGCATTTGCTGTGTTTACAAAATTATTTTGATTTAATCTACTGTTACTTCTAGTACTTGATGACCAATAACAAACAAGAGCTATAAACAGGCATGAAAAATTTTATAGTCCTGTATATATTGTGAAAATAAAGTCAGCTCTTGTGTGGCATTCATATACAAATGGTAAGTTAGAGTTAATCAGTTGCGGAAAAAATGCCGAACCTGAGTTTTCCAAGCAATATTCACAAAATATGTCGGAATTTAAGACTTTTATGGCAGTATATATCTTTTTATTTTGTTATTGTATATCAAGCTAAGTATTAAAAAGGGAACAATTTAAAAAAAAAACACACAGCTAATGCCACTTTAAGTTTATCAGGAACTTGTCGCCAAACTTCTAAGTCAATACTTATTTATACTTTGGTATCTAAGATTTTTATGTTTGTATAAATTCACCTTAACTTTTGTTGAACATAAAAATGACAGATATTTAACACCTAATGGATATCAATGTTAAAACTTTGGCTTTTCATAGTATATTTCATTTTATTTTAGTGAACAATCATTTTGCCCCCTTTGTTATTAACTGCACATAGGAATTGTGTTTTCGATAAATTTGTTTATAATCGGTTATTTACGTTTATTCCAATTAATCCATTTATCTAATGAAGATTGAAGATATTTTTTAAAAGACAAACAAGATTTTATTTGATAAAGAAGGTATAAATCAAACGGAGTTTTCGGTTTAAATAATAACAGCTGTTTTTAAATGGAAATGTAAAAATTAATATTTTTCTCGAATTCACAGTATCAAAACTTATGACTTCTCTACTCTTTACACTACTATTCCACATAAAAAATTAAAAGAAAGACTTTTCAGCATCATAGACTGCTTTTCACTAAAGGTGGTATTTAAATACTAGTGATTGGCTATCAGGATACTTATTTCAAACACCACTCCGATTCTACACATAAATATACTGAAGTTGATATAAAAAAACATGCTGAAGACAATATATTTGTAATGTTCGGAGCGTGTCTTTCAACAAACTGTCGGCATTCCTAAACCAATTTGCTCCTTTATTGACATGTTTTAGAAGCAGACTATTCAGAAACTGCTGAATCAAAAGAAGAAAAAGTTAGCGGTGTCCTTTAATTGACATTTAGATATATCGACGACAATTAATTTGACATTTTCATACATATGTCAATGCGATATATCAAAGCGAACTAGAAATTAAAGATACAACAGAATCAAGCACACACGCTTCATACTTAGACATTTTACTTAATATAAACACAGACGGGAAATTAGCAACTAAGCTATACGATAAACGCGACGATTTCGGCTTTCCCATCGTAAATTTTCCACATTTAATTAGTAATATCCCTCAGTCACCCGCATATGGAGTTTATATTTCATAAATGATCCGATATGCCAGGGCGTGCACAACATATGAAGATTTCATATACAGAGGTAAACTACTCACTGACAAATTATTGACACAGGGATATCGAAAACTGCGTTTAATGTCAACGTTCCGCAAATTTTACGGTCGGTATAATAGTCTTGTTTGCGACTACTCTGTTTCACTAAGTGAAATGTTGAGTTGCCTTTTCGTTGGCGGTTGTTGAGACATCTGTACCAATTGTGACGAGGATACACTCCTCACATGTTTCATTGGACTTGACTGTGGACTCACGACGGGTGTGATCGGTCGACATGGGATGCTTACTCCTCCATGGCACCTGATCCCACCTCTTGGTTTCCAGAGGTCCGTGTTTGTCCATTTTTACCGGATTTGTATCTATGTCCTGGACATTCTATTGATTTATACTATGGTATCTGAAATTTTTATATATAATTACAACAGGACTGCAAAATCTTTATTGTTTTCTGTCGTTTTCTTGTTCCACCAGAACTTTTCTCGATATATACGAAGTGGTTACTTGTTATACATGAAGTACACATGTACTTGGGATCAACGTCTTTTCAGTAAAATCATTTAACGTGACAAGTTTACGTGACGCCGTGATACTAAAACAGTTACGTTTGTATGTTGTTCACATCGTGACTTCAACGCGCTTTACACACAAAACCAGAAAACAAAACTCCAAATCTCAAGCAGTCATGATTATCTCGCTTAATGTGCATCACAAGGAAATAGTTGGTACTAATCCTGTCACCCGTCACCAGTAAGTTTTTAGATCATATTCCCTTTTCGATTGTTTAAACGTTCTATTGTGATTTGTAGGGATGAAAGGTTTAATTACCTAAAGGTTAAATGAAAAATTAGTAAGAATAGGAAGTTCCAGCTAAAATCTAGTTCTGGCATTAACATCGAGCATATTGAATAAAAAGCCCTTTTTGGGTAGTATTTACCTTCGAAACTCCCTTGTATCTTTACTTGTATCCACAAAACTTCCGTCTTCCACAAGAACGCTTTTCAATCTTAAAGATATGTATTCATATTTCATTAGTTTGTTTAGCAATATTGAAAGTAAACTCTAGAATTAAACTAAATTTCAACATACTGTAGAATCAGAAATTTTCGTTGTGGTTTTAATTTCGTTTATTTCGTTGTTTTTATTTAACCAGAATTTTTAACCATGGCGAAATTTTGCATACATTTTACTTAGCAATAGTAATAAGTTCCTTTACAAACAAGTTTTTTATTCAAAGAAATTTAATATCAACGAGTTTGTTTTATTTTTAAAACTATAAAATTTTAACCCCACGAAATTTTCTGATTTTATAGTATGTCACGACACGCAAATGTAAAGCATTCGCATTTTCATGATATATGATAAAACTGAAGACTAATATACATCTTTATTACTCTTTATTACAATGCAGAGTTATATGGGACTAATTCATGTACCACATGATACCCGATAAGGTTTGTGCGGGACTATTGTTTCTATTAGTGATGACGCTAGTGACACTAGAAGACGATATCCCACGCTAACGTCAGCGGGAATATTACGTAGACTAACGTTCCATCACCATTGGAGATACTAGTACCGCACAAACGTTATCGGGTATCACGTGGTACATGAATTAGTCCCATTGAATACACCCATGCAATATGTGACTCCACATTGAAATACACCTGACATGGAAATTCCAACGGAGATACTTTTCTAAATAGAATGCCATTCATCCAAATATTTGATAATTTCGTTAAGAGAGGAATGGATTTTAAATTTGTGTATACAATTTAAAAAATAAGGAGCATGTAATAAATACAAAAACCATATAAATTTTTCTATCCGTATCATCAAACTGCACCAGATCGTTGTAGCGGAAGGATTCAAGCTTAGGATAGAAACATATGTGTAGTTTGGTCTATATGCGATGTATCTGTATCTCAAGTGTGTATGATATTCCTTTTGCATTTAACTGTGGTCCTGTAACACTGGACGACAAAATGATACAGACTCACGCAAAATGACATCCAAGAACAATCAGTCAGTGTGATAACGTTGCTAACTTTATAGGAAAATATATCAGATTGCCATTCAAAGTTATATGTCATGATTCTGGAGTGAGCAAGTTTATATTCTATATTTATATACCACAGTTAAGTAAAAGGGTAAAAGGGTACATTGAAAGAAAATCGTACTAATTTCCAATATCCAGTTGTTCCTAAATCGTGGGAAAAAATTCTTTTAGTGACCTGGTAGTTTATTCATATATTCATAAAAATACATAAAAATAGGCCGACGCCGATTGTGTCAAGCTGATAGACCGAGCGTGTAAAAGAACCGATATCCCCTTGACCCAATTACAAGGCACATTTGATATGGCGAAAGAGTTTATCTAATATGCCACTTCATACGGAAATATACCTGGATTTTTTAAGGTAAGGGAAAACTTAAATTCTAATCAAACAGATAATTTCGCAAAGAAGATCATTTATAACGTTTCACGTGTTTGACAATATATTTGAACACCCATTTAATCATATTCTCGTCTAAATGACAAAAATCATCGTTGTGACAACTTATATCGCTTTGATACCGAAAATATATTCTTTTTATATGTTCCAACATTACCTTTTTTCCATGTTTCGCAATTTGGCGACTTCGTGCAGCAGATTTTTCCTGTCAATTTCACAAACTTGTAAAACGCCACTCATCCTTTAAGATAAGTTATGATTATGTTATAGTTGATAAATAGAATCAACACCTGTATTGTCTATTTATTTAAATGCATTCAACATCATTGTTGTCATTATCATTATTGGAAGGGTGCTAAAGCTGTCCATTGTCCCATTGCTGACGCTGCCATCAAAAGGTGAAAAACAAACAAGAAAGTATATATATTTTTATGGGAGATGATTTTGGTGTTTGGATAAATGGCCATGTGTCGTGATAGGTTAGGTAATTTATTCATCATTTTTTACTTAATAAATTATTGTAAATAATATAAAAAAAAAAAAAAAAAATATAAATACAAATTCCCCTTGTTATCAACTGTATTCATCACAGATATATGTACTCATATGTTATATTTAAGAATATG
This sequence comes from Atrina japonica, assembly GCA_030159075.1. Classification (NCBI taxonomy): domain Eukaryota; kingdom Metazoa; phylum Mollusca; class Bivalvia; order Pterioida; family Pinnidae; genus Atrina; species Atrina japonica. The sequence goes on along the minus strand of BROG01000104.1, from coordinate 308,487 downwards.
AAAAACATAGTGGTTACTGTTGATAGGGTTTGACAATACATTTAGGTTCATCACTTGGCCTTGTCTCATACCACTTTTTTCAGAACTATACAACTTTCAAAATCTAACTCAAATGATATTATTTATTGGTAGAGCTATTGTCTTTAGTAATTTGGTCCCTTATTTAAAAACCTATAATTTATGTGATAAGTATGATCAAGACAAATCAACTTCATAAATGTTTGTTTGACAAACAATGAATCTTATGTTTGATGGAATACCTTTCTTTCTCTATCTGAACGTCTCGAATTTGGAGCTGCATATTTCTTATCCTTTTTTCATAATCTCGCATTGCTGCCTCCATTCTGTAAATTAAATGTCACTCTTCTACCAAGTGAATAAGTAAACAACTTATGTTACCTATTAAGAGAGTTTTAGGAAGAATTCTAAACTTGTTGAAAAAAATTCCACTCCCTTATTGTTCATTATTCCCGAATTTAAAGACTTTAACATACATTCTATCTTTACTAATTTTGCAATAGCTTATCCATCATAATTCGTGAAAGTTAAAAGCATATTGTCGCTCAGTTTATCAAAATTTTTGGTTTAGTTTTAAATGAGGTGAAATAGGAAATTTATAAAAAAATATTTACATGTATTTTGTCACAGGTTTCGACATTGCATTGCATTTTGAGATATGAACATAAACCAGTCCTCTTTTAATTCTTTATAAGGACGTAAAAAATTAATTTCATCTAGATTTAAATTGGATTCGAGGTCCCCTCCAATCTGAAGCTCAAATGCTCAGCCTATTGAAACCTGATGTCGGAAGTTGCATTTTTACCGGTATCATTACAGTACCTCTGTATTGTCAGATTCACATACGATAGCGGTTTGGAGTAACCTTTTAATCATCATACGGATTATTCTACTCTGTTATGACAAGCTGCACGGGGAAAACATTTGGACTCCTCACTGGGTATTCTCTTATATATCTCTGTATATGATGACAAGTAGGAACGATTACTCTTACCAGTGTAATATTAATGTTATGCCTTTATTATCTAAAATTTAAACTCGTCCAGGTGAAAAAAGGGTTAACAATGCTCCACCCCGCCAGGCTATATGGGTTTTACTATACCTCAGCACTGATGATATGAGTCAAGGTCGATGTCTTATTTTACTTTCGTCTTCGGACTCTGGGTCAGTGCATAATAAATTTTATTGACAGAATACCCTCATTAATGATATTGTTTCGCGATATTGATATATTTTTTCAACACGGAAACATTATTTCATTCTTTATATCAATACTCATCAGTTTTCAATGGTCAAAAAAAGAATTTTGAGCGACAATATGCCTTAAAATTTGGAGTCCCCGTAATTCGCATCGTGTACGAATAGAAATTACCTCTGCATTGCAGCTTGCCCCATGTGTAGCTGTTGTGTTAGATTTCCGATCTGTGTTTCGTACCGTTGAATCTTGTCGAGGAGACTGGAAGCAAATGAGTGTAAAGAAAAACAACATTTAGAATTATCTAAGGGAATGTTGCAAACGGACCAAAAATATGCCCCCGGTCTTCGATCTCGGGGAAAATAACAATTAACTGTTGAGATAAAAGCGCACGCATGTGTAACTTCTTTTGAATATGCTTAAGTCCATTTATAACACAGAATGTCATATTTCATAAGTTTGTTTGTTTGTTTATTGTTGTTTAACGTCCCACTCAAGAATATTTCACTCATATGGAGACGTCACCAAATGCCGGTGAAGGGCTTCAAACTTTGGCCTATGCTCGGCACTTACGGCCATTGAGCAGTGAGGGTTCTTTAACGTGCCGACACCTACTGTGACACGGGACGTCCACTTTTTACTGTCTCATCCGAAAGACATGAAACCAAACTGTCGCCGGTGGGAATCGAACTCACGATCCAGATTCGAGCGCGCAACCGACTGAGCCAGGCAAGCTCCATATGTCATAACTTAAATTTAGACTAATAGAATAAAGTATTCTCACCCCTTACAGTATTGGTTACTTTCACTGATACTCTGATAAAGTTTTTGTACATCTCCCTTTAACCTCTTTATTTCACTGTCTTTGTCACCCAGATTCCTTTGAAGTTGATCCAATTCCTTATTTTTCTCGGTCTCGATCTTCTCAATCGCGATCTTTTGATCCTAGATGCATGATAAAATCATTTTCATGACTTACATATTATACAAATAATCCATCCTAGATTTACACATGAAAAGATTGAGAACAGACAAATGAGACACTTATATACAACAAAAAATATTTTGAATATATGATTTTACAATGCAAAAATATTGAATATGTGTATATGCGTGAAAAATAAGGACATCACGGTTTGCTTACCATTGACACAGGACACACCAGTACTCGCCAGGCTTTGTCAATGTTCTAGAAGTCGAACATAAACGAGACTGACAAGTCGCAAAACATATTCATCATAAATAAAATATTCATTTTTAATTCTGAAAATTAATTGTTTTTTGTTTCTGATCAGTTTTAGGCCCACCATTAGAAAACATTGTTTCCTTAGAAAATAAAAGTCGTAAATTAAGTCTTTTGACAGGTTTTGCGACGAAAACTTGAATCATGGGAAGGAACCCTGGTGTCTGTCAATCCGCTAAGGACACTTTTGTGGAACATACTGGTACTCCCCGGTCTGTTCCATTGAATGGTAAGGGTCCCAGGAATATCTTAAAGAGGGATCATGTGTGATCCTGGAATGAATGTCACATAGAGACAAGTCACAACCGTCATGGGTCGGTTGTCCAATTGATCTTTCGAGAAAGGCTCGAGACCTTTTTTGCAGACTTTTCCATTATGATGTAATAATAAATTGGTCCGTTAAGTAATTGTGTGGTTATGGTGTCACAACTGAATGACATAAAAATGCACAATGAACATTGGTAGGTTAATACCTGGTCACAATCGGTATAGACAGTGCAAAATTCTTCACCGGAAAGTAATACAAGCAGTGAATCATATCAATATATCGACCAAAATATTAGCGAAATGTTGTCTTTAAGAGAGTTTGACAAAACCGAATTGTGTATTTATCATACGTTAAGCAGGTTTCAGCATAGTGGCATATATATGCAAGTATTATAAACATAATACCAAAATTATAGTGTTGCAAAAGAATGTACCAAATGCTCAAGACGACTGTAGTAGTAGCTAGTAGTAGTAGTAGTAGTAGTAGTAGTAGTAGTAGTAGTAGTAGTAGTAGTAGTAGTAGTAGTAGTAGTAGTAGTAGTAGTAGTAGTAGTAGTAGAAGTAGTAGTGGACTAGTAGTAGTAGTAGTAGTAGTAGTAGTAGTAGTAGTAGTAGTGGACTAGTAGTAGTAGTAGTAGTAGTAGTAGTAGTAGTAGTAGTAGTAGTAGTAGTAGTAGTGGACTAGTAGTAGTAGTAGTAGTAGTAGTAGTAGTAGAAGTAGTAGTGGACTAGTAGTAGTAGTAGAAGTAGTAGTAGTAGTAGTAGTAGTAGTAGTAGTAGTAGTAGTAGTAGTAGTAGTAGTAGTAGTAGTAGTAGTAGTAGTAGTAGTAGTAGTAGTAGTAGTAGTAGTAGTAGTAGTAGTAGTAGTAGTAGTAGTAGTAGTAGTAGTAGTAGTAGTAGTAGTAGTAGTAGAAGTAGTAGTAGTAGTAGTAGTAGTAGTAGTAGTAGTCGCAATAATAGTAGTGGACTAGTAGTAGTAGTAGTAGTAGTAGTAGTAGTAGTAGTAGTAGTAGTAGTAGTAGTAGTAGTAGTAGTAGTAGTAGCAAATAGTAGTAGTAGTAGTAGTAGTAGTAGTAGTAGTAGTAGTAGTAGTAGTAGTAGTCGCAATAATAGTTTTGTTATTCTGACTGTTGTTCTTCTTGTTGTTATAGTTTTGTGCCACACTCAGTTATATGGTGGCGGCCAGTTTTTAAAAGTGCAGGAGAGAAACGCGGTTACAATGTACCTGGGAAGAGACCATCAGCATCGTTAACTAGCAAACATTTTCACGAAAAAACCAGCTTAAATTCCAGTAAGGGATGAGTAATGGTGTTATAGTAGTAGTAGTAGTAGTAGCAGTGTTAGCAATGATGACAATGGACGGCTAACTTGATGTGGTAGTATAGCTATACTGATTACAAACACCTACTTTCTTTAAATTATCCAAGATACTCTGAGCATCTACTATTATTTCTTTTTGCTGTTCTTCTAGTTCTTTCAGCTTTTCCTCTTGATGTTTTAATTTACTGAGAAATTTCTGTTCATCTTCAGAAGTTGATGAGCTAGGTGAGAGTGCGAAATGTAAATAAGAAATGAAAACTTTCTAAGTCATCTTGTCTTTTATGCGTTGATCACATGCTAATACTAATTATTTTAATATGCTAATACGAAATCAATGTTCGAGGTATATAAACCAACTCACCTCTCGACGTTTTCTTCAGTTTTCTTTCTGCAAAATACGTAAATAATTGACACTCATTGTATAAAACATCTTAACAATTTAAATATGCCTAAACATCGTCACTAGAACATACTTAAGCTAGAGTGGTATTGATAAACAGTGTATTATGTATTATTTTATATTATTTTATTGAAATATAGACGGTACCAAATATATCAAAACGTTAACCGTATGGACGTCCACAGGACCAAATATATCGTGAATATTAAATTTTGACAAACTCAGACCAATGGAGAATCTGGAAGTCGGGTTGGGTGTCATGGAATGGTTAATTTTTCGTCAATCAAACAGTCCGCAGTCAAATGAATATGGAAATAAATTTGAAATACCATCTGGTTTTCATTTTTTATGTTTGAACTCATCAACCCCTGAGGTCACATTTAGACTCATTCACCATCAATGAATAGCATGGTTTACTGTCATAATTCAGGGGAGAACAGGTTAATATTGCATGTGAAATGTTTGCAGTATTTACATTCAAAATCATATACACTCCCTTATGCTGACAGTGGACTTTACCTTGGGCGAGTTCGAATGTGGCTACAGAGGTCAGTGAGTGATCGTTTATCCTCAAAGTAACTTTAAGTTTGGTTACTGAATCTTGACAGATATCTAAAAATACACAAACACACATAATAAAATTGAAATAATTTGTATTTATTGAGGTAAGTTATTCTTCTTTTTGCATATGATAAAAAGTATCACTATTACAGAATAGATTACATACTTTTTATTTTGAGTTTCCAAGTTTTGTAAATATTCACGCAAATCTTTTAAATTTCCTTCCAATTTTTCAATCTGTTTCTCTTTTTCTTTCAAGTTTATTTGAAATGATCGATTCTCCATTTTACTGTCTTGTAAACATCTAAGGAGGGTATTATCTTCATCGTCGTCCAAGTTTGACAGCTACAAATCACAACACATATCACTATTTATAATTCTACTCTTTTCATCTGTAATTCATAGAATTAGAATTAATAACAAAAATATATTTAGACCATATTAAATCAATTACTTGTTCTTCGGATTTTACAGGAACAGCAAACAACCGATTTGATTAATTCTATTTTTCCAATTTTTTTTTACAGAGGCGAGCGAGTTTTTGTTTTTTCTTAAAAATAACATATTTTGATATAACTGTCATTAAGTAGGGGGCCACACTTTGAAACATGCAGTTTTTCACTTCTGGTCAGCGCAGGTTCGAGCCCGCCGGAATCTAAGCTGATTTTTGTGAGAAAGTTTGCCAGTTTACTTCCGGCTACATTGATGGGTTCTCTCCTCCACCAATAAAAACTGGGCCCCACGATATAAGTGAAACAATTTAATATGGCGTAAATCACCATTCAAAATTCAGGGACCAAATCAGAGACCAATATTTCTTAACATGTGCTTTTACAAATCAAACTGAAATTAAAATCTGTAGTTTGTATTGTAAAACTCATTGTGTGAATCTGAAAAGTACAAAATATCGTAAAATAGCAAATATATCAGTGATAAATGTCATTTGGACACCTTTTGATAATAAAGTCAAATGCAAAATATTATCTCAGTTATAATGGAGGAAAACGTGGCAAAATAGTCATAGAGACTATAGTTAAATTTATATAATATGGAGAGGTGGAATCTCATGAACCTTTTCTTGACCTGGGCGAGTTTAAATTTTAGGCAATAAAGCAGCGAGGAATAAAACGTGTTTTAGCTTGCAGCCTCTCATAACCGAAAAGTGAGTAGAATCATCCGTATGATAATCAAAAGATTAATCCGTCCCGCCATATGGATCGGATAATACCAACCGTAGGATCGTGAACTTCAGCTATTGGTAAGGCACCTGACAGATAACAAGCTACTAGAGGCCCAAAACATCTCTAGATAAACACAAAGGCATTATATGCCATAGAAAACATGCAAAACTTGTCACCTGTCACCAACAAACACAGACATTTGTAACTTGGGACTTGGGAGAGGCACATGGAAATTTGGAAAGATTTAACTTATTCAAATTTAAAGGATTCACCACTCCTTACCTGGAACAAAATAACAATTTATTAACACAGTATTAAGATGTTAAATCTAATAAAATGATTTAACTCATTTGATTGACTCTGAAACAAAACCGAAAAAGAGAAACACTATATAAGTAAAAACCAAAACATTCTGATACTGAAAGCTTGTGCAAAACTTGCAGTTTGAGTATTGCAATTTGAAAGGTGAGCGGTCCATCCAATCATATGCCATATACATATATATGTACTTGAAACATTGAAGTCAATGATTTTGCACAATGCCCATTGTAGATACTGGATAGAAATTTTCATATGAGCACTTACTTTCACATAATTGTCAGAAGTAGAATACAACACTATGTACATTGCATATTTGCATGATATCGAGATTGATCGGTGGATTTCATATTATTGTCTGGTCATCATTAATATATTATTTCTCTATCAGAACCAGAGCTATTTCATCATGGTACCTCTTTTTTATTTTATTTTATTTTATTTCTATTACAAATATAAATATATTACACATAATCTACGTATTTATATAGATATTGGTATTATAAAATAACCAAGTGAAGTAATGAAATATATTATTTCTACTACAATTCAACCTGTCTATAAAGGTCACTCAAGGGAACAGACAAAAGTTGTTATAGACAGGTAGCCTTTATAAAGACGATTATCCATCAAGAAAAACTTGAATGGCCTTTATGGGCAGGTACCCTTTAAACAGACGTGGCCTTTCATGCAAATTTTACTGTATATCATACATTTAACCATATTGCCCAGCTATGGGATATCATGGTGAATATCAATATGTATCACGACCTCTCCATTTCAATGGTAACACCAGATTTTCGTACGAAATACTGATACATTCTTACTATACCCACTGCAAGATTTAAATTGCACACAAATTTAGCATTGTGACAATTTTGTTGCTCAGGGATTACATACTCATGACATATATTTTCTTGGAATTATCTCCCATTTGCCGTATTGGCTTTTCTAAAAAAAAATGTTTTTTTTTTTTCATTTTTTCTGGGAAGGGTTCCGTTTTTGTTTTTTTGTTTTTTTTTTGTTTTTTTTTGCATTTAACATGTATTAAACTAGGCTTACTAATTTTTTTCCTAAAACATTTCCATTTTCACATTTTACATGCAGTTGTGTCCGAAGAACAAGTAATTAATTTGCCGTGCCCTTGCCGATAAATTTGGTACTTTTATATTAGGCTAAGGAAGAGGGTACGACTGTAGAGCAATGTAGTTAGACACGTCAACAAACGAGTCTACAAAACATGTATAATTTTGATTTACCAGAGGTTATACCAAAACGTGATAAAAGTTTAAGATGGACGAGACGATTATTTCCGGACGGATGCAATATGCTTTACGTCCTCACAAAAACCACGTGTGTGTCAAATGTCCACTTGTAGTCAGCAAAATTTAGAGATCAATTAAGTAATCTGAAGTAAAGAAGGATACTCAAACAATTTCCGTATGTTGAGAGAGAGAGAGAGAGAGAGAGAGAGAGAGAGAGAGAGAGAGAGAGAGAGAGAGAGAGAGAGAGAGAGAGAGAGAGAGAGAGAGAGAGCTTTGAGGGAACTTTCCAACTAGCAAATCCTATAAACAAAGCAGGTACCAGGCAAGTTTTGTACGTATTGACCTTACGTACTATAAATGAAAGTAAGGGAAATAGGGGAGTTCGCCTTGGTCTGAATTGCATGTCAAATTTCTCAATTTCAAATGGAAACCAGTTATACACTTGATATGAAGTTTTCGAAACATCATCTGGGTTAAAAAAAAATTACTTGTTTGTAGTCATCCAACAATTTCTGTGCTTGCTTCAACAAATTTGTTTGCTTTATCCTATGAGTGGAAACCTCTGATTGGTCTGTTTTCCCCAACTTTGACTCAACCTTCATCAATTTAGTCATAATTTTCTGTTCTTCTTTGATAATTGATGTCCTGGAATACATAGCGTATAATATATTTTGGTATAAATCCAATAAAATTCAATTTCCTGCAAAGGGAAGAAACACACTCTAAAGTCATAAATTTTATGCCCCTTGGCCTCTATAAAAAAAGACGACAAAATTTATATAACTTACATGGAATCAAACCTGATAATTAACAGCTTCATCGAAAGTTATCAATTACCTCACTTGTCCTATTTATTTCCTCGTGACGATGTTAATTATCCAGCTTGTATACCATGTAACTTATACAGATACTGTCGTTTTAACCTTGATAAAGACCAAGGGGCCAAATATTTGTGACTTTAGGGTGTGATTACTGTTTTGTTTTGGGTTGTTTTTTTTTCGTATTTAGGTATATGTTCAAGGAAATATATTTCAATGGGTCTGTCTAATGTTACATCATTTTTATTTCGACTAATTGGCATAGTATTTACTTTATATTTCATAATTTTTATATACAGTGGAACTTCGCTATTAAGACCACCTAACTGACTGACTCAAAGTGGCCTTATTAGTGAGGTGGTCTCTTAAGTGAGGTTCTGTACTGATACAGTTTAAATGAAGAGACTGGAAATTCATAGTTTTAATTGTGAGGTGGTCTCCTAAGCGAGGTGGTCTTTAGGCGAGTTTCCACTGTACATGTATAAAGTTTGTTTAGTTTTTCTTTTCCGTCTTATATCAATTCTACGAGGATTCATTTACGTAACTGCGGGGGAAAAAACGTTGACTTTCGTTGCTGAGGTCAAATGCGCTTTACATAGGAACCTCATACCGGGACTCGAACCCTTGTCAGTCGAAACAAACCTTTCACCGATAGACCACTGGGAGCGGTTATATATAATGACATGTATATATTACTAGTATTTGCTAAAATTGAATAATTAACTATCAAATTTCTTGTCAATTATATCCATCGTTTCTACGTGAAATGAGATTTACAACCTTAAGTTTACAAAGATATTTAACATTTTACATCTAGAATGTGTGTAACTATATACTAATTTAATTCTTCTTTCTCACTGATCTACTAAATGTTTGGCCACAATGAGATGTTGTGAAGTTTGATTTACACACTATACAGGAAGTAAAACTATATGTATATTGTAAACATATACCAAGGTTATACGATTGTTAAAAACAGCAATAATCATTGTTCAAGACGATTGTTTTTTCAAAAAGACAGATCTTTGTTTAGATGTTGCAGATATATAAGTCTAGTCAGGAAAAGATACATTTCTGCTAGATTAATTATCACATTTCAATTAAACTACGAAATATATAAAAAAAAAAAAAACAAATTACAATAAAACAACTCACCGTTCTGGATCCGCTCCACTCGATAACCTAAAATGAATAACATTGAACTGAATTGTGGATTTGATACATTCTAAATGGAAAAGTTTTCACTTAATAGTAACAGACATCAGTTACCAGTCTAAAGTATTACTTTGTAGACTCAGTCATCCTTTGCGATGACTCTCTCTCTCTCTCTCTCTCTCTCTCTCTCTCTCTCTCTCTCTCTCTCTCTCTCTCTCTCTCTCTCTCAAAAGAAAATATATATATATATATTTATATATATATAAATATATATATATATATATATATATATATATATATATATATATATATATATATATATATATATATATATCATGCACTCGATACAAATATACCCTACACATACCCTTACCCTTAGAATAATTGTAATTCTATAGGCCCAGAATATAAAGACACAGTCTGTTATTTATAGCAAGAATAAGGACGGACGTGATCATAACAGCATAATAGTTGTTCAATCGACCAAATTATACACAGGTGTATGACATATGATCAACGCTTAACTCTACTTATATCCTTTCTTATGCTTGCATCATAAAAGTTTAAATTAACAATTGTTGATGTCAATGATGTCCATGACAAAATATACAACCACGGTAAAATATGAGCAAAACCTAGATTCAGAAGACGGTACAAATGTCATCGAGGAGTTAACAATGTTTAAATTCGCCTTGAGTCTGCAAACAAATTTTAATCAAAGCAAACTACAAATAATTCCTGGTCATAATTATAAAAGACAAAAGAGTTGAATACGTGTAACCAGAAATTATTCTCTGATATCCTCTTATTTGGATTTTATTTTGTTTGTTTTTGTTGTTGAACACCCCACTCACTCACTTATATGAAGACGTCACCAAATGCCGGTGAAGGGCTTCAAATTTGGGTCTATGCTCGGCACTTACGGCCATTGAGCAGTGGGGGTTCTTTGACGTGCCGACACCTACTGCAACACGGAACCTCGATTTTTACTGTCTCATCCGGAGGACAGGAAACTAACCTGCCGCCGGCTGGACTCGAACTCACGACCTTATGATCAAGAGTCGAGCGCGCTACCGACTGAACCAGGCCGGCTCTCTGATTTGGATGACTCCGTTATACATGCCTCTACCTTTGTACATATTCCATTGTGGTTGTGATAGTTTGTTCAAAGGTGAAAAATGGTTCGTCACAACTCGATGATGTTTGATACCACTTTCTCTTTAGAACATCTGTTTGAATTTGGAGCTGGTCTGATGAAGTCTAAATGACAGAAGCGATCGTCTTGAACTGAATTATGATACTCAAACAAAATTTGTAAGTAGCTGATTTGACCCCTTTGTTGTCTTACGGTGGTTGTTGAGACGTCTGTACCAATTGTGACGAGGATTCGTTCCTCGCGTATTTCATTTGGACTTGACTGTGGACTCACGGCGGGTTTAACCGGTCGACAGGGGATGCTTACTCCTCTATGGCACCTGATCCCACCTCTTGGTTTCCAGAGGTCCGTGTTTGTCCATTTTTACCAGATTTGTATCTGTATCCTGGACGTCCTAAAGATTTATACTTTGGTATCTGAGATGTTTTATATACTAACACTATCATGAATATTTGATTATCAAACATGTGTACATATGTACATCGTAAGAGAAAAAGAAAAAAGGACATCTGAACTGTTAGATGTTCTAGCCTTGGCATTGGTTGTATTCTTTTCTGTTGTCCGGAAGAGAAATGTTAAGTAAAGGAGAGAGGAACGTCATTTATTCAGGTAGCATGACGCGGAAGTACAACTGTATTTGTCAAGACCAATTAACCAATGAGTAAAACATTTCTATCATGTACTTCCACGTACAATAAGCCACAGAGAGTCTACATGTCGGGTCTTCGGAGACTAAGAACATCAGAAAAACTATAAACTTTTGAGACTGAGACTGATAAACAAAGACAATCTATTTCTGAGACATTATTTGATTTTCATTCATGACGTTCTTTTTGTTACAGTTGAAATGATGCTCCGAGTTCCACTGTGTCATTCCTCGCTGGTTTTTTGGTTTTTTTGCTGTTTTTTGGTATCCAAATGTGAACCCCCTCACCATAAAAACGTGTTAAATGTAATAAATCTAAATTTATAACATGAATATCAATTTCATTTTATCGGGGAATTAAACTTACGAGAATGTAGACGTCTGACTATTCGGAGTAGTTTGTAATCAACAACATAAGAAAATGTCCAAAAATAGCGAACATTCTTAAATATACAATTGTCCTGTAGGCTAAATAAACAGCATTGAAAAGTTATTTTTGTCAACATGTCCATGAATTGATATTCTTTTAAGATATTCATTTGTCCAGAAGGTGCAAGCTAGTATTTGTTGGTTGAAAGCAGAAAAATAGTCACCTTTGATCTCTGCCGCACGATATTACCCTGCGTTCTTTATGTCTGCTCCTGTTCTTAGTATCTGAAGACCCGGCGTGGTCTATCAAGTTATCGCGACAATCTTAAACAACTGAATAATAGTTTGGTATATACACAGTATAATCTGTCTATTCCGGCCGACCATGGGACTGGAGAATTAGGCCGGATTACGCGAGATCCGGAATACAGAAGGATAGACCATACACTTCATGACATAGACAAAACTAAAAGAAATGAAATTTCACGTTTTATTTTCTATGAAATTTTATTTGCACCAAATATGCATAAATACCGAGGTTAGATACATTTTATAGTGTGTTCATTTTGTACTTGTCACTTTTAGTAAAGTACGAATTGAGTGTGCACCTGTCGGCTTATAACAAAAGTAAACTTAGTCCCCCTTATCTAATCACTTGGGTACATGCATTTAGGCTGAAATTTGGAATAGACGAAATACGGGAAATAATTTGAGACCAGCTAACAACATCGGATAAGACAAGAATCCGGAATACTCAAGGGTCCGTAATAGGCAGATTATAATTAATACACACATATATATATTGGTGTCAAACTCAGGATGGACAACTAAAGATTCTATTCCTATTCAAATTACATGGTCCACAGAGAGAAAAATCGCCACAAACAGGACTTCGTTGACATGGGGACTCCTTGGCCTAGTGGCTAAAACATTGTGTTTTGAACCATGAAGTCTCTCACTTCTGGTCAGCACGGGCTCGAGCCCCGCTGGGAACCTTAGCTGAGAACTGTTTTATATATTAATATATTTATTGTCATGCGTTTGAACTTTTGAACTAGTCGTGTCGTGTAGGAAATATGTCACATCTGATAGAGAGAATGATTAATTGCCCACTTTTGTAGTTCGTGAGCTTAATTTTAATCTAATAGAATGTGTTGATCAGCGGTCAATAAATATATATAGTATCTGTTTATTGTTAGGAAACCGTTGACCATATGACTTTCAAATATGGTTGCAAATATAAAACGAAGCTTCACGATAAACGTGTGGATTTCGGCTTTCCCACCAAGGCAAAACGGAATACATCAGAGTGCTCTAAAAGGTTTTCGGTACTGGTTAAAATTAACTTTTGAGGCGTGTGTGTGTGTGTGTGTGCGTGTGTATGTGTGTGTGTGTGTGTGTATGTATGTGTGTGTGTTATATTACTTGTTGTCCCGTGTCTGACATTCTGTCCGTCTGCCTGTCCACCGATTTTTCACATTTTTCTCCAAAACCACAGGGTCAATGTCAACCATTTTGATAGAATCTGTCTTTATGGAAAGTGAACTTGAATTTGTTCGAATGAAGGAACACACTTTCTTCTGGGGGGGGGGGGGGGGGTAATTAAGAAAATACTGAAATATGATGGTATGTTTTGAAAATCTTCTTCTTCAGTAAAACAGGGCCAATTTTCATCAATGTGGACGTAAATCAGTCATGGGCAGAGAAGAGTCATTTTTTAAAATTACGGTCAGGTTATTTTGAATGGGGAGGTAACTGGGACAAAAGTTAGATATAATGATAATTTTTCGAACATTTTCGCCATAATCACTGGTCAATTTAAACCAAGGTTTTAAGAAATCTTTTTTATTTAGGTTACAATTTGTTTAAATAAAAGGTATGGTTATTTTTAAAGGGCAGATAATTGTGAATATAAAAAAAATATTTTAAGTTTCAAACATCTTTTCTTCAGGATTACCCGACAAATTTCAACCAAAGTTAGAACAAATTATCTTTGGGTGAGAAGGATTCATGTTTGCTGAAATTGATGGTCTTTATAGAGGTATAATGTAGAAAATTGTAAAATATGATATTAGTTTTTAAAATCAATATATTTCAACCAAACTTAGTTCTAATCATTCTTGAGTGAAAGGGGTTTATTTTTCGTCAAATGATTTAGGGATCACATCCTCTTGAAAAGGGATAATTGAAATATAAGTATAAGAAAAATAAGAGAGTATCAAAAATCATCTACTCCTAAATACTATGTAAATTGCATCCAAAATTAGCTATTTACCCTTAAAGGCAAATTTGTTCAAATCACTGACAATGTCTTTTTCCAAGGAATGATGATTGAGAAAATAGAGAAATATGATTCTTAAGGTTTAAACTGTATTTAGAAACTTCCTCATAACATGTTATGTTTCAAAATGTTGAAAAAAAGGGTCTAAGACCCAATTGGCCGAGTTGCTGCAATGAATTCTTTGGTGGGCAAATTATAGGAAGTGCGTAAATTGAATGAAATATACTACAAAGAATGATGGTTGAATAAAACTGTCAAATGGCATACTGCAGGAAGGAAGCAATCTAAAAGTCTGAGGAATCGATAATAGGAGGAGCACTTATCCAGTGCATGATACACAGAATAAGTACTCTCTACTGATAAAACTTCCAAAATGTTCCTCACCATGGAAAATCCACAAAAATGTTTGGAATTATTTCATACTAGGAGATGCTCATCCTAAATGTAATACCTTTAAAAATTATTTTTGAAAGTTTCAAGGTTCTACATCAAAAACTGTACCCTACTTTCTCCGCCCAACCACCCGCCCGCCAAACCGACTTTCACCATACTATAACCCGGTTGGCACTATGTTCAACCCGACCAAAAATGAATAGGCCAGTGGAATTCTAGAGAACGCATACCCTGGAAATTCCATACCTTACATAACTGGTATCCAGTTGAACGACGTGGCCCATGGACCTCTGTTATATTTTACATTGTACACTGTGGACCAACCGTTTGCGTATATATTGAATTCCAAATTTAAAATACGATGAACAAACACAGACTTTATATTTAGCGAAAGACTTCCTATTTTAGGCATAATAATAAGCGTTGCTCTTATCATATAAAATATCTAAATCTTATGAACATATGTTATGAAATACTCAAATTACAGGCATTGCACAATGTCTGTAAACCAATTACAGCAGTATGTACATATAGCTAGATTATTTACTCAAATGTGTATGAAAAATATTACCTGGTGCCCCATGAAGCCATAACTGCTACTGAATCCAGAGACAAATAGAAAATCAGTCGTCTGCCGTAAAACAGACTGTAACATAATATTTTCACTTGTCTGTGACGTCTCCGTTTTATCCCGGAAGAAATTTTGTATATTCATTTTGTAAGTACAAAAAAATTCTTTTTTTTCTGACAGGAGAAAAGAAATGCACTGTAATTGTGATCTGTAAGTTATACAATATCAATGAATACGAGTTTAACTCCATAAACTGTAATTTTAACATTACGGTACACACACACACACACACATAAACACACACACACACACATCTATATATATATATATATATATATATATATATATATATATATATATATATATATATATATATATATATATATATATATATATATATATATATATTCATTTATTTATAATATACATTGAATAGTGTTGTATACCACACTCAAAGACAGTCTGGTTCAGTCGGTAGCACGCTCGACTCTTGATCGAGAGGTCGTGAGTTCGAGTCCAACCGGCGGCAGGTATGTTGCCTGTCCTTCGGATGAGACTGTAAAAACCGAGGACCCGTGTAAAAGTAGGTGTCGGTACGTTAAAGAACCCTTACTGCTCAATGGCCGTAAGTGCCGAGCATGGGCCAAAAGTTGAAGCCCTTCACCGGCATTTGGTGACGTCTCCATATGAATGAAAGATTCTAGATTGAGACGTTAAACAACAATAAACAAACAAACAACTCCACACTCAACAATGTTTCCGAGAGATCCCAGCTACAATGTGCATGGGAAAAGACCACTGGTCTTCAACAAGTAAACTGCTACATTTTTCTCACAAAAATCATCTTAGGTTCCAACGGGGCTCGAACCTTCGCTGACCCACAGTGAGAGATTTCATGGTTCAAAGTGCGATTCTTCCTATTGACCATGGAGGCCCTCTCCCCTCTTTATGCTTGTACACAAATTTGTGCTACTTTTATTTTAATTATGGCAAAAAATCTAATACAATTAGAAGTGTATTAAATCAAATGCAGGAAAAAGAAAATGATATAGAAAAATGTATTATCTAAACCTCATCGATACTTCAAAACAAAACATTTTGACGATCGTTTCTGTCAATAAGACTTCACCAGTTGAACTCTAATTTGATAGAAATATATTTTTCCGAAAGAAAAAGATGAGCAATTTAACTAATATGCGGGGACATGGGACGCTGTCTTGTCGAATGTTTCTTTCTTCGTCTCTGATGATCAAGGGCGTCAGTTTTGTTTACAGCAAAGCTTGCAGAAAAGTTATCCGTCCATTTCTTTCTCTATATGTAAAGTATATGGCCGAAAATGTGTCATCAAAATGGTTAACAATGATGACGTTTAGTCCCTTTAATGGTGATTTCAAAATCGATGTTACAACCTGTGATACTATTTTCACAAGTAGACACGAAATATACTTTATTTTTGTAAAATACAGGCCTTTTATGTACCTATTGCAGCACCAGATCAGCCATTTTGATGACTCATTACTATAGTTATATACTGTACGTAATTCTTTGGCAGGAAAATAATAACATTCAGCATACGCTACGAGAAATATTCAACATAATTTTACCATCATGATCAACTCTTATGATGTATAACAAAAATCAATATCTAGCTTTGTTGATTTATTTGACATCAAGGAACAAAAACACTTGAAAGTTTTATCATTAACAATACTGTATCATCAACATTTTAAAAGAAAAGTAAACATATAGGCGGATGACATCTACATAGACCCTGGCACGCACTGAGACAACACAGAAAATTAATCACCAGTTTGAGTTTTTATGATGGCAAGATAAATATTGTATCCTATACTAAAATACATATTATTGGCATAAGGATTATTGAACCCTTTCACCCCTTTGTATCTAAATGGAATATTCTTTTCTATTGTTTTGGACCAGTTCATTAATCCACAGGGATGAGAAGGGTAAACACGACCAACAACAAGAACAACACACATGGTCACATCTCCTTTCCAAACGTTCATTGGAATCATAGTCAGCAATATTAAATGTATAGAGGAATTGTATGATTATGCGCTATGCCTTTAATTCCCTTGACTATATCTGCTCTGGGTAAGTTAACATATATATACCTACTGTAGTATGTTCAAGGGCAGTAACTCCCGAGTTCACAAAACTTATACAGCACTGTCAATGCTTTTCCCCTGAGCCACACCTTTCCCTAGCAATGGTCCATCTTTATATAAATATAAAACTGGCCACACCATAAAATCTACTAATTTACCACATTTAGTATAAGATCGCAGCACGGCATTGTCAAAATCAGATCCTTCATCAAAATCCCATACTATATGAACTGGGGGTTCATGAATGTTCATAGCCCAACAATACTGAACACATTTGTTTATGTAATCATCACAAGCATTGCTTTGTTCTTCTGTTACGATGGATTTCAGTAATTCTTTCTTAAGAGCCTGGAATTAGAAATGAATATCATTAGATCATGATTAATATGTTCTAATACAATACACCTGGAAATCAAAGGTAATGTTCAGTAATGAATCAATACCACCTCCAAACAAAATAATTAACTAACAAAGATTATTTATATACTTTCAGCTGCTATAGGTAACAATTTTGCAATAATTATCAAGTCATTGTTCAAATCATCATTATGGTAAGTATACAAGTAGTAGGACATAAATAAGTTCGCAAAAATTAATTTTGTTATACGTGTATATTCTTAGTAATTCTGCATTTGTTTGATTTTGTCCTCCTTCGTAGACATCCAAAATAATTGAAAAATGGCTGGTTTAACCCTTAACTCTGAGCCTAAATTTTATAATATTTTCATTAGTTTACATCCAAATATTATTTAAATATCAATGATTTATTTAAATCGGCATTTTTGAATTACGTCATTGATCCATTCATTACCTTTGAAATCGAAATGACATCGCTATTATTTTACTCGACACAAATTAAGGGATAATGTATTTCCCTGCAATAATGATTACATTGCGATGGCATTTCTAGCATATAATTTGTTAAAATTGAATAAACGATGAATTCTACATGACTTACAGGTCTACCTAGGTAAATTGTCACATGTTTAATAAACACAACGAGTCTTAATCAAATCATACCAGGTGCGACAAGCTACCTGTCGTCATAACAGTATTAGAGATTCAGTAATGCATGGAGTCTGTGTAAAGGCAATATGTTTTACCTGTGTTTTACAACATATTTTTGGAAAGTAGACCTAATACCTTTGTAGATCTATACTGATTTTACTAAGAGTATATTGTTAGTGAAAATAAATTTTGCGAACTTATTTATGTCCTACTGATGTATGTGTGTAGCCACTCGATATATAATATTATCCACTGATTGTCATTATCTTATACAGTTCAACCCTGATATATTGAATTCGAAATGGGATGATATTTTTCTTTCAAATAAACTGGGGTTTCAAATAACTAATTTATAACGGTAGTAAAGACATTTGACCGGGGAAACAAAATAATTTCAAATAAAGCGAGATTTCAATGTAACAGTGTTAAATATAAGTGGTTTCGATTGTATTTTCAAATATCATTCTGCACAAAGAAATGGATTATGTAAATCAACACCGTCATATATGCTGCTGCAAGTACCACATATGTAAAGGAACCACATCTTTATGTATCGACACTATACAGTAAAGTTAAGCATATGTCGCTTTAATGTTAGACCATTAATTCATGTATCAAAAGCACATTTTTGAAATAGAGCTTGGACTTGTATTGTTTGATTTCTCTTCAATGTCTGATTTACAGGTGATAAAACATTTTATATAAGCATTATAACATAGGAATATGACTTGCCTTGATCAAATATGGGACTGTCATTCGTGATGTTGTTCTTCTATAGTCAGTCAATGCTTTCAGTACATTCTCCGGAAGACCGTGTGACTATGACATAAGAATTCAAAAATAAGCAAAGACATATTAAGGAGAGTATTTCCAATAATTTTACATAATTATAAGGTTGACAAGTCAACATATTTCTTGTCTCGCTACTGTTATAATGTAATGAAGTATTTCATTCTCAAAACTGAATCATTGCATATTTTCAAGAGACAACATTGAATTATTCAAACTAATTCAATGATTAGTTTAAATTTAAACTAATAGATAGATAGATAGATAGATAGATAGATAGATAGATAGACAGACAGACAGAAAGACAGACTGACAGACCGATCGATCGCTAGATAGATAGGCAGACAGACAAACAGACAGAAAGAAGAGATAAATAGATAGATAGATAGATAGATAGATAGATAGACAGATAGATAGATAGATAGATAGGTAGATAGATAGATAGATAGATAGATAGATAGATAGATAGATAGACAGATAGACAGACAGACAGATATATAGACAAATAGATAGATAAACATTTTGAAAGCTTGTTCTGCATTTTATATTACATATTACCAGATAAAAATACAATGACTGGTGATATAAAACTTTAATTAAATGAACAGAATGGTGTGAAATGTGATATACACCTTGATGTCAGTTGCACTATAGTCATCAGCAATGGGTGGCTCGGACAAACACTTTGAGATCATCACTATTTGTTTGCCAGCAACACGTTGGCACATCTGATATACTTCCTACAATAATTATCAAATATATAATTGTTATTTAAAAATCTCTACCGTAATTTGGGATATTTTGGCGTTGCTAAAATTTGGCCACTTAGGTCATAAAATGAAGGGTTATTTTTTTGGCCAGTTAAATGTTGGCCATTTATGTTTATATCATGTTTAAATATGGCCCATCATCAAATCTCGGTCATGAGGTATTGAACATTCCAGGTGGTAGAAATATTGAAATATAAAAAAGAACCGATAGAATAAATTGAACTGATATGTCATACTGGGTTAAGGTTAACATTAACAGAGTGTTATTTTGAAAACCCCTTGTTTGATCATCAAAAACACTATTTTCTAAGTTATTTCTAAAAAGTACCAACAGAACCATTGTGTAAATATTTTGGAAGGTTTAATTTTAATCATTGTAATAGGGTGGTCAAATTGGCCAAAATAAAAAAAATACCCAAAATATCCCCCATTTATGGTATTCAGCGGGGCTTGAACCTGCGATAACCATAGATGATGCTATTATCACTCTACCGAGAAGGCCTCAAAATTACATGTAAACTTGAGACTAACGGGGATTTATCATCTATCCATATTAGTGGAAATAATTTATATTTTTCTGTTTCCTACATCTATTTTATAATTTAATGTTTTAATAATGGACTCTGACTCCTTCCGGACACCGAGTCCCTTCATGTTTGGGATTAGCAATTGTTCTTCATATTGAGACTGTTGCTATATATGTATATATATCTAATTTGTCATTTTCTTATAGACTTGGAGCTTCAGGTATCCATAGGTGCTTCTTCGTTATACTATGACTGGAATGGTTACATGTATATCTGAAATTTTTTTAGGTTCACAGAATAGGATGCAGTTGTATTTGGATCAAGGGTCACACCAAAATCGTAGACTTAATTTCACAATTCCACTACAAGGTCTTGCTGTGGTGCAATGGTGGATCGTTTGGCATGTAAGCAGAAGATGCCAGTTTTGATTCCTGGGCAATGTTGGATCGTTTGGCATGTAAGCAAAAGATGCCAGTTTTGATTCCTGGGCCTTGCACCATAAAACTCAAGTCAAAAATTTTTCCTCAACTGTGACTAAACCTGAAATCTGGTTGGCTAGGCAGGCAAATTTGAGAATATTCTCAGACTTGAGTAAAGTCTTAATTTTTATGGTACCAAGCCCTGGTAATGGGTAATATACCTAAGTCAAACATTCTAATCTTCCCTTGAGAAGGTATAATTTTAAATGGTGCTAAAGTAAAATCCATAGCAATATATATAACCCGGTGGGGTGGTGTCTTGTGAAACATTTCTTGGCCTGGACCAGTTTAAATTTAAGGTAATAAATTATCACATTTAATTTACAATGGCAAGAGTAATCGTTCTTACTTGTCACCATACATAAGAGATTTTCCAGGGAGGAATAATACAGTTTTTCCTATATTTTATAGCTTGTTACAACTTAAAAGTGAGTACAATTATCCATATGATAATCAAAAGGTTATTCTGCCCCGCTGACTTATGTGAATCTATGAATGATAAGTTAAGTGTAAAATAATCAGTCGATAAAGAAATAACAGGCACCGATGTATAAATACAAATACCTTGAATTCATAAACCAATTATATATATATATATATATATATATATATATATATATATATATATATATATATATAATGAAACTTACAACAACAATGCGTAGAAGTAAAGTTAAGTTATCCTTTTCACTTAATCCCAAACGCTCTAGATTTTCCATGGAATTTGTCCATTCATTGTCATAAAGCTCTGACATTTTCTCTGCGAGTTTCATTGGTCTGTCTGGATCACTTAAATCTTGTATACCCGGGTTGTTACTGTGTATTTGGCCCGAAGCTTTTTCACTCAACCTTCAAGAAGGAAATATCGTACATGAAAAAACAAACCAAAAAAGGCACAATAAATTGCTTTTATTGGGTTTACGTATGCCTCGGGGATTCAAAGGGTTTAATACTAATGGCAACAAGCCAGTAGTTGTAAATATTGTTATCATAATAACAAAATTATAGGTTTCCAAATGAATGTTCATACTAAATGCTTTTGTCAATACGATTTCATCATGTAAGCATAAATTTTAAATAGATGTACTGCAGTATAGTTCCTAAAGAAAAAAATGGTACGAGACAAGGCCCAATGCTAAACCTAAATGTATTGCCAAGTCTGCCTAAGAATAACAACTGTCTGTATAAATAAAAAACAACAGTTTTCAGCTTTGTCACAAAATGAATGATCAATTTATATATATTTCTTTATTGTTTTTGTCTGTTAAGATAGCTTTTTGTAATGTATTTACCAAGCATAATAAGCGTAATCAAATTGCTATAACACTAAAATTCCAACTCATCTTTTCAATCAAATCTTCAAACAGCAAGATATTATAGTATAAACACTTCACATCAGTGTTTGCTGTTATCAATGAAAGAAAATAACATTTTATGGGGCATTGGCTGTGTTTGTTTTTTCAAAAACAATCTTTCCATTTTACTATTAAGATTCATATACAATAACAAAAAAGATATATACACAGGTTGTGTAAAAATTATTAAATTCCTATATGTTTTGTGAAAATGTCTTAAGAAACCCTGTTTGGCAATTATTCACTTGCAATTTATTAATTCAACCTTACTATTTATACATGTATATGCATACTACACTGAAACTGATCTTATTTTCACAAAATATATAGGAATATAAGATTTTATATGCCTGAGTATAGCTCTTATTTGTTATTGTACATCAAGCACAAGCAGTAATAGCAGAAAAAATCGAAATATTTTTGGTAAACAAAGCTAATGCCTCCTAAACACCAGTGATAGATACTATTCACATATTGTTTGATAGTTCAGGAGAACACTTGAAATAAATTGCCCCTTCCATCAAAAAAGTCTTCGGTTACCTGGTCAAAGCCTCATTTTTAGCGTCTTTTTCTCTGTTTAATAACTTCTGAAGTCGGTCGATGGTTTCTTCATTTTTCTTACTATGAAAATAAATATGTTGATTTGAATTTAATATCTTATATACAATGTTTTAAGCAAATATTTAAAATTTGAATGTATAGTATTGCATTGTAATGTTTAGTATTGTATAGTATTGTATTGTATTGTAGTGCATTGTATAGTATTGTAATGTATAGTATTGTATAGTAATGTTTAGTATTGTATTGTAATGTAAAGTATTGTAATGTATAGTATAGTATTGTAATATATAGTATTGCATCGTATTGTAATGTTTAGTATTGTATTATGATGTATAGTAGTATTGTATTGCAATGTATAGTATTATATTGTATTGTATAGTATTGTATTGTAATGTATATTGTTACATTGTATAGTATAGTATAGTATTGTATAGTATTGTATTGTAATGTTTAGTATTGTATAGTATTGTAATGTATAGTA
This sequence comes from Atrina japonica, assembly GCA_030159075.1. Classification (NCBI taxonomy): domain Eukaryota; kingdom Metazoa; phylum Mollusca; class Bivalvia; order Pterioida; family Pinnidae; genus Atrina; species Atrina japonica. Next base: position 285,231 of record BROG01000104.1, on the reverse strand, counting down.
TAGTATTGTAAAGTATTGTAATGTATAGTATAGTATTGTAATATATAGTATTGCATTGTATAGTATTGTATTGCATAGTATTGTATTGTAATATGTTTAGTATAGTATTGTATTGTAATGTATAGTATTGTATTGTAATGTATATTGTTACATTGTATAGTATAGTATAGTATAGTATTGTATAGTATTGTAATGTTAAGTATTGTATTGTAATGTATAGTATTGTATTGTAGTATAGTATTGTATTGTATAGTATTGAATTGCATAGTATTGTATTGTAATGTAATGTTTAGTATTATATTGTATTATGATGTATAGTATTGTATTGCAATGTATAGTATTGTATTGTATTGTAATATATAGCATTGCATTCTATAGTATTTTATAGTATTGTATAGTATTGTAATGTAATGTTTAGTATTGTATTGTATTGTGAACATAGTATTTTATTGTAATGTATAGCATTGTATAGTACTGCATTGTATAGTATTGTATTGTACTGTAATGAATAGTACTGCATTGTATAGTACTGTATTGTATTGTAATGTATAGTATTGCATTGTATAGTATTGTATTGCATAGTATTGTATTGTAATGTAATTTTTAGTATAGTATTGCATTGTAATGAATAGTATTGTATTGTATATTGTTATATTGTATAGTATAGTATAGTATAGTATTGTATTGTATAGTATAGTATTGTACAGTATTGTATTGTACAGTATCTCTGTTTTTACAAATACACTTACATGGTAAATGATAATTCTTTATTACTCTTTGAAATCTTCTCTACTTCCTCCTTGTATTCTTTTTCCCTGTTTGAGAAATAAACAAAATCACAAAAATATGAATATCTCAATTACTGTCAATACATCTATATATAATTCTGATAACTGTTGTTGTTGTATTGTTGTTTAACGTCCCACTCAAGAATCTTTCACTCATATGGAGACGTCACCAAATGCTGGTGAAGAGCTTCAAATTTTGGCCTACTAGTATGCTCGGCACTCACAGCCATTGAGCAGTGAGGGTTCTTTACTGTGCCGACACCATCTGTAGCACGGGACCTCGGTCTTTATTGTCTCATTCCGAATATTACTATAACTATTTATTATGATAGATGTACTAAAATTATTTTACACCCTGTAGTACATGGTGAGTACACCCAAATTACATCAGGATTTGTGGATAACTTTTATCTATTTGGGTCAGATCAATGAATAACATGAATATCTATAATTTCTATTTATTAAGGCTACAAGGTATAATGTAATTCGCCAGATGTGAATCATAATAAATTATAAATGGACATTTATATTCTTATTTCATATGTTGATTATTGATTATAAAGTCACCTTTCGTATCAATTTCAATCAAGCGTGCTGGTATTGATGAAACTGGGTCAACATCAAAGTAACAGTACAAAATATCGAAATACACTGAAGAAACATTATACATTATGAAATCTCGTTATTACGTCCACTTAACTGACAGACTCAAAGTGGTCTGATTTGTGAGGTGGTCTCTTAAGTGAGGTTCTGTACTTATTAGATATTTGTCAAGAGACTGAAAAATTGTGGTCTGAAATGTGAGGTGGTCTCCTAAGACAGGTGCTCTTTAGGTGAGGTTCCACTGTATTGGTAAGGCAAATTAAGTAATTTGCACATACATGAATACACATATAAATAAATAGAAATATATATCATATGCCGAGGATGACAATGGTTCCGGAAACAGTGAAAATGTAAGGCAATAACATGTACTAAAATTGTCAATCTTGGACACACACAGACCTCTGAAAAATAATTAGATAGAAGCAGGTGCTATGGAGGAGTGAACTTCCTCGTACAGATATATTTACAGATATCTGTTATTGACAATGTCGGCGGCAACATATATACAGTATCCATTTCAAGAAAAGTGCAATGATATTTCTTTAGTTGTTTTATAATAAAAATGAATATATGAATTAGTAAATATGTAAATTAGTGTTTTAGACAGATAAATTAATTACCTGTTGCTATCTTCCTTGTTTCGTTTATAAGAACCACGTGATAACCTTCTGATTTGATCCTTGTAATTCTCTATGTCTTGATGTAGTCTGTCAAAATTGAAACGAGTTGATAGAATATATGGTGGAGAAGGCGAAAAGGCGATTGAAAGACGAATTTCTGAATTATGAAACGAATATCAATCTGTCATACATTAGTAAATGTCACCAATAATTGATAAGCTTTCCGTCTTCCATGATGGCAAATAATATCTAATTTATTAACTTGTTGATAAAATTGGCTGTAGGCATTTCATTTCATATAAGGTGTAATGTTTATTTTGACTGTAGTCCCTATAATAGAGATAATATTGTATAGCTCGATTAGCTGGCTGAATGGAATATCCTGAGCCCCTTTTTTTTAGCTGGGGACAAGTTTAGACTTTAGGTATTGCAGCATAACAACATTAAAACCATATTGCCAGGAGTTATCGTTTCGACTTCTCATTATACCTAGAGGTATCCAGTGGGGAATACCTGTTGCCTGTCATAACTGAAAAGTGGGTAGAATATTCCGTATGATAATGAAAAGGTAACGTCATATTGTTCTCTTGAATGCATTTAGGATTGACACATGGTATTTACGTCTCAATACTAAGCAAGGACTAATTAAATAGATACGTGCAGTGTCAAAAGCGGAAGGACTACATCAGATCCACAAATTAAATAATTCTGTATTTGGTTGGGAGATTTGTAAAAGAAAACAAATTATAGACATACAGAATATGATGCGATCACAAACATCCCACGCTCCAAAACTTTTTATTAACTTTAGTTAACTGTTCACTATAATATATTTTCAGCAAATATTGCCGAAACTAGATTCAACTCACTGATGTGATTATGGGGTGCCATACAGGTTGTGAAAATTAAGAATAAAAAATTAATATGATTTGATTTGGATAATTGTTTTTTTCATTATGTATACTCACCTTGCAATGTTTTCGTCCTGAGAACCTTGGTGTTGTTGATCTTCGTTTGCCAAATCTTGCAGTTTATCACGTAAACTTCCTATTTGTTTAGAGTATTCTCCACATCGCTTTGACAACCTAGTCAAAGACAAGTAGTAGTATAAAATGTACATACCTCCAAAAGTATTGCTAGAGTATGAGTTGTCGTTCTTTGGGAGACAAACTACTTAGTGATAACAAATCATATGAGGAGTCGCGTTTTAAGTCACCATTACACTTTACGTCCGGTATAATTACCTTGATTATAATGACCCGCTGACCGAAATGTTGAGTTACCTGTTCGATATCTGTTCCAAAGTTGTTGTTGAAACGTCTATTTTGATTGTGGTTTATTTCTCACTTGTCTTATCTGAATTTGACTGTGGATTCGTAGGGTGTGACCCCTGATCCCACCTCTAAATTTTCTGGAGTCCGTGTTTGGCCAATGTTCACCAGAAGTGTACACTGCTTCCAGAACCTCATGGCAGTTAATACTTTGGTGTCTGTGATTTTATACGCTAATACTAGAGTTATATAATATCACAGTTTGAAAAGAAACCTATGGGTTTCGGGTCCTCTCAAAATCATATTCTATATTAACCCCTTCAACCCTACAGACCATAACAGACTGGTCTTAAACAATAGAAAAGAGAATTCCACTCAGACAATCAGGCGTGAAAGGGTTAAGTGTCAACTGCTTAATCAAAATCGACTTGCAGTCGGAAACGTGAGAAATAACATATTTTTATTTATAGTATTTTAGCATAACGGGAAGTAAAGTTGATTGTAGTATCGGTCAAGGCAACAAAGATATGTCAGAATACCAGAGAGGTTTCCCGTCAAGTTGAGACGGATATCATGATAATTTGTGGTAACTGATCTTAACGAAATAATATTTTGACACTGGAGGAAATGAAGATCCAAAAGTGATATGGGATAAGTTCATAAATTAACAAGGTCACTTATAATTATGATGCTTCAATCTGTTGATGATCGGTGTTGACAAAGAATCGTGTGGAACGTAAACATATGTTATTGACCAGAGCATACAAAATCATTCCTGGAATTGACAATGAATTGTAACCTCAATAATACAAAATAGTTTAAATTTATAGGGAATTAAAAGTTATGCTGATATGCAAAACAGACAGACTAAGGTAGAAGTTTCAGTTGTGGTTTTCGTAGGTAGGATATTGCGACAACAATATGAATGATTCATCTACACAAAGGATATATACCTTCGAAGATACTGTTGTATTCATATAAAAACTGAAGTTGTGAAAGTCATTTTAGTAATCGATATTACAAATATATTTCATATGCGAGTAAAGTAAACAAAGAATTATGCCTTCAGCGACAACTGTGTGCGTTCACAAAGACTACACCAAGTGTGCAAGCAGGTTTACAAAAATATCATCCATTCAAACATCTGTGTAAGTGAGATACATAGCGTGTTCATATATTATCTGATATTGTGTTTGTAAACATGTGCCATTTTGTCTATATAAACTATAGGTTTATGAAAGTTGGTTCAATTACGCAAACGCATTTTCCTTCGAAACAACTAAGGAAAACGCCCAACAAAAATACGTTACACATCCGGAGAGATGGTGTAAGCATGATGTTTCAAAATTGGTCATTTCCAGAACAAAATTTTCAGGTGAAGGTCACCATAAAAGGATGACAAGGTTCAAGCAGATGCAGCATCTTTATATGTGTCAGAAAGACATAATCATGTCATAAATAATTTAAAAAAAAATAGAAAGACCACCTACAAAGTCCTGGTAAAAAATGGTTTAAGCAATTTTTCAACCTTTTTTTCTTATAAAAAAAAATCCAGATTTTTTCTGATTCACATATCAAAATATAAAAGAATATTTTTCTTTGCGAACTGTCCACCCTTCCTCTATATGAGATCATCAAACAAATAATTGTTGACCTTTTCTTTGCAAAATATATTGAAATTTTGAAATAAATGTAAGGTTCAGTTATAACTGACCAATTTGTGTTTATATTCACCTGTATATGTTGGTAATACAGGTAATATATCAATGCTTTCAATTGAACTACATAATTATTATTGATTTTTTTTTCACTCTCTCTGTATAAGCGTGTCTAATTAATCAGAGTAAACCAGTACTGCAATGAATCAATTTATATCTAACAACGATCCAATAACTTATTCATCATTGTCTGCAGAAAATATTAATCTGATCATGAAAATGAATACCTCAGGATCTAACAAAATAACAAGATCGACAAAAATGGTATTCATATTATCCTCCACATGGTCTATCTCTCTAGAGTAAGACTCCCAACGGTGTTATTTACAACGTAACACTCGGGTACTACTTGCCTTGCTACAGGTAAACAGATGTTTTATTGTGCTTCAGTTGGCGATTCTTTTGTTTACATTTCCGTTTTGCTTCTAAACAAGGAACCCCTGGATGATAACACGCCAGAAATCAATAGATTTAGATTGTAAAATAAGCTTTTATGTGGCATGTTATAAACTGTCATAATCCGTGGTTACAGATGTTTGATGTCGATAGCTGTGTTGTAGACAAATTGATGAGGAGAATGGTTGAACGTTAAACTAGATTGATCTTTTCATTTTAATTACGAGCGAAAATCAATATATTTATCTACCTTTAACCTTTGTGATGAGATTCTATTCAAGGGAAAGAAAAAGGCAAGCGATAGGAAAATGAGTCACCAATTACTCAGTTTTCATGCTATTCTTGTGTAGGTCTTTTGCCATTCTAGATAGTCATACCTTAGGCTTTATATATATATAATTAGAGTGATATATACATATATATATATATATATATATATATATATATATATATATATATATATATATATATATATATATATATATATATATATATATATATACATGTATATTATATTTTAAGTATTGATCGAGATCGAAAGAAAGTTCATGAAATAATATTCAAATCAGGTGAATCAGGTGAAAACTGGACACATACGGACCTCTGAAACTCCAGAGGTGGGATCAGGTGCCGTGTAGGAGTAGGCATCCTCGGTCGACCGGTCACATTCGCCGTGAGTCCACAGTTAAATTAAAATGAAAGAACTGGGGAATGAATAGGTACAGACAATTCAACAACCACTATTGAACAGTAATTGCAAACCAGGTCATTGACTTTCTTACTGTAGTCATACGCCAAACGTTCGATATCAGAAATGAAAGCCAAGGGTCCTTCGAAAGAGGCTTTAAACTGAAGTCACATGTCGTGGCAGGCCATAAAAGAATCATCACTGCATTGGCGTCATTCCATATCAATGGTTACAATTTGTAGCACTCTCACCTAAAGATTGTTACATCTGATTATCCGTACAAGTGAAAAATTATGGTGGAAATGTAAAACAGCAATAAACCCTATTTAAAACAAAAATGCATTTAAAATCAATATTTCTGAATAATGGAGACTGAGTATATACATGTATCGTTATCTCTGTAAACTGTTTCATATCCGCATATCGTCATTTTGTGAAATCTTTGGATATGAATTATGTTGTTCACACAACTGAAATCTAGGCCGGTGTCATCTACTTGAGCAAAAAAAATCAGAAAGTGGATTTTCACTTCTGAATTTTGCTCTATAAATGTTAACAAAACATTTGTATGTTATGGATGAAAAGACAAAATCACTTCAATTGTGAATTTGTCACGAATGTGCTACTCCAACTTTTGATGTACATACTATACTTATGTTTTACCCATCAGATGAATGGTAATTAAAACAACGTTTTCCACTGTTCAATATACATATACACGCACTGTATATACCTTAGCATACAATTGTTTTAATTTCACCATAGATAAATTAAGGAGCCCGTTTAATCAGGAATGCCGTAAGTCTCACGTTGTTCATTGACCTTGGAACAAAACTTTAAAATGTTTTATCAGTCCTTCCCTAACTCTTGTCTAAATCATATTACCATATTTGCAAATAAGATCTTGATAGTTCATGCATATTATAGAACTACTTGTGACTGCTACGTTTCACGTCGCAAAACGTAATTGTGGTTCTACGACCAATTCCAAGACCTTAAAACGACCTTTCATAAAACTCGCCCAAGCTTGTGATATCAAATAATTGATGTTATGCTAACGTAGAGTATATATTCAAGTTGATTCCACCTGGCCCAATATATAAATATTAAATTTGTCCTTCGGATGAGACAGTAAAAACCGAGGTCCCGTGTCACTGTAGGTGTCGGCACGTTAAAGAACCCTCACTACTCAATAGCCGTAAGTGCCGTCCATAGGTCAAAATTTGAAGCCCTTCACCGGTATTTGGTGACGTCTCCATATGAATAAAATATTCTAGAGTGGGACGTTAAACAACAATAAGTATTAAATAAAACCTACTCTTGGTTGTCGTTTCGTACACTCTGCATTTGTTGTTTTAAGTCCTCATTTTCTCCCTTTATGACATTCAGGCTCTGCTTAGCACTTTCCGATTCTTCTCTAAATTTCTCTACTTGTTCTTTTAGATCATGTATGATATATTTAGAGGTATCTGGAGCAGAATTCTCCTCTTTTCTTATCATTCGTCCTCTGGAGTATCTTCTGTTATTTTCTCCATCGGTTTGTTGATCGGAATCCGATTGTCGTATGCTTTGTAATTCGCTGTTAAGTGTTTGAATTTCGCGCTTCAGACGATTAATTTCCGATTCTTTGTCTTTAATACGCTTGTCATTATCACGACTGTTTTTCAGATCCTGTATTTCTGCATTCAAACTACAAACTACTCTTTGATTTTCTTCAATGATCTCTTTTTGAACAGTTGGGATACCCACTCGCTGTAAACAGAAATGATGAATGACTATACAGACATCAACCAATCACAACTACTTTTACAACAGTAATAATCATCATGAATTAATACAAACTCTAAGTCAAAGTTCAAAATGGATGTATCAGCCATCGGGGTCGGTCTTAGCCCGTTCTATAGAATCCCCGACCCTAGGCGTCGTACAGATACACAATTTGTTGCGCTTACCCTTAGAAGCTGCATGTATACCAAAATTCGGAGACAGAAAATGACTGCGCAGTTGATGTATTATGAATATAGACTTCAAATATTCAAATGTTCGTACGATGCACTTCAGGACTAGGGTCAGATCGCTATATATCACCTTAGCGATTTTGCTAACCTAATCGTCGTGATTAGACGTAGGTTTAGTAGATGTTGACAGAACGTTGACGGCATCTTACAAATCTGTAATACATATTTGCGTTTAACTATTAGCACTTGTGCATATAAGACAACTAAACAGATCATTTCCATTAGTTTTCCGTTCATTAATAACAGACGTGTTTCTACCAAGAGAACTGAATGTGCTTTAAAACTGTATTAACACATTCTTTAAAATGTGTTGCGAAAAGTCAACATTGAGGTAGAAAATGATATACTAACATAAGGGAGAAGGATGACAATTTTTTATTGATAGAAATAAGATCAAGTACCCGGACTGATAAATTTGACGTTTATTCCTAAACCACGTGTGTTGTGCGTAAACCGTCATTGCGTTTTATTAACTTCATCCTTGTCTTTCGTTTATCTCAACAACTTATCCGTATAGTTTTATTAATGTCACATTACAATTGTGTTTGCTCACTTCTTGACCAATCGTCAAGCTACATGCTTATCTTACAGTACATGTAGTATCCGCCTATATATATGTGTGTTCATGTGAGTGTAAACTTTTTTTCTAACATTCAAGTGTCTTTAGTAGGTCTCAGAAGGTTGTTATTGAGAATTTAAACAGATTTATCTGTTTGACTGTACATGTATTTTAATATTGTATAAGTTTTTTGTCAGGCATATCGACAAAGGCGATAGCTGGCTATAGCGATCGTCGAGTTGTACGCAATCGACTTTTGGCGCATATGTGGTATCCGTATCACCGTCTGATTTAAACTGCGGGCAGCGATATGATATAGTGCATATATATTATGTGATAAATAAGTATTGAAATTTTTCTGATGTTATTTTCACAGTTGTTTCAACATTATCTTTAGGAAATTGTTTGATCTAGACAGAATGGATGATCAACATTTATGTGTTTGGAACTATCAACTAACCAACAGAATTAAATATAACCAAGAGAGGGATTTTTGTTCATTTATAGCCTAATGTATCAATACAATTGTTAAAAATCCATAGAGGATACCTAGCAAGAGTAACATATTTGACCTAAATATACCATATGATAGTTGACCTATATATGATAATTGTATATATTATGGTATACCGGAAATATCAAATATGAACACATGGTCACAAGGAACATTATTTCGCCTTACGTTGAATTACATATATAAAATTGAACTATTTATTCATATTATTGGAGCTCAATTGATGAAGTCTAATTGACAGAAACGATCATTTGTTCATTTGTTTTTATCAGTTTTTTCCAATATTATATAATTTTGGTATTATGTTTAAAATTAAACTTTATAACATCTATCTTCAAAGCAAATGGATTCAATTACTTAATCTATAATACAAATATTTTTTTACATAATTATGAATTTATGACACTATATATTCATTCTTATTGTATATTTTCAGCATAATTTGTATACATGTATATAGTATGTTGACAGACCTGAGAGTCAAAAGCTAATAAACTATACTATACTATACTCTATTATACTATAATATACAGGAAGCAGTTTGCTTTGAGAGCCGACCTGGCTCAGTCGGTAGCGCGCTCGACTCTTGATCGTGAGGTCGTGAGTTCGAGTTCGAGTCCAGTCGGCGGCAGGTTGGTTTGAGTCAGTAAAAACCGAGGTCACGTGTCACAGTAGGTGTCGGCACGTTAAGTGCGATCATAGGCCCAAATTTGAAGCCCTTCTCCCGCAATTGGTTACGTCTCCATATGAGTGAAAGATTATTGAGTGGGACGTTAAACAACAATAAACAAACAAACAATCGCTTGCTTTGACATAATACAAGAAGATAAGTTTATATGACACTAAATAAAATAATTGATTTTAATGACATTAAAAGCCAATGTGCTATATGACATTTATATATATATATATATATATATATATATATAAGACATATGACGGTCCTTTTGACCGGTCACACCAACCGTGAGTCCACAGTCAAATCAAAATGAAATACGCGAGGAACCAATCCTTGTCACAATTGGTACAGACGTCTCAACAACCGCAATCGAACAGGCAACTCAGCCTTTCACTTCGTGAAACAGAGTAATCGCAAACAGGACTATTATACCGACCGTAAAATCTGCGGAATGTAGACATCAAACGCAGTTTTCAATATCGCTGTGTCAATAATTTGTCAGCGAGTAGGTTACCTCTGTATATGAAATGTTCATATGTTGAACACACACTGACATATCGGATCATTTGTGAAGTATAAAAAACATATATAAAAGGTAGTACATAAAAAACAAACAATTATACATTACATGTAAAATACTACAGGTAGTTACTGTAGTTTAAATTTACAGCTAAAGAGCTCAAGATCTAAAAAAAATATTATACCAAATATCAATTCTCACTTTTATATTTACCAGGGGTTTTACCAAAAAGTAAGAACATCATGTTCTCAATTTGGGGGGAAATCCCCTGGTAAATCAAAAGTGATAACATGATACATATATTAGTATAAGGCTGATATACTCTTATTAGTTAGGATTTGACACTATAATGATAGGGGGTGTGTTTCATATTTTACATTTTGATGTGTAATTCATGACAGAGATAATGTCAATCATTTGTGTATGACTACAGCCTTTATGTTTGAATTTACTTCCCTTTCATGGGAGTTTTCTCCTAGCAAAATAAGACTGATGTTCGCATATTCCCCAATATTGTCAAAAATGTGTATACGGTACCTGTATTTTGATATTATGGAATTTTTCCAATGGAGAAGGCAGTAGGGGGCACTTGTGAATATGGGAACCGAAAAAAAATTACTGCATTATATAATAAGTTAATATAAGGTGAAATATCGTACTTTAGCTATCATGCTGGCATATGAATACACGTGATCTGCCAATTCCTTAAATTCCGGTTCTAATTTTGGTCTTTTTGTAGGCTTTTCCCATTCTTTATGCAACTGTTTCATACGTGTGACCTCCTGCTTCAGTTGTTTCATCAAAGTATGGAGATCTTCATTTTCATAACCCGCAGGCCTTCAAAGAACAAAGGTATGCATATACTGATTTCATACAGTGGCGAGCAAAAGAATTCAGTTAAACGTGTGTCATTTTTTTTTTGTCGTGAAAATTGAAAACTTAAACGATAAATGAATTTCAATTTTTTTTCAATATTCAAAGATTTTTTTTGTGTAGGATTTTTGTTCACATTGTTTTACATAAACTCATCAATTCTAAAATCGATAGAAAGATCGATATCACTTTTGTGTTGCTAAAATGGAGATAACCAGATTATCGCAAATGTGTGTAACTCTGTCATTCGTTCCACAAAGCATATATACACGCGGATGTACCCTGGGGTTGCATTTATTGGACGTTTGACAAGTCTATAACAACATCAGCCTGAGGGTAATTGTTCCGTATTGCTTTATAACAGCAAAAACCTATTGACGCAGAATATTACAAATTACCTAACAAATTATAATAAAAATATATCCTTTCAGACATTAGGTACCTTTCATTTTAAGTTTTTTATATAAACTATATCAGTGTAAATCACATCAGACATCGAGACACCCTTTGCACAAATTTAAATCACTTTTTGTTCATAATAATCTGATTACGATAAAGTATTTCCTACAAATCGACATTGGTATTGAAAAACCCCCATATTGTCCCTCATAATGCATTTTGCAGATGGCGGCTACCACATTTGAGATCAATAAGAACCAATACAACGACTGTCCCCTGATATGCGTAGAAAATACATTTTGTAATTGATCTATAAGATATTTCATTCTTACCTTGTTATTTCTTCAAATTTCGGGGCATCTTCTCGTTTCCTTCGTTTTGAAAACCGTTTACTAAGCCGTCGTACGAAGGACGGTTTTGGTTCGGAATCTTCGTCCATCTTTTTCTCAGGTACCCGGGCAAAATACGATATGATCAAGATTGATTAGACACCAGTTGTTACGCTACCTGACAGTAATTAATCCAAGGTAAACAAAACTAGATAGATACTTCCTTTAACTACGTAAATAACTATAACAATAGCCTCTGTTCTACCTGAACAGGTAGATCAACATGTATACACGTGTGCTAACTTCCAACGGTAGCATACTTTCGTTTTAAACCACCAGGTGTCAATATCGCAAGCATATCCCCGGAGGTGCAATACAGGATATTAATACATTCATTTTATCATAACCGCGTACAAGTAAAATACCTGTACATATTATTATAACAAATATTATTGTAATATCAAAGGTAGACGGAAACAAATCACAGGATATTATTAAAGCGCGTCGATTTACTTCTTTGAACTTGCATATATTTATGTTCAATTAACATGTAATCTCCTCTCGTTATTATATATACACACACACAGATATATATATAGATCTATGTTAAACTTTCACTTTAAACATGACGGGTACAGTCATTTGTAAGGTCAAGTCTCATACCTACAGAATGAAAAATTGACAACACATCTAAATGATGTTTATTAAGTGAAGCCCTCGCCCTCCCTAATTATTAAAGTGTTTTTAAAATGTTAAAATCAACATAGACATTCTACAATGTGAACATAACGAAAGTTACCCTTATTTGATTCTAAGGTGATTCTCCAAATGTCAGTCTTATTATTTCAGTTCATTTTTTTCATTTATTTGTCTCTATTCATTTTAAAATATTAATATTTATAAATTGATTTTTTGGCTTTTAAAACCGGCCTGTATCAGTCGGTAGCGCGATCGACTATTGATCGTGAAGTATTGAGTTCGACTCCAGCCGGCGGCAGGTTGGTTTCGTGTCCTTCGGATGAGACAGTAAAAACCGAGGTCCCGTGTCACAGTAGGTGTCGGCGCGTTAAAGAACCCTCACTGCTCAATGGCCGTAAGTGCCGAGCATAGGCCAAAATTTGAAGCCCTCCACTGGCATATGGTGACGTCTCCATATGAGTGAAATATTCTTGAGTGGGACGTTAAACAACAATAAACAAACAATTGACTTTTAATCTAATTTATAGATTTATTTATTTACTAATTTATCTATTTATTCATCAATGTATTTATTTATTTATTTATTTATTTATTTATTTATTTATTTATTTATTTATCAATGTATTTATTTATTTATTTATTTATTTATTTATTTATTTATTTATTCATTCATTTATTTATTTATTTATTTATTCAATCATTTAACTTTATTTATTCATTCATTTATTTATCTATTCGTTTACTTATAGATATATTTATTTATTTATTTATGAGCTGGCTTTTACTAATTCGCTTCCGGTACACACTTTTGATCAATAATGCAGATAAATACTTCCGGCATACATTTATGTATAAACTCCTGATTACATGCTTAACAGCCAAGATCATAATAGCGAATCTAAAAATGATCCATGTTTTAAAAACTGTCTGATTTTTTTTGCCCGTGTTTAACAGTTTCTATTCTCTCCTTTGTAATGTTAAACGTTTAAACTGGTTTATGTTTTCTGTCGATACATATACATGTATTTTGATATTACATGTGAAAGGATTCGGAAACAAGTCCGCGGGACTTATAATCAATGACCATAAATGGCATAATCTTCAGTGGTGCAGGAAGCAAACCAAAAGTGGGTAGGGAGCAATGTTTTATATACAATTATATTTGAAGCAATTTGTTAACGCGTTGATAATCAGGGGTGGATCCAGGAATATTCGATGACGAAGCATATATATATATATATATATATATATATATATATATATATATATATATATATATATATATATATATATATTTGGGGTGGGGGGGGGGGTGACAAGACGCCGTACGCGTGAAAAATGGTGCTTTCATTCTGTGTAAAGAATTGGAAACCGGTATCATCGATGATTAAATTTTCAGATCTCTAGCTGATGATAACACAAGGGGGAATCATATACTTTTTGATCCAATGCAAATTTTGTTTACAAAATAAGTTTCATATTTATACATGCTGACAAAACACAAACGAAATTTGTTTACTAATATGTAGAGCAAAGACTAGAGAGAAACTGAAATGAAACAAAACGTGGTCAAAAGCCATAAAATTCAAAATATAATAAAAGACAAAGTCAGCGTTGGATCCAGGTCTTTTCAAGTTAGAGGGAAGCAAGATTATATAGGCTAATTGCGCAAAAAATTTTGTAATTTATTTTTATTAATTTTCCAACTTTTTAAAAATTATTGTTTTTAAACATTTTGGAGTCAAATTCTGGACTTTTGAGTTGATTTTCTCTGTATATAATCTATATATGGGCGTCGGAAGGGGACGTGCGCCCTTTACGCCCCTTGAATCCGCAACCGATAATGTAAGAATTTTTATTGTATGTAAAAGTTGGGGCAGCCTCCTGCCCCCGATCCCTACGCCTATGATCTTATAAATAACAAATACATTGAAATTTTGTGAAAGCAACATGCACACATAGAACATTTATAAGAACATTACATAGGTAATTCAGAAAATATAGCAATCAGGACAAAATATATTTATGTTGTATAGTTAGTGTTCAATATGTGGTCTATATTATCAAAGGTATTTAAATTTTCTTAATTTGTCAATGGCCGTGCTATCATTGATGGAATCTGAGAACGTAACTTTGGATAGAACAACAATCAACGGACATGTCCGGATTTGCATGGATAACGTGCGGAAAACATTTAGTGTAATTTTTAGGGTAACGAATTGAATAAAATCATGATTAACAATAGATATATTTACTGGGTGTTTATCACGACTGTCCTGTCAAAACTACACTGTAATTACAGTCCTACCGGTACACTCCATGTTGTATCGCCACATTCAGGCTACACAGTTTGGTTTCATCCCTACAAATCATAATAGACTGGCCTAAGCCAATATATACAAACATTCTTTTTATATACTTAGGGGTGAAAGATGTAAAAACAACCTGGTTACCTGACACCTCCTACTGAGCGTGACGCACAATTTACTTTCTTTACATGTCATGCGGTCAACATACGGGTGTATTAATACAAGCTTTTGTGTGAAATTATACTTAATAATTTACGAAATATTTATATTGATTCAATTATACTGAAATATATTTTTAAACTTCAATCAAATATTTGAACTAGACTGTAATTACAAAACGTAACCGAAGACGAGATAGAATACAATATAAACATTGTCTACTTAATGAACACAATCAAGAATCAAGTCAGTTTAATAGCTCATCTTACATATTTATATAGCGATGTATATGTTAAGCACGCTATGGATAATTGCACTTCAAATTTACCAAAAAAAATTACTTCAAAGATCGACTGTACGTGTTTACCTTATCGTAAATGTGTACATAGATGTAACTTACGTCTAAAATGAGTTCCACTAAAGGTCGTATTTTCTACGCGTATGAACTTACGTCTGAGTGTACGTCTGCTCGAAAAGTTCGACTGATGTCAGACGTTTTGTTGTGGTTGTTGTTTTTTATTTCAATCCAATTGTTTATTCGCCAAAAGCATACACCTATAAGCATAACATGTATACACATGTATGTACAATACGATTCTTAAATAACATTCGATGACAGCAAAATGCGAAAGGAGATGACAATAAGAACAATATATTGTTACACATAAAAAATATTTCTTGATTGAGTTGCAGCAATAAGATATTTGCGTAATCCAGAGAGTTCAGTAACATTTGTAGATGTAAATAGCTGTACTAATTTAAATACTGACGGTCAGAAATATTGTTTTATATATTGTTTACGTATAGCAATGTAATGCGGGCAAACTAATACAAAATGAAATTCATCTTCTATTTCTGATTGACATATAGGGCATAGTCGCTGATCATGCTCAGTATTATTATAGCGACCAGTCTCTATGCTTAATACATGTGAAGAAAGCCTGTGTATCTGGTTAAACTTGAAATATATTTAACGGGTAAATTTGATGTGATATAAAATTGTATGGGAAATCTATCTATCAAATTCTTGTAGAGGAAACACGTGTCTCTCACTTGTATAAATAAATCCAATAAGCTTAATTTGAAAATATTGATAAAAAATGGTACATCAATAATGTTTTGGCATAACAAACTTCACCTAATCCCATTGAAAAAAGCATACTTTTAATACATTGTAACCACATGATGCCATTATTGTTTGCATATAAATCAATTCTACTGTACATATCTGCATATATGTTCTTTAAAACACAATCTTCAGTTTTTAGTAATTTAATCCAATATTTAATTATTTGTATTTTACCACTGACTACCAGAGGTAGTCTTCCAAGTTCTGAGTAAACCATCATATTTGGGGTATACTTTCCTTAAATTTTAAAATTTGTTTCAAAAACTCTAAGTGGACTCTCTCTACCGAGTCTGCTTTATGGAATCCCCATACTTCAGAAGTATAACATAGGATACAATTAACGTAAGTGTCAAACAGACTAAGTTTAGTTTCGTAGTTAAAATAAGTATTCTGGATTTTTCTCTTTAAATTAAATAAACATATACGTCCTTGTGAAGCAATACTAGTCTGGGATTTATTATAATTCCCTGTATGATACAAAGTGAGTCCAAGGTAATTAAAGGTATCAACTGTTTCTATATTATCCACCCATTACTCCATTTTTTCATATTTAGACAGTTTACCAGCTTTCATGAAAACCATAATTTTTGTTTTGTCCACATTAACATTTAATTTCCAAGTTTTGCAATATTCATCTAACGTGTTCAGTAAAGTTTTTAGGTCCCTGGCGGTCTCTGCGAACAGCACAGTGTCATCTGCATACATTATTAAAAAGAGCGATAACTCTCGTAGTTCAACTGAATTACAAGAATTTCTAATGTGGAAAATAGTATCGGCGACAAAGATTCGCCATGTAAAATTCCTTTATCTACTCTAAAGAAATTCTGATTTTTACGCATCTAACAGTGGCCGGTAGGGAGCAAACCAAAAGTGCGGGGGAGGGGGCAATTTTTTTTAATGAAAATGTTTTTGCCGGTAAAAAATGTTTCCATGTGCCATTTCATTATGCAATAAATATATACAACAGTGGTGGATCTAAAGAAAAGTGTGTTTTTTTTAGGCTGGTGACATAAAATTATACTTAATGTGATGCAATGCATACATCAACTTGAGCAGACTGAGGATTTAAAGTTTGGGTGTGTGTAAATTTAAAGTTAAAAATTTGATTTTAATTTTCCGACTAATATAGAAAAATTAAAGGTTGTACACCTATTTTATCAACTTAAAAAGCACGCTATCCCTGCTTACAACGCAAAATTTCAAGTGTTGTATTAATAGTGAGGCAATATTTCATTATAGGGTCGTGTTTTACGCATTTTTTTGCATTTACGAATTTTTAATATTGACACGACGAACAATCTATTGCACAGAGTTGTCGATCCTTGCACTATTGATCGAGAGATTTTAAATTTATGAGATTTACTTCCCTTTGACTGTCATATCGCATATGACCCCATAGTATAATACTGATTTTGTGATTTTGAAAATCAGTTGTAGGACTTAAAGCAACTATATCTTGAAACAAATAATTCTGGCCAAAATATTGTAAACTGTTTAGAAACCCAGAATAATTTGGTTGAATTATCAAAATCAGTTGTAAATATTATTTAAGACCTGAAATGAATATTTGTGACATTTTTTTTCAAACTATTTTGAAAAAAAGAATATTTTTATCTAACAGAAAACATATCTATACTTTCCAATGATAATGCCGATAGAGGGAATTATCTCCAGCACAGTTATTTAGCACAATCATGCTAAAATCCTTGTGTCTATTAATAGATCTGAAGTAGGGCATCATAAGTGTCGCAGTGGGGTTCACAATACCTGCACATGTGTGTAATGTATATCCGTCAAGAAATAAAAGTCATTCAGACGAAAACATGGCTGCTAACGTTTCATAAAGATTTTTGCTACTTGGTCAGGAGAACAGGGTCCATTTTGTATTTTTTCACATACAAATATGCTTATAATGCACAGTCGTATTCCCCTGATATGTATATTCTGCAGTCATTAGATGCAGTTGTTGTTTTTATGTGAAATATCAGAATACCATGTGCACGAGCATGTAATAAAGGTGCCATGTCCGTGTATTTGAATTTAACAGTTGTATAAAGAATTTGTTTGATACTGTATATCATTTGACCACTTCATCGTTGAAATTAAACAAGCAATATTTTTACGACTGTGTTACTTAACTGTTTTATAACACCGTCACATATTTATTGGTATTGTAAATCGCAGTCATGTGAAAGTTTCAGTTGTATGGTTGGTGTTCTGTATTTCGAGCGCTCTGTATAGCAGCACTCATAATGGTCGCGTTTTAGCAAATTGTTGTTGCAGTTTAATGTTTATGGCTTTGATTAATGTCTTAATATACTATTTCTAGTAACAATACTTTATTACATTGGTTGCTGTACGGAATGCTGGCCATGGTGCTTGTATTACATAAAAATTTGTATTTGCAGAACACTATTTGAGAAACCTAGAACTATACATAATTTCATGTGTTGAAATAGTACATACCTAATTAGAGTATCTCCGGTATTATTATGTTTGTAAGGTAAAATACATAGCGTTTTGATTTACTGAGCAATATATGTATGCTTATGAGTCTTATGTATTGTTATTTCAGTTCTTACGGTGTTGTTGTGTTATAATTTATATTTGTGGCATTATAATCACCACATATATAACAAGCTATTTCACCTTCAGGTTTCTCGATGGAGTCAGTGAGTATGTCTAAGTCAGCGTCATTTTCGTCATCTCCAAAATCTATGTCAATGTCGTTACCAGTCTTCAGAGTCCGTCAAGGCAATTATCTCCGGAATGATCTTATCCCGAATACCATCAAGATCCCATAGTTTCTACCTCCATTATCACATGGCTTTCCACCTTTTCCTATTTCTCTTTGCCTTATGTTGACCTGGCCTGAATGAAAAACTCCTTCACCTTTCCATTGCTCCTTGTGACAAAGCCTTTCAGTTCGGAACAGACCAGTTCAATCGGGTTTAGCTCACAATGATAAGTTGGTAGGCGCAAAACTGTGTGACCTACTTGTGAAGCCGAGTCTGCAGAAGGTTTGCAAAAGATGCTTGATACTTTATATGTTTATAGTAACAAGTGGAATATAAGTGTAAATACTGTTAAACAAAAATTGTAGTTTTTCGAAAAGGATTTAAGGTGTGTAAAAATTTAGTATGGTATTATAATGGAGAAACCATACAGGTAGTTGACAGTTTTAATTATTTAGGTTTTACTCTTTTTTGTAATGGTAATTTTAGAAGAAGTCAAACTATAATTGCTGAGCAGGGTAAAAAATGTATGTATAATATATTGAAAATTTGTAACACACAGTCTCTTAATGTGGAAACAAAACTTTATGTTTTTGATACCTATGTGTCAAGTATATTAAATTATGGGAGTGAAATATGGGGTTTCTACCCAGCACATGAGGTGGAAAGGGTTCATTTATATTTTTGTAAACATATTTTACGAGTTAAAAAGAGTACTCCGAATTTTATGATATATGCTGAACTTGGGAGGGTACCTTTACAAATTCGGAGGAAATATGCTATCTTAAAATATTGGTTAAATATCATTTATAGTAACAATTGTATTTTAAAATCATTGTATGAAAGCATGTTTGATGCAGTGAATATAACTCCAAACTGGGCAAGTCAAGTAAGGGATTTATTGTTCTCTATGGGATTTGGCTATGTATTGCTCAATCAGTGTGTGGAGAACAAAAAACTTTTTCTAGAAAATGTTAAAGTTCGTTTGAACGATATGTTCATACAAGAAATGAACACATATTTTGAAATTTCAACTAAATGTCAGTTGTACAGGTATTTACAAGATACCTTCTACCTACAATTTTACTTACGTAAATCATTACCCAATCTATATACTTGTTTGCTAGCTAAATTTAGAATGTCTGCACATGATTTATTAATTGAAAAAGGTAGATACAATAACACACCAAGGTCAAAAAGAATTTGTCATAATTGTAATTGTAACCAGGTAGAAGATGAGTATCATTTCATTTTAGTTTGTCCTTTTTATACACAATTCAGAAGACAATACATTAAGAAGTACTATTGGCATAGACCTTCTATGTTCAAATTAATACAACTGTTATCTGTTCACAATAAGAAGCAACTGTGTAATTTAGCAATCTTTTTGAAAAAAAGCTTTGGGGGAAAGGTCGAGGCAAAATTAGTGTTCAGCCTCCAACTTACTTACTTACACTCCACTTACAGTATTTAAATATTGATTGTAAATGTGATTTATGATATTTGTGTTTACATTATATTGTATATATATTTATGCTGATAAGCCGGATGGCTTACAACAATTATATATTTGGGATGAGGCTTGTTTTGCAAAACCAATGACAATATTTCTGTATTAATAATATCCTGGGTGTAATGGATTCATTCCCCAATCAAGTCAAGAATGGAACTCTGTGATACGAAGCGTTATATACATGTACATCACTCTAACAGAATTACTTGGTAATTAGTACTAATTACTATAGTATTTCAGTGCCTTATGGTGTCATCTATGCGCAATATCAACAAATCATCTCTATTGCCTAAAATAAATTACAAATGTACAAGATGTGATGAATAATTAGTGATGAAAAATTAGCAGTTCTACATTCATGTTTCTGTGTTTTACATTACTATTTCCAACGTTACACTGATATTCATAACAACATGGTATATCGTGATACAAGGTGATACACTTTTAATTTATCATATTATATCGTGATACACTTTTGAGTCATGATACACAGCCCTAGTATCAACGTCACCTTGAATCAGTACTTTGAACACTTCCTTTAGATTACAAATCTTCATAGATGCAATGATCTATTTAAGCATTGAACTGCTTTCAGTTGGCATTCAGTCGCTAATGAATGTCATCTGGAACAAAGCAAATTCATCATCAATGCTTATATTTACTTGTTTCTTTTGTTTTCCGACTTTTTTTCATATTTTTCAATTGAAATTCAAATTTCCATAAATAATGCGCACCCATTCTTGCACGCACAATTCCTGGAACAGCCGTTGGCAGATACAACATGATGAACAACTTTTTTTAGAATGAGTATATAGTATCGGTGCCAACAGTTGGTAAATATATGTATTTATCGTCCAAACAAAATAAATATAAAGAGTATAAACATAACAGATTCTTTATATATTTTTTTCAATTGTTTAATTTTATTTGTTTATCTCTCTTCAATGTCAATTTTTAAAAATCACAATTTCTCATAAAGTGAAAATAAAGGAATTAAATTTAATGAATAAAATGTATGACTGAATGTCGATATGGTACAATTTCCACAAAACCTTGCAAGCAAAATTTAATATCACAGCTGATTAAAAGTTCATAATATGAATTTTTAAAAACTGACAAACATATTTACTTATAATTTTACATATGTAAATGACTCTCATTGGCGTTCTCACGGTGGGAGGAAATTGGAATCCCTGGAGAAAAATCACGTGTCCGAGCTGGCGACCACCATACTATTTCAAATACATTTCTGTACAATCCGAGGATTGAAACCGTGTGGTATTTGTGAGAAACGAGAGCACTAAGCGAACACCAAATATAATAAAATATTTAGATGACAACTAATAAAAGTTCAGAAGGGTACCGGATCATTTCAAAGCCTTTTAAAAAATGGTAGAGACTTTTCCTTCGCCAAACGCTCGGCATTTGTAGTGAAAGTCACGGGTCTTTTGCATAAGACTTAAACCGAGGTCCTGTGTCTCGGAAGGCGTGGCATATAAAGGAACACTCACTGCATTTGTGTCGGTCCATAGCACAGGTCAAAACTTGTGGAACTTCACCTAAATCTGGTTACATCTCTATATAAGTGAAAAATTCTTGACAGGGTGTAAAACAGCAAACAAATAATAATAACTTCGATTTTTCATCATTTACATTATCATTTTCTAATCATGAAGGGAGACACGTTTTCATTTAAAATGATCTCTTCTTTTAAAGGGGTGCAACTTAATTACCTATTTAAAGGTGAATAGGACTAAGTTTATAATCGAAATCAGTTGGATGACAAGTAAAAAAGTCACAAAAGCTTCTGGAGGTACTTATGTTTAACCACATTTGCTTTTGACGTCAGCAGCTCCTGTAGTTACACAGAAATGTGTATTCATTTCTTCTCATACAAGGGCGACCCAACAGGTTATAAACAGTTATATTTAGATATCTTTGCAGAAACAAAATCTTCAGCGTTTCTTATTATAATCATTTTATAATGATTTATGTAATCAATTCAGAAGATAAAGTGAATATCGATTTGCGTGGTATTCAAAAGGTAATGCATATAAGCTAGAAATTGAGAAACTGAGGATGTAGTACTAAAGTTTGATAAAGAAATGAAAACGGTCTGATTACTTAATTAGCTACTAAATGATAAATCGTTGTTTATCGAGTCTATATCAAGTTTATGGAATTTTATATATTATAGTTATTTAAAAACCAAGCTAGTAAAACGTCGTACATGTTTGAACCAAACAAACTGCAGGAAGGCGCCGCCATTATTATGATCTTTCATGTATGGACATACCCAGCGGGTTTTTTTTAAAGGATCATGACGATGTGGTAGTGAACGTCACGTATCCTGAAACAATAGACAATCAGAAGTATACACATAAACAAAAGTTACAGTAATAATAAAAATACATTACATATATATATTGAAATCCTGCTCTTTTTCAAATGATTTTGATTCCCCGGACAAATAGCTTAATTACCATTAGATCCCGTTTATTTTGAAACCCCTTTTTATATGAATGAAAAATCAATTTCCCTTCGATTTCCAGATATCCGGGTATATATATATATATATATATATATATATATATATATATATATATATATATATATATATATATATATATATATATAAAGCAGAAATTTGAGCAAGTATTCACTTTTGGCATTATTAGCGAGGTTGTTGAGATCGCTTAAATTGTTGGCTATAAATTCTATCCTCGTCGAGTTATATTTTTAAACACAAAATTACTACAATTAAGTCTTGCTAAAATTATATACCATATTTTAGAACAAAACGCTAAATTGTCGTCTCGCTAAAATTAACACTTATACGGTATTGTATGGTTCTTATTCCACCAGCGTGATTCATTGAGTTCCAAACACCTTGACATTTTAAGCAATCGGGAATTTTTATGTTTCATTGTTGGAAGGTGATTGACATATCCTGAGTTAGTAATGAATCGATTTATCTCCTCTCCGAATTGACCATTCAATTATGCCTAGATAGGAATTAAAAATTATAGGTGGTGCCGTTCTGTTCGTACGGGTTGTACAAACATAGTGGCACTCTAAAAGTCGCTGGAAATCTGCATCATTCAAGAAAGACACAAATTATATACACTAGACATCTCTACCTGACGTTACAGGGACCGAGTGACATGGGTCTATTGAGTCTCGTAACGATGTTAATGAAAGCTGATTTAGTGATTTATTTTTTCAGAAATCATTGCTGAATATGTGAATCATCGCCCAAAACAGTTTACTTACAGTCTGTCGCTGTTATCCTGTTTAATTATTTAGTAATATCTTGAAATAACAAACTTTAATGACCATTATCACAAATACGTTTTTTGTTTCAAAAGGTTGGGAATCTTCCTCTTTATTATTTTCTGGTCTTGAGCATTTACTTTGGCCTTTTGGGTCACGTGATGTAGCCAGAAATGGTCAATTTTGGTTTTTGTTTGGCTATTTTAGTGGGTATATTCAGGGTATCTAAATAATACAGGTTGCCATTGGTAACAGTACCTCTTTGTCCACCTTGAAGAAGCACAGTTGATCTGTCGGAGGATCTATCAGAGCAGAGTCTGTAACAGCCCACACAACAACAAGCGATGATCAACACAAAAACAATGGTGCCCAATATTGGAGCCCAACTGAAATAGAAAAATACTCTAAAATAATTAACTCATCAACCCTTGTGGTCACATTTAGACTCACCCAAATCAATACATAGTATGGCCCACTGTCATAATTTAGGATTGAGCAAGTTAATATTACATGTAAAATTTTTGTAGAAGTTTTATGCTAAATCATACACCCCTGAATTCTGGCAGAGGATTTTACTATTCTTTGAAATGGGAGAGTCCACATGTGACTACAGGTGTTGATCAGTTAATCATCTTAAAAAATATATTGTATAGATTCAGAATGGATACGAAGCAGACGACATAATATGCTTAGTATTAAAAAATAGCCATATTAGTCAGTGATATCGGTATCGTTAAGTGGTGATATAATGTGTTGTGTAACTACTAAGAGCCTTTGCCACACGCTGACAGAGATATTAGAGTTATTTCAAACATAGAGTAGCCGAAGCTCACCTCAAAATTAGATTAGATCTATTAAGAGTCCCTAATTAGCCTAATCCCAACCAAACATCTAAAACAAGCACTGAAAATAGACTAAACAGGGAAAGTTTTGCAAAACAAAAATACAGGTCCAAATCATCATTTGAAGAATGGTAAATACTAAGAATCATACGATGTTTATGTAATGCAAGTTTAGATGATGTTGGAGTGATAGTGATAGAGGCAGGCTAACCTTGCCACAGCCAATATTCTTATCCGGACGCCGATAGTAGTATAAGCTCAGAAAAAACAGAATATCCAGTAGGGCATTATGAGATTTAAGAACGACCAGCTTTTTTTGTTGTTTTGTTGTGTTTTGCGTTTCTCCAATAATTGGTCATTTGTATAGTAACGTTACCAACTATAGGTGTAGTATCATACATTTTGACCTGTGCTATGGACTCATGCCAAACAGTTATTTAACCCTTTCAACCCTACAGACCATAATAGACTGGTCTAAACAATAAAAACAGCATACGATATAGATATTGATGGGTGAAAGGGTTAACGTGCCACGCCTACCATTACACGATACCTTGGATCAAATCTCATCCTTGAGACCCATGAATGTTTCTTCTTATACCAAGGGCTCGACAAAAAGAAGTGTCAGTTTTTAAGAAATGTTTTAGGTGTGACCCGGTACCAGAAATCGAACCCGTGACCTTCCGCTTGCAGGTCGAACGTTCTAGCGCTAGAGTATAGTAACCACCAAGGTGGCTTATGGAACAACATACAAAAGACATGTTAAGATAAGATACATGTACATTTGAACAATGGACGCAAGATGGTGTTTCACAAATACAGCGAAGACAAAAATGCATTATTAAACAAAATAATGCAATAGGTACTTACATAATAGATTATAAAATGATAGTACAGAAGGTAAAATGGACAGGTGCTCTTTTAGATGATGTGCGTAGCTATTTTTTTACGCCACACTATTAAAGGGGGAATTAGCTGTGTTATTTTCAATAATTTATTTCCCTTTTTTACTACTTAGAATGATATACAATAACAAAACAAGAGATATACACAGGCATAAAAATTCTTAAATTCCTACACATTTTGTGAAAATTGCTGGAGAAACCCAGGTCTGCCACTTGATTAACTCAACTTTACTATTTGTATATGCATACAGCACTAGACCTGGCCTTATTGTCACAAAATATGAAGGAATATAAGATTTTTTATACCTATGTATAGCTCTTATATGTTGCTGTACATAAAGTACAAATAGCAAAAGTAGAAAAAAATTAAACAATTATTTTTGGTAAACACAGCTAGTGCACCTTTTAACAAATTTTCAGCTATATGGCGCCGGCCAGTTTTAATGGTGGACAAGATAACCCGGCTATTATAGTTTAATAGTGAAAAGATTATGGCTTTCCAAAAACGTTCTCACAAAGTTTAGATTCCATTGGGATTCGACCCTGCGCTGACTAGAGGTAAGGGACTTCAAGGATTTTATATGAATAATGGAATGGATTACAATTCACTTATCACTGGGTTATAGTCAAGTCGAAAGGAATTATCTACAGAAGCTTAATCAAAGAATGACCTTTCATGCGTAGAATCTGGATAAAGAATAATTATATTAAAAAATGACAAACATGGGGTGCAATTTTTCCATTTCTTAACTAAATGTATATCGTTCGAACTTCCATATAAAAATGCAATTTCTTTAGGAACAAAGTGTCATATATAGGCTACTCACATGTGTGACGAAAACCAGTCTTTACAAAAACCCTCCCTATGCGAAGCAGGTGCTTGATATTTGGCGTAATTACAGCAGTACAATTTCCCAATTTTGACGCAGCAGTAATGATCGCACCATTTCTCTTCGAATTTAGTACCCCAAATACCTGTGTAAGCTTTGCAGCACTCTCCACACTCTCCATATTTTACTGAAATGTAAAACGTGTCCGGTGAATAATGATATTACTATAGGAAATGAAATCTCCAGGATACTTTCGCCAAAACATAACCTTTAGGAGAAGAACAATACAAATAAAATCTCTGTGATACTACCGTCAAAACATAAACTTTTGGAGAAGAACAGTATAAAGTCACAGAATAGCAAAGTATTTATCTTCAGTATGTCCAGGAGACAACATACAGATTAGTTAAACACTGGCAAAACACGGACCTCTGAAAAGTTAGAGGTGGGATCAGGTGCCATTGATGAGTAACCATCCCCTGTTGACCAGTCACACCCATCGCGAGTCCACAGTCAAATTCAAATGAAATAAATGTAGAATCAATTCGTCACAATTGGTACAGAGTACTCAACAACCACTATCGAACAGGTAACTCAATATTTCATTTAGGTGAAAAATTGTAATTGCAATTACAATGCAAGTAATTGCAAACAAGGTCATTTTTAATTGTTGTTTTACATCCCGTCAAGAATTGTCCACTTATTTTGAGATGTCATCGGCTTTAGGTAAAGTGCTTTAACATTTGGCCCCTGTGCTGTGGACTGATGCCAATACAGCGAGGGTTCTTTTACGTTCCACGCCTTCCACGACACGTGACCTCGGTTTTCAGTCTCATCCGAAGAACTCGTGAATTTCACTTCGTATGCCGAGAGCTTGGCGAAGGAACAGTCACTGCATTTTTAAAGTCTTTGGTATGATCCGGTCTGGGAATCGAACCAGGGACCATAATATTGCGTGTTGAACGCTCTACCACTAGACCACCGCAATCGGTACCAACAAGTTCATTATACCGACCGTAAAATTATCGGAATGTTGATATTCCCGTGATTCCCGGTATAGTAGTGTTTGCAACATAAGTAGTTTTCGGATAGCTCAATTTTAATTCTTACTAGTTATATATTTTTAATCAAATGTTAATGCAATTAATAGTTTTCCACAGCAATGGATCCATAGTACATATTATGAAGAAAAGCAAATAAAAGAATGTATTGAAATTTGTCTGCATTGTATGGATATGACTGCACCTTCAGGAATGTCATCCAATACAATGAATTCATTGTAACGGATGGTCCTATTTTACAATGCAGATTGCGTATCGATACGTGTTTGGAATAAAAATATTTCCGTAAAACTGGGTGTTAACTAATGAGTAACCAACATCCTGTAACTTCGTGATGCCAAGTAAGCACGCGTGTCCACATCTAAGTTCAACCGGTAAAAGTTGAATTCTAGACCATCGATGTATTTCAACAACTCTGTTGCATTACTTGAAATTAAAAAAAATTCAGAATAACTTTCAAGAATTCGTAATATGAAAAATACTGCGTATTAAAATATCGAATTTTAAATTCAAAATTTCAGTTAAATAATGTCCGTGTTCATTTATAAAACACGACTTACGTAGAGTGCAAATGATTGAATTAGCAAGATGACGCTTGAAGGGACATTTAATTCATAACTAGTTGGGCAAATACAGAAGTTGCATTATGAATGTTAAAAACACAAATAATTAGTTAACGCATGAAAAGGTTTTGGTGCAGTTAAAATCCTGAGGCTATTGAGGCTAATTTAAGTATAACCGGTACATTCGTCGGTTACATGTAGGGAATTAATTCACAACTCGCTTGGTATCCATTTTCAATATTTTATTAAATTATGTACACAACATCACACTCTGAAGTCTGAATCTGAACTGTTCACAAATTATATATACAAAACTTATGTCCAACTTCAGGCATGTACATTAATGCTCAAACTCAAGTATCCCGAATTCAATTAGGATAATCCCCATTGTACAGAATTGACATGTAATTTATTTGGTGTTCCGAAAGTAAAATACTTAATATCCCCAAAATAAATACCCTGTGTCTTAACCGTTACCTGAAGTTGACATATAAGATTTAGTTTTTATCACCTAACGATTTTAGGCATTTAAGTCGGAGTTAATTACAAACTAAACAACAATAAGAATTACATTTCTCCCGACTTGTCAACCTGTTGTATATCTTTGTACTGTATTATATTTGTTTACAGAATCGTATTTTTCGATTAAATGTGTCAAATCTCATTTTCATGAATTTGTATGAATTTAAAACAATAAAATGTATATACATCTACGTGATATGCATTTTAGCGGTCTTATAAGTATCAAATAAACCTGACTTTATACTGTAAATAAGTTTACATAATCGTTACGATTATATGTATAGCAAGCACAAAAACGAAATATCTAAGGTCATTTTAAATTCTGAGATCAGCAAGATTACATTCAGAATTTATGATCGTGATTCGGGAAGTAAATTGAAAGAGAAATACATACCACAACAAAGAATAAAGACCAAAATGAAAACGTAGCTAGAAAGTTTTCTCAAGTATGACATGTTTACTATGTTCCTCAATTTATTCTTTTAACACTGCTGAAACACAAGCGAGTCTGAACTGGTAATAAACTGACATTAATACGTGACGTATATAGCGGAATTTAGAAAGGAACGCAATATGATACCCTGTTTCAAATTAATACAGAATTGGAGAGTGACCTTGAATATTTAAAACAAAAAATAAACAAGGTGTGCTTCGTGTTTATAACATTTAACAATCACAGGAACCGGCCTGACTCAGTCGGTAGTGCGCTTTTGTAATATGTACAAATAAATGGATAAGTTTTCTGATTTGTTTAAGTGTGTAAAACAGCGCTACATGGTTTAGATTATTTATTAAGGGTTTGATTTTGACGGTGTTTTAGCCATACTCAACAATTTTTCTGTTATATAATGGCTGCAAGTTTTTAATGGTGAGGGAGAAAACCCTTTTACAACGTACCTGGAAGAAACCACCAACCATCTGCATGTAAACTGTCAAATCTCCTAAAAAGTCAGCTTAGGTTCCAGCGGGGATTTAACAAGGAATCTAGGGAACAGGAAGACGGTGCTGTCATTTGGTGTTGGAACTCCACATTTAGCTCCGTTTGTTTAAAATAGTTATGCGTCTCCAGACTACGGAAGTCTAAAATGTTCAGCGTTGATCCGTCTTTTTTTTGAAAAAATTAACACCAATGATATGAACATCAAGTTCTGTTTTGAAGACTTTCATTCATTCTCTTAATGCGCAACTATTACGTTTTTTAATCTGGGAGTGGATCCCAAGAGGTGATTAAGACGTTTAAAATAGCTCATCATTTCAACCTGTTACTGGGGCTCGTATAGTTTATATTTTACGCTTCACACGAACATAAATGTAATATTGATATCATTTACCCGGTATTGCTATACTTGATCTAGTGAATTATGAACAAAATGGAGCATAATTCATCAACCCCTTTGGTCACATTAAGACTCTAACAGACCCATAAATTGTATGATTTACTGTCATAATTCAGGAGCGAACATGTTCATATGGCATGTAAAATTATTATTCAGTTTTTATTCTAAATTATACATCCATGAAATCTGACAGTGGACTTATCCATCATCTTTGATAGATAGTGACTCTCTTTCACCAATCGTGCTTTTCATCGAACTTGACCTTATCACCAAACCTGACCTTTTCATAGAATTTGACTAGAAAGGTTTCCATGGAACGTTTGCGACGGGTGTGGCATGTCAGCAGAAGACGCCGACTCCTTCCGGACACCTGGTCTTATCCCGTTTGGGATTCGCAATTGTTCTTCATGTTGAGACCATTTACACATCTAATTCGTCGTGTTATAATGGACTTCGAGTTTTGATTATCGATTGGTACTTCTTCAATTTTACTTTGAAATGGGAAGGTCCAAATGTGACTTGGAGGGTTGAAGAAAGGGAAATCTATGATTAGTGATATGTTGATCATAAAGATCATACCAGGTTTGCCCCTTTTGGTACTCTTTCCTTATTATTTGTAAACTTTATGCAATTTCTCAGTGGAAAAGTTACTGCTAAGGTTTGGTCCATTAGTTCTTCAGAAGAAGTCGAAAAAGTCTAAAAAAAAAAAAGATGATTAAATGATATTTTTGTTTACTTAGTGGGCTATGACCTTTACCTTTGACCGTGAAACTATTATCTTCAGACAATCACTCATTACTTTCTAGTATATATTTGTATGCAAAGCTCAATTTAGAATTAATAAGCCATTTTTATAAAATCCTACACTATCACTTCTGCACACCAAGTTTTCATCCACACTTTGTAGATATTGATGTAAAAATCATGGATACCAAATTTGAAAGAAATTTGAGTGGTTTATAATATGGAGATTTTAAAACTGTACCAAGTGTTTAACAAAGCAGCCACTTTTCTTTTTCTGTGCGTTGTTGTGTGTCTTTACATGGTGATAGATCCAGTGTGGTTAAAATAGGCCCATTTGTTCTTGATGAAGTCGAAAATGTCTAAAATTTAACATCCCACGACACTACACAACAGACAAAAGGTAATGGCAATAAGCTCAGGTAACCTAATAGTCAATTTCTAAAAACAACAATCACACCAATAGTATTAAAAACTTTAATATGAAAATAACATTGAAAGACAACATATGATATAACATTTGTGTTATTCTGTTATTTGTTCCTATTTGGAAAATGAAATAAAACAATATTGGTGTATGCTTAAATATACTCTTTCACAGGATTTGTAATTTTTTTTCTATCATTAACCTTTTTGTTTTATGAATATATGATTCATTATCATCATCATAGCATTCTTTTAAAAATTGAATCCAAATGATGGTGCATAGGGATGGAGAGCGCTATATCATCTTAGTAATTTCCCAAAATATAGAATTATTTTAAACTGGTGCAAAGAAATGCTGAATAAAAGTGTTTCCAGTTGTACTCGAGAATTTACAATAAAAAATCATGCGAAATGGAAACTATTACCATACAAAATGATATAATATCAAAAGTTGTTATTAAATAACAATAGAATATAAAGAAAATAAATCTTAATAGATATTACATGTGTACAAAGATCATTATAACATATATTTTGCATTGTATATAAACGGAAACTTCCAAAAAAAAGCGATCAAAATACCAAATTTCATATCAAATATTAGCCGGAAAAATCACAAAAAATACAGTTCAAACTGGAAAGTGACACAAGCAGAATTAACCTACATATCAACCAAAAATGTTCATCATAATGTAAAAGTATACTAATAAAGTGGCATGTTTTTCTTATCCTTCCATATTTATGTATGCATGGTGGCATGTTTACTCGAGTTAAATTTGATTTAGAAATTACAACTTGCGAAAATAGTATGTTTTGGTTGCATTAGGAACAGCTAGTGTTCAAACAGCTGAAGTTAAACATTTAATGATATGAGTGAAATTGTGAAGGTCATTAAGAACTCTTGCACGGAAAAAAGAATACAATAAATCTACAATTGTCATAATTATGTACACTGAAAAAATTGCTCTAAGTTTGACATCTGTTAGTACTCTAAATAAAGTAAACCTTTAGGAACTATTTCTATATACAAAGCAGTATAACAATAATATAAAGTAAGTATATTAATCTAAACAAAATATCCTTGTATCTCAGATCTATTAAGGTGTTTTGCTGAAGTTTTACATGTGTGAGATATCCAAGTCTCAACCTAGGATGAGACAGCTCGTGATATGACAACAATGTACTGTCATGATAGAGAGATTTTGTTCTAAATATTGTACAAATAATACCAAATTTGGTACTGATTATATACAGTGTGAGAAAAGTAACTAATAAAATGTTGTAAGATAGAGAAATATCAACGCATCAAGACTTCTTTCTTTTTAGATTTCTCAATCCAATACCTTGGATTCAATTAACTTGAGATGAGATTATTTCTATTCTACAGTGTGACAATACAGTAATTTATCATCAGTTTGTGTGTGTGTGTGTGTGTGTGTGTGTCTGTGTGTGTGTGTGTGTGTGTGTGTGTGTGTCAATTGACAATTCAGATCTAAACAAAATAATCAATTACAAAATATTATATTCTGTCCTGTGTAGAAAAGAGTCTGTGGGTTATGTGTTTCACTGGTTGTATCCAACATTGTATGGGTTGTTTGGGGTCATCGTGGTGGACGTCGTTTGAAGTACAACAGGTGCTGAAATAAAAAACACAAATATATCAAAAAACGTGTGTATTAAAGTGATATGAGCTGTCGTATGTGAAAAATTTTACATGCCCATTTTATCTAATATTTTATAATATATATTCCAAAGAGACCATCTGGTATTTCGAATAACAAATGCATGTGCAAAATTGCAACAATCTTGCCAAATGTATCCCGAAATATCGGATATTGTTTGTCCGCCATTACTTTGAGCATTGCAAATTAACTTTCGGTATTTTTTTACGAAGATTACCGAGTTTCCAATAAACACGTGCTATTTACAGTTATATATATTATGTATTTATTACTCTTTCCGTTTATTTTCGTACATCATCATGTCATACGTAAATCAGGCAAAGCTGGTCTTTTTCGTCGTTTCAAAACATTCATTTATGAAATTGTCGACGTGCTGGTTATATCAGGTGATCTCGACCCATTCTTAACTCGTCCCAATGCATTCTCGGCTTTATCATTCTCGACATATATGATCATGAACTGCCCAACTCCACCGGACATGGAGGCACGATTGTAAAACGGGAGCTACGCATACTTTTCACAATTATATTGTTTTGATTTTGTTAATATCAGCAATCAAAGTAACATTAAGATCGGGAAAATTTCTTTTAGTGACCTGATGTTTATTCATTTATTCATCCGATTTTCTTCAGGTATTTAAAATAGCGTTGGAAAGCATATATTTTACATAATACAAGCACTTTCCAAAAAAAAAACCAACACGTCCTGTATTTTGAAATACATGTAAATATAAAACACATAAAATTGGCTCACTTAAACATAGTCCGAGCGCGTAAAGGACCAAGATCTCCTGACCGAATTACGATGTTCATTTGATATGGCAAAAGAGTTTATTTGAAATGCCATTGCATACGGAAATACAGCTGGATTTTTTAAGGTACGGGAAAACTTAAGTTTTAATAAAACAAATAACTTTGTGACAGCTTATATCGCTTTAACATACGTCCACTTAAATGGAAACACGAATATACTGTCAAAAGAATTAGATTCATATATCAATATGTAGGAAAATATTTTCATAATTTGATACGACAGGAGTTTTCCATTATCTGTGAAAGTGTAATAATATACACTCTGAAAATCCTAATTTATTTGCAAGAATTTTATTTATGCGTACTTTCGCGGAAACTCTCGCTCGCAAACATAAAATCATTGCGTTATGAAGTAATGATGAAATGGACATCCGAAAATCGCGAAAATATCATCTCGTGAATAAATTTTGAAATTGTGTATCACGAAAATTAAGTCCTGTGAAAAATTTCGGATTTACAGTACTTTAAAAATGATACGGATTAAGTGATAATGACTGACAATAATTGTGTCTAGGAAACAGCAATAATTATCCAATATGTTTAATAGATGACATATTGTGATAAGGATACCTTGTTGTCCCTGTAGTACAACGGTACCTGGTGTTCTGGACCTGCACATTCTACAGCAACAGACAACGCAACCGACGATGAGCAGCAAGAAACCAATGCTAACTATTATTGGAAGCCACCTGTAAAAGACCAAGAAAATTATCGATCTATATTTTTTTTTGTTTTGCTTTGTTTTGTTTGTTTGTTTGTTTTAACGCCATACTTAAATGGGCATTAGCTGCGTTTTTATCAAAAATATTTCTCCTTTTTTACTACTTAGACTGATATACAATAAGAGAAAAGATATATACACAGGTTAAAAAATTCGTAAATCCCTATATATTTTGTGAAAATTGCTTGAGAAACACAGGTTTGGCACTTTTTCACTTGCAATTGATTAACTCAACCTTATTATTTGTATATGAATACCACAACTGGACCTGACTTTTTTTCACTAAATACATAGGAATATAAGATTGTTTTATGCCTGTATTTAGCTATTATTTGTTATTGTACAACAAGTAGAAGTAGTAAAAATACCCCCCCCCCCCCAAAAAAAAAATGAAATAATTTTTGTTTTAACACAGCTAATGCTCCTTTAATAATTTTATGGTTATGTGGTTCAGTTATATGATGGCGATCAATCATTAATGATTAATCAGAGAACCTGGTTACAGTGTACCCGGGAGGGGACCACCGGGCTTCCGCAAGTGATCTGGCGAACTGTCTCACACAATCGGATTAGGTGGTCTCCAGTGGTGACAGACTTTTATGATTTAAAATGCAATATTCCAGCGACTACAAAGGCCGAATAAATTCAAATGAAAAAAAGGCTAGAATCCAGAATCATATGATACGAACTATGAATATATAAATAAATATGACGTAATTTGTGGGGAACACAGAGTTAACAAAGTCATTTGATATGCTTCTAGGATTAATAATTTATATTTTAATTATGTGAATACAGATAAAAGATAATTTTATTATTTACTAATGTAAAATATACAAATCACGTGATGTATGATGCCCAGATATGACTACCTTGGGATTTGTTATTAAGAAATATCTATATGTAATTCATCATATTCAATTACAATGTAATATTACAAAATCTTGAAATACATATTCAAATTAATAACTACAGTAAGTAAACTGCAACACAATAAAAAATGATATAATGTACATGTATATAGGGTTTCCTTGAAATTTACTTAATAATATAGTTATAAAATAATGATATCAACTCCCATACAAGGAACAAGGAACCGCAAATAGCGTTATAGCTGGATTGCATTCACTATTGATTTCCCCCTAATGCCGACTGCTGAGATCACGGAAAAAGCAGGAATTTCAACCCTTTCAGACCAAAATAGATCGGTCTAAAATTATAGAAATTAATATTCTAATTGGATACTTGGTGGTTACCATAAAACATATTGCATAAAGGTCAACCAGATAATTCTTTAAGTCATTGAATTGTAAAAACTGGGTCAGTGACACATTTTTCTTTTGGCTTGCCAACTCCACATGCCATTTGATTACAGTATGTCCAATATTTTGGTTGTGACAAAAACAAACAAAAAGATCGACCAAAACGTAAAATGGGTAAATATGTTTTCTGACGAAAAACGGCGAAAATATTAAACCAGGGGCAAAAATGTCCAGGTATATTCTGTATACCTGTAAATTTTCGCCTTCGGTATAATTTTCGCCCTTAGATGCTATCCACGAGGCTATTATGATTTAGCATGAACCAGGGGTGAAAATATCCAGATATATAGTATTGCAATATTTTGAAAATGGCGAAAATATCCAGCTATATAGTATTGCAATATTTTGAAAATGGCGAAAATATCCAGCTATATAGTATTGCAATGTTTTGAAAATGGCGAAAATATCCAGCTATATAGTATTGCAATATATTTTTGAAAATGGCAAACATACCCAGGTATATAGTATTGCAATATTTTGAAAATGGCGACAATATCCAGCTATATAGTATTGCAATATTTTGAAAATGGCGACAATATCCAGCTATATAGTATTGCAATGTTTTGAAAATGGCGAAAATATCCAGCTATATAGTATTGCAATATTTTGAAAATGGCGAAAATATCCAGCTATATAGTATTGCAATATTTTGAAAATGGCGACAATATCCAGCTATATAGTATTGCAATGTTTTGAAAATGGCGAAAATATCCAGCTATATAGTATTGCAATGTTTTGAAAATGGCGAAAATATCCAGCTATATAGTATTGCAATATTTTGAAAATGGCGAAAATATCCAGCTATATAGTATTGCAATGTTTTGAAAATGGCGAAAATATCCAGCTATATAGTATTGCAATATTTTGAAAATGGCAAACATACCCAGGTATATAGTATTGCAATATTTTGAAAATGGCGACAATATCCAGCTATATAGTATTGCAATATTTTGAAAATGGCGACAATATCCAGCTATATAGTATTGCAATGTTTTGAAAATGGCGAAAATATCCAGCTATATAGTATTGCAATATTTTGAAAATGGCGAAAATATCCAGCTATATAGTATTGCAATATTTTGAAAATGGCGACAATATCCAGCTATATAGTATTGCAATGTTTTGAAAATGGCGAAAATATTCAGGTATATATTATTGCAATGTTTTGAAAATTACTTTCCCATGTAAGACGCATAAGGTTAAAAAATGTCTTAGAAGTTTTGAATACTTTTATAAAGCCATGCAGAAAATGCAGAAATATATGTTTTACAGTTTTTAAAAAATTTATATCTATTCAAGTGGATGTACTTACCTTCTAATGTTTTGGCCAAAATCATAAATATACGCAAAAATAACATTATGACCTTAATATCATGTTCACACTATTTTATTTAACAGGGAATTTACCAAAAAAAAGTGATCAATAATTACCATGTTTTCATGTTATGGTAAAACCCATGGCACATCTGTAAAAGAGCACCTGTGGAGAACAGTATGGAACCTAAATTTTACATCAAGGAGTTGACCTGAATGTTTCAAGTCAGCACTGGCAGTGCCGGTGCAGGTAGATAATCTTTTGCTTACCCTGTCAACAATACAGACCATAACTGACTGGTCTAAGAAAATAAAAAAGAGCATTCCATTTAGATATTAAAGGGTTATTCAGAAAAATGAAACAACAATTAGGAAGAACAATTTTGTAAACAAAATCATGTGTCCCCCCTTCACTTTATCCTAGTGGTGGAGGTCAAAAGTCAATATCTAATGGTATGCAACACACCGCCTTATGGTGACACACCTATAATTATATGTATATGATATCAGTTTAGGTCAAAAGACAAAACAGTTACAAGTTGGACAAGAAAATACTATAATTTTAGACATTGTTTGAACTTGAAGACAAAAGTCAAATGGAAGTCAGGGTGGTTTGGAACACATTGTCTCATGGTTGTACACCTACAACCCTAAACTAAGTCAAAATACAAACTAGTTATGATCAGGCCAAGCTACGATGAGAAGCAAGAGAATAAATGCTTAAAAACAATATTCTACGATGGGGAGACATGATTACAAGTTGTAGGTAAAAACATGATAAGTTCTTTATAACTATAGACGCCATCCTCAACTCCTGATATTGCGTAATTTGTATGACAAATAACTTACGAGTGATCTGAAAACCAAGCTAAACAGAAGTCCTCTCTTTCACTAGCAGGTGCTTGTAGTATGACATTGTCACAGCAGTCATATTTGCCTAACTGAATGCAGCAGTATTTAGGACACCATTTCTCAGCATTTTCGTTTAAAAGAATATCATAATGTGCCTTGCAACACTCGCCACACGTACCAAGCTTAACTGAAAGTGAAAATTAAAATAATGTAATTTAATAAATTTTGAAATGTAATTATTCATAATGGTGTTATCATTGATTTATTTGGACAACAAAATATTGTGTAGTTGATAGTTGCAAGTGTTTATTGTTCTACCTAACACGATTAATTCGGTCGTTATATTCCGCTCACTACGATCGCTTCCGGAGGACTTTGACCGGAAGAGGGCGTTGTAATAATTCGAGTTATGTTCTACCAAGATAAATTGACACATGTTTACAAAAATAACAATTCTAAATTAAATCACAGCAGGTTTTATAGACTAATTTTCGGCACAGGCATACCAAAGCTACAGTAATGCATGTTTTCAGAGCGTGACAAACCTTTTAAAGGTCTAGCAAGATAAAGTGGTACACCCGGTTCTGTCAAAAACAAAAAACAAAAAACAATACGGTCTATTTTCCAAAAACAGGGATGGACAGGTACAACATGAATCCGTTCAATTGTAACGTTGTAAATTTTTAATGTACTGGGTGAGTGTAAATACAAACTTTACAACATAATAAGTAAAATTGAAGACGTCCCAATCGATAATCAAAACTCAAGTCCATTATAACACGACGAATTAGATGTGTAAATGGTCTCAACATGAAGAACAATTGCGAATCCCAGACGGGATAAAACCAGGTGTCCGGAAGGAGTCAGCGTCTTCTGCTGGCATACCATGGAACGTTCCATGGAAACCTTTCTAGTCAAATTCTATGAAAAGGTCAAGTTTGGTGATAAGATCAAGTTCGGTGAAAAGCACGATTGGTGAAAGGGAGTCTGTGGTCGTGCTCCAGAATACTATCTAATATTTCTGAGAGGGGGACTTCATATTGTTTAACAAGATCCCCGTATCGACCATAAAACTTCTTAAACGACGACTCCAAGCGTTCAACAACGTAACCTTGTGCAAGTAGTTTATTGGCTAGTCATTTTGCTCTCCGAATAAAACATTCATAAGAAGAGCATGCCCTGGTATAACGTGAAATGAAAACGCCATAGGCAGGAGAAGATGGAATATTACTATTTAGAAACGGGAAGTTCGTGATATGGAAATTGAAATTGTCAGGAGTAAATCTAGGTAAGAAGCAGACGTGTTGCTCTCTGTCGCCTCATTGATCTCTAGCTCAACAGGATACATCTGGCCGAGGTAATTCTGAATTATTCATGGAAAGAACATCGTCGATATACCTGTAAGTAAAACTGAACCCAGATGCTAATTGTTTTTTTCCTTTGGAGAGCAGAGACTGTATAAATTCCGCTTCATATGAATACAAACAGATGTCAGCCAAGAGAGGTGCACAACTGATACCCACTGGAATGCCGACAATCTGCCGGAAAACTTTTCGCGGAAAAACCAAGACGATGTTGCCTACTAGAAATCACAGCATCTTGATAATATCGTCTTCGTTATACTTGTTATTGGAATCAGTGTTCCTCCACAAAATAAAGTTCTTCATGACCTAACACTAAATATTTATATCTGCGATTTCCATTTTTGTATACAACAGAGTTTTGTATAATAGATGTTAATCTTTTTTTGATGAGGAATTGTTGTGTAAAGGATCGAAAAAATCAAAAGACTTGATGTTTGTAATATCCTTGAAGTTTGGAGATTTTAAATGTTCCAACAATTCTTTGGAATTCTTTAGGATCCACATCTGATTGACTCCGCTTTTTGAGTAGGCCGTTGTAGAGTACTTCTGAAGACCTTGTTTATTATGTGTAAGAAGTTTGGTGAGCAAAATAGATAAAGGCTTGGTAATAATAATAAATAAATATAATAAATTTTGTATTTACACCCACCCAGTTACTTCAAATTTTACAACCGTGGTGACATAATTATTACTGTAAATCAATTTAAATCAGCCATGTGACAGCCGTTGTCGTATAATAATCGGTCCGACCTCAAAATGTGTCCGGCCGGACTGATAATGTTAAACTTTTCGGTCCAGCCTCCTTCTATAATTTTCGATCCGAGTAGCAGAATATCATTATCATGGATATTTAAAACTCAGTTTAATAAAAAGAATTGCGACTTTGACATGTCTTAATTATCAACTCCCATTTATTTTAAACTTTTAGATCTACCTATACTTAAGTGGTGTTTATTCAGTCGAGAGGGCAGGCTTTATATAACGCAGGTTTGATATAGTTCAATGCTTCACATACATACCCCCGTTAAGTGTACAATGCATCAATGTTATTACATTTCTACTGAAAATATATACCACTTCATAATGTGACAATATAGCTTTCAGAGTATGGTGGGATTACCTTTGCGGGAGCATGCAGGCCCATCGCTTCCATATCACCTGTTGACTGACTCATTTTAAACTAAAACCCATTGTTTTTAGTAGTCATCGAGTTGTCTTTTCGCGCATGTTTTTAATCTCCGCAGTACCACCAGAACAAATGAAACTGCGTGCGCGATATGATATAGTGCATGTATGTAATGTAAATAAAAGTGTATCAAATGTTCTGATGTTGTACATACAGTTGTTTCAAGACGATCTAGGTATTTATAGGTACAGAATTTTCGTCTTATCATAAATTATAGTCAATTGGAAGCTGTTTGTATCTTTCTGCATACGAAGAGCCAGAAATACACATTTGTCGGTATTTTTTATCGAGAGAGTTAAGCAGAACGCAGTAAAGTCTTGCAGAAAAAAGTGTCGGTCAAAATATTGTGAATAAGAATATATAACAGGTAAAATGTGCCTGATATGTTGTAATTCGATATATTAATACAACAATTATGTTTTAACCTGTCATTTGGTGATAAAAATATAAATTTTGAATACTAAAAATGAAATAATCGAAGAGTAAAACCTGTAATCAATACGACTGAAATGTATCTTTCTTATAGCTTTTTTCAACATGAAAACGGTCAGGTACTAGGCCTATTTTGAAATATTAAGGATTTATTGTTCACCTAGTGCACCTCTCAAATGGTATTAAAATTTATTATTTGGATAAGGACACGTTTTAACAACTCTGTTTCTAACGCGTTGTTAAAAGTTGTAGACGTCAAAACGAGACTTTACCGAAAAAAAACAACAATAATATATGATTTCACATACCGCAAACTCAAACAACAGTCAAGATGAGATGTTTTTGAGGATCTTAAAGCGATATGAGCTGTCGTCAGTGAAAATTATTACATGCCCATTTTATGTTACATTCTATCTCATATATATTCCAAAGAGACCATCTGGTGGTTAGAATAACAAATGCATGTGTAAAATTGCAACAATCTTGTCAAACATAACCCGTAATATCAGTTATTTTTTGTCCACCATACTTTGAGCATTGCAAATTAACTTTCGGTAATTTTTTACGAAGATTACCGAGAGATCAATAAACACGTGCTATTTGCAGTTAATATACATTCTATTCTTATCACCCTTTGCGTTTATTTTCGTGCATAATCATTTTATACCTAAATCAGGCAAAGTTTGTCTTTTTCGTCGTTTCAAAACATTCGATTCTGAAATTATGCACGTGCCGGGTATATCAGGTGATCTCGACCCATTTTTAAATCGTCCCATCGCATTCTCGGCTTTTTCATTCTTGAGACAGATGATCATAAACAGCCAAACTCCACCGAACATGGCGGTACGATTGTAAAACGTAAGGTACGCATACTTCTCACAGTTATATTCTTTTGATTTTGTCAGTGTCAGCATTCAGGGTAACATTAAAAATCGGAAAATTTTCATTTAATGACCTGATATATTCATATATTCATCTGATTTTCTACAGGCATTTAAAATAACGTTGAGAAGCATATATTTTACATAATACGTGCACTTTTCAATAAAAAAAATCACGTCCTGTATTTTAAAAAATAAATATAAAACACATAAAAATCGGCCGACTTTAACAAAGTTCGAGTGCTTAAAAGACCGAGATACCCTGACCGAATTATGAAGTACATTTGATATGGCGAAAGCTTTTATCTGAAAGGTCATTGCATACGGAAATACAGCTGGATTTTTAAGTACAGGAAAACTTAAATTCTAATAAAACAAATAACTTCGAAAAGAAAATCTTTTACATCGTTTTACGTGTTTGACAATGTATTTGAACACACATTTTATCGTATCCTCGACTATATGTCAGGGGACAAAAATAGTCATTGTGACACCTTATATCGCTTTAAATGTGATTTTGAACTATTAATTAGACAATAATCAAAACTATATCAACGGCAGAATGCCAAATGTACGGTCGTTTGAGCTCATATATAATGAACACAGTGAGTAAAATATTCTGTATCTTAATTGTTAAACTCTTAATGTCAATCCGTGTTAATATGAAATCGTCAACTATAAATTATTTTTTCAAAATAAACAAAATAATGAATACAGGGATAAACAAATAAATAAACAAATAGAAATATAAACAAATAATTATATTAGCTACATGTTTAAATGAATAAATAAATGTATGAATGAATTTTTAGATAGATATAGGCCTATGTATGAATAAAGAAATAAAACATGGTTTGAGAGTATTGATGAATCAATAAGAATAACACCAACAGAATGAAAATAGGCAATATTATTACTTGGGTATTTGTAAGCCCGGCTTTCAGTACTTTCAGTACTTTGATTTGTCATAGTTGCTATCACGCGTTTTAATATATGAATGTGTATGTTATTTTAAAATAGTTTCCTCACCTTTCTTAAAAATCTTAATAAACTCAGGAGTCAAAGTAAGGTTTGTTTAATATTCAAGCACCACCATACAATCAAATGAAAAAATTAAATAAATAATCATTATTTTGCTAACTAAATGCCCGAGGCTCGTTTTACAAAAAGTCTTAGTCGTAAATCCTAAGTCTTAGTCCTAATTGTCATGGG
Organism: Atrina japonica; assembly: GCA_030159075.1. Classification (NCBI taxonomy): domain Eukaryota; kingdom Metazoa; phylum Mollusca; class Bivalvia; order Pterioida; family Pinnidae; genus Atrina; species Atrina japonica. The sequence continues at coordinate 242,431 of BROG01000104.1, read as the reverse complement.
ACTGACCAATCAGCGATGCATTGCCATGGTAGTCAAAAGTTAGAATTTTGGACTTAGGACCTTTCGTGACGTGACTGTGTCAAGACGCAATATGACCAATTTAATGAAAAGATGAATCTGAACCCACTACGATGGATATTTTAAAAGTTATTACAAATTGCGTCGATGTGCATTTTTCAACAACAACAACAGAACCGACGCAATTTGTAACAAGGGCTTATTGTAACAGGGTACTATTACATGATGCCCCCAAAACGGTGGGGCGAGTTGTGTTGATATCAACCAGCATTTATAACATACCACTCTGCAATTGTTCTACGCAAGGTTTGAGGAATGAAAGCCATAAGGCTGAAATTGCAATCAATGATACGAGTAAATTTTAGATTTAATAAAAATCAGACAATGTTAACTTTTTGATCGATCAGAAGCCCCAGTTTGACATAGGTGGCAACACAACCAATACTATTGAAATAGCAATCCTTTGATACCCATAAATTCCAAATTTCATCAAAATTTGACAATGTTGAAATGTTGACCAATCAGATGCCTCAATTTGCTATAGACGGAAGCGAAACCCATATCACTGAAATCGCAGTCCCTTGATATCCATTAATGCCAAATTTCATCAAAATCTGACAATGTTGAAATTTTGACCAATGAGAAGCCTTGGTTTGCCATATTCGACAACAAAATCCGTATCATTGACATTGCAATCAATTGATACCCATAAATTCCAAATTTCATCAAAATCGGACGTTGGAATTTCGACCAATCAAAAGCCTCGGTTTGCCATATTCGACAACAAAATCCGTATCATTGACATTGCAATCGATTGATACCCATAAATTCCAAATTTCATCAAAATCGGACAATGTTGGAATTTCGACCAATCAAAAGCCTCGGTTTGCAATAGATAGCAACGAGACCCTTATCATTGAAATCGCAATCCCTTAATACCCATAGATTCAAAATTTCATCTAATTCGGACAATGTCGAAATTTCGACCAATCAGAAGCCTCGGTTTGCAATAGACGCCATCTTTTTATGACGTCACAACATGCATTGTGCACATCTCTACACCTAAACCTATGATCATTTGAAGTTTCATCACAATTAGGTATGACATATTTGTTATAGTTTCGTGTGTTATATGAATGTTGTTGGTCATATTGGAGTGGCAGCAAATTTCTAAGGTATTCGGGTGTCATGAAATTCTTAATTTACTAAAATTCCATAAGTTTATGTTTATTTCTACGTGACTAAGACGTTCTAACCCTGACTCAGTATACAACTGGTTAAGACCTACAACTGATAGAGAGATTTTTTTGACATATATTATGCCCTTATTAGACGATTTTAAAAGAACGAAACACTTATCAAGAGATTTTTAAAATTGATTACAAATTACGTCGATTGGCATTTTCCAACATAAATATTGGTAGAAAAATCGACGCAATTTGTAATAAATATCTAAAGTTTCATCTCTCTTAAAACTCTGTGGGACAAGGGTGGATCTAGTATTTTTTTTAATTTATTGACTAAGATCTATAATATGAAATGCTGTTTATACCTTGAATACAAGTTTCAGAAGTTTATTACAAATTGCGCTGATTCGATCTTTCGCAAAATGCAAATCCGATGCAATTTGTAATAAATCTCCAGTCATTCTATTTTATCGTGAACAAAATCTCTGAATAATATTCTGACTTATAATCATGATACTCTAGTAATCAGACATTTATCAATGGATTTTTAAAATTTACTACAAATTATTTCGATTTGTATATTCTAACAACTACAAAATCGTAATAAATCTCTAAAGTTTCGTTTTTCAAGAATATGCACGTGACAAGAGTGGATCTAGCGCAGGTTCGAGCCCCGCTGGAACCTAATCAGATTTGTGTGAGAACGTATGCCAGTTTATTTTGTGGAAAGCATGTAATCTCTTCCCGGGTAGATTGTAACCGCGTCCTCTCCTCCACCAATAAAATCTGCTCGCCACCATATGATTGAAAAAGTGTTGAGTGTGGCATAAAACACTCATGATTCAAAATTCAAAACATAATTAATCAAATGGCGCGGGAACGTTACTGAATAATTTATCTCGATTATTTAGTGCTTATGTTCTACAGTTAATAACTTGTCCCATGTATATATATGTAATATGCTTATACTTCAAGGTCTACCAAGGTAAATTGGCACATGTTTACAAACAAAACGAGTCTAAAATAGATCATGACAGGCGTAATGGGCTGCTTGTCGGCAAATGGAATCAGAGCAAAACAAAAATATTTTACCGTACACAACAAATATGAAATTTGGAAAATTTGATTTCTGACAGAACCCGGATGTGTCACTTTATCTTAGGTGTTGTCTGTAACCCATAGTAACCGCTACTAAAAACAAGTCACTAAAGAGGTACATTCAAGCTGTGCGAGGCTCTCAATTACATGTATTTGTTTAAAGTTTTAATACAGAATGTATTTAATACAGAATGTATTGTCGTTGTCGATATTGTTCGCCTACTAGTACGAATACAATCATGCATGAATAAAACCCAATCTTCAGCATTATCTCAAAACGAGGAAGGAAATAGATCTACTAAGCATGATCACTCCCATTATGCTCCGAGTCGCGTTCTCATTGAATCAAAGATATGGTGCAACCTCGTGACGCGTATGTTGCAGGCGATAATGCCGGGAAACGAACCAGAGGCCAGTTTTACTAAAGGTCGTAAGTCATAAATCCTAAGTCTTAGTCCACTCATCCCCACAAATATTTCAAGTTCAACTCCCAGAATTTAAAAAAAAAAAGAGCCAAAACGCATTGATTATATCTCTTCTACACATATGAAAAGAAAAATAAGGTATTAATGCAAATATAGTTCTACCACATGCTTACAAACACAACGAGTCCGCTTCAAGCGGCGCGTGACAACTGTCAGACGACATCTTGTTTGTTTACAAACAACCGCTTGTCATGTCAAAAGAAGGCGAACAGATATTGGAGAGTTTAGCCGCTAGAATAATGGAGCTGGACGAATTAATTGACAAGGAGAATAATGTAAACAGTGCCGTTTTAAATATAGAGCAAGGAGAAGAATTGGTTCGTGAAAATTCTGAATTTAACGTCAATAACGATAATATTTTTACGATAGGCCTACTGATGTCAGTGACGATACTAACGATACATGTACTTACTGTTAATTTTACATTTACTTCACTTCAGAAATTTAAAACTGAAACTTTAATTGAAATTAATCAACATAGATAATTTGCATGTTGTGGTGTTTGTATATGATAAATAGATTACAACATGGTAAAATTCATATCACATATCATATCAGCCCTCGGGCAATATCAGACCTCGGGCTAAAGCCCTCGGTCTGATATTGAGCCCTTGGGCTGATATGATATGTGATATGAATTTTACCATGTAATAATCTCTATATATACATTGTATCTACATCGGTATCTTTATTTTATAGAACTGGTAAGAACATATTCTTTATTATATTCAGATTCTAAATTCAGTGAATTTAGAATTAAATAATTTCGCATTTGCTACGGTGTGCTTTCCGTGTTTGTATTGTAATTTTTATTTTGTCGCTTAGTTGCTTTTTATTTTATTGTTGCTTTGTTGCTTATGTGTTGCTTTGTGTGCTTTGTAGGCTTTTTCGTTTCGATTGATTTTGACGAAACGGTGGAAAGTAAAGGAAATAATAAAATCATCAATTACCCACTACAGTGTTATTTCTGTTTCCCGGGTTATAAAATGGCGCCCAACGTGGGGCCAAATGTCACAGAGACAAATAACTGTCTCTGCTGGGAATCGAACCTAGGGCCCCTGGATTATAAATCTGGTGCTCTACCAATTGAGCTAAAGGGGTAACCCCACTAGCCAAGCTAGTAGGAACACTATTTAACCACTGCTACACACATAAGATGGTGGAGCGGAGTGACCTTTTGATTACCATACGGAATATTCTACTCACTTTTCAGTTATAAGAAGTTGCTCGGGGAAAAAAAACGTTTTATTCCTCACTGGATAGTCTCGTTTGTATGGCGACAAATTGGAACGATCACTCTAGTCTGTATGATTTTAACGTTAAGCTTTATTACCTAAAACTTAAACTCACCCAGGTCAAGAAAGGATTCACAAGACTCCACCCCACCAGGTTATTTGGATTTTACTATAGATCCATTTGAAAATAATTCTAACACTGCGTAAACGTTAGAGCGCGCGAAAAAGGATCATGGCCTAAAATCACCAAAACGCAGTCGTAGTTTTATTTAAATATTCAATAAACCATGCAGCATATCAAACTGTGACTCGGCGACAAAGTAAAAACGCTAACATTAAGGTATCCGTTGTACAAAATTTTATGCCTTTAAGGTACTACAATCATTCTATTTTATAACAAAGAGCTATGACATGTCCCATCTTTGGAATAGATATAAGGATTTTAGGCACCAAACATCAAAGAGCGGGAAAACCTTGCACATCAAAGTTGTCAATTGATAACCGATGTAAAACACTTGTGTTGTAATTAATTGATTTTATCCCTGTACAAAAACCGTTCAAAAATAGTTTATAAATATCAAAGGCTATAAGTCTTTCGTCTAGACAAAATTCCATTTTAAAACATTTCCTTGAATTTTACTTATATTTTATAACCAAGACTGCGATTTACTCTTTTATTATCAACATACATGTACTGATTTTACACAACGGATAACTTTATAAATGACATTGTTATACATACCGCACAGCAAAAGTAGGAAAGAAATGGTAATCGTTGTATATACTGACTTCATTTTTCGTAGCTAGGTAATACTCCCAAAGTCCTGACAAAGAATAGTAGATACGCACTGCACAACGATAGCCTAACCCTAACCTAGTTATGTCAATTTCAGAAAATCGACGTACCGCGTCACTGCAGATATTACGACACCGTGTGCAACTAAATAACGAATAAAACAGGAGTTCAGAAAGGGATGGTTAAAACGTTAACAGTTAAGCAACTCCAACTTTAAAGCTATACATTATCACTATTAGTATGTGTTGTTTTAACATTGATGGGGAAGTGCTTGGATATATATCGTTATAATTCTGTTTCCACGTGACTAGAATCTGTTCAATACATAATGAACGCACGTGAAATAGTGCAACACTAAGTAAGGGCGTACCTAGCTAGTGCAGTCGTTCATTTAAATTTTACAGACATTTCCCTGTATAGATATAACGATACAGTATACGCATCACCAGTATAATCTACTATAGTGAAATCCATATAACCTGCCGGGGTGGAGTCTTTTTAGTTGATTAGTATTATGCTTTCCCCCGCTCCATTCTTTTAACTTTTTTATACCAGTCTATTTTGGTCTGTGGGATTGAAAAGGTTAATGTGATTCGAGGAAAAAGAAACGAAAGGAGATGTAAATCGCTATGGTCACGTGGTATTACAACGCAGATTTGATTTCAACGAGCTATCCAGTTTTCATGAAACTTAAAATTAACTCGCTGAATATGCCTACGGGCGAGCGGGATAAGTGTTTAATCAGTTTATTAGATATGATAATTAATTGCAAGTTGAATAAAACCAGTGGCAGATTCAAGGGGGTGTATACCTGCCCCTTTCGATGCCAAAGTATAGATGTAGGCCTGTGTACAGTAAAAACCAACTCAAAAGCCCAGAAGTTGACTAAAAAATGTTTAAAACCCATACACTTTTAATATAAAGTTGGAAAAATAATAAATACAAATTACCAAAATTTTCGCGCCTCGCTACATTCGACGAAAACAAGTATTCATTCTTCATTTCCTCTAACTTCAAATCCCGAATCCACCCTGGATTTGTCTGTTTTGGATTTTATGTTTTTTAAATACGCTTTGTTGCATTTCAGTTTCTCTCTGAAGTGTTTGTCGTACATTTTCGTTTGCGTTTTCTCAGCATGTATGGATATGATTGTTTGTCCACAAGCATTGGATCGAACTGTATAAACGATTACCCCTGGTATTGTTATCAGTTAAGCATTGCAAAATTTAATCATCGATGATATCCGATTCTTTACACAGAATGAATGATGAATGGATTTTGGTGTTGTCTCTCGTTGTATTAAATTGATTTGCATTTAGTTCTTGTTATGAAATAGTATTATAATACTTTTACAAGTCACTACAAATATACATAGGAACTAGTTGTGTCAAAGCGCCACAAATGCCTCCGCTGGTAGTAGTTATAGGCAGCTCCATAGTGCGCCATTTGAATTTTGCCGCCAGGGGGCGCTTTTTAACGGTTTTTGATGACGTCATCAGAATGCTGGCTTCTGATTGGTCAATTCAAATGGCGCACTATGGAGCCGCCTGTGACGTCAATAACCGGAAGTGCGTCCATACCGGAAGTGAGGTCATACCGGAAGTGCGTCATACCGGAAGTGAGGTCATGTTGTCATGGTAATAAGGAGAAAGAGCCAATCGTTGAGCTTGGAGGCGTGTCTATGACCGGAAGTGGAAGGTTGTGGAGGCGGCCAACTTGGCTAACGAGGCAATGAGAGCCTTCGTTACAAGAGGTTGGGGTCACGAGAGTTCAGATAGAGGTCACGTGAGTTCGCGAGAAGTCAACGGGAAGAGAGAGAAGTTGGGTTTTTTCCACCAGTTTTGAGCTGAGAGTAGACCTATTTTTAGAACCGAAACTTTGGGGTTTTCCAGTTTTGAGCTGAGAGAAGATCTATTTTTAGAACCAAAACTTTGGGTTTTTCCAGGTTTGTGAAACTAGCAGTTGGTGGCGCCACCGTCGGTGAAACTAGTAGTTGGTGGCGCCACCTGTCGTTGAGAGTTGTGTATCATGCGCATGCGCGAGAAGCGGTAGGCCGAGCCCGTATCTGTGAGTAAGTCGTCAAGAGTCCTGTTTCAAGTGCGCAAGCGCGAGAAAGTGGTAGGCCGAGCTCGACTCAAGCTTGTACTAAGACTTGTAGAGTATGTACAAAGGGAAATTACTCTGTATAGACTCTATAGGTGGAACAAAGGGAGATTACTCTGTATAGCTTGTATGAGTAGGACTAAAGGGAGATCACTCTGTATAGACTGTATAGGTGAAACAAAGGGAGATCACTCTGTATAGCGTGTATGAGTAGGACTAAAGGGAGATCACTCTGTATAGCCTGTATAGGTAAAACAAAGGGAGATTACTCTGCATAGAAGACTATAGGTGTGAAAACAAAAGGGGTGATGACTCTATATAGGGTGTAGGCATTAAACCAGAGGGGTGAGGAGTGGTAGCAAAACAGGAAGGATAGGAAGGGTAGCCATCTTAGGTATGGAATCATGGGATATCTAGTTTTTCAGGGACTGACTAATCTCACGGCAGGAGTGAGAACCACAGAACATGAAAGTGTACAACGTACTCAAAGTTTGTCAAAGTGATCAAGTGTTTGTGTCGTTCTCAAAGTTTGTAACGTGTGTACCGTTCTCATGTTTTCAAGTTTTTCAAAGTGATCAAGTGTGTACCGTTCTCATGTTTCCAAGTTTGTCAAAGTGATCAAGTGTGTACCGTTCTCAAAGTTTGCAACGTGTGCAACGTTCTAAGTTATGAAGTCTCAAAGTGACACAAGTGACAAAGTGACACAAGTAGTTTGTGTCGTTCTCAAAGTTTGCAACGTGTGTACCGTTCTCAAAGTTTGCAACGTGTGTACCGTTTCTTAGTTATGAAGTCTCAACGTGACACAAGTGACAAAGTGACACAAGTAGTAAAGTGTAAAGTATGAAGTTGTTCACTTACAATCGTTTCAACAAGTTTTTATATTTCTTGTACTACTGTATATAAAATAAAAAAAATTAAACACTCACCCCAGAGAGAGTTTTTCTGACGATGTTGACTCTTCGAGCTTCGGCTGCCAAATGAGCTCTCAGTAGTCTAACTGAAGTTATTCTCAAGTGTTTAATGTTACTATTTTTTAGAATTTGCCTCGTTTTGAATTTTTGTCCTTCTAACTAAACTTTTTCTCAAGTGTTTAATGTTACTATTTTTAGAATTGATTTCTATCTCATAAAATTTGTTCAATCAAGTAAAAGAATTAACTTACTTACTACTAGAACTTACCACTATAGTATAACACAACACAAAAACTGCATCGTTTTCAGTTAAGGTTTCTTTTTTCGTGTAAGTTAGGTGGCCCTGAAAAGGGCCGTTTTTTTTTTCGGGTTTAAAAAACCCTATTCCCCATCCATCAGACGTCCGCAACCGACTGACTTCGGCTTTTTTTTTCTTCTATCAGGCGTCTAATTTTCTTGTTCCTGTAGCCTCAGAAGTCTCAAATCTGCCTGAGCCATGGTATATTGCAGCTCAGGCAGTGGAGGTGCTGATGGTTACAGCGCCCTAGGGTGCAGGAGGTCTAGGGGGTGGTAACCCTAGAGCTGCAAGGTGGGTGGTGGCGGCGGACGGTCTAAAAATGATGGCCGACGGGGAGTAGGTCGCACTACTGTCACTTTTCTCTTCGGCGACCCGAACACCTGTGAATTCCTCTAATGAAATCTGTTTCACTTGGAATATCTCCAAACCTGTCCATGGTGATGATGAACTGATACCGATTCCACACCAAAATGTCTGGTTTATATAGAGACTATGAACGCGCACGCAATCAATGACGTCAGAGGTCTACTATTCGGAGTATGAGTTGTTTCATGACTCCTACTACTACTACTCGGAACGTTTTTGTCTTATAACCTTAGATGATACACTACACAAGTGACCATGTATATAATACATACATGACCGAAGTGACCATGTATATAATACTACATCTCTCAGTTTCATTACTAGTATTAAAATGGCTTACTATCAGTCCATATCTCCCGATACGATACAATTAAAGCATGAATTTACCATGGTTGTGGCGGGACCTACCAAATCAGGGAAAACTGTATTTGTAAAACAGTTGATAGAATTGGAAGGATCAATGATTCATTCCCCCTCCCGACAAAAATGTATGGTGTTATCGTGAATGGCAACCTGCTTATGAAATCTTACAACGGGAACATCAAGTACACTTCGTTCAAAATATACCTGAGGATGAACGAAGTCTTAGTTTTCTGATCCAACTCGTCGTCACCTACTTGTCTTTGATGATATGATGGGCAGTAAAGCTCTCGATTCTATCGTAGAATGGTTTACACGTAAAGCTCATCATCGAAACACAAGTGTGATCTACATCACTCAAAACTTGTTTGATCGTGCTAAACAATATCGTACCATAAGTCTGAATGCTCATTATCTCGTCCTGTTTAAGAATCCTAGAGATAAATCTCAAGTGACAGACTTAATCACGTCAATTAAGACCTACCAGGTTTTAAAACCATGCTTATCACGATGCTACAAATCGTCCTCATGGTTATCTCTTGATTGATCTCTACATCGTCTACCCCTGATAATCTAAGATAAAGATCAGATCTGTTTCAATCCTTGGTTTACGGGAGGAATAGTGTTGTATACACCTTATAAGTAGACATTCACTTTCTCTAGGGTGTCCATTTCTCGTATCCCCTGTTAACGTAGAATCATGGAAATCCTTTACCTAAAGCCACCAGTAAACTGGTGACTACTCTAAGAAAATTACAATTGGAGAAGGATCCCGTCAGACGTCAAGAACTGTTAGAATTAGGTAAGACGCTTTATTGAAATGGTTTGGTATGGGGGGCTAAAAATCTTCTGTCTGGTACCATTCCAGTGACTAAACCTACAGCAACGTTAATACAGAGAAATGCTGATCATTTAAAAATCATTGCTGACCCAAAAGGCTGATGAAGAAGCTAAGAAAACTGCTATCTTAAAAACGAGAGGGGCAGGGTTCTTAGGTGGGGTAATCATTCGATCCCTGTTACAGTGGGCTAGTCCCCCGTCTCAAGAAGAACACTGCACCTAAAAAGAAAAAAACACCCCCTCCTCCTAAGCATGAGAAAGCAGAGCCCTAAAAAGAAGAAAGAGTCCTAAGAAGAAGAAGAGTCCTAAGAAGAAGAACCCACCATGATATCTAAAACTAAATCTGAAACAGATTCGTGAAGCTAATACAATGAATCAGGCTACTCCTACACGAATACCGTCTCCACCTGTAACCAACAGTCCTGTAGCAGGAACTTCTGCTACTGCAACATCTATCTTTGGACAACCTATACGTCTTCCTGGTAGACCTAATATCAAAATTACACAACGGAAACAACCTTCCATACTAAGACTAAAGCAGTCCTACAGGCACTGAATGTACCTAAGAAGTCTACTCTTACTAATACTCCCAAGCAGTCTTTGTTATTTTCCCTTATTACCAAAACCTTTAACTGCTAAAGATGTATCATCTCAGCTGAAACAAACATGTTACATCTACTCCAAAGTCTACTCGTTTACCTTCGTTTGCTTCTACCTTTGGATCTCCCATCACCAGTCAGCCTAAGACACAGGCTACTTCATATATGAATAGCTACAAATGTCTATGGTGTCGGGCTCTTTTTACTACGAGTAAAGAACTTCAAGATCATAAACGACTTCAACATCCTATGTTGAATAATAGGTTTATAAAACTACCTCAGATCATGTATTGAGTCATTTGTATAAAGAATACTTAGTTGTAGTGACATCATGGCACCAACGAAAAAGTAAGCATGGGCTTGAATCTCATGCTGCTATGATTAAAGTCTTAGGACAAAAGCAGTATCCTATTGAAGTTTAAAAAGATGATCTTACGGTATGCCCCTGATGATACGATCATGAAAATTTGTGAAAGTGGTGTATAACATCATAAAAGGAGTGATTCCTTTTAACAAAAAACGCCCAGAAACAGCACTTGGGGTTCAAAGAAACGGGTCTTAAGAAAAACTAGTTCATCCTCAATTGACTGTCCCTCAACGCCGTCGTATTCTAACGAATCAACAGGGTGGTGTGTTACCTATCTTTACCGTTATTAGCGCCATTACTAGGAGCCATAGCTTCTCCTGTCTTAAAATCTATTCTATAACCATGAGCACACGAAAAAAATGATCTTAGTTTCCCGAGAGGACCATGGAAGAACTCAAACAATGGAGAGAAAGAAGTTTAAATCCTTTGCCTCATACACCTGAAGTAGCATCTTCGGTGCGTTTAGTTAATGAATTAGATACGATTGTAGATCGTGATGATTTGACTCCTGAAGCTAAGGTAGCCAAGTTTGGTCAAGAACTTCATCGATACCGTACGTATCTACAACAAGCTCGTCATCCTGTAGAAGAGAGACCTTGGTCTCTGAAAACAGATAAAGTCAAAGAAGTCAAAGATGATGTTAAAACTGAAATGTCTTCTGATGATCAAAGATCTTATGACAGCTATTTCATCCAGTGTCACTGCTTCTCCATTAAAACCAAAAGTCCCTCTGTTATTTAAAACATCTCAAGAAACATTCTGATGTACTAACATGGGAAAAAGACGGTCAAATACAATACAAAGGAAAGAACCGTCCCTGGGACCAATATGGGTCGATCTCGTAAACTGATGCTTTACGAACACAACCTAGAAAAGGGTATCAACCCTCGGGACTTGATAGTTTTGTAAAAGGATTTAGTGGAATCGAATGTTCCTCGTGATTGGATACGTAACCCTAATTATATCAAAGTGATGAATCAACCTAATTGTAAAACCAAAGGCTATGAGTACCCCCCTAAACCTCTGGATAATGATGATGAAGATGACACAGGGTTCCTATGACGCTATGCCTTCTCTTCCTTCTACTGACATAAAAGATTCTGCAAAGACACCCCTTAGTCAGAAAAATGGTGAAGGATTGGCAAAGATTGACTCCTACGGCCTGGTCTACAATTAAAAAATCTAAAAAGAGTTCTCATCTTCCAGAATGGATCAAAACTCAAAAATCTTCGCAAAATGCCAAATTAGCATCCATCTATTATGATCCTTCTAATCGGGGTGGTTTATGCAGGTGTACAACCTCTTCTATCGAGAAGTGAAACGTCGAAAGTATCCCATTTCTCTAAATGAAGTCAAACAATGGTTGAAAGAACAAGACACGTATACGCTTCATAAATCTATCAAGAGAAAGTTTTCCTCGTAACCAAACGAGAGTGACCGATATGGATGAACAATGGCAATTAGATTTAGCGGATGTATCCAACATCAAGACACACAATGATGGGTATAACTTTCTCTTATGTGTCATTGATGTTCTATCTAAATATGCTTGGGTCATCCCTTTTGAAAAATAAATCTGCCAAAGAAATGGTACGAGGGTTTCAAGCAGTATTAAAACAAGCTAAAGGACGACGTCCTATTCGTATACAATCCGATAAAGGAAAAGAGTTTTTGAATCGTGAATTTCGTCAAACGTTTCATGATATTCATTTCTTTACGACAGACAATACAGAAACAAAAGCTAGTATTGTAGAACTACGCTTTCAAAGGACCCTAAAAGCTCGCATGTTGGAGATATTTTACTCATAACTCGTTCACGTCGTTATGTTGACGTTCTAACCTCAGATTGTTCAAAGCTTATAATCAATCGTATCATCGTAGTATCGGTAGAAGTCCCATAGAAGTCAATCCTTCCAATGTGTTAGAAGTCTGGGAGACCTTATATGGTACCTCCTTCTAAAAAATCGTCCATTGCCCAAGTTTCATACAGGTGATCGCGTACGTATCAGTAAAGTAAAGCGTACATATTGATAAGGGATACTTACCTAACTGGACCACGGAACTGTTCACGGTCGAGAAACGAGTACCTGATCGTTATCCTTATGTTGTATACATCCAGGATGATCACCAAGAACGATTGGAAGGTACGTTTTACGAATCTGAATTACAACCCATTGTGAAAACAGATGATGTCTATGAAGTCGACGAGATTCTCGATCATAAAAAAAGGCGTGTATGTAAAAATCGAGTTATAGAAGAAGTGAAGGTACATCGGAAAGGATATCCTTCTACTTTTGATTCATGGATCCCAAATCCAACTTGATCGACCAGTAGACTCGGTAAGCCGAGTGTCTATCAGAGTTAACAATGAACCCACCGAGCAAACACCCGATAGAGTGAGTCATACGCCTAGTACTACTTGGAAATGGTGCGGAGAAAAGATACCCATCGGAATGAAATTGTATTCTTTTGTTCAAGTCATTCTTGCCTTTACTATCATCATACCTTGCGTCGTTCATTTGGCTTTGAAAGATGACAATAGTCAGTTTCTGGATGGTTATGTTAAGTGGATGTATGGGGTACATCATGCCTAATCCTAGTATGAAACTACCTTCCAAAGCAAATCATTGAATCTATAAAGACTTCAAGTTCCCCACGTTTGAATCCATTCCTAAGGACTGTATTGATAGTGACACATTATGACACTCATCGTTCATAAAGGGGTTTCCGACCACCCGTCAGAAAGGCTATGGGCTTCTCTTCCCTAAACTGACTCAATCGTTAACGAGAACAACTCATGGTCTGATCTCTCCTCAGAGAGGTGGGATCATCAATCCATTAAGACTTGCAGGGAATATCGTCAATACACTCGTAGGAGCATTTAGTCCTAGAGCATCGGATATGCAATATGGCAAAGGTATTTGGTCAGACTTTCTCAAACCTACCATGACGAAAGCCATTCCTCATATAGCTAAATTTGCTTTGAATACGGGTATGGATGTGATACCAAAATAAAACGTTCATTGAAAAATTCTCTTGTTCAACGAGGAAAAGAAGCCGTGAGCAACTTAATGACGGGTCCTAAGAAAACATTAGCTCGTGCCCCCTCTCATGTCGCTTCTCGTTTTAGCAGCAAAAAACGAACAGGAACAACGAGTCATACGAACAGTAGTATAAAAAAGAAACGAACGAGCCGTCCCTTTCAGTCTACTTCTACAAGTAAATCTAAACAGGTCGGAAGAGAGCAAGATATCTTTGACTAACAAGATGATGATGCAAAAAAGATTCCTGTGAGTGTAGTAGTGAAGCACTAGAGTTGTTTAATGTCCCTCCCACCAATGTAACCTTAGAAGAAGGAAGATGGGTGGAATATTATAATACCGGTGCCATCTCTAGTGTCAATACACAATCTGCTCCTATTGAGTTTGAAATTAAAGGACAAGGCGATGAGTATTTTGATTTGAACCAGACCTATGTGTACGTTAGAAGCTAAAATCGTCAAACAAGATGGAACTGATCTAGCAAATGATACTCAAATCACTCCCGTCAACAATTTGCTGCATAGTTTGTTTTCCGAGATCGATTGTAATCTAAATGGAAAAGTGATCACATCCTGGAACCGATACCTATCCCTATCGAGCTTATCTCGAAAAGTTGCTGTCCTTTTCTAACGAAACGCTCTAAAATATCAGATTAGTGCTACCAGTTTATGGTACACAGGATCAACCTGGACGATTTTGACAAGTTGAATCCTCATGCCGATGATGTCGCCCGAGGAAAACTCAGGCTTGGCTGATCGTCATTAACATATCGATGAAAGTAAAACCTTTAATATGATGGATCGTCTCCATTTGGATCTGTTTGAACAGAAACGATTTCTATCTAATGGTATAGATTGTACGCCTAAGGTTTAATAGAAGTCGTGAACCCTTTTACATGATGTGTGGAGGAGCGTGAATTAGGTTATTTGAAGATATTACAAATGTATCTAGTGGTACGTAAAGTGAAACCCATTGCAACTTTACTGAATCAGATGAACGAACAGATGAATACCAGTACTGCAACCGAATTTTCCCTTGAGACGTGTAGAAGTGAAAACGTTTACCATTCCCCTGCTGGACACGTTCAAAGATTACAGATCATTTGTATCAAGGTCAAATGCCAAAACGTATAGTAGTAGGTATGGAGAGAGCAATGCCGCTTTCAATGGGGATGCGACAAAGAATCCTTTTTATTTTCAACATTTTAAATGTCAATAAAGTGGATGTTAGTATCAATGGAGAAAGTCTTTGCACTCGTCCTTTAGAACCGGACTTTGAAAACAACTTGTACTTGCGCTCATACTTGAGCTTATATCAAGGATTAGGTCGATTAGGAGAGACTGGGCCCCTTCCGTGACCAATTGACAACTATAGAAGAGGGTTTACCTTGTGGTGTTTTGATTTGACAGCTGATCAAGACAATGATCAGAGCAAGTTACACTGGATAAAAACAGGAAATTTACGCATCGAACTTCAATTTGCTCAAGCTTTAGCAGAGAGTGTGAACTGCATTGTCCATGGGAGAATTTGATAACGTATTAGAAAATCAACAAACAGAGAGAAGTGGCTATAGACTATTGAAACCATGCGTTTAAAGTATTCAAGGCTTGAATGCTCATCAACTCAATAGTATTTTAATCACGAGACCCTTATGTAGGACCTTCGTTCGTCCGGAGTATACCCCAGAGACGTTTTTAACCGGACTATCTACCTTATGGCAAACATTCATCTTATCGTTAATACAGATCCTCTTCACGATCAACCAGGAGAGCATTGGGTTGCCATTTCATTTCATAGGTCAACAGACTGCTGAATATTTTTGACTCTTATGGGCTTACCATCCATGGATCTATCCTGATATCTATCAGTTTATATGAAACGCCATGCAGATCGAGTGATTTATAATCAGCAGATGTATCAACACCCTCGCACCAAAGTTTGTGGACATTACTGTGTGTATATTTACGTCAAAGACATCGAGGTTGTCCCTAGTCATGTTTTAGATTTCAATCGTTAAGTCCTCCACACCCTAGACCAAGAAGAAGAAACATTGATCCTTTACCAAAACGATCGTTTTTTTTTGGAGATGGTTTAGAGAGCAATATCGTATACCTGTACCTAAATCAACCGTGTAATCAGGTCCTGTCAGTGACGACAATGTATGGGTTAATATTACGTCCAAGGAATCCGAAACCGACCGATCTAGGACAAAAGCTGACGTTCTTTTGCTCCGCGCTGAGTATGGGCAAGATCAACCGTAGTAGTGAGACGTAATAAACTCTTTGTTGTTGTTTTTTTTTATTTTATTCCCATTATTATTTTGCTTTTGGTATCACTGTACGTAGTCCTTAGAGGGACGGCCCTAATCCTCCAAGAACTACTTCTAGTTTGAGCGCGGGTAATAAAATGTTGAGTGAATAGACTTAGTTTATAACATGAGTTATATTATATGAGTTAAAAAACAAGTATAAAGTAGAAAGAAAAGGTGGGGGAGTGCATGAGAGAGAGAAAACAGAAATAAAGAAAGGTGAACATGTGGAGAGAGAGAAGAAATGAGAAAGACAAAGAAATCGAGAGAAAGGTGAACATGTGGAGAGAGAGAAGAAATGAGAGAAAAGAAATAAGAGAAAACATGGGAAATGGGAAGCGAGTACAGAGATACGATTCATGGGATCACGTGACCTGATGGGTATGACATAGACTGACACCCCCATCAGAGTGCACACAGAGGAGAAATCATGATTGCAACTGTATGGATGATCTGCTGTTCTCTAATATCGCAGAAAAATGAAACATCAGATACGATGTACCTCTTGATTGGAATACTTATGTACGTGGTGTGAAAACACCTGCACATTTTTATAGGGATTGTGTATCATATGTTTGATGATGAGATTTTTACGGCAGACCGCTTATGTGTATTAGAAACCTTTACAGAAGATGTAAGTGCATTACGTCAAAATCCCCCATATCTAATTGGGAGATCTACCGGTATAACCCCGTGACATGAATCGATTTTCAGACAACTAAAAATACATAGAGGGATGTCACGTGATTCACTCAGCTATTTAAAACTGCAGTTCAGACTTGAAACGGAACCAGATGAAATTTTTGCTTGTGGACCACTACACTAGTTATTTTTCGTCAACATCAACTACACCATGGAGCAGAGCTACAGTCAATCCATTGATAGTCAATGGCACATGGATGTACGCAGAAGCCATATTAAACAAGAATGTAACGAAGTAGCCAACACTCAATGTTACGGTTGTGAGATTGATCATCAAAACCGCGTCAAAAGCAACATTCCTGCCTGATGATGTATGATGACGGCACAATGATGTTTCACTACTTTGCACGAGGCTCTAGACACGGTGAACGAAATGAACATTTTGGAAAAATTTGAAGAAAGTTTAAGAGAAATCCAGTATTCCTAAAGCATTTAGAGACGTCTACAAACAGAAATTCTACTGCCCAGATTGGAGAGCTACTCAATGGCACAAAGAAACAGACCGAAGCCGACTTTTGGAATACGGTGTATCGTTTGATGGAACTGGCAAACCCCCGTCTCCCATAATGAAGTGACAGTTTAAGAATTGTTTAATTTGTTCATTCAATTATTGTACCATTTATCCAGAGGGATAAGCCCCTAACCCTCTGCGAAAATACAGTTTGATTTCCTTTTTTCATGGGGAAAATTAAAACATTAAAAAACAAAATTATTTTTGTTGTTTATGTATTTTATCTGGGTATAAGAAGTACACCTATAGTGTAAGCATAGTACTAGTACACGGTAGAACACAAAGGTACAAGAGTTATAGGTGTGTAAAAACACCATTAAGAAACTATGAGACGGAGTAATAGTATCACAAACTCTATGAGGATGTTTTTGTTATGATGTATTCACTTCATTAGATAAAAGTCTAAATATAGTAAGTGTGACTAGAGAGAGGTTCAGTTCAGCCTGTGAAAACTCATTTGAGATCCGAAGCTCGAGGTGTTAACATCATAAGATCAGAAATCCACTACTATCAGCATAGGGTGAGTGTTTCATTTTTTAATTTTCTATGCACTAAAAATAGAATTATCTAAAAAAAAGTCACATGACTAGAGAGAGGTTCAGTTAGACCTCTGAGAGCTCATTTGCAATCCGGAGCTCGAGGTGTTAACATCATAAGAAAAAACTACTACTATTGGCATAGGTGAGTGTTTCATTTTTTTATAGATAGGACAAGATTATTTTTTTCATGCACTAAAAATAGAATTATCTCAAAAAAAGTCACATGACTAGAGTATAGGTTCAGTTAGACCGCTGAGAGCTCATTTGGCAGCCAAAGCTCGAAGAGTCAACATCATAAGAAAAACCACTACTACCAACATAGGGTGAGTGTTTCATTTTTTTTTATTACAGAGAGGTTCAGTTAGACCTCTGAGAGCTCATTTGCAATCCGGAGCTCGAGGTGTTAACATCATAAGAAAAAACTACTACTATTGGCATAGGGTGAGTGTTTCATTTTTTATTAGATAGGACAAGATTATTTTTTTCATGCACTAAAAATAGAATTATCTCAAAAAAAGTCACATGACTAGAGTATAGGTTCAGTTAGACCTCTAAGAGCTCATTTGCAATCCGAAGCTCGAAGAGTCAACATCGTCAGAAAAAACCACTACCAACATAGGGTGAGTGTTTGAATTTTTATTTTACTCTACAAGTCTTAGTACAAGCATGAGTCGAGCTCGGGCCTACCACTTCTCGCGCTTGCGCACTTGAAACAGGACTCTTGACGACTAACTCACAGATACGGGGCTCGGCCTACCCGCTTCTCGCGCATGCGCATGATACACAACTCTCAACGACGGTGGCGCCACCAACTACTAGTTTCACCGACGGTGGCGCCACCAACTCCTAGTTTCACAAACCTGGAAAACCCCAAAGATTCGGTTCTAAAAATAGATTCACTCTCAGCTCAAAACTGGAAAACCCAAAAGTTTCGATTTTAAAAATAGATTCACTCTCAGCTCAAAACTGGAAAACCCCAAGTTTTCGGTTCTAAAAATAGATTCACTCTCAGCTCAAAAACTGGAAAAACCCATCTTCTCTCTCTTCCCGTTGACTCCTCGTGAACTCACGTGACCTCTCGCGACCTCTTTTGACCCCAACCTCTTGTAACGAAGGCTCTCATTGGCTCGTTAGCCAAGATGGCCGCCTCCACAACCTTCCACTTCCGGTCATAGACACGCCCCCAAACTCAACGATTGGCTCTTTCTCCCTTATTGCCATGACAACATGACCTCACTTCCGGTATGACGCACTTCCGGTATGACCTCACTTCAGTATGACGCACTTCCGGTTATGACGTCACAGGCGGCTCCATAGTGCGCCATTTGAATTGACCAATCAGAAGCCAGCATTCTGATGACGTCATCAAAAACCGTTAAAAAGCGCCCCCTGGCGGCAAAATTCAAATGGCGCACTATGGAGCTGCCTATAACTACTGCTGGTAACAAAAAGTGGAAGGGCCATAACTCTGCCAAAACATTATTCGAACGGAACCAAATATGAACTTGACCTGAATTCTTTTCTTAGTTCAAGGGGCATAACTCTGCCTATAAGATATTCAACAAGAAACAAATGCGAACTTGACCTGGGTCTTCTCTTTTAAATACAATGGCACACAAATTTTCAATTCACTCTGTCAATGTATGGCAGTGAGAGGAAACTGTTAATTCTTTAAGTTTTTTTTTCCAAAATATTTTCTACTGGAATTAGATAATAACCTTCTTTTTTTTGGGGGGGGGTCTTCTCATTTAAATGAATGGCAGATGTAATCAGAGGAAACCAAAGTGTGTAAGGACAGATGGACAAAGAGGTAGCACTAAGCACTGTACACCGCGGTCATTTTCATAGCGGTAGGTAGGTAGGTAAAATAAAATTATACAGTAATCTCTACACAAGTATAACATATACATTGTATATACAATAGATGTATATTACAAATATCCCTGATCCAGCAATATATACACCTAAAATGGTCTTCACTTAAATGTATTAGGCATTAAACTTCAAGGGTAGTACATTATTAGGAAATTGCAAATGTAGAAAATTGCACGCAGTGATAGATAATTCGATTCCCTGTAGTAGTAGCAGTGATGGTTCCTTCGCCAGTGCCAATGCAAGTTGTCGGTATACGAAGTGAAGGTAATCTTTGGGATAAGACTGATATCCCGGGCACAATATGCGTGGTACGTAAAAGAACCCCCACTGCATCAGAGTCAGTCCATAACACAGACCAAATATATTTTTGACACTTCACATAAAGATGGTGATATCTCCTATATTGCTTAACATGTAATGTTGCTATGCCAACATGGGATATTGCTATCAGAACATGTGATATTGCTTTGCCAACATGTGATATTGCTATTATAACATGTGATATTGCTATGCCAACTTGTAATAGAGGGCGAAGCCCTCATATATGTAGAGAAGCTCACATTTTTTATTTCCCACTACATCCGGGGACCCGTGCTACTAATGGAAAAAATTCTGCTCACATCGGGATAGTAGTATATGGTGTACACTTCACGGCTTCTTTTTTTCCGAGAACTGGACGACGTGTACATTTCCCGGAATTCCGCGGTCATGTGATCACACACACACACACACACACACAGGTAAATGGCGTTATATATAGACGATGATATATAACGTGTTCACGAACGCAGCGATAGATGACGATTCGTTCAATTTTTATCTGTTCTTCCGAGAACGTCCCTAGATTTTCCGGGAATAGAGATGACAACGTCACGCTCCCGTGTGATCGCACAGGTAACTGCCGCACGAGTCGTTTTCAATTCACAGGTGTCCCAATGGTATAGTGTGGCAAATATTGAAAATGCGTTAAACAATTTAACGGCTATTTAAAAGAAACATGTCTCGTGCACAACGAGCTACCGAGAGGTTATTGGATTTACCGATCCCGCCCGAGAGGTCTATTACGGCACAATATATCGAGCCTTTATTGGATCACCCGATTCCCTCCGATTTTAAAAAAAACTTTTTTAAAACCTAAACGTGTCTACACGGGGCAGACCTACCGTTTTGACAAAATTTCTTCGACAAGCAGGTTAAAGTTTGGAACCAGGTCCGACGAGTATAAAGTAGTCCTATTGAGGGACGACAGGGTTATCGATATAGACCGTTTATTTGTGCACCTCGTGAGGTCGGTGATAAACGCTAGAGGGTTGCAAAACGGCGATAAATTTCGCATCATTATCAATCATCCGAAATTTCCGAACATGTTCAGTACGAAATATATCAACGTCTCGGGTGATTTAGCCGAAGAGTTATTCAAAGAATTGGAAAAATATATAGAATATTACGAGGTGCCCATAGACGAAGTAGAAATAACCGTTCAGTCTACGAAAATGCCGAGGGGGAAGGGGAGACCCAAAGAACCGGCGACAAAGGAGACCTCGTCGTCGAAAAGAAGTATCATCACGATTAAAAACGACGACGCCACGTGTCTGACACGAGCCATCGTGACGGCGGTGGCCAACAAACATAAAGATAAATGGACGAATTCCCAACTTTACGACGGTTTCAATAGGAGTCGAAAATTACAAAGGGTCGAAGCGTTAAAACTTCACGAAGAAGCGGGCGTTCCCGTCCGGGATCACGGTTGTACCTTAGAAGACGTGAAAACGTTTGCCGATCACCTGGGCGTGCAGATCAACATAGTGGACGGCGATCGGTTCAACGAGATCATCTATACGAGCGAAGGAAGCGACGACGACGCGGTCTATCTGTACAAGAATAAAAATCACTTCGACGTGATTACGACCATGACGGGTTTTTTGGGTAAAAGGTATTACTGTCACACGTGTAAAAAATCGTACGGTAACCGAGATCGTCACAGATGTCCCGAAAAGTGTTTATCGTGCTTCGGTTATGATTGTCCGGGGGGCGAAAGGAAAGTGTGTGACGATTGTAACAGAACGTTTTTCGGCGAAGACTGTTTTAAGGAACATAAACGCGTCAGAGGCACGCGAGACGGCGAAACGGACGTGGTTTGTTTACTCGTTCGGAAATGTTTAGAGTGCGAACGGGTGGTCAAAGACTTGAAGACCCATGTATGCGGTCATTCCGAATGCCCGAATTGTAAACACTATGGCACCATGACGACGCACAAGTGTTTTATGCTCAAGAAACAATGTAAGGGCGGAAAGTGCACGGGGTGTGCGGACTTTGACGGTCGTCAACACGAATTTTCTACCGTAGACGAGTTTTGCAAGTTTGTGTTGGATCAAGAAAAGGGTACGTTCATCGCCCACAATGCCAAAGCGTACGACGCGCAGTTTTTGTTAAAGTATTTCGTGGAGCATAACGTTAAACCCTATTGCATTTACAACGGTACGAAGATCATGTACATGGAAGTCGGAACCGTTCGCTTTATCGATTCCATAAATTTTGTCCAATCTGCTCTGGCAGAGTTTCCGAAGACGTTTGGTCTGACCGAACTCAAAAAGGGTTATTTCCCGCATTATTTCAACAAGCCGTGTCACCAACGTTACGTGGGACCGTTGCCCAGCAAAAAACACTACGGTGTCGATCACATGAGCAAACGCAACAGGGAAGAGTTTTTAAAGTGGTACGAGGTGCGAAAGAACGACGTGTTTGATTTCCAGAAAGAATTGAGGGAGTACTGCACGTCGGACGTCGACATATTACGGCGGTCCATGTTGAAATTCAGGGAAGACTTTATCGCGTTGGAAAACATAGATCCGTTACAGTACGTGACGATAGCGTCCGTGTGCATGACCGTCTACAGAAGCAATTACATGCCCGAAAAGACGATAGCCGTCCATAACGATAACGTCGTTCACGAAACGTACAGCGCGAAATCCATTTCTTGGTTGGATCACGTGGCCGAGAGAGACGGCGTCGTCATTCGACACGCGTTGAACGGCGGCGAGGTGACTCTGCCCGACATCGGTAAAGTCGACGGGTATTGCGAAGACACGAAGACGGTTTACGAATTTCAAGGGTGCTTCTGGTATGGGTGTAAAAAGTGTTACGCGCGAGGCACCGTCAATAACAAGAACCAACTAGACATGGACACGCTCAGAAAACGAACCTCCGCGAAAAACGAGAAGATACGACGGGCCGGTTACGCGTTCGTCGAGGTCTGGGAATGCGATACGAAAGGCATAAACAGTAAAGAGATCGTGACGCCGTTAGACCCCCGAGACGCCTTTTTCGGAGGTAGGACAAACGTGACCAAGTTGCTGTACGACTTCGACGGAAGAGGAGAAAAGGGACGATACGTCGACTTTGTCAGTCTGTACCCGACGGTCCAGTTTTATAACACCTACCCGGTCGGTCATCCCACCAAAATAGTTAATCCCGAGCGCGTCGATCGAACTTGGTTGGGGTTCGTCAAATGTAAAGTCGTGCCGCCCCGGAAATTATATCATCCCGTCTTGCCCGTCAAAACGAAATGCGGAGATGCCGAAAAGCTCTTGTTCCCGCTGTGTAAGACGTGCGCCGAACGACAGGCACAGACGCCGTGCGAACACGCCGACGAGCAGAGATCGTTTGCGGGCACGTGGTGTACTCCAGAACTATTCAAGGCCCTGGATAAGGGGTACGTGATAGAGAAAATTTACGAAGTTTGGGATTTTCTCTACACCAGCGAGGACACGGACCTCTTCAGAGACTACGTCAAGAACTTTATGAAGATCAAGATGGAAAGTTCCGCATTAAAGGTCGGTCCGGACACCCCTTACGACACGGAAGAACGGTATAAAGACATGGTCAGAGAACGATTGGGGATCGACTTGGGTACCATAGAGTATAATCCGGGCATGCGTGCCATCTCTAAATTATGTCTCAACTCTCTCTGGGGTAAGTTTGGCCAAAGGGTCAACATGAAACAGACTAAATACGTGAACGAACCGAAAGATTTTTATACCCTGTTGCTGGACGACACGATAGACAATCTCAACATTCAGTTCATCAACGACGACATGGTCCAGATGTCTTACGATTTAAAGGGACAATTCGTCGACAAGGCCAAGGACGTCAACATCTTCATAGCGTGTTATACGACGGCGCACGCCAGAACCATGTTATACGACGTGTTGGGCATCCTCGACGATAGGGTGTTGGGATTCGACACCGATAGCGTGTGGTACGTCGATCGCGACGACGGGGTCTCGATCGACACGGGTGATAACTTGGGCGATTTGACGGACGAGTTAGGCGGTGATTTCATAACGTCGTGGTGCGCCACCGGTCCCAAATCTTATTCGTACGAAACGAACGCAGGTAAAAAGGTGTGCAAGGTCAAGGGATTTAGTCTGAATTACGAAAATTCTCTTTACATCAACCGAGGCGCGATGACCGACGTCGTCAAAGAAACGCGTAAGAGGATTACGACCGTTCGAGAAAACGCCATCACGAGAGATTCCAAAACCAAACGCATCGTGAATCGATACCAGGAGAAAGAGTTTACGTTGTGTTACGATAAACGGGTGATGAAGGACGGGTACGACACGCTTCCCTACGGGTATTAAAAAATTTATAAATACTAATAAATTTTTTTAATCGACGACGACCAACAATTCCTCTCGGACGAACGTTCTTTGAGGCGCCGGTTCCTTGAGCTGATACAGGTCGACGCCCTGCATTCTGAAATGCCTGTCTATGTCGTGTTTGTCGACGCTCCAGATGGGATCGGTGGCCCTCCTGCGTCCGCCTTCCAATTCGCCCGGTTGATACAGATATCTTACTTTCGCAAAGGGACTGATGGGTGGTTGCACTTTATCGACGGGCTCTACCTTTTTGGGCGGGTTGGTCTCTTCGTTGATCGTTTTTACGACTTCCGGTAACCGTTTCACCCATTCTCTGTTTCTGTCTTTGGTTTTCATCTCTTGATCGTATTGATAGCTAAACAACTGTTCACCCAACGTTCTATTAAATCGTTCGACGATGGCTTGGTTGCGATGAAGGTCGACTCTTCCCCTTCTTATTCTAACGCCGTGTCTAGTCATGAGTTTGGAGACGGCGCCCATGAATTCGCGACCGGGATCGACTTGTAATAATTTCGGAAACGTCAGACGCCGCTCGTAGATCTTTTCGAAAGCGCCGGCCACCTCTCGACTGTCTTTGGTCGTCAGAGGTTCCGCTTCTTTGTATCGAGTGCCCACGTCGACCAACGTCAGCGCGTATTTGTACGTTTTCCCGTCCACCACCTTATCGTGCGGTAAAAACAACAGATCGGCCTGGTAAGTGTCGTTTTCTTTCGCGTCTTCGAATCGGGGTCTTATGATTTTCTTTGCGGCGGGTAGGTAGATTTGCCACACGTCTTGTTTTTTCAGGAACTCGAACGCTTCCTTCTCGCTGACTTTAGCTGCTTTGGCCAATTTCCCGATGGCCGCCTTCCCCTTCCAATAGTGTTTGTGATAGATCTCTTCCATGTTTTTACTTTAGGCGACGTATTTTTTAACGCCATAGAACACGAGTCCCGTCCCGATCACCACGAAGAGGATTTCCTTGTCTTTTTGCTCTTCCGAGGGTTGATAGAAATCGCTCAACTTCGGTTCGGGAGCCATCGCCTCTTCGTTCGTCATTTGCGAGTAGAGTGACATGGCGGCGTTTACTTCTTTGTAGGTGTACAGCGCGTGTCCTTGTTTCTTTAATCTCTCGTTGAGAAAATCTAATCGCTTCGTGCGTTCGTGATTCCATAAATCTCGAGCCGCGGTCAGTTTTTCCATCGCCTCGTCGTGTCTCTTTTGTTCTTCGTGATTCGAGAATAGAAATTGAGATCCCGAGAAGGCTAGAGCATTGACTAATGCACCACCCACCATCATCGCGATCGTTGCCATTTTTTAATAGAGAGAGTTTTAGTTTGTTTCATGATATCGGCGGGGATGATGCCCTTCTTGACCAACATGTCTTTGGTGTACTCGCCGAGCGCAAACTCCAGGTGGATCATCCCGAAGTCCTTCGGGTCTAGATCCATCTTGGGCGTCGGCATCTTTAAGATTTTCTTGGAAAGTTGCGCGTATCCGATGGCAATTCCCGTACTGACGGCCGCGTGATACGCGGTGTTGACTAAATCTTTTTCACTCATATTTTAAATACGGGAGAAAATTATTTATTGCATTTGCACGGGTTCGTCGCACTCATGATGAATAACCTTACTATTCGTGTTAATTAATTCAGTGATCGTGGTGATGAACACTCCCGGCGTCATGATTCCCGACGCCATTATCAGCGTCATATTCACGGCGGTTCTGATCGAATCGTTTTCTACACACATTTTTTAAATACGTGAGAAAATTATTTAATACATTTCATGGGGATTAGGTTTTGGAGGCGGAAGTACTTTGGGCGGTGGTTCTGGAATGGGCTCTGGGTTTTTTTTCATGTAGATCAACAACAATCCGACGACCGCGCCTGCGCCCGCTAACCATTTCCAGCTATCCTGGTTATTAGCATTGCTATCCTGGCCATTAGCATTGCCATCTTGGCCATTAGCATTGCCATCTCGGCCATTAGCATTGCCATCTCGGCCGTTCGCGCGGTTATTCCAACGCTTTTGTGCGCCCTTCTTCCCGGCCTCCTGCCGTCTGGGATTCTTCTCCGCTTCTGACCGACTGGGATTCTTCTCCGCTTCTGACCGTCTGGAGGTCTTCTCCCCTATGAGTTCCTCCGGATTCATTCTCTTTTTCTATATCCTCCGTTTTTTTTATTCCTGTGATATGGCGGCTGGTCGTGGCGGCTAAGCTGAAAGGTGCTAAGAGCGCACCGTATTTATAATAGAGACTACAACACACTTCGCCGATGGCCGCGTCCAAGAAGGGGTCTTCGCTCAAGTCTTCGATCAGTTTGGGTTCGTCTTTGATGTCGAAAAAATGCTTGAGACCAAGCGTATACAGACCGATGAGGGTATTGCCGATCGACTTGGCCATGCGCATGTTGAGTCGAGCGTCTAACACGCGACTCAGGGATTCCACTTCCTTGTTGTTCATCTTGTCAAATTCGGAAGACGTCATGTCTTTGCCCAGAAACTGACGCGCGCGTCCGGATCCGACGATGGCCGACAGTCTGTCTTTGGCGGCCACTGCCGTACTGGTGGTGGTGGTGGAGGGTGCATCGTTCGCTAATACGTCGTCTACATTCATCTTTTTTTTAATACATTTTATTTATATTTTGTCAAACGTTACGTTTACAAAATACTGTCACATTTTTATTCCGTGTCGGAATCCAAGTCCAAGTCTTCTACACAGTCGGCCAAATCCGGTAGAGGAGCAACGTCGATTGTTTTGACGATGATGGCCTGGTGTAAGAGGGTTTGCGGGGATACGGTCGATTTTTTGTTGTCGGTGTAAACGTTGTCTATGTGTAAAGAACCAATGGCCAGATATCGTTTTTTCTCGTAATGGTGAAAATCGATTTCGACGAGTGGATGTTTACCTTTCGGGTCGTCGTCCGTTCTCTTTCTATAAAAAGTAGGCTTGTATCGTTCCTGTGTTTTAACTTTCGAGTAGATCACCTTATCACCGTTCTGATCCGTTTTGACGAGGGTTATATCGTTGACATCCACGGGGGATTTTCTACCACTTTCTTTCAGTGTCTTTGCGAGTTTGTCTATTTCCGTTCTCAAGAACGCCGTGATCTTTTCCAACACGTCGGCGAATTCCTTTTCGCATTTAAATTTCATAGAATAATCGGAACTGTCATCGTGTTGCCACAAGCCGGACGATTCCGTTTTGGGAGTGCGTATCACTAACGGTTTCACGTCGCCGTTCGGGTACTGATACGCGACGTAAACGCGTTGATAGCGCTTCCCTTTCTTATCGACGTAATGGGCGCCCGTTCTTAAATTGTTCACATCAAAGTTCTCAACTGTCACGAATGCCATGTTTTCTTTTTTATAACGAATAAATTTTCTTTAAGTCATTTTTTTAAAAATGTTTCTGAGCCCTTTCTCCGTTCTGCGATAGTTTTCCAGACGTAACATAGTTAATATCGCGGATAACACGATCACACACCCTACCACGACCAACGACAACAACGCGAACAAGACCATCTCGGTAAAACGTTTCATTTCTTAACGTAAAAAAAATTTGTTAAACGGCTTAAACAATAGATATATAAATAAAAAAATGTTTATTTTACTGGACAAAGCGTTTACCGAACGCGGTGTAAAACAGATGTTGGGGGACGCCATAGCGTGCATGCAGTTGGGTGGCAACCAAGTCTTGGTGTATTGGCCCGACGACGTCAAACTCACGTGTCAAATGCCGCGCATGCGCAGAGACTACCCGTGTAAGCATCCGGTCGTCGTGAATTCGTTGTTTTGTAGCATTCATCACAACTACTTGAAAGAGAGAGGTATCGACACGTTGAAGTATTGCGCCTCTTGTCAAAAATGGATGACCGATAGCACTAAATACGAAACGTGTTATACGTGCGGCGGAAAAGAACGCGCGGACGAGTGGCACAAGGCGCATCCACGGTCCGAGAGAAGAAGAAGACGCGGACGTCCCAAGAAAGAGGTTTAACCGGATTTTTTTTTAAAACAGAGTGTCTTAAAAATCTACGGTTAACGAGAAGTGGATTTGTTTACGAGGTCTAGGAGCTGTTTGCGCAAGTCCTCCGTCTCTAGGTTCGACTCCTTTTTTACGGTCTCAGCCTTGTATTTGGAATACAGTTTCTCCTTCATCTCGCGATACTTGGTCAGCTCGTGGGACACGGTGGCGAATTCTTCGTCCGTGATCTTCCCGTCCTCGAGCGCGCGACTCACCAGATCGGAGATCGAATTCAATTTAATTTCAGCGAGTTTGATGATCTTGAGGTGTTTTTCCGATTTCTTCGACAGTAATCGTCTGACTCCCTTCATGACCAATCCCACCGCGCCCACGGTCAGGGCCACGATCTGGAGAGGCAGACCCGCGACGGGTACGATAAATCCGAGTCCTCCGACGACGACGCTTCCCGCGATCAGGGTTCCGTCGACACCATCGGCGGTGTTGACGATTCGCTTATACTTTTTGTGCATGCTCTTCAGCGTCTCGATCTCTCGCCGAAACGTCTGTTCGATCTCGCCGATGCGCTTGAGACGATAGTGTT
Source organism: Atrina japonica (assembly GCA_030159075.1). Classification (NCBI taxonomy): domain Eukaryota; kingdom Metazoa; phylum Mollusca; class Bivalvia; order Pterioida; family Pinnidae; genus Atrina; species Atrina japonica. The sequence goes on along the minus strand of BROG01000104.1, from coordinate 213,585 downwards.
GCGGATCGGACTCTAACGTCGGGTACAATGCATTTTCTTCTTTACTCATCCTCCTTTTTTTAAAGGGGAATTTTTTATATGTCGAGAACGACGACGCCGTTGACGGATCCCGATTTAGACCCTTTGTTCACGCCAAAGGTGAGGACGTCGCCCGACGTCACCCGCAACGGCGGATTCAACGGGACGACCTCGCCGGTCTTGGTCTGAAAGGTCTTGTATTCCACGTCGTTCACGACGAGCGTCACGTTCAGTTCCCCCAAGAGTCCGAGACGAATGACGTGACCGTCGAACAACATCGTCGTGCCCAGCGCCGGCTTGATTCTTCCGTTTTTAGTCACGTCGAATTGGAACGTGTTCATGATGCGACGGTTTTTAGCCAACGCGGTGATCTCCTCTTTGGCATCATTGATGTCTTTCAAGAGTTTCTCATTCAGGTCCTCCACCAGTTCTTCCCTTTCCAAGTCTTCGTAATAGAATCCCGATCTAGACATTTTTATTATAGATTTTTCTTAAATTCCAAGAGAACGTGAACGGGATGACCGTGATTGTCGACGGGGTTGCCCTCCTCGTCTTTTAGACGTATCGTTAATTCCGAGATGCGATCGCGCCTCAACGTTAAGAACACGGGGTGTTCGACGTCTTTTACGTACAACTCGGAAAATTTCACGTTGGGGCACGGCAGGGACATGACGATGTCGTTCGACCTCCCGTCTCTGACGCCCTCGGCAAGTTCGTCGAGATGAACGTTGAGGAGTTCCACCGGTTGCAGGTTGACGCTATTGCTCGGCTAGCCTGTCCCGACGCTAGTCGCGTTCTGACCAAAGCCGAGAATCTTGACGAGTTCCGACGGAAGCGCCACCGCCATACTACCCTTACCGTCGATTCTCACCCTCATGGTGGTCTTGTCCAGGAACACCTTGTCGAAGTATTTCGCGAGAATTCGTCGTAGGTCGTTGAAGGTGTACGACCCGGCGTGCACGACTTGGACTTTGGGTCTGTCTCTACCTTTGGCGTAGATGATCTCCACGTCTTTCCGCACGTTGTACAGGCCGTTGTGAAAAAGGATGGACTTGACGCCCACGCACCACTCGCCGTTCGCGTTGTCGATGTAGCGAGAGAGCTTCACGGGTTTTCCGATGTCCGTCACGAGATATAACATGTTGTTTTTAATATTAATAAATCTTAACTAAAAAAGAGAATGAACGTCTACGAGTACAGAGAGAATCTAGATCTGTCGTCGTTCGACGTCTACGTCAACGCGACCAAAAAGTTCCGCGCGTCGTTCGAGAACATCTTCGTCAAGTACGACAACCCGGACGTCTTCGAGGACGGCACCCCCAAGTACTACGCCATGCTGAAGCGGTGGTACCTGCATCCCATCAAGGGATTCTGGCAGAACCAGTTGAATTTCGCGGTGTGGTGCGCCACGACCGGATGCGGCGTGACGCTGGACATGGGAAATGACCACCTGTCCAAGTCGTTCTTCCGTTTCCACGTCTACTATCAGATCAGGAGGGTCCTGCAGGAGATCGCCGCCCCCTTACCCAGCGACGCCGACTTCGAGCACTACACGAACAACGTCGACGCGTCGGCGTACCAACGGATCTGTCGCGAATTCGGAGTGCCGATCGACGCGGACTGGAAGATCAAGGGGACCATCTTCGGGAAATACAACACGAAGTGGTCCACCTTCATCGCGAACCGACCGGAGGGGTTCACGCTTCCGGGTCTGGCCAGACTGGACGCGTCCATTCGCGTCTTCGCCTGGGCGATCCTGGGTGCGCAGGGGGAGACGAGGGCCTCTATCGTGGACGCCGGCGCCACGTCGCTGGACGCCCAGAAGCAGTTCCTGGTCAACGTCGAGGACGCCATCAACCGACCGCTCGACCTGCCCGCCGACATCTCGCGCTACGAAGACTGTCTGAAGTACGCCAATTCCAAGCTCGACTACGTCGTCCATCCGGGACTCTACATGCTGCCCAGCAACATGGAGCTGAACATCGGCAAGAACATCGCCAACTACAATAACGAGATCTTGATCGCGCCCGACACCGCAACGACGGGAACGAACGTCGACCTCAACGCGAAAACGTTCGCGCGGGACAAACCACCGTCGCCACCTCCCGTAGAGATCACACCGCCGTCACCACCACCACCTCTACAGGACAAGCCGCCGCCGCCAGACGATCACGAGGATCAGAAAACCGCCGTTTTGGCTCTAGCGTTACTTTCTTTTCTTCTCTTCGTCGAGTTTCGTTAACAACCAACCGACGACGACCATGCCCAGCACCCACAGATGTTCTCCCAACCACACGGCTGTCTTGCCGAGCGTCGATAGGATCCAGGACACGATGGCGCCCAAGATACCCGGCAACGCCTCTCCGAATTTGGAGGCCAGTCTCGCGAGCAGTTTCCCGACCGCGTCCAACTGTTTCTTGATCCATTCTCCCGCTCCGCCCTCCTTGTTGGGAGGTGGCGGTGGCGGAGACGGTGCGACCGTCGTCGTCCCCGGAAGGAGCAATTCAACCAAGAAACCCACCGTCATACCGATCGCCGTCAGGATACTGAAGACGGTGATGCCCTGTTCTCTGAACAGATCGGCGATTCGTTCTCTCAAAGGGACATTGTCGTCGAGTAACCTCTTGAACGACTCTTTCATGGCGGTCAATTGCGATCGCAATCGGCCCTTTTGAGCATCAATAGCCTTGTTAATCCCTTCGAGTTCCTCGCGCGCTTTATTGATGCCTTTCTCGAGCCATTCTTTTTCGTCCGGATCGCTTTCTCTGAGTCTGTCGGTCCATTCCCTGATCAATCGTTTGCGACTCGATCTTTCGGTTTCTAGATGAATTAATTCACCGCGAATGGTTTGTTGCCTCTTATCCAACCCCATCAGGTCTCTCATGGGTAGTACGCGGTTTAAGTCCTCTATACTGTTAGATAATCTCTCCCCGTCGGCCGCCAATTGCTTCAAGCTCGTTTCTTGCATCTCGATGGCTTCGAAGTTACTCTCGAGGTCGCGTTTAGCCTTCGATGCCTTCGGTCTAATATCTTTTTTACCCAGAGCTTCGAGGAATGCGAGACCGTGTTTTTTCAACGTTCCCGCAGCCAGGAATTTCTTTGGATTACGGTCGTGCGTTAATCTAATCCACTCACCGCGCCACAATGCATATAAACCTTTATCATCTTGTTTAAATTCTAAGTCGTCATCGGGCACGCCGAATTCTTGTTTCCATTTATCGACTGTTTTACCCAATTCTAATCGCTCTCGTTGATCTCCTTGAGGAGTGATAGGAACTTCTGGTAAACCATCCGTATCCCACTGGTCTTTTAGAGTATCATCGATGAAAGGCGTCTCCGCAGTATCTTGAGAAACATCGCCCTCATTCGGAGGATTATCTTGCATTTCAACGTCGTTGTTGCGCGTTGTATCATCAGGATCATACCCCTGATTATCGAACTCGTAAGGCTCTGCCATTTTTTAAAACGAGATAATTTTTTTATTACGTAATAAAAAAAAAGATGATGAATTACGGGCACATTCTCAATCCCGATAGGCAATTGCGCACTGCCTTCGGCGTAAAGGGCATACGCCAAACGGTGACCGTGTCCCACAATCCTTCGAGCATCGAAGAAAACCAAACGTTGACGGTTCGTTTTCCCAATTTGAGCGAGAACGACGTCATCGTTCCCAGAAGCACGAGATTATGCTTCGACATGGAAGTCACCGTGGAGGGTGGCGACCTCACCAAAACGGGTGTTTATAATAATCTAGGACGCAACATCGTGAAAAAAATCGAGGTGAAGATCTCGGGAAACACAGTTCAGACCATCGACGATGCCGATAAATTCTTCATCTATAACGATCTTTGGAAAGTGGAACGAGGTAACATGGCCTATCAGGGGATATCGCTTTTGCATTCCCTTGGACTTCGAAATCTTGGAGACGAGCGAACCCTTTTATCAAGCGGGGTTACAAGATCGATTGGAATACATGCTGACGTTTAACGACGCCAAACACGTCGTCTTGACGGACCCCGACGATGCCAATAAAACGATAAGTTATAAGGCGACCAACATCGCGTTGGAGTTTGAGAAAATCACCGACGAGCATCTCGCTCGCAGCATCAGACAGAGGTACGCGGGAAAACACGCCTATTACTTCAACCAAATATTGCGATATCGCAAAACGACGATGAGTAAATCGGACGGCATCCTCAATTATCAAATCAACACCCCCGCGCGGTCTCTCTCGGGCATTCTGTTTCTCTTCAAAGACATTTCTATCAACGATCCGGAAAAAATTTATAATCCGAGAATCACCAAAGTGGAAACGACCATCGAGGGACAACCGAACCAACTCTTCTCGGCCGGCATGAGACCGCATCACCACTTTGACGAGATTAAAAAGTTTTTCTCCCTGAATCGCGAAACCGTCACGGAAACCATCGTCAAGGAACTCAATCTAAACAATGTGACTCTGGGGAAATATCTCAAAGATCATTACGCACTCTGGTTAGACTTGCGGTCGACCCCCGAAAACCATCTACACGGCACGGGTTGCAAGCTTCAAAACATCAGCGAAGGCGTTTCCATCCGCATCGAGAAAACGCCAGAAACCGATACCGATCCCGTGGACGTTTACATCTTTGTCGTCAAGGACGGGCAGATCAACATGTCGAACGGCCGTTTCGCAAGCGTCATCTCTTAAGAAAAATTAAAATCCTATAAGAAAAAATGTTCATGCAACAACCTCACGCCGCCATGATAGTGGGCGCCACCGGTTGCGGAAAGACGGAGTTTGTCCTCGATCTGCTGGAAAACGAATACAAAGACGTCTTCGACCACATAGTGATCCTGTGTCCCTCGATAGACTTCAACAAAGCGTACAAATCGAGAAAGTGGATAGGCGACGACGTCAAACAACCGAAAGACAAACGAGTCGTCATCGTCAACCCCGTATCTAAAAATGGGGACGAGCTATTGCAGGACACTCTGCGACACTTTTACGATAGATACAAGGGAACGTCCACGCTGTACATCATCGACGACTGTTCGGCCACGAAGCAGATCAAGAAGAAGGCGGACGCCCTGTCCATGTTGGCCTTTTCGGGGAGGCACGCCGACCAGTCCGTGTGGATCTTGGCGCAACGCTACAACAGCGCGTCCAAAGACTTTCGCACGCAGATCAAGTGGGTCGCGCTCTTCTTTACCAAAGACAAGTTCAGTTACAACGAATGTCTGGACGAGAACGACGTCATTCCCGAGAAGGATAGAAAACGTCTCAAACACGAACTGTCGCAACGCAAACACTCCAAGCTGATCTTACGGACGGAACAGCCGACGGATTACAAGTTTATAGAATAATTTATATTTTCGCGTGTAAAAAATTATAAATTTTATACTCATCGATATTGGAGCTCCAATCGATAGCGGGATCCCACGGATCTCGATGCATGTCATACGAGTACCGACGCATCTCCCACAACCAATATGTTTTATTAAGATAATTCGTCGTGGGAATGTACGGCTCTTCCCACAATCTGCAGCTACTCCAATCCAGTTTATTAGCCCAATTCACGTCGGGGTTCCACGGTTCCTCTCCATTGTGTTCGATATAAGTAAGCCAATCGCATTTATTGTGCCAATTCACGTCGGGATCCCACGGTTCCTCCTCCTCCCTCCTATCTGGTAACCAACTATTATAAGCACGCCAATTACGCCTACAATATTCTTCATCATCTCTATGAAAAACAGGCTTCCACGGTTCTTCTCTATTAAAAACTGGCTTGCGACTAAACCAATTTACTCTGGCAGTCCAATCGATGTCGGAATCCCACGGCTCGTAACACTTGGTATAGTAATTGTGAAGAATCCAAGAAATTTTATTACTTATCTCCTCCGTGAGCCCCGGCCACTGAAGTATTCCGAAAAATTAATTGAGCATCTCGAAAAGCAATTTTCTACGCACACTATCGGCCATCTTTTTATAAAGATAAATTACTTAAACGACATGATTTATATTTTATAAAAATATAAATTTTTAATAACCATGCAGTTTTTTATATTTTTTTGTAAATTAGTTTTACAACATCGTACGTCTAAACATAATAAGTTTGGCCATCCAGCACACCTCAGAATCCCACGGCTCGTCTCGCCCGGAATCGCGGTTGTACCAAACCCAACAGAGTTTGTCACTCCAGTCCATCGCGGGATCCCACGGCTCGTCTCTCCCGGAATCGCGGGTGTACCTAAACCAATTGAGTTTGTTACTCCAGCCCATCGCGCGATCCCACGGCTCGTCTCTCCCGGAATCGCGGGTGTACGTAAACCACTGGCATTTGTTAAACCACCCCACCTTGGGATCCCACGACTCGTCTCTCCCGGAATAGTGGATGTACCTAAACCACTGGTATTTGTTAAACCAGTTCACCGCGAAATCCCACGGCTCGTCTCTCCCGGTATCGCGGTTATACTTAACCCAATCTTTTTTGAAACGCCTGATCCGCTCGGGATCCCACGACTCGTCTCTCCCGGTATCGCGATTGTACTCAAACCAATCTTTTTTGTCACGCTAATCCACCTCGGGATCCCACGACTCGTCTCTCCCGGTATCGCGGTTGTACTCAACCCAATATTTTTTGTTACGCCAGTCCACCTCGGGATCCCACGGTTCGTCTCTCCCGGTATAGCAGTACTTAATCCAAAGTATTTTATGCTTCCAGTCCACCTCGGGATCCCACGACATCTTGGTAGGAATCGATAACTTCTCATTAGACATGGTTTTAAATAACTGTTAAATTTCTTAATGACATTTCAATTTTTTCACACTATACCATTGGCACACTGTGAATTGAAAACGACTCGTGCGGCAGTTACCTGTGCGATCACACGGGAGCGTGACGTTGTCATCTCTATTCCCGGAAAATCTAGGGACGTTTCTCGGAAGAACAGATAAAAATTGAACGAATCGTCATCTATCGCTGCGTCATGTATAATTTCGTGAACACGTTATATATCATCGTCTATATATAACGCCATTTACCTGTGTGTGTGTGTGTGTGTGTGTGTGTGTGTGTGTGTGTGTGTGTGTGTGTGTGATCACATGACCGCGGAATTCCGGGAAATGTACATGTCGTCCAGTTCTCGGAAAAAAAGAAGCCGTGAAGTGTACACCATATACTACTCGGGAATTTGCACGTGACAGAAACAAAATGTCGGAAATGCGAAGTCATTACTTTTAAAGTGCATTACAAACAAAGTAATGAACTACCGTACTAGCAAACGTTTTGCAGACCGAGACTAGGCCATAACGACCAGAGTTGTACATCGAACCCGATCACGAAGCGCCTCAATTATTCTGGTAATGTGAACTACACGAAATTATGGATATGCTGGGATAGAGAAAAATATATTGCATAAATACATGTTTGTGCATTTAATTCATGACTACTTAATACCACATAGATTCTATTTAAGTTTTAGCACAGAAGAAACAGTCAGTCAATCAATATTCTATTTAAAACAATGAGTGAATAACCGGGACATTTTCGTGATAAAAACACTGAATATAAATCCCTTTGCCTTTGGTGAGGCAACACGACGGAATCCCCAAAGGGATTAACTGAACATGTAATGCCTTCGCCCTCTCCATAGGTTTACCTATGTATTATTTATATTGTTATGCCAACATGTGATATTGCTAATATGTAATGTGATATTGCTATTATAACATCACATGTTATTCCTATGCCAACATGTGATATTGCTTTGCCAACATGTGAAATTGCTATTATAACATGATATTGCTATTATAACATGTGGTATTGTTTTGCCAACATGTGATATTGTTATTATATAATTTGTTATTGCTATTATAACACCACATGTTATTGCTATGCCAACATGTGATATTGCTTTGCCAACATATGATAGAGGGCGAAGCGCTCATATATGTAGAGAAGCTCACATTTTTATTCTTACTACATCCGGGAACCCGTACTACTAATGGTAAAAAATCTGCTCACATCGGGAATTTGCGCGAGACATAAACAAAATGTCGGAATTGCGAAGTCATAACTTGAAAGCGCATTGCAAACAAGGTAATAAAGTATCGTACTAGCAAACGTTTTGCAGACTGAGACTAGACCATAACAACTAGGGGTGTACATTGAACCCGATCACGAAGCGCATCCATCATTCGGATAATGTGAACTCCACAAAGTGATAGATACGCTTGGATAGAGTAAAATATATAGCACGTAAATTAAGTTTTAACACCAAGGAAACAGTCAGCTGCTCAGTATTTTATTTAGAACAATGAGTCAGGAACATTAATCCCTTTGGGGCTTCTGTCGTGTTGCCCCTGCCAAAAAGATTAACTGAACATGTAAAACTGTTGATGAATGCTTTCGCCCTCTCAATGGGTTCACCCATATATTATTATTCATATTGCTATAACGTGAATTTGCTATTATAACATGTGATATCTCTTTGCCAACATGTGATATTGCTATTAATAACGTGATATTCCTATTATAACATGTGATATTGCTATGTCAACATTTGATATTGCTATTATAAAATGTGATATTGATATTTTATTATACCTTCTGTTAAAACTTCGTAATCTGATTTGTTGAGAGAGATGTGAAAATTTTCAATGTCACCCGCTCAGTTAAAAAAGATAAAGAAGCCAGGGTAACATTCCAAAAATATCGCATATAGCATGTGACATTGCTATTATAACATGTGATATTGTTATGCCAACATGTGATATTGCTATGCCAACATGTGATGTTGTCATGCCAACATGGAGGACTGTATGCTATCATGTAAGACTGTTATGCCAACAGGTAAGACTGCTATAACAACTTATAATGTTGCTGCGTCAACATGTGAACTTGCTAAGTCAACAGGTGAGGTAATAAAATGTCAACTTCAAATTGCTACGTCAACATCAGAGATTATTAGGCCATCATGAGAGATTGTTATTTCAACGTGTGATATTGATATGTCGACAAGATATTAAAATGCCAATATGTAAGATGTTGATGCCAATATGTGATATTGCCATGCCAACATGTAATTTTGATATGCCAACATATAAGATTGGTATGTCAACACGTAAGATTGTCATGCCACCATATAAAATTCCTACGACAACATGTGAAGTTAATATCTCTTTTTATGCATCCGCAAAATATTGTTTGAAAATAGAGTAATATTTTAAAGGTCGACTTGACGTATTCTAACCCCTTTTTTCGTCCTACAAAGCTTCATATAGTAAAATTCATATAACCCGGACGGGGTGGAGTCTTTATGAACCCTTTCTTGATCTAGGCGAGTTTAAATTTTAAGTAATAAAACACAACATTAAACTTACACTGACTATAGTAATCGTTCCTACTTGCCACAATACATAAATGATTATCCAGTCAGGAATAAAACGCTTTTCCTGTGCAGCGTGTCATAACCGAAAAGTGAAAAGAATCATCATCTGTATGATAATCTAAAGGTTACTCCATCCGCCAAGTGAAGAGGAGTATGCCAACATACTTGGTAAAAGTCGCCATTACTACAAATGTATTGGTACGACGATTTATAGAAGGCGAAAAGATGAAATTTTCAATATGTCAGTTATTGAACCAAGAGCTCCAAGCAAAGTTCCTATGCCAATATTAAAGTTATTAAAGCAATATGTAAATTCGTTTATTATCTTGCCTATAATATGTTATATTGCTTTATCATATAAAAGATTGAAATGTTATCATCTAAGATTTCTTTGTCAGTGTGTGAGATTTCTATGTCAAATTGTGATATTGCTATGCCAACATGTATGCTAGTTGTCAACATGTGAAATTGCTATGCCAACACCTTCGCCAAACGCTTGGCATATGAAGTGAAAGCCACAATTGAGACTTAAGACCGAGGTCCCGTGTCATGGCAGGGCGTGGCATGTAAAAGAGCCCTCACTGCCCTGACGTCATTCACAGTGCAAAATTTGTGGCACTTCCACATCTATACCCGGTGACTTCTCAATATACGCGAAAATTTCACGGCGGTAGATAAGGTATAGGTATGACGTAATACAATATATGTGGGTCAACGTCAAAGATAGTAATGTCAAATTCAACTGAAATAGGTATGACGTCATACAACATATGTGGCTCTACATGAAAGATAGTTATGTCAAATTCGATTGAAATAGGTATGACGTCATACAATATGTGTGTCAACATGCAAGATAGTTATGTCAAATTCAATTGAAATGGGTATAACGTCATACAATATATGTTGATCTACATGAAAGATAGTTATGTCAAATTCGATTGAAATAGGTATGACGTCATACAATATATGTGTGTCAACATGGAATATAGTTATGTCAAATTCGATTGCACTAGGTATGACATCATATGAGCCAGCGGCTGAGAAAAGGGTCCTTACGACATGACCAATGAAATGTGATAAAACAGGGAATTCCGTCTGACGTAATATTTCTAATTTTGTAACGTATTCGCGCGGAAACAAAAAGCTCGCCTGCGCTCATTCCCGTGCATGTTTCTTTCTTAATATCGAACATAAATAGCTGAAATTTTGTCTCATAATATTAAAGATGGCGAATTTCATATTTATGTTTGAAAAACAACACAGATTACATAATATAATATGAAATATTCTTCGAATATCAGGGCTACCTTGCCGGGGTTTTCCGTCTGCTAAAAGTACACAGCGTGTTTCCGGTGTTAGTTGTTTACATGTTGTCAAGTTTGACAGATTAGCTGGTTCGGGTTTCCTTCCGAGAACGATGTTTACAGTAAGTTTTATGGAATAATATGGCTTCCAACTTAAGAATTGTCGGATGTGACAGTAATTTAGCTGCAGCTTCAGACGAAGAACTAAGTGATTTTTTCAGCATGTATCTCAAATGACGCTGTTAATGGTATCGCTAGTGTAAGTAGCGATTTGAGATCGCACCCTGACACAGATGACTATGACAATGACGATGGCATCGAAAGCGATCAGGAAGTGGAAGAATTATCGTTGGACTTGATCAATTCTCCAATTGTCCAAGGGAGTATTAGACAGTTTCTGAACAATACAAATCCTGACAGCGACGACGAATGTGAACCAGATCAGGGAGATGTCCGTGACATGCATGGCGATGATATTACCGGTGATGACGGAAATGTCAGTGATAAAAACAACTTTTTTTAGGATAAAAGACCAATGCAAAAAAGGTGTTTAAATGGATATACATTTGAAGAATTACAAGAAAATCGTTTAAATGTTCTTGGATTGGACAAGGAATCAAGAGATATGCTAATAATAGGCAAACTGCAGGCATGTGGGGTCAGTAAAGGAAACGAAACGAGAAAAGGTTCACGGAAGAGGCACAAGTTTGATTACCAATATAACAATCAGAGTGTTTAATAAATTAATATTTTACTATATCTACATGCAGTATAGATACAGTTTATAATTAAAAAAAAACCAGAAACTTTAAATCTAAATTTATAAAATAATTTAACTTTTTTCACTGCATGCATCTGAGAAACATGTGATTACAACTTACGTTTTTCAATAATTATATTTTAATATTTAAATGTATAGAATTAAGCAGAATCTACAATTACTGCCTTTATCTTCTTCATATTTTTTATTTATTAACTATGTTGCAATCTTATTATTTTCATCATGGCACCCAGTATACACAATTTTCACATCAATTATGGGATTTTATATTATTTTGATCACATTAGTTTACATGGCGATGCATTAAAATCTTACTGTTCAATTGCTGAAATTTAGTGGGTTTGTTGTTTTATTTTAATTTTCAGAGTGAAAATGTTGGTAACCCTCCTCATAAATATATCGAGAGACTAAATATTGAGTATTTGTTTCAATTTCAATAAATCTGACATAACGGTCAACTACAGAACATAAGATGAAATGGACATGCATGATAATACAACACGAGTTATAATGACGTTATCATATCATTGCGTTTTCATGACGTTATTTTATTACTGGGACGATACTCCCCATTTTTGAGCGCCAGTTATGCAAAGAATATTTACCGGAAGTACATTAAATTATATATTTTTCAAATCCTCATATGTTCTAGTTTCTGAAAACATAAAAATCACATTTTCCCAAAAAATTGTCCTAAGGACCCTTTTCTCAGCCGCTGGCCCATATAATATATGTGGGTCAACATGAAAGATAGTTATGTCAAATTCGATTGAAATAGGTACGACGTCATACAATATATGTGGGTCAACATGAAAGATAGTTATGTCAAATTCGATTACAAATAGTTATGACAACATGCAATATGATTATGAGAACATCCAAGTTATAATTTTAACCACAAGGCTGTTAAGACAAGTGTTCGATGTTTACATGTCGTTAGGGCGACTGCATTACATTTTCTGTTGTAATTATGCCTTGTGAATTACCCAGGACTGTAAATCATTAAATTAAAAAGTAGTTCATATCGGCACGGTCCTAAAAGTTTCAAAAAGATAATTTCTATAATTTCTACACAAAATAAGATTTAATGTATGTCAGTTTTAATGTATATAACAGAAATAATCATGCACAGTATTTTTAGAATATTAATTTATTCAAATGGGCGTTAGCTGTGTTTACCAAACAAAAATTATACTTATACTACTGGTACTACAGCTCTACACAGGCATAAAAAAATGTTATATTCCTCTATATATTTTGGTAAAATACGGTCAGGTCCAGTGTGGTATTAATTCACAAATAGTAAGATTGAGTCTGTTTGGGTTAATCACTTGCAACTGAAAAAGTGCCAAACCTGGGTTTCTCTAACAACTTGTCACAAAATATATAGGAATATAAGATTTTTTATGCCTTTGTTTATCTTTTTTATTATATATCAATCTATGCAGTAAAAGGGAGAGAGAGAAAAATGAGAAAAATATCAGAAATATAAGATTTTTTGTGTATAGCTCTTATTTCTTACTGTTTATCTAGTACAAGTAGTATAAGTAGAAAAAATTGAAATAATTTTGATAAACACAGCTAATATTATACGTTTCTTACTCATAATAAAATGAATTTAAACATAATATGTCGAAAAATATTGACATCGAAATATTTCTGTACATGGTTCGTATACACACATCTGTTAATTTGTCATGTGATCTTACGATATAAATTAATTTCAAATATCTCTCTCATTGAATGTCATTTGTTTTTACTAGATTATATCGATAACATAATCAAGTTCATGTAACAAAAATTAATATTTAATTTCAATATCATTGGATTTTTATTGAACTTATGTGTTTCACGCCTCCTCGTTATAGCTTCGGGAATATGATATACGTTCACCGACGTATAAATGAAAATTTATTCGTGATCTGCTAAATATTCATCATTGTTTCTTTGTACCAATCATACACTAACATATCCAATGACCTCATTTCGTTTCTCGTGGTTTTTGTCTAGTCTTTGGAAATTTACTGGCGAATCCGAACATTTCAACAGTCAGGTGACACCAAGTGCAGTCCATATTATTATGTATTATGGAAGTAAAAAGTATTCATTGTACTGATGTAATAAAACGCACAGTGTGTGAATGTGTGAGCGTGCGTGCGTGTGTGCGTGTTGTTGTTGTTGTTGTTGTTGTTGGTGGTGGTGGTGGTGGTGGTGGTGTGTGTGTGTGTCCCGCTAGTTAACGCCAGACCATCTTTAAATTTAACACTTGATCTTATTCACCTTTCAGATCACATTCACAAAACTTCAGTTTATAGGATTCCAAAACACATCGCCGAGTGATTCCAAATATCAACAACAAAAACAAAATCCTGGAATGCAACAGCAACAGATCCCAAGTCCCACAAACAATGCGATTATTATAACTGCTATAAGTATAGGTGCCCATCTGAAACAAAGACAGATAAATTTACATATAAGTGCTTTTTAACCAAATTTCAAAAAGGGAGATTGATATTTTCTATCATAAAGTGTTTCGATTAAAAGGAATAAATATCTTTTATTGCAGTGTTTTGAAGGCAACATGCCCATTTAAGATGTATGGGATGAAAGAGGGGTATAATTCGGTTAAAGATGGTTTATGATTCCCTTCTATAAACTATAGATGGATTTCATGTCCAATTACAGTTTTATATTTCTATTCCGATATGGAATGTGGTAAGATGCAACCTTATTGATATCACTATATAATCATGTTAAATATGAATACATCACTGTGTAAATGTGGAATTGTTCGCGTAGGGAAATTATTTATGGAATACCCAGTAAGATGATTCGCAAAAATAGCTACATTGCAACTACATAGATATCTTTTAATATATATGGGAAATAACTCGTGGTATTAAAGCGATATGAGCTGTCGTCAGTGCAATATTTTACATGCACAATTTATGTAATATATCCCAAATAGACCATCTGATGGTTAGCATAACAGATGCATGCGTATATTGTACTTGAACACACATTTGATCACATTCTCGTCTATATGTCATGGGACAAAATGATGATTGTGACAGCTTATATCATTTTAGCACTCGCAATACCCAAGTGTTTATAAATCTACAGGTACTACTAGACGGCTTTGTCAACACATTTGGATTTAAAATTTGACCTTATATGATACCAATTTTTCTTTCCGAAATATATCAATATTAAATTCGAGCTCAAATGATGAAGTCTTATTGACAGAAACGATTGTCTTGAGGATTTGTTTTGGCCTCATTTGTAAAACTGAAACTTTTGTGTTATTAGTAATATTTAGTAACAGCTCGAATGCATAGCAACGTTTTGTTTTTGTTTTTTAAATTCTGAACTCCCCAAAAAGTAAGGTAATTATCTTTTTACAGTGGTTACTCTTAAACGGATTTAGGAAATACATTTAGGTTATTTTTTGGCCCTGTATGATACCAGTGTTTATTTTAGAACTCTACATGTATCTTAAATTCGAGCTCAACTGATGAAGTCTTATTGGCAGAAAAGATCCTCATAATAATTTGTTTTGGCCTCTATTTTGACAAAAAAAACTTTGGATATATGTTTAAAATATTTACAACCACTGGGTCGTTGCCACTGCTGGTGGACCGTTTTAGTCCCCAAGGGTAAACATAAACCCAGAACCTGGTATTTCGGTGCCAGCTGATCATTTTATACTAAAGTAATACAATGTATTTCGAATGGATAGCACTATTTTTAAAAATTCTAAATTCCCTAAAATCTAAGACAGATACATCGAAATTCTTACACGATGTGTCTGGAATATAGCAATAATACCCAACTCATCTCCTTCTCATTTTACTATATAAAACCTTATTGTCCCCAAAAAATCAGAAAATGAGTTGAATGAATTATAAGAACTATAGAACATAATTTTCAATAGACTCTACAAAAAATAGTTTTATGTATTTTTAAAATTGAAACCACGATCCAATTCTGTAACACAATGAGGAAAGCAAATGAAACTTACAAATTCGCAGAGTGTGTAAACCATGAATTGCAAAAGCCCTCTCTGAATAATCTGGATGCCCGGAACCAGGGATTACCACAACAATAATGCTGTCCACCATTGACACAACAGTAGTCAGGGCACCAGATCATATTTTGATATCCGGTATATCTGTCAGTGGAAACTCTACAGCATTCACCGCTTTCTCCATATTTAACTGTAACAAAATATTTAATACTAATTTCCGACCAATTGTCAATTTACAAAGTCAAAATGAAGTTTTAACTAGCACAAGGTTTTGAAGTAAAACATGATGCTCACTGCTGTTAAACAGCGTCTATCTGGCGTTATATATATCGTAGTTGAATAACGTCTGTCTGACGTTATACAAAAATGCAGTTAAATGCCGTCAAAACTGATGTTTTAAAAATTGCTGTTGAACAGCGTTTAATTGACGTTATATAAAATATAGTCAAATACCGTCCAATCTGATGCTTCATAAATTGTTGTTGAACAACGTCTGTCTGGCGTTATATAAATTGTTATTGAAAATTGTCAAATTTGATGTTTTATAATTGCTGTTGAACATTATATGACGTACATAAATTGAAGTTGAATACAGTCGTTGATAAATTGAAGTTGAATACAATCTGTCGTTATTTAAAAATATTGTTTAATTAGGTCTATTCTAGTGTTATGCGAAATATGCTTAAATGTCTGTCTGATGTTATGTAAAACGAAGACGAACAGCGGCTGATTGAGAGAGAGAGAGAGAGAGAGAGAGAGAGAGAGAGAGAGAGAGAGAGAGAGAGAGAGAGGTTTTAAACGAGTCATTTGACCATATAAATGCATAACAATTACGAGAACAATTACGAGAATAGTATATAAGTGATACGGTAGATTACAAAATATTGATAATTACAATTACTATTATATATATATATATATATATATATATATATATATATATATATATATATATATATATATATATATATATATATATATAATATTCAATAAAAATAAGTGATAATAATCTTGAATGTTAACAATAACAAAGATACGACGACTACTACTACTACTATTAATAATAAAAGATGGTGTGAAAACTTTCAATTAGCAACTTTAGCCATTGTATCATTATGCATTGCACTTTCTGTACCAAGCTACAGCCGCAGTCAACAACAATGTTTGTTAAAGTAATAAAATTCACTTTTTCATCAAAGTTCGCGATCTAACTAAAGCCGATAGTAATTCTATAGTTTTATACACAAACACAGATATGATAGTACGTACTTACCCATTAAAATAAATACTAAACACATACAAAAAACGCTGGATACAGATGGGAGTCTGGACATCCTGGAAATATTTACCTTGTCTGAATTATGTTGTTGTTGTTATTTACAGCGCAGTTAATTGCGTTTACATCATAGCTTCAGCTACTGTTGATTCAGTTTTCTGAGTCAATCGCCGTGCATATAGCCTCCAGTGACGTGGGCGGAACAAATAAATCGCGTAGACAATTTTTCTGTATGTTACAGTGAGTGTACATGTCAGGTTATATCAAAGAAATCCTCTATCACTCACCAGTTACTTCAGGTATTTTATACAGAAACAACATAAACCGAATTTACAAATGAAAGAATACGCCGAAGGTGCGTTTTCGGACACTTATAGTTCCCGCATTACCTTTCGAACTACTGACCAAGGGATAATGTAGTTCACACTTTTAGCACCCTATCCCTTAAGTCACTACATAACAAATTTAACCAGAGGTTGGTCCAGCATTTTTAAGCATTTGCAAATGTTGAAGTTCACTGACACGGCATATGTAACGGCACGACAAACGACCCTATGCGACTATTCACAATTACTCACGTTAGTTTCCATTCAGTATCCATCTCATGTTCAGGATACATTGTAACCGGGTTTTCTCTTCCACTTTTATAAAGTGGCCACCGCCATACATTACTGAAAAATTGTGTGACGTAAGAACACCAATCAAATAAATCTTATCATCGCAGATCTAGTGCGATTATGTCTAGTACGCTTAAATGAGTAGCACCAGTACAACAGTCATCAAGGCTCGGATTTCCCTTTTTGCCTCCAAATTGTCAAAAACATAAATATTTATGTAGTTAAAGGGGCATTGTTTCGATTAATGAGAGCTATAAACAGGTACAAAAATCTATATCGCATAAAATTTACTCCCACGTTTTATCATCTACGCTACAATGTTACAAGACAGTAAAAGGTAGAATCATCTAATTTGTATATAAAGACCCTTAAGGACACAACAAAACCAGTCTTTATAGGGAGCTGGTATTTATACAGCGGTTAATTTGTACACAAATGGAACTATTGGGGACAGCAAAAAACAGTATTTATGACCAGGTGGTCTTTATACACAGATTGTCGCTAAAGCAGGTTTCACTGTACTCAAATTCTATCTTAAAAAATTTAAAACCTATGAAAAAAAGTGTTGTCAATGTCACGTCGGTGTGAATTGCCGCAGGTTGTTGTATTTAAGTGGGATACATTAACCTAAGTCCAAATATTCCTTTGCCTGTGAACCTACTAATTCTGTTTCAAATGACAAACTAACACTTTCACATTGTATGTAAAGGTAGAAAGGATACACAGAGGAATAAAATAGATATTCGAAACAGAGATTATTCTGTGATATCCGTATAAAGTTTTCTAGATGCTTAAACGAATAATCGAATATAAATTTGGTTATGTTAAATCCTAAACTCTAAGTTAGTCGTCTTTTTACAGTGGTTACTCTTTGGCGGATTTTGGAATGCATTTAGGTTATTTTTTTATCTTATACGATACAACTTTCTGTTTCTGAACTCTACATATAAAAAATCTCAAATACCAATGTATAAATATAAAACATCTCAGATACCAAAGTATAAATCTTTAGGATGCCCAGGACACAGATACAAATCCGGCAAAAATGGACAAACACGGACCTCTGAAAACCAAGAGGCGGGATTAAGTGCCATGGAAAAGTAAGCATCCCCACTGTCGACCGGTCACACCCAACGTGAGTCCAGAGTCAAATCCAAATGAAATACTTGAGGAATGAATTCTCATTACAATTGGTACAGACGTCTCAACAACCGCCATCGAACAGGGAACTCAACATTTCACCTAGTGAAACAGTAAACGCAAACAAGACTATTATACCGACTGCAAAATTTGCGGAGCGTTGAAATCAAACGCGGTTTTCGATATCCCTGTGTCAATAATTTGTCAGTGAGTAGTTTACCTCAAGTGTTTGAAATGTTCATATGTTGAACATGTCCTGTCATATCGGGTCATTTGTGAAATATAAACTCCATATGTGGGTGACTGTGGGATGTTATTACTTAAATGTGGAAAATTTACTATGGGAAAGACTGAATCGTCGCGTTTGTCGTATAGCTTAGTTGCCAGTTTTCCGTCTGTGTCTATAGTAAGTAAAATGTCTAAGTATGAAGCGTGTGTGCTTTATTCTGTTATATCTTTCTAGTTCGCTGGAATTATCGCATTGACATAAGTATGAAAATTGTCATTATTAATTGACAAAACGTCGTCGATATATCTAAATGTGAAATTAAAGGACACCGCTAGCTTTTTCTTCTTTTGATTCATCAGTTTCTGAATGAAGTCTTCTTCGTATGAATAAAGGAACAGGTCGGCCAATAAAGGGGCACAATTGGTTACCATATGAATGCTGACAGTTTGTTGAAAGACGTCTCCGAACATTACAAATATATTGTCTATTAGAAATTCCAGCATGTTTTTTATATCAACTTCAGTGTATTCTGTGTAGAATCAGAGTGGTGTTGAAAAAAATAAGTATCATTCATGATAACCAATGACTAGATATTTAAATTTTCGGGTACCACCTTTAGTGAAAAAAGAGTCTCTCTTTTTTCATGTGGAATTGTTAAGATTTGGAGTATTTATCTCGACTCTAGTCTTAATCAGTCAAGATGTTCACTGGTATCAGTTTTGGGATCTTCAATAAATATTTTGCTTGTGTTTCAATCATTTTATTTTATTTATTGTTGTTTAGACGTCCCACTTAAGAATCTTTCACTCATATGGAGACGTCACCAAGTGCCGGTGAAGGGCTTCAAATTTTGGCCTATGCTGAGCACTTACGGCCATTGACCAGTGAGGGTTCTTATAACATGCTGACACCTACTGTGACACGGGATCTAGGTTTTTACTCTCTCATCTGAAGGTCAGGAAACCAACCTACTGCCTGCTGGACTCGAATTCACGATCAAGAGTTGAGCGCGCTACTGACTGAACCAGGCAAACTCATTTCAATCGTCATTATGAACTAAATTAAAAGATATAAGAAATAACCAAAAAAGTGTTATCGCAAATGGTGGCGATTTCTATTTCTCAAGTATTAAAGGGGCATTAGCTGTGTTTGCCAAAATATAATTTATTTATTTATTTTTTATTTTACTAATTGTACTTGATGTACAATTACAAATAAGAGCTATACATAGGATGAACAATCTTATATTCCTATATTTTGTGAGAATAAGGTCAGGTCCAGAGTGGCATTCATATGCAAATAGTAAGAATGAGTTACTCAAATGCAAGTGAAAAAGTGCTAAAGCTGGATTTCTCAACAACAAAAAATTCACAAAATATGTATGGATTTAAAAATTTATATGTCTGTGTATATCTCTATTTTGTTATTGTATATCAATCTAAGTTGTAAAAAAGAAAAATATTTTTTTGAAAAAAAAAACCAAACAAAAACCATAGCTAATGCCCCTTTAAAAAAACAAACGAAAGCAAAACAAGTGATATGATGAAAACTATCATTTAATTTGTTGCTACACTTGTTTTTTTTTGTCTTGTTTGAATTCAACAATCACATTTCAAGTAACTAGTATCCACAAATAATAATGAGGGAACATGAAGATGCTGAAGTGATACTTTGTAAAACACAATTTATATACATGATTTGTTTAAAAAAAGAAGATATTTAACATATCAATGAGAACATATACACCATTTTGAAAATCACAAAAATAAATACCAGGAAATGTAAATTACTGACGGTCAAGTCAATGAAAACAAAATACATTTCACTTGCAAAAATGTAATACATGTATTAACCAGAGCACAGAACTATATACCTGAAAATTTTGCCCATGCTAATTTTTGCCCTTTTTCCGACAGAGAACATTCACCCCGTCTTAAATTCACCCTTAATCACCAGTCTTTTGGACGGCATGGACGTCCATGCTTGTTATTTGGCTTGAAAATTTGGCCTTCATTTTTTAAATTCACCCTTTCATCTATCTTTGGATAAAAATGGCGAAAATTGAACGCCAGGGAAAATTTTCAGGTATACAGTATATTACCTTCTGCTGTTTCAAACACTCGGTGAAAAAGATCATGTATCTGTTGGCAGATAGAGAGAGAGAGTCTTGGTTAATAATCAAAGCTACAAATGTTTAGAACAAATGTATTCTCAAAGAAAACCTTTGTCACAAACCTTCAGACACCGAATAATAAGTGGTGATCTTAATTCTCCAAAATGGTGGCAAATAAATAACAGTTGCCATTACTCAGCAGTCCTTATATACTTATAAACTACTTACTTCACACTCACTAATTCTATAAAATCTTAATTAGTACCTCCCAAGTTAGCTTGAGAAGTGGGTTGGTCTGCAAGCATTTTTTTTTTTAATTTTTGAAGTTAACTCAATAAGTAAATTGAACAAAATTTTAGACTTTTTTGAAAGGGGAAACAATCATGGGCTTCAATATTTTTGATAAAGTTGAGGGGTTTTAATTGGGTCAGTCCAGTCACATCTTTTGTTCATATTTGGCAAAATGTACAGAAAGTTCTGATAAGTAAAAATTGATCTGGCATTCCAGAATATTAAGTACAACATGAAACTTGAGTCAGTATTCAAGAAGATAAATTAAACATGGTTGTTTCTTGATTTGGCATTTAATTGCTTGTTGGGTTCTGTTGAATGTCCAAAATTAACTCATCAACCCCTGAAAAATCAATGGACTCTTCTGTAAATGAATGACTTAGACCAGTCCAAATGTGTCTTTGGGGGTGAAAGTATTCATGCTCAAAATACCAGAATATTGTATAATTTCAGTGGTTTATACCATCAATATTTGTCCTTTAACACATCTATCCCTAAACAAATATTATAAACATAATACCAAAGTTATAATGCTCAAGACGATCGTTTCTGTCAATTAGACTTCGTCAATTGAACTCCAATTTAAAATATATGTGTACTAATGGACTCATCCTAAAATCAATGACTTAGGCTAGCCCAAAAGTGTCATCAGGGGTGAAAGGGTTAAAAATGCATAGAAATTTGTAAAAGGAAAGTCTTTTGAAAAACAACATTCATATTCAAAAGTAAAAGAGGTTTTGGTAAGTGATAAAATTTAATATTTTGTATTATTCTTAATCTATTTCAATTTATGTAAAATACTTTTGGTGGCTGTTCATTTTTTATGGATATTTTTCATCCATTCATTTGCTGTTTATGTGAATAAAGATGAATCAACACACTTAGCGGTACACACATACAAACCTTGATTGGTAATGTACACATACATGTACATGAAACTTAAATATTTGAACCTCTCCACACCTCCCCACTAGGAGTCCAAAACATGTGATATTTTCATTGATTAGCCATATTGTTGTATTAATTTTATTTTTCTGTCCTACAGTAGTGTTCAATTCAGAATTCAAAATGGGCACTGTTACTGACAGTACATAACTTTGTTTTTATAACTCAAAATATATTGTTATCATAATGATCAGAAATGAAGTACCCAACTGCATCCTCAATGTACATATATATTACGTCAGATATACTTTGTATGTGTGATGGTAGAACTCATTTGTTACCAGAGAATGGATAAAGTAGAAAAAAAAAAGGTTTGCATTAAATCATTATACAAAATAACATCATTGTTAACATTAAAAATAATGAAGTCTTATCAAAACCTGGGTGGGTTTACAGATGGATAGAAAAATAAAATATGAAGATAATGTTAAAAGTTCCTTTAAAAGGTATTTAATGAAGTAATTAAAACAACAAAGAATTTATTGTTTCTCAACACAGAATAGTAAAAAGTCGGTCAAGCGAAGCCCTAAACCAGAATAAAATCGTTCAACCTACAGTACTCCAAAACATGACCTATTCCACACTACTTGTCTTCATTTACACACTTAAAGATTCTAATAATAGACCAAATTACAATGTTCTATTGGAAGAAAATCTTTATTATAAAGGCATCGTCATTTTGACAGCACTTCTGAGATGTCTTGTTGGAAAAGCCTTGGAGCTTCATGTAGCTATGTTACATGTAGTATTTTAAGAGTCGTCCCACATATTCCTTTAAAATCTACAAAGTAATTTTATCAACATTTCACAACTTTGGTTTGGTAAAGAAGAAACTATACCTTAAATATCAATACTTGTATACTTGATATTTAAGACCATCATATTTTAACAACACAAAAGTAATTCTCCAGCATGTCTCTGTATGTTATACCTATAAAATCAAAATATCAATTTTTGTCAGGGTTCCTCATGAAGGAGCTGGGTAGAAATCCTGTCCACACGCACATTTCCACTGACTACTTATTCTGCTTCACCCTATCTACAACACTCTTTATCCAATAAACAAGTATCCCCGAGTAGCAACATACACCTCAGTATTACTTTCACATTACTAAATGTCCTACACTAATCCATTTATACTGGACAAACATTTCTATAATTATGCCTAAAAATGATTTTTATCATTTTTTCATTAATTTTGCACTTTGACTACACAAATACCTTCTCCATATTGATTCCTTTTTTAAAATTCAGCAAGGTTTGACATAGTATTTTCTTTTTCAATCTTGAATGAAATTAACATCAGATATTATTGCATTTTATACTTTTATTACACCTAGCATATTGGCACTTCACCACCAAAACAGCATTATTTTACAAGGGAAATGGGTTTTGTTAGCACAATCTTGGCTCCACCAAATTCTTGGTATCCAGATCAAATATTTACTTGTATCTTGGAAAAACTCAAAGAAAGACAAAATATATACAAAATTTTCAAAACAATTTTAGAACTTAAAACAGATACAAATTTGTTGTAATAATATCAATAAAGTATCTGTCTTCCACAAAACAAACCATTTAACATTACCATATTTAACTTGTCCATATGATATGGCCCCTACCCAAGAAACCAAAATTAACTCATTCACCCCTAAAAACACATTTGGACTGGTTTGTCACTGAAGAGTCCATTGTTATTCTAGGGTTGACAAGTTAAGTGAATGGTAAGCTATTACAAAACTTTTAACCAAAACCTTATCCTAACGGTCGGACACAGTCAAATCCTACAGCCCCTCTCCCCACCAGTAGGAGGCTAATCAACCATAATTTGTAGGGACCACTTTTCCCTTGCACTGTAGGGGAGCATAATGAACAGGTAGTACTGATACATTTTATCTAGAGACTAGCAACAACTAAAATATGTGGATGTTGTTTCAATATTTTACACAACTGACTTCAGCTTAACTTGCCCCATGTAGTAAACTAAGTTTAACACAACGACCCCCTTAGGCCGAATTTACACGCATCTAGATCAATTAAAAGTATGGTCTACTGTCATAATTCAGGGGTGAACAATTTATAAATGAGTGTGAATTTATTGTAAATTTAGATTTCAAGTATACACTCTGATTTCCGAAGGTGGATTTTACCATTCTTTGAATTGGGTGAGTCCAAATAAGGTTACAGGTGTCAATGAGTTAACCACATATTTTGTGCGAGTGGTACAGAACAAACCAGGACCCCTGGCATTATAGAAACTGATGATACAAAAATTAACATTCATTTTACAAGTGCAGCAAAATAAAACTCAAGAGACTTCATTTCCTGAGATCTGAAATAGACGATTGTAACTCTTAAATGGAAAAAAAAACCAAAAATCAAATATGACCATGTGAAAGACATATAATCTGAAGAAAATATTAATTGCTGTGTACAGAAAATTGTACTTTAGCTGCCAAAATAACAAATTTTTCCTTGACTTGTGATGTTTTTCTTCACACTAAACTGATTTTGAAATATCTCCACTTTTTGTTTTTGGAACAGAAAATCATATTACTGCATATTCTTTCAGACAAAATTTACCTGCAGAAAGCACAGAAAGTTGATTTTATCCTCTCACAAGAGGTGAGTAGGTTTCTTACAAAAATTAAAATGCTTCAACTAGAATGACATCAGGGATTTGTCCATTAAGCAATTAATTCATACAAGAGATTTTGATTACAGCTTTTTGTTAAGTTTGGACCAGAAAATCAACTCAATTTTGTTAAAGTTGTAAGTACTCTTATCAATATTTTACAATACTTTACAGATCGGAAAGAGAATGATGTGACATTGAGCTCACAGTAAATAAATACGACCACAATACCACAACTACAAAGCTTCTCCATCTTGTAAAACATCAAAAGTCAACAGTTACAATAAAGATTCAGATGTCCAGACAGCAAGATGGAAATTGATTACATGTTCTCCCTGATCACTCAAAACGTCTGGTGTATATCACTTGTTAAATTCACTATTTTTAGTGAAGCATTTCTCCATTGAGACAGTTGTAAAAAAAAGTTCTCATTTGATCCTAACATAGTCAAGGTGGTTTATATATATATATATATATAAATACACTGTCATAAAACTGCAACTTTGAACCCTGTTTCACTGGCTTATCAAGTTCAAAATTCACATACTTGTATGCCAATATCACAACAACAAATGAATGACTTAAAATTCCTTTTAACATCTTTTGGAATTTAATAAAGTTGTCCAGTGATAAAGGGGGAGAACTCTGTAGATCATCACCACACTAGCTCCTGAGTGATAACACTTCTTTCACATCTGCATTTAATGCCATTAACGTAACCTTCTCCACACAATAGACCACGGATGAAGGAAGCTGCCTCTGTTTAATTGATTCATCTCTTCTCCACATTCCAGTTTCACCTTCTTTTTCCTCTTGCTCGTTTTTTAACCTAAATATTTAGAAAGAAAACAAAGAAAAATCTGAAAATACTTTTAGCAGATGACAAAGAATGTAGAAGGGAATCGCTTCAGTGTCAGATTAAAGATCATCTTTTATTTCAGCAGCAAAAATAAGGCAAATGTCACAAGGATAAGGACTTTAGTGTCAGATTAAAGATGGCTTTTTATTTCAGCAACAGGAATAAGGCAAATGTCACAAGATCAATGTCTTTAGTGTCAGATTAAAGAGATATCGATTAGTAATCCTGTGTATCTGCCACTTACATTGGTGCTATCTTCACTCCCTGCTGGTGTGGACACTGTGTCTGGGGTATCCTGACTATCACCGTCAGATGTTCCATTTGCTAAATTTTTTCTCCTGAAAGCAGATAAACATAAACAAACTACAGAGTGATCACGGAATTTTGTTCATAAATCAATTCTTATTCCACTTTTGTGCTTAGTATTTAAGCTAAACCCTATCCGAGTTGTAGTTTCGAAACACAATGTCTTCAGGCTATAACATTTGAAATATGATCCCTTGAAAGTCAATGATAAATAAACTTCATAGATTTTCAACAGTACAGTAAAATCCATATAACCTGGTAGATTGGAGTATTGTCAACTTTTTCTTGACCTGAATGAGTTTAAATTTTAGGTAATAAAGCATAACATTAAAATTACACTGACTAGAGTAATCATTCCTACTTGTCACCACACATAAGAGAGTATCCAGGGAGGAATAAAACATATTTCCTGTGCAGCTTGTCATAACCGAAATGTAAGTAGAATCGTCCGTATGGTAATCAAAAGGTTACACTGCCCCACCATGTTAAGTGACTCGGACAATAGATGATT
The DNA here is from genome assembly GCA_030159075.1 of Atrina japonica. Classification (NCBI taxonomy): domain Eukaryota; kingdom Metazoa; phylum Mollusca; class Bivalvia; order Pterioida; family Pinnidae; genus Atrina; species Atrina japonica. The sequence continues at coordinate 187,161 of BROG01000104.1, read as the reverse complement.
TACTGCCCTTTTCCCACAAATTTTATTTTATATACAATACTCAATAAGTGCCTGGGTGATAACTGTTTTTAAAATAGGAATAAGGGCGCTTATTGAGCTGAATACGGTAACTGTAATGTTGCTTCTGGTGAAGTGCAACAAATTTGTATCTATGCTACACAGACTTATACCACTCAATGAGGGTTCTTTAATTTTGCCATATATTTCATGATATGGGATGATGGGTTTAAGTTTTTTCTGACAGACCCATGACATTTCACTTCTGCTGACCTTTCTCATTATACAGCACATACAATGAGAGACTCAACAGCTCTTGCGTTAAACACTCACAGGGAGAACCCAGTGGAGAATCTGTATTTTCTGAATGGTACTTGGGTTTAATTTCGAGTCACTAGGCGCTTTGGACCAAATGACAGTCTCAATACAAAACAGTACTCCTTTTTTCTAGCTGGTGGTTTATTAAGACAGACTAAGATATCTCGGCTGTAATACATAATGTCGGGAGTTTGAATAATTTGTTAACTTATACTTACTTAGTATTTTTTTGTGTAATTTTACTACCAAATTGGTCTATTTTAAGCTGCCGCGTGGCTGCCATCCTAACATTTTTCTTTGTTTTACTGGTTTCCTTCGCTGGCGATGGTGTCACTTCTGACTCGGTATCGGATTCTTCCTTCAACTTACTTCTGGTTAGAGCAGCTCTGTAATATGTATATCACGGATATTGTATTAATCATCACTAATATTAGCCAAATTTGAGAGAACTCTTTGGTGTGTGTACAGTGATACTTGTATATAGCAACCTCCTTAGAGAGGTGGTCTTTATATAGAGGTTGATTTGCACACAAATGGTGCTATTGGGGAAAGCAAAAAATGGTCTTTGTGACCAGGTGGTCTTTATACACAGGTGGTCGCTAAAGCAGGTTTGACTGTATTTACATTTGACACACGTGTTCAATGGGAAAGTTCACTGATTTTACAAGTTTTTTTTTTTTACTGCATAGACATAGATGATCTCACTATACAAGAATGGTCATGCAATTTTGTATTAATTAAAGAAGGGATACCAAACCCGACTTTCATTTGAATTATGGAAATTAAAAAATAATTTTGAAAGTACTAACGATGGTTATATAAAATGATTTATTTACACAAATGTTTATGTAAATCTTACATATGATAAAGTACTTTAATACTTGAAATGGATAAAATAGATATAATTTTCAAATAAATAAATTTGAGGCATCAATTAGTAAGCTACATGTATTTAGTAACTTTTCAGTTTTGCATCTATATTTCTAAAATCATGTAACTGTATTACAATTTATAGATTTTTGATATAAAATTTCCATATGATTTCAAATATAGTTAAAACAACTATATTTTATTTAATTTCATGTTTATAGGTTTATAGGGATGTCTATAATTATCAACAAAAGTGCACATTTGACATTCAGTTTAATTCTGATCGAATTGAAGTGGACTGCAAATGGACTCCTAAATTACAAAATGGACTCCTAATTTTGTAGTTGTGGGAGTCCATGGACTCCTGATTTGAAAATCCCAGGGAAAACCCTGGATGCTATGTTACATTTTTTGCTTTCTTGTGCTATCCTTAGAGAATAATTTTTGAAGTCACTCCACTGTTCATCAACTTTTGGACTGATGTTGAGAGGATGTCAATTTGATAAGCTCAGAACTTATTTTGTATGATATCTAAGGTTATTGGTCTATTTTCAAAATCTAGCAAAACAGGACAATTTTTCCCTTTCTGAAACATCTGCTACCTTGACATGCTGGAACACATCTTTGTCAGATTTCTGTTTTTTTTTTTGGTTTTTTTATCCACCTATGCTGTGATGTATAACATCATCAACGCTGCTTTGGGTAACCAAGAAATCACTCGGTTTTTTTTTTAACCTTTGATTATTTCACTGCCATTTTCTTTTATGATGCTTGTCAACATGTTGGACATATCTTAAGTTTATGTTTTGAAACCAAGAACAGAGATGTAAACACAGCCGTCTTCGATACAAAAAACAATGTGTGCAATAATCAAGATCACATGTGCTTACACATGACAGCTAACATATAAAGCATCATATAGATTAAGATTATAAATTCTAAAATAGAAACCAAATTTTCCAATTTTTTTTTTAAATTCTAAGATAAACTTTAGAAATTGTAGTCTTGCATTCAAAATTGTGAAAATTCCAATAAAATTATGGGTTGACAGGTCTGTAAATGCAAAGTTGCAGACAGACCAAAATCAAAGCCCCATGATATTTGATCCACATAGAAACATACCTTGGGGAACAAAAAAACTGAAAGCCCTTTGCCAAATCTGATATTTGGAAGCATTTCGGACTGTGCAAACGAAAGTCAGGCGGGACTATAATCACAAACACAGCCGTGTGCAAAATATGTACAAGTAAGATCAAATACTCTGGAGGCACTTCTAACCTCATCTCGCATGTTCGTTTGTACCACCCAGGCACATCTTTGCCAACTGACTTAAAAATATCAGGACTGAATGTTACCTCATCTTCAGCAACGGCAGATAGACCAACCCAACAGACATTGACAAATGTTTTTGCGACAAAATACAAGCCTTCATCACCAAAAGCATCGAATATCACCAACGCCATTGCTAACTTAACAGCTTATTTTTCTTTATTTTCTTTAAGATTTTATTAGTACTTTAGTTCTGCAATATATCGCAATATATCGCAATATTTGATTTAAAATATTGCAATATATCGCAATATCATCTCTACCGGGGAACAAAAAAAAAAAAGCCCTTTGACTTCATCTAAAGATGCTTACCTCCCTGCTTTGCCTTTAGCTTTTTTGACCGGAGTACTTTCTGTAGAGGAACTGGCAGCTCGCTTTCTTCCACTCCCTGAATTTGGTTTTGTATTTTCAGTATCTGATTTAGCAGTTCGTTTTGTTGTGCCATTTACAATGTTACTTTTATTTACACTTTTATTATCACTACTAGCTCCCCTCCGCGGGGACGAGTTTGTGGATGATGTATTGGAATTTTGCCGTGAAGTTGCTCGACCGCGGGCACCCACCGTCTTTGGTTGATTGTCTTTTTGTTTCACACTTGGTGAGTCTACCGACTCAGGTGAGTCACACTGTGTACTGATCTCATTTAAATCATTTGAACTATTGTCTTCATCTTCATCATCATTATCATCCTCATCTGAATCATCAGATTTTGACACTTCTGCAATGTTCTTTTTACTTCCCTTCGCACCTCTTTTAGACCCAGCAGCTTTTCCTATATGCTGTTGCATTTCTTTTTTTGTCCTTTTGTTCCCTTTTTTCTTTGTTTCCAATTCACTTTTTAAGGATTGCAATGTAGAATCTGAACTAACACTAGACTTTGGAGATTCTTCTAAATCCATCTCACTAAAAAAATTTGAAACTTCATGTTAGATAAATCCAAATCAATTAAATTTAAGTGGCGTATGCCGTTTTTTTTTTCAATCCCCCTTTACTATTTAGATTGCTATACAATAACAACAACAAAATTAAATAAATACACAGGCAGAACAATTCTTGAATTCCTATATATTTTGTGACAATTTCTTGAGGAACCCAGGTTTGGCACTTTTTCAGCTGCAATTCATTAACTCAACCTGACTATTTGTACAACATATATATGAATACCACACTGGACCTGACCTTATTTTCACAAAATATATAGGAATATAAGAATTTTGTGCCTGTGTATATCTCTTATATGTTATTGTACATCAAGTACAGGTAGTAAAAATTGAAGTAATGTGTTATGGTCAACACAGCTAATGCCCCTTTTCAATAAAGGCCATCATTAAAAGATTATTTGTAATGAGCTCTGACCTGAAGGTTTAGAAGTGAGTCAGTCAAAAGCAAAATCTTGATATGTAAACTAAACATAATTCCAAATTATTCATAACACAAAAATAAAGTGGGCAAAATTGCTTAAAACAAAATCTGGGTTGGTACTTTTCAAATGGGTCGGTCAGGTAACATCAAACAAATGCTTTTTTTTTTTAATTATTTACGATTCACACACAATTACTTAAAATGGTCAATGACTGCCTATCCTAGGTAAATTTGAATTGTCTGTCACTAGAAAGTAGCCAAGCAGTTCTTAAAATTGTCAAGAACGTTAATAATGAGCAAACAGTAACCAGACCAAACCTATAGCCCCCCTTTAACAGTAAGGTAATAATCACAAAGCAAGTCAAAAGTGATGTAAAATATTGAAAAGAGAAACTTTTGATCTCAACCAAACAAATATACAAATGTGGTAAATAAGTATACAAATACAAATAAGAACTAAAACAGAACCCAATCTGCCACTAAATACAAATAAGAACTAAAATAGAACCCAATCTGCCACAAAATACAAATAAGAACTAAAATAGAACCCAATCTGCCACTAAATACAAATAAGAACTAAAATAGAACCCAATCTGCCACTAAATACAAATAAGAACTAAAATAGAACCCATCTGCCACTAAAATGTGGTCTCTTAATACAGGTAGTCCCTTAAAAGAGGCTTTATATATATAAAAAAAAAAGAATTATTTGAGCAACTCTCAGAATGTGGTTTCCTTTGATAGGTTGTCTCTCAAGACAGGTTTCACTATATTACTGTAAATATCTTGCGCTAATTTTAGATCTACAGTTATTCCTGAAACGCTTGTTTATATTCATACCTTAGAGATTTATTTTCGTCATCCTTCTGTTTTTGGTTTTTCTTTCTTTTGTTGGGTCTTGGTACATATGGCAATCTATTCACAACTGGAGCAGGACTCTCAACAATAATTTCTGGAGCACTGTCAATTAATGATTGAACTCCTTTTCGCTGAAAAATATATTTGAAATCCCATTCAAAATTCAAGACTTTTTAACAATTTTTTCTAGAATTTCAATATTTCACAGAGTTTTTCACAAAAGGGAAAATTAATTTCTGTTTTCACAAGTTTTTCACCCTTTCACAAATGTGTGGGTACCCTGTAAGCAGTGTTTGGATTAACCAATAAACTTGTAGACTGTATCATAGATAATTACTTACCCTCGGACCATCAAATGTAAATTCTTTAGGTAGATAATTTTGAGTGTTGCCATAATTCTGTAAAGACAAAATATTTTATTATTTCACAAATGGGATTAGGATTTTTTTTAACTGACAAATCTTAAATCAAAACCATTCAGTGTCTCCTCAGCTGATCAATATAAGTATCTATCTTGTCTCTTATCCTTTATCAGCATAAATTCAAGTCCCGCTGGAACCTACACTATAATGTTGGGAAGTAAGTGCAAGTTATCACGTATCGGGGATTAATATCATCAACATGTAAAAGGACCCATTCCCAATGCAAAATCTACTATTTTTGCCCAATTTTGAGCAAAAATCTCCCAATTATGTTTAATATGCCATTCGCATTCAGTTTAAAACAATAAAAAAAGAATTTAGTACATGCATGAACTGCACTTTGAAGTCTTCAGATGAAATCCATGTTGTCAGTTAAATAAGGGAAGCTATAAAATGAATCACAAGTTTTGTGTTTTATTCTTATGATTTAAAGACCATAGTTATTTGTTTTCCCAATTTGGCCCATTGCAGCGTAAAATTCCCAATTGGTAGGGTACAGGACCCTGTCCCAAAAAGAGTCTATCAACCTCTGAGTATACTTTATAGAGGGGTAAGTAATCTTAGGCAAACATGTATTGTCATCTAAATTTCTCCTCAAATATTATAAATTGGCCATCAACGGAGATCAATATCAATTAATACTTTATACATGTTATCATGTTCTATACAGTAGTCCCCCTGTGAAACGGCCACTTCAGAATATTGCTTGCAAAACAATGAACAAAATTACCCCTTTTAGAAGGCCAAACGCGTCCAGCCCACAGTTTCATTGTTAAAAGTTGAGATTTCCCCCTCTAAAACGGCCAAAATGTTTAAGTCCAAAAAACCGGAAGTAGTCACTTTGTTCATTACGGGTACACAAAATAACTGAAACGGCCAACGGTAACCGGAAATCGGCCATGTCCTTGAAATTCAATATGTCATAAATATTCTGAAATAATATAAATTTTATTAATATTTATGATAAAATATATAATATTTGAAGTTTTAATTAGAAAAAAAATTAAGTCATTCAAGTGTAATATATTCACTAGTGTTTGTACATAAAATATATTGAAATTATTTCAAATGGAGAATTATCAAAACCATGCAAAATTATCGAGTAGTAGCACCGATAATAGTTGTTCCCACTGGGTTTCGGTTTTTTACATGGCCGTTCCGGTAATTGGGGGTCTTTCCGGTAATTTGATGTATCATCACTTCATTACTGACAACCAAAATGGCGGCTGTAAAGAAGCGAAAAGTATTGACGCCAAACTGAGTTGAAAGTCAAGGAAGCTAGCGGCAGAGTTTACAGGTAAAACTCAAATCAACAACATTGTGAAAGACAAGGGAAATATCTTAAGTACATGGGAGAGTGGAACTCTAATGCCAGTAGACGTCTGCTGAAGGCAAAACGGCAACCTGACTAGAGTTAGTGGCCGATTAATCCAAGAAAAGGCAATTTTACTGTCAGAGGACAATTTCACAGCAAGCAATGGATGGCTGAGTAATTTCTCAAGGACACAACATTAAGTGTTCAGTGTTAAGTGGCGAGGGAAATGAGGTGGATAATGAAGTTGTACAAGACTGGACACAAAGACTACAAACGAAACAGGCTTATTCTATAGGTCATTGCCGAACAGAAGTCTTGTGCAAAAAAATGAAAGTTGTAATGGTGGGAAAAAATCTAAAAGAGCGCATTACAGTTTTTATTTGCCAGTGCTACAGGTGAAAAAATAAAGCCAGTTGTAATAGGAAAATCTCAGAATCCACGAAGTTTCAAAGGATATCATCTAATGATGAGATTACAGGATAGAAAGATTTTATTATTTGTGGACAACTGCTCGTTCCAGCAATTGAATTGAGTCATGTGAAGCCTCAAATGGAGGATGTTTCAACTGCCTCAGAAATATCACGACAAGTGACAGTCCTGGATGCTATTCAATGGCTCATTTCTGCCTGGGATACTGTATCTGAAGACACAATACAGAAGTGTTTTAGAAAGTGTGGCTTTGATACAGAAAACCTATACAGCTTATCTTCACATTCTGTAATCTCTTTGTCCAGTGTTAATTTTGGCTTGATTCTTTTAATTTGCATGACACTGTTTAAATTGACCTGGGGCTATATATCTACCTACCTGGTCAGTATAATTAACTCATAATTGTTTACAGGTACAGATATACATGTAGTTCTGATGAAATGTATATAAATTGCTTTGTTAATTATGATGATTTAAACAATAGAACTAATATCACATAATAAATGTATGACAATAAAACTTTAAAAGTAATTTTTTGTACAACTTTATTTCAGCTGTGCCTTTTGATGAATCAGAAGATGATTGGGATGAGGAAGACCTTCTTCCATTATTACCTTCTGGGATTTCTATGCGCGACTTCGTGGAAATGGACAATTCCTTGGCAACAGAAAAAGACATTAATATGGACCATGATGAACCATGTGATGAACTTTTAGCTTATGCTCGTGATCAAGTTGTAGAATGCTCTGATTCAGAATCAGTGAAACATCCAATGTTACTTTAGGTACTGCATGGGAATATGTCACTGGTGTGATGGATTATGCTTTACAAAAGAACAATATTGAACTTCTTGATGTAATGAGTAAAGCAAAGGAAATCCTCCAAAAGGAAAAGTTGAAAGCTATGGTCAACAAGAAGCAGTCAAACATAGGATCATTTTTTAAACCCATTTAAATATATATTACAGTTTTATTGACTGCCAGTGGCTACAGGTGAAAAAATAAAGCCAGTTGTAATAGGAAAATCTCAGAATCCACGAAGTTTCAAAGGATATCATAAAACTAATTTGAGAGTTGTTTATATATATATATATATATATATATATATATATATATATATATATATATATATATAAGAAATGTATTGCACTTTAGATAATAAAACTGTCTTAATATATACATTTGTGTTATTTATTTCCATAAAATGAGTTTGAATATGAAACAAAAAATTGTGGAAACCTAAAATCACAAAGCTTTAAAATACATTATGTAAAGTCTATACATGTACATTACTGACAATTTATTCGGCCATTTTGAATTTTGATTAGTTTCTTTTGAGAGGCCACCCCATTTGAAAGGCCACTTTTTGGCTGCAAGTGGGGTGGCCTCTCAAGAGGGGGACTACTGTACAAAAAAACATTCATTACTGTCTAAAGACACAATGATAGATTAATATCAACAAGAGACAGCTAAACTTGGTATGGCTATAATGTGATGCAATGTATTTCAAAACTCACATCAGAACTAAAAGCAACAGCTATAGTATACCAAATTGACATAGACAGACCTCGTCAATTGATAGACCAGTATTTGCTTTGCAATCCAGCCAATGAAATATTGCTAAAAATATATTTAGTTCTCCATATATTCGTTAGTTACCCCAATCAGTTAAATCTTCACACAAGACGTATTCAAATATTGAAAATGGATAAAGTTGAAATGTAAGAAAGGAGAAATATATTATTACCCGATCTGGCTTTGTAAAACATTTTGCTGGAAGAACTGGTTCTACATTGGAATCCTTTAGAGTAATATTAGTGGCTTTACTGGCAAGAACTCCTAAAGCCAAATCACAGACAGCATACAATTTCTGAAGAAAAACAAAAATGATATATTTGAAATGTCTTAAATGTGATAAAAGAAGGGGGGAAACATAGGTTGTCCTCGATATCATTCTAATGACCATAGTAGCTTGGACCCTGTAACTTTCACATTTCTCTACATACCAAAACACATTTGAGATTTGCTGCCACAGTGGATAGTCTACGAAAGTTAGATATTGATATCCAATAACTTGTATCCTCTTAGCTGCCCTGTATCACTATATACAATTTCCATATGACTCATTGCCAATGATCAGGCCTCGACCGTAACATTTTAACAACTTGGCTGGGCAAGTGCTACTGATATTTTGTTTGCCCACCATGAAAATCTGGTTGTCAAATCTGAAGAAGTAGAAAAGACATAAATACTCAAGTCTTAGACTAAAGGTCAAGCTGAATCTAGTTCAGAATGAGGTTACGGGAAATTACATATGGCTAAAAGAGAAAATTAAAAATTACAAATGGCTAAAAGAGAAAATTATCTCGTTATTGAAGTATTGAGTTTCCAATGACATTATCTTTCTTTCTTTTAAGCATGATGCTTGTGACATTTTTTGAAGTATCCTTTAACAGTCTACCTTGTTAGTGTCATCCTCATCTGGATCCTGTGCATCTTTGCATTGTTTAATGTTTTCTAGCATCCGTCTGAAGAATGTATAGTTGTAGTCCTCACTGCGACTTATAAGTGGCTCCATGATAAAACACAAACATCTGCAATATACAACATCGATCCTTTAATGAATAGTTTGTGATGGGATAATCTTAGGATTAATTTCTATATCAAATATATTTACAATTTTTGATTTTTTAAAAATCCTGCATTTTGTTTACTTCTACACTGAGTAACAACCAATCAAATCGACCCATTTTGTTTACTTCAACACTAGGAAACCACCAATCAAATGGACCAATTTTGTTTACTTCTACACTGAAAAACCACCAATCAAATTGACCCATTTTGTTTACTTCTACAGTGAGAAACCATCAATCAAATGGATCCATTTTGCTTACTTTCACACAGCAAAGATGAAACTTTATGTAGATAAGACAAAGCTAAAATCCTTTACTTACTCTTTGACGTTTTTGAGAGCATCAATATGGCTGTGGGTTTTGAGATCTGGATCATGGGCAAGGAGATGAATTGTATATGGCATGACATACTCTGGTAGGAAATGAAACATCTTTGCTGAAAGAGGATAAAAAGATAACTCTTTATATTCACCTTTCCCCATCAGTAACAAAACATGCACGTAGAGCAGACTGCAGCATTCGTATATCAATAAAGATGGAAAACAACATTTTTGTAAAGCAGAAAGACTGTTTGCAATTTTTTATTACATTAAAAATGCAGACAAAATAATCAAACTACACATGTATTTTTCACTGACAATATCTTATCTTATTAATGAATGAAAATAGCAATGCTGAACAAAAGAAAATGAGAAATGAAAAATATTTGTGATCAGAGATTTGGCCAAGTATTGAAGTTTCAACCTACCACCTATGGATGGACTTTGCTTGATATACTCTCTGCGTTTGGAGATGTTAGTTTGTAGGAACTGTTTAAGCTGTGACCGCCTCTCTCGGAGAGGATCATTCGCTGCCAAACTAAATATACTCATATATTCTAGTGGTAGTCGTAGATTCAGTAATGCCTTGTTCAGCTTCAGGGCAAAATGCAATCTGACATGATAGCAACTGTCCTGTAAATAAATAACCAATTTCATTTCAAAAATACCATTCTTGAAATATATGTTCTCACAATAAAGCCAATATTACATGCAAACTGGCTCTGAAATTAATTAATCAATTAACAGCCTAAACATTGTAAAATGGATACATGCCGATATGTTTGTGCATAAAGGGAAAACTGGACTAAGAACATTTTCTGATAGTAAAAAATAATGAAGAGGTTTGACTGAAATATTGCTGGAGAATTCCACATATAATCACTTGCCCTAAGAACAATCACCAGCCACATGCTACAACTTCCTGGCCTTATTCTGCCAACTTTGAGAAAATTTTAATGTCATTATGTGTCAAATTGGGACAAATAATGAAACGCATGTGAAACTGAATGTAATGGAATTCTTTTTTAAATACATTTTCTCTCTTGCATTAATTCATTTTTTATTACAGACATGATCTATCTGTACACCAAACTGGGAATTATTTTCATCAAAGTGGTAAAAAAATATGTATTTTGCACTGGGAATGAGGCCAAATATTGGCCCCATGGAAACTACAGAAAAATACTTGACTTCAGTAAGTTTCACAACATACAACATGTACAAGCACTTTTAAAAACATTTTCTTACATTTATAAGTAGTGCTAAAGCTTGGAATTGTTCTCTGCTGATCAATTCAGAGTAACATTTCTCCTCGGCTAACTTCAACATGCAACAACCTGCCTGCAACCTTAGCCTTGCCAATTCTGGTTTACTGAATATGATAAGAAAAAACACATTTAGTTCATGAATATTATTTTGCAAGAGCATGTAAACACCAAATTTCAACAGTAGTAACCAAGAATGTCCATGAAATGTTTACATTTTAGCATTTTAATGTGAACTGAAGTCATTTACAAGATGTGTTCAAGAAACAGCACACCCCCCCCCCAGTCAATCAGTTTTAATATTACATAATTAATGACAAATAATGCAAAATGTTGGCCAAAATAAAAAATTCTTCCGAGACCTCATTGATATAATGCAATAAAATGATTTTGGTTAAAATTTGGGGGAAAGTAATTCAAATCCTAATAAAAATTAAATTGTTGCAAATAGATCAAATAGAAGTAGCAACAACTATATAGTCCTTGATCTTCAATGTCAGGGGAGTCAAATTTAATTCAAATACAATATGCAACAAATTCATTTCTCTTTTAGTTTCTGCAGTAGTTTATTTTTAACCGTCAATATCAGAAAAGGTTTAAATGTCATTATTTCTCTTAAAAAACTGTACAGCATACTTAATTTTGCCCTTTTCCATTAGATCTCCCTCATGTATGATGACGGTATACAGCAATCTCAGTGTTGACGTTCCAGAGTTGTTGGCGTTGCTCCTAAGACCCTGTAACCATCTGACTAGAAGTTTCATGGCTTGAATCTGTAATCAAACATTTTGGTAAATCAATATCCAATACAATACAAAAATCAATTTTTTGATACAACCTTTAGACCACAGGGGAGAGAGCCTGTTGGGAACATACAGGACCAAGTGGTTAGAGCATTGCGCTTTGAACCATAAAGTATCTTGAAACCCCGTTGGAACCGTAGCTGATTTTTGTGAGAAAGTTTGCCAGTTTACTTGTGGAAGGCTGGTGGTCTCTTCTCGGGTACACTGTAACCAGGTTCTCTCCTCCACCATTAGAAACTGGCAACCACCATATAACTGAAGACTTTTTGTGTGGCGTAAAACACTTTTGCTATGTATGACCCTTGAAAATCTATCTCTTTCAGATTTCTGCCTGACTGGGGTGTATCTATCCATAAAATAACCGCATATATAAGGTTTTAAATTTACTCAAAATATAAAATTCTTTTCAAGAATCTATTAGATCAAGAATGATTATTAATGACTTTACAGAATACCGGTAATTCTTTACCTTTGCCATAGTTTCCTCTGTAACATGATGTTCTGAGTACCAGCTTTCTGTTGTCAGTGATCCACTTGTCTGAGAAAAAACAATTGGAAATTAATGTAATACATGTCATAGTAATTTGTGTTATTCTAATGAACAGGGAAAACATCTCAAATGAATATAGCATAGATCAGAAGATCAGATTTATATACGTTTACAGTGCTGATAGTATATATAGAGAAAATAAACCTGACCTAAGTCAATCTTCTTAACCATAGCATTGAAAACAGACTAATCTGACATAAGTCAATCTCCTTAACCATAGCATTGAAAACAGACTAACATGACATAAGTCAATCTTCTTAACCATAGCATTGAATACAGACTAAGTCAATCTTGGAGGGTCATTCTTACAAAAATACAATAAAAATTCATCATCTGAGACAGGGTCATAAGATATATGCTTCAAGCGAGTTATGGTGATACATGAGAAGTAGAAGTAGGTAAACCTGATGTTCTTAAATGAACGTCAATAATAGTGCGGTAATATCATATGCTCTACTCAACTTCAATGAGGTGAGCTAAAAAAAAACAAAAAAAAACAAAAACAAACAAACAAAAAAAAGTAAAAAAAAAAAATTCTCTGAAAAAGCGTCTTTAAGTAAATTCTTCTACCAGTTTATATCACTTACCCGATCTTGCATTAGCAAATCCTTGACAATCACTTTCGACACAATGGTTTTGATATCTGCAGCAAATTCTGTAGGACACAACTTTGCAATGTGACCGAGTGCCACAATTGATGTTATGTAATTAGCCGACTCTGGTGTTAAAGATTTTTTAATGTGCTGAAATATAAAAAAAATATAAGGACATATAATAATACAAACACATGCTGTACTACCAAGCCATAAATCTACACAATGTAAATTCAGTTTGTTTGTTCATTGTTGTTTAACGTCCCACTCAAGAATCTTTCACTCATGCTGGTAAAGGACTTCAAATTTTGACCTATGCTTGGCATTTACGGCCATTGAGCAGTGAGGGTTTTTTAACATGCCGACACCTACTGTGACACGTGACCTCAGTTTTTACTGTCTCAATCCGAAGGACAGGAAACCGACCTGCTGCCGTTTGGGCTCGAACTTACGACCTCATGATCAAGAGTCGAGTGCGCTACCAACTAAGCCAGGTTGGCTCTGTAAATTCAGAGATTTTAGCACACATTCAATTTAACAATTTTTGCACAAAGACAGGTATGCATTTAATTTTGTTTTAAGAATTTAAAAAAAATGTCTGTTTTATTTTTTAAATTGGCTAGTATATACAAAAATACTAAAGACACATATTAATATGCTACATGTAAAATTGGATTGAAAGCCAACATATCTTGTACAAGCAACTTGGTAAGAGTTAACTTAATAACTCATCTGGGCTATCATTGTTAAAATTGTTGAATGTGTCCTGATCAGTAATTTTAGAAGTGGGTTAGGCGGTAGGCAACTTTTTTCTTTTTCTAATTTTCATATGCAATTGGACAAAATTTCAGATTTAGTCCTGTATCACAGTTGACATGCCAGGATGCAGAATCTTCCCTGCACTGGCATAAGTCGATAACATGCTGTTAATCTGGAAATTTTTGCAGGACATCATTTTCGCTACACACAAGTTCTATATTCATTCATAAGATATTTTTGTGATTTCAAATGCCCATTTCATCATACTATTACCATACTTCATTATGTGATAATTTCATTTTTGTGAACGAGAGCTCTCGTGAAATTACATGTAAATAAAAATTCTCGCAAACAAAACCGAATTTACAGAGGACATACAGGAGGCAGGACAAACAGGAAGTATACTACGGGCATATAAAACTTTTGGCACTTCATATAGGTGAAAAATTCTTGGCAGGATGCAAAACAACATCAATATCTGTTTTACTAAGCATAATTCACTACATATGCAATTACCTAAATATTCTGTACTTATGACATGTGGTATCAGTTATTTACAACGGCACTTACCTCAAACACCAAACTAAATATTGTTTCTTTTTTCTGACACACGGTGGATATACAGCGTATGGCATGCTTACTCTGTTTTGGATTTCCTATTTTTGCAGTACTCTGTAATATCGGTAGTAGACTTCTACAGAAAAGACAGAAAAAAAAAAAAATACATTAGAAAAGCAGTTTTACATTTTTTTTTTTCAAATCTGAGCACAAATATAAATTCACTGGGGATAAACTCTAAAGCTTTCTACGGCATCAATCACAGCATTTGTGCAGAGCAAATGGGGATTAAGGAAGTATATTGTCCGATATATATAAGATGGAGGGGCAGAGTAACCTTTAGATTATCAAACAGATGATTCTACTCACTTTCGGTTATGACAAGCCAAACTCCATGGGAAAAGTGCTTTATTCCTCACTAGATACTCTCTTATGTATGGTGACAAGTAGGAACAGTTACTCTAAGTCAGTGTTATTTTAATGTTATGCTTTATTTAAATTCGTCCAGGTCATGAAAGGGTTCACTAGACTCTGCGCCACATATGGATTCTACTGTAACGGTCATTTACACTTGCCAATTAAAAATAAGCTTCAGCAAGTTGTTATTTTTAAAATGTGGGTCAAAGGTCACTGTCAAACATTTGGTACCAAGAGCATTGCCACACTGTTTTTAATATGAAATATGAAACATTTACCACGACCTTGACTTATCTGCTGCAGTAGTTACTAGTCTCGAACTGGTGGACTACCGCTAATTTCGAACCCAGTCATACAACATTGTGCTAATATGAACAAAGGTGAGCACAGCTTGGTCATTGTTGCATCATAATGTTAGGTTAAGAAAGTTTTGATTCCATCAAAATGCAATTCAAGGTGACTCAGTCATCCAAAAAGTGATAATAAATGAGTGTTAAATAATGTCACTAAACACAGCAACAGATAAAGCAATAATACATCAATACTTACGAGTATATATTTGGATGAGATGACTGCAAGTTTTTCCCTGTGTTGATGAAGATCTGAATTGTCAAGTCAGCTGGAAAAGACACCAACAGTTTTAATACATATTTTGTATCTAAGAGGACTTCATAAACCAATTTCAATCATTCAAATCTCACAGAAATAGCTCGTAAAAATTTGTTCTTAGTGAAGTTGCATATGGGCCACCATGTCATTGGTCATCTCCAGATGGGATGTCTTACCATAACTCGTAAAAACCGAACGAACCATTGAAGTTTATTTTTTTTATATTTGTTAATGTCAATTAGTGTTCTTAAAGGGATACTTTGAAGTCACTCTTGCAACTGCAACAGAACACAAAACTAAATTCAAATACGACTTACCAACAATTTCATCGTCATGTTTAAGAAACGTTAGTAGTAAACCAAATGTTTCTTCTGACTTGAAAAAGTATGGATGCACCCAAGACAATGCCTGAAAAAAACATAATGAAATTCTACTTTATACACCCTGATACAGAAATGAACATTTTTCAACTTAATATCAAAATCCAGATCAGACATTAGCTAAAAATCAAACACTTAAATTTAGGTATAAACAGTTTAAACTGAAAGAAAAAGTAATGACCATTAAAATCATAAATATATTAAGAAATATCTGAACTAAATAAAATTCAAACTGTATATCTAAATACATAGATTAAATACATATTCAATACAATTGAAAACTCCATATGTTAATACCTTCAGATTTTTGATGACCAAAATGGCATACAAACTGCAATTTGAGGATTTAGTCTTAACACTGATTTCACTCCAAGAGAAATAATTTAAACTTTTACTGAAGACTTTAATTCAAATAACCAGATCACCATTAAGTTTTTTATTCCCCCTTCAGTATTCATGAAAATCTTTTTTATCAGTAACGACCATGGCTGACCACAAACATATGTTTTACTCGTGTAATTTTAAATCTCACCATTAGAAGACGCACTCCCTTTTCTGCCGCAGAATCAATACCATCGGTGATTATGCCGAGTCCACGTACAGACTCGTCTACATGTTTGACTAATACATCAATAGCAGCAGCATCAATCATAACAGGGGCTATCCTTTCCAGTAATGATTTTATAGAGTTGTAAAATAAATTCTGTTGTCCTGGTCCAGGTCCACCAAGCTTCTTCAATATTTCTCGCTGTCACAAAGATTTTTTTTTTTTTAAAGAATCAATTATGTCTCAACAACAAACTATTATATGCTTTACTCCATCTTTAAACAGTCATAGAATATGTATTTACAGTAAAACCTGCTATAGCAGCTACCTATATATAAGGATTACCTGTTTATAAAGGCCAGTTTTTTTCAAGTCCCTTGACTGCATACTTCAACTAAATTGAACCTGTGTATAAGGGTCACCTGCACATAAAGGTAAATATTTTTTTGGTCCCTTGGTTGGCCCCTATATACAGGTTTTGCTGTATATAGCCTAATAACTGAGATACACTGAACACATTGTATAGCATTGTCAAATAAATAATCATGAAGTTTTATACATGTGATCTAGAAATTGAAAAATATCCAGTACACAAAAATACCAGGTCAAAAACTACTTTTTTAATACTTGCTTAGTGACCTGACAGAGAAATGTCAGCCGAATTGTCTAATGAAAAAAATAAATACACACATGCAGGAACAAACCCTCAGATACACACGTTAAATGAGGAATATTAATGCTGAATTTATTTTCAATGATATATTGTACATTTTGTTTAAATACAAATGCACATAAGTAAACACATACTTTTTGGATTTGGTAATTATGCTTATTTTTCTTACTACCCTACTCCAAAGTTCAACTGTCCCCTCCCCCATACACAGCCATTTTGAGAGATCTATACTGTTCTTACCACCATATCCTGTGCTTTTTTGGAGTTACAATCGGGAGCAACTAGAGACCTGACATATTGTCTCATTCTCTTGTCATCTTTTATCAGTTCACAGAACTTTTTCACATGATCTACAGCTTTGCCTGTCTCTGGTAATGTTTCTGTAAAACAGAAGAAGAGTCATTACATTTGCCTGTTTCCAACTACAACAAATAACATACAGTTCAAGCATGGAGGGCAGTCTTGTCTACAAAGAATACGGTGTACCTGGAAACTATTGTTTTTAGCTTTGGCAATTTTCACCCTTAGATGAGAGGGCGAATTTAAAATGAAAGTGAAATTTTCCAACTAAATAACTGAAGCATTTCATTCTACAAAAGAAACTCAATTCAACAAGTTAAAGACCTCTTAATTTTACAATAAATTTGTATCGTGTTTTACGCCACACTCAACAATTTCCAGTTATATGGTACCTGCCGGTTTTTTTTTTTAAGTGTAGGAGAGAACCTGATTATAATGTATCCGGAAAGAGACCATCAGCTTTCCACAAGTAATCTGGCAAACTTTCTCAAAAATATCAGCTCAGAATCCAGCAGGGTTCGAACCTGAGCTGACTAGCAGTGAGAAACTTCATAGTTCAAAGCGCTTCCGGTTATCATATTTACCTTTGGAAAGTATGTAAAGTAAATGAAAATATTCTTATTTTTTAGCGTGTTAACTTTTATTTCGCACATAGATATCCAAGAGACTCTTAAAACATACCACAGTGGGTTATTTAGTTGAATGCCAAATTACTGAAATGTAGCAGGTAAGGAAAAATGAGCGGACAGACCGGGAATCAAACTCAGGATCTTCCGAATACTAGGAGGGCACTTTTACCAATTGCGCTTTTGGAGCTATCTATATATTACCAAAACCGGAAATAACGTTGAGGAACATTTTTCTAGAATCATGTAATTGGCGATAATAAAAGCAGGATTATAACGGTAATCCAGGCTAACTCGAAAGTTTCCTATTACAATGAAGATTTCCATGAATGTCTATAATTACTTCTGAAATTAGACAAGACCACAGATCTAGAGAGAATAATTGATTTTTGAGCAGAGGTGTCAACATTTGAAAATTATAAAGAGGATGGTGCTGAAAGTAACAGTGAGAACATTTTTAAGCCGAGGTCTGTAGGCGCCAGCTGTTGAATCAACAGAAATGCTTTCTCAGCTTGCAATGTTAAAACTGTAAAGATTAAGCAAAAAAGTGTAAGGATTAACATCTCTGAGGTATACTTACTGGCAAGAGCTGATATCCTTGGGTTTATTGAAGCATTTGTAGTTCCTTGAAGGCTGCTTTCTATGAAATTTACAAGCTGTGAAACCAAATTTTTTACCCTGTAAGAGAAATTGATATTCTACATGCACTTATTTCCAAACAGAAATTTTCAAAAAGAACAACAACACTTAAGATACAACTTCATAAATTTAGAAAAATCAATATTATTATTTGAAATACTTACATGTTTTTGTGTTTTGACATCTCTGTAAAAGCCCTTAAAAAGAAAATTCAACATATTATTGACAAGGGTGACCTTTGTTTGTTCAGTGGTTACAGTATATCCAAACATTTTTGCCCCTGGTTATTTTTGCCCTATTAACCACAAATAACATATTCACGTTATTTAAAATTTGTCCTAAATCACCATGGTTTTATGGAAAGCATGTATTTCTGTGTTTTAATTATTTAGTGTGAAAATTTCATTTTCATTATAAATTCAGCCTCCTCATCTAAGGACAAAATGGCAAAATTTAAATGGGAGTGAAAATTTCTATTTATACAGTATATACTGAAGTTTTCAGATCAAAATTGAAATGCAAAATTGATATAAAAAGCAAAGTGTTGATGTTTGACCCTATACAGAACAATTTGTAAAAGCGCTTCATCAATCATAGAAAATCAAACCTAATGTACATCATTATTGCATTTAAATTGGATTTCAGTTTAATTATATACACATGTATCATTATTATATGTCGGATAAAGATACATACTTAACAGCATGGTCGTCTAGAGTAGAATAAAGTAAATACAGCCGTCGCATTCTCTCATCCACTGGAGCATTGTATTGTACTAAGCAGGTATTAAATACTCTCTCTACTAACAACCTGAAATATCAAAATATTAATGTTTTCATTTATTTCTATGTAAATGCTGATAAAATATTTTAAATGACCATATACAAAAATGTACAACCATATTTCATAAATTGTGACTGTATCCTCACCTAACTGAGTAAGATTTTAGAACTTTGGCAGTACAAGCATGGCTTTGTCAATTTCCATTATAGCAGAAAAGGTGCCAAAAATCATAATGGCAGACTACAGACCCCATCTCATCTGCAAAATACCATACCTGTCAACTCCTACAAACATATAAAGAGGTACAAACCACTGAAGTTTGTTTTTTCTTTTTTGTTTGTAAATGTCAATTTAAGTCCCAAAAAAATCTTAATTGGAAATCCCAATCGTAAATGTTACAGAATGATGGGTCTGTTCCTTTTGTTGATTTGAAAATATTATTTTTATATTGTTAAGAATACTTGTTTGCAGTTTTTTGTTTACTTTGAGTGTAAACTGCATGAAGTTCTACTCTATCACAATATTAACCATTTTATCTGATTTATGAATCTGCTTAACCCTTTCATCCATGATTTCTGCATGGTATGCTCTTTCTATTGTTTATGACCAGTCTATTGTGGCCTGTAGGGTTGAAAGGGTTAAGGAAAGTAAAGAGAAAACTGACAGCAGATATTTTGGAAATAGTATAAAACTTAAAAGCAGATCAAAACTGATCAAACCTGGAATGCAGAAAAACAAAATTTGAATCAGAATTATTCCATGTAAATGCAATTCATGACAGAATCTTCAAACTGCAGTATATTAATTTATTTATCATGTGTGCATGTTCAATCCCACAATATCAATCAATGTAGATGAATAAAACAGAAATTTGTGCTTTTTAAATACAGAGATGCTAGTGGCTTACTAGAAAAATTCCCGAAATTACTAACTGAGCCAATATGGTCCGGTGGCCGTCTAGGCCACCCTGAAGCTCTGAGAGTAAAGATGCTTTGAGATTGATTCTGGCATACTTTCTGGTGTTTGACTACAATAAAGGACTTAGAAAATAATGACTGTTTTGTGCTTTTTTTTTCAATATAAATTTCATATTTATTTGAAGCAAGGTGAAAACCAACCACTATGTAATATATATTGAAGGCTTGTTCTGATTAGGGAAAAGGTGTACATATAAAATGATTTGATCATTCCACACAATACATTAACACTGCCCCTTTACATAAAATTTATGGACATAATCTGACATGTCATGAAGATACCCGTCCCTTACCTCCAGCAACTTGTTCTTAATCCCTGGCCTTGGTTAATCATTTTTAAATCAGCGGATCGATCTAAAACACTCATGTTAGATTTTCATATTTCCCTCTGACACCATGCATGCCATGTGCTTTAAACTGTCAACCTCGCTTAAGCAATGAGTCAAAGCAACATCGATGCTGATTAGTCAATTCGGTTACAATCAACGAATAAATAAACAGATAGCAAAAGTCGTCAGATGAACTGGAAATGTATCTCAGTGGTCTGCCTAATTACCGAAAAGAACCAGAGAAATTGGGTTAAACTAAATATAGTGATCAAACTCTGGAATTTGGTTATACTAAATAACGGAATAGTAATCAAATCCGGAATGTATGGGGATGGGAATTAAAAATCTGGAATTCCGGAAAACTAGCATCTCTATAAATGGTGCTTATACACAAATTTGAGAGAGGGCTAAAACAGGTGGACAAAACCAGACATTACCTGTCCTCATTGCTGTTTTGATAGTACGCATGGAACACTTTGTCCTTGACCCAGCTAATTTTATCTACTTTTGCTTTCTCTGGATTTTCAGCAAATGTGTGAGTTTTGTACAATTGACCTAATCCCAAGAGTGCAGCATGTCGGATCTGAAACTACAATGATTTCTGGTGTAACAAACATTTGCATATTATTCAAGTATCTACATAAAACCAGGAGCACTAATAGAATCAGAGTATCTACATAAAACCAGGAACAATGTCAAAGGTGCTCTAATAACATCAGAGTATCTACATAAAACCAGGAACAATGTCAAAGGCGCTCTAATAGTATTGGAGTATCAACATAGAACTAGGAACAATGTCAAAGGTACTCTAATAACATCAGAGTATCTACATAAAACCAGGAACAATGTCAAAGGTGCTCTAATAGTATTGGAGTATCAACATAGAACTAGGAACAATGTCAAAGGTACTCTAATAACATCAGAGTATCTACATAAAACCAGGAACAATGTCAAAGGTGCTCTAATAGTATTGGAGTATCAACATAGAACCAGGAACAATGTCAAAGTGCTCTAATAATATCAGAGTATTGATTGTATCTGCAAAATCTCAGATCCAAAGTTCATTAAATTTACAATCAATTTACTCTCGCCCTCGAGATGCTACATTTTATAGAACCAAACTAATAATGTGATAAAGTTCAAAAGTACATCGATACAACAACAATGGCATCAAATCTAAGTAGGGCACCAGAGTGACACAGATGATCTAAATGCAAGAAACTGCTAATGTTGGTATGGCTAAATCAGGAAACAATACATTTGAAATTTGAATTTCAAGGTCAAAGATGAAGGCCAAGAATGAAGGTCATCGTCAACATCTGTTTTCAAGTGAAGTTACAATGTGATGCTCTAAACAGTTTTTCTTACAACAGAACTAAGCCAAATTATTGTGGCAGAACGGCATACATCATCAATTAAAAGATCAGTAGTTGCTTTGCAATCCAGCCAAAATTCTTATAACACTCAAGATTGGTACCTTTTTGTCTAAAGTCCGCTCCTTGATAAACACCAGTAGTTCATCTGCACACTGTCCTAAATCTTTTTTGGCAATACTAAGAATAACATTTACAACCTCCATCCTGACAGTTTCCTCGGGATCGTGCTGTCGGACCTTCAACTGTTCCACAATGTCTTTGTAAGCCTCTGGATGATTCAACAGAAAATGTTGAGAGTAGGACACACACGTTTGTCTGACATGTATACTGATGTCATTAAACCTGTTTAAAAACAAAGAAATATCACGTTAGACCTGCAGAGATGAGAACAGTGAAAGGTGAAGAAGGAGGAAAATAGTACATTTGTAGAAATACTAAACATTTAACATTGCAGCATTTGCTTTTTTTGTTTTTTGGGGTTTTTTTTTTTGAAAAAGGAGGAATCCCTCCATTTGGGGACAGAGAACTATTACAAGCAGTATAAAAGGGAGACAGATGCTTTGGTATTTGACCAAAATTAAGCTTTACATAAGAACACTTCACCTTTATTGGCACAACAAGTGATAGTCATAATACTGGAAATGTTTTTAATTAAATGTTTAGCAGGGATAAAAATGCATTTCTGATACACTATGTCACCAGAAGAAAGTAATTTACAAAAACTTCAAAGTCCAATATCCCTCCCAAATATTGCTGAAAGTTGTCCATTATTCAACCCCTCTTAAATCTTGGTATAAATCTTCATACCTATTTCAGTTTAAATCAGAGGATTTGATGTAAACCACAAGCACCCCCTTTTGATTTTAGATGTCTAATAAGTAATACCTTCCAAGGAAGCAGTTCCATAGAGGTTTATTTTGATCAGCAAGATTTGATCCTGGATCAGAAAACATTTTAGCCAGCAATTTGGTGACTGCCTTCCTTTCTGACTCAACATTACTCTACAAAGAAAGAAAGCAAAGAAGCTAATTTATTCAACATTCAATAATATTCCTTCAGTAAAATATTTTGCAAGTCCTCAACACAAATTTTGAAATTTTCATCAACTGCAGTATCTTACTGCGAAGGCCATATTTAGAATTTTAGATCATTAAACAGATAAGTATTATCCATTTACAGTAAAACCTGAATATAACAAACTTGGTTTGTACGAATTTATGCACAAAATGAATCAATAGATAATCCCCGACTGCGATTATATATTCTTAGTTGAAAATCAATTTTATAACAAATTTTATATAATGAATATTTGCCTATAACAAACCAATTTCCAAGTCCCATGACGTCCCAACCAACATCTTTTATAGAATAATAACAAAGTGATCAATATCATTAAAACAAGAGTCAACTGTTGACTTTTTTGACATGCATAAATGAATCTAATCTCTGATTAAATAATTTGTGTAAATCAAAGTAACAAAGTGTGTTTTCTATTTACTACATACGAATGTTCCTTACTTTTTTCTTCTCAAGAAAATTCATGTTTAGCCTGAATTTAGAGTGATTTTTGTTCTTAACAAATTGCATTGTAATCATCCAGCCCACTTTGCTGTAACTATATAACGAACTGTACTTATAACAAATTGAAAAAATAAGGTCCCTTGAAATTCGTTATATGCAGGTTTTACCGTACTAGGATTTAGAGTCTTATTTATCTTTATCTGTGTACCATAGCAACGCATCGCTGATTGGTCAGTCCCATGATAATTAGGATTAAGACTTAGGATTTAGGACTTACAACCTTTCTACCCCAGAAACTCTTCTTAGTTACTTTTTATAGTTGTTTTACATCCTGCCAATAATTTTTCACTTATATGGAGATTTTTAACTTTAGATGAAGTGCCACATATTTTGACTTGTGCTATGGACTGACACCAATGCAGTGAGGGTTCTTTTACATTCTACTCTTATCATGACATTGGACCTCAGCTTTATGTCTCAACTGAAGACTTTCACTTTATTACCAAGCACTTGGCAAGGGAACAATCACTGCCATATGATATGGTATGATTAGGTACCAGAGACCCATTTTAAGTTCTTGTCCTACGTTTTTGACTTGGTCTTGGGACCATGCTTATGATTTGGGACCATTTAACACAGAGGCTGTGCAGAGACCTAACTTATTTTTGTATGTGTCATAATTTTTCTTTGTAAAAATGTAGCAGGTTGAAAAAATGTAAGTATACGATGAGACTTGAGTTAGGGTAGTGTTTGGGTACTGTTGATAAAAATGGTCCTAAGTTTAGTCTTAAGATCAAATAACTTAAGACTTACGACTTCTTGATAAAACAGGCCCCAGGAATGGAAAGTTACGACCATCAACTACCAGTCAAATGTTTTAGGCCTAACACCGAACCACTATCAGCAGTCTAACCACTATCAGCAGTCTAACCACTATCAGCAGTCTAACCACTATCAGCAGTCTAACCACCATCAGCAGTCTAACCACTATCAGCAGTCTAACCACTATCAGCAGTCTAACCACCATCAGCAGTCTAACCACTATCAGCAGTCTAACCACTATCAGCAGTCTAACCACTATCAGCAGTCTAACCACTATCAGCAGTCTAACTAGGCATAAACATACTCAAGAAAATATACAGTGATACATGTATGTAATGAACCCCTTCAGGACACAACAAAACCAGTCTTTATAGGGAGGTGGTCTTAATATAAAGGTTGATTTGTACACAAATGGTACTACCGGTATTGGGGACAGCTAAAAACAGTCTTTGTGACCAGGTGGTCTTTATACACAGGTGGTCATTAAAGCAGGTTTTTACTGTAGTTCATAAACTGATCTTTCTGTGTTGAATAAAATTTCTATATTGTTTGAAGGAGATAAATACTTCATACATATAAATACAGCATCTACTCTTTTTTTGTCAACTTTTCATACATTATTTATAAGAATGCATATCACTTTGTTAACTTTGACATCAGTATAAAACATTTACAATATGTGTCACACTGAAATTGCAGAAAGGTAAACAAAATGTTAACTCTTCTTGGGGTTAAGCCATCTTTTGTCAGTAAAAAAAAAAAAAAAAAAAAAAATAAATAAAAAAAAAAAAAAAAAAAAAAAATTATTAATAATAAAATAAATACATAAACAATAAACATGGATATGCAGAGTGGACAGGGACATTCCAGTCCTCATGACAAGAACTGAAGATCTAATCCTCAGAGAACCCTTTCATTGATCTATTGTAGAATCAGAAAATTCCGCTGTGGTTTTAATTTCTTTTATTTTGTGGTTTTCATTTCTCAAAAAAATTTAAACCGCTACAACATTGTTTTAAATAAATTACAAGTAATAGTTTAGGGTTCATTTACTAACATTGAAATTTTAACCCCACGAAAATAAATTTTCTGATTCTATAGAATTAAATATTTATCACTTGGGCTGAAATTTATCTGTCCATTTATCACACACATGTAAGATCCTTGTCTAATAACTGAAATGATAAAAACAACAAGATGTGTTTGTGAGACACAAATGCCATCAGTCCCAACAAATTTCTATGCCGAAAAATAAATTGACCTCACTGCACCCCCAGGGGCATGTGATGTCAGTGCATTGTAAGCAACCCTTAAATGAACTTACAGTCCAAGTTTGGTTAATGTCTCATAATCCAAACTTTAAAATATTGCAATGTCCTACATTTTTACCCTACTCCACCCCAGGGGCATGTGATGTAAGTGAAGTGTGAGCAACCCTTGGATGAACTTACAGTCCAAGTTTGGTAACTGTATCACAATCCAAATCTGAGATACAGCACTTTATATGTAAGCTGGACAGAATTACGGACAGACAAACAGACCGTAAATCCAAACACCATATGTCCCCTATGGACCTTTCAGACCAGGGGCATAAAAATGGATTCTTCAAACATTTAAAGGTGACAACAGAATGGCAGACCACATTACCTTCAGTTTGAATTCCAGCTGGGGTAAAACTGCCAATAAAACATTCGGTGAAATCTGATTCAACTCATATATCAAGTCGTAAAGTCTGTCAGAAACTTCGCTCTCCGACATTTTCCCAAGCATCAAAGCATTGTTGAAGAACTGCAAAATAAAAAATCTTTGACATGAATTTATATAATGATTAGCACCTACTCACTCTCAAACTTTATGTCATAATGTCATTTTATTTATAGTATTCAAGCAAAACGATCAACAATTATTATAAAATTTGTTTTTTTTTCATCCAGTATCAATTCATCAAGTTAACATTTGTGTATTATTATATTTTAACTCTTTCAGGCCTGATCCCGCCTGTAGTCGTGATTTTACTACTGCATTATACGGCGAATCCCGACTACAGGCGTTGTTTACAATCTCCAGTTACAGGCGAGTGCCGAGTATACTCGTGATTATTACCTGTGTTAAACTAAAGCCGATTGGACGAAAACGGCTTACCTAGGGAAATCACCTGTTATATAGCCAATCAGTATAGGGACTTAAAATAGTAATACGATATAACGATGAATTCTATTGGACCGATTTTAAAGTGTAAAGGTCATTTTATGCGTCACATTTAAAATTGTAAAAAAAAGTTAAACATGGAGAACGGCGAAAGCGATAGCGACTATGAATTTGATGGTTTCACGAATGAAGATGTACTCGCAGCTCAAGAAAAGTTAGATAGAATGCTTGAAAATGAATCAGACATCGATTTCAGCGATTTAGATGAGTTGGATTACGACAGCGAGGATGACATTCCGCTTGCGAGATTGCGACCAGGTTGTACAAGCGAGACAGAAAATGGCGACCATGCACTTGAGGATTTTCAGTGGAGTTCGGACCTAACTCCTGTTGTTGTTAGTGAATTTATCGGCAATCCCGGGCCAGCGACGAAACTTGACAAAACAAAGAAGGAAATAGACTTTTTCCACCTAATATTTTCGGAGGATTTATATTCGAAAATAGCTTCGGAAACCAACCGCTATGCTAAGACGAAAATCGGCGAAAACGGAGGTGATCGCAAGTGGTATGAGACGACGGCAGATGAAATCAAGGCCTTTATTGCTTTTAATATCGTCATGGGAATCATTGTAGCTCCAAACAATGACATGTATTGGAGTAAGGATGAGTTATTTCACCCCTCCGGAATTTCTGAGAGACTGCCACGAGACAGGTTTGATAAACTGTGCCAGTATTTTCATGTGGCTGATACGTCAACTAATCCAGTGCGGGGTCATGAGGGACACGACAAAATTGCTCATGTCAGACCAATTATAAACATTATTCGTGAAAACATAAAGAAGGAATATAGTCCACACTGTGAAACAAGTATTGATGAAGCAATGATTGCTTATACAGGGCGCCTTGGGATAAAACAATATGTGCCTCTCAAGCCAACTAAGAGAGGAATAAAGGTATGGATGAGAGCTGATCCGCATAACGGATATACAAATGATTTCCAAGTCTATACTGGAAAGGCAAGTGATGGGGGAATAGAGAAAGGTCTGGGGGAAAGAGTGGTCAAGGACCTGACGAGAGATATCTGGGGCAAAGGTCATCAAGTGTATTGTGACAATTATTTTACCTCGGTGCCACTATTCCAAGAACTTCTGGAAAACAGGACTTACGCGTGCGGTACAGTTCGATCTCACCGCAAACACTTACCACAGGCTGTTGTAAAATCAAAATTAAGGAAACAAGGTGATGTTGTTCAACGACAGAGAGGAAAGTTAGTTGCCACTGCATGGCATGACAAGCGAACTGTACTTCTGCTTACAACAAATGCCAGTCCAACTGACATGACAACAGTTAGGAGAAAACAGAGAGACGGGACTGTGCGTGAAGTTCCATGTCCTCAGTCCATACAGAATTACACCACTCACATGAATGGAGTTGACAGAGCTGATCAACTCAGAGCATCCTATGCACTGTGCAAAAAATCAGCAAAGTGGTGGAAGTATTTATTTTGGTTTCTTGTTGACATTTCAATTGTGAATTCGTTTATTCTGATGAGGGAATCTAAAAATCATATTATCAAGAGTCGAAATGGATCCATAAAACATATGGCACAACTGGACTTCAGAAAAAATCTTGTCCGTCAGTTGATCAGTGGATTTTGGGGGAAAAGAAAAAGGGAGGCGCTGAAAGACAAAGCCTCAAATGGACTTGTACATTGGCCTGCAGTGTTAGACAAAAAAAGGACATGTAAGCAGTGCAGTAAAAACAAAATTCGAAGAGAGCCAGTCACTGGATGTGAACAGTGTAAAATAAATCTCTGTGTTGGATGTTTTAAACAATATCACAAGGAAAATTTTCCTGAACTGTTTGTTTAATTCATAAAATTCTAGATGTGAACAAAGAAGGATTTTAACAGTGACTTCAGTTGAATTTGTGTAGTTTTGAAATTAACTGTAAATATTTGGATTTAAAAAATTTTTTTTTCCATATTTGACTAATATGAAATGTGTATTAATGTATATACTTGTTATATTTAAAAAATCACACTGATATGATCATAAATAATTAAATAATAATAGAATTTATGTTGAGTGTTGATTTATGTTTATCTGGTAGAAAATGGCTCAGGGCATCTGGGTCAAAACAGTGCTTAGGGCACTTATCCAAGATGGCCGCCAGGCCTGAAAGAGTTAACATTCAGAATACAGAAATCTTTGTAGTTCAGCTTTAAGTCACATGTTAGTATTCCGAGAGCATTGATCAATCAACATATGACCCTGCCTGTGATATCATTATCAGCAAATGGTGAGTAATAACCAAACTTTAATCAGAACAAGATGGCAGATGCAAGCAAAACCTACAATCGCTGACCACGCACACACCTCTCCCTTCATTGGTAGGGAACTAATAAAAAATACCACAACAAGTATGCAAAAACTAGAACTTACAGCTTGTATATATGGTTCAATGGCATTGCTTGTTCTTATCAACAAGTCCTTGGCAAGTTGATATGCTACTCTGTTCTGGGTCTGAAATTGAGAATAAATTGAAAGTAGACATACAAATCTGCACCTATATAGCAATTTCTAAATCTTAAACACAACATGTATCTTAAATCTGACTGTATGCGATACATACACATACATGTGAATATGTACAAGTATTTTGTAAACCTCAAAAACGACCATATGAGAAAGAAAATCTTATGATGGTACTACAGCGTTCACGCTGTCGTTCCCCACATTCGCATTTGGCAAACCTATTAAAATTTTGGTGAATGAAATTCTCTTCTGGCGAAAATCATTGGCGATTGAAAATTTGGAGCTGAAATTTTCTTTATAATTTTTGAAAATGATATTTCAATGCAATAAGCATTTCCGATCTGCCTGTGTAATCCTCGAGTTTATTTCACACCTGTGCATTGTTTTGACTTTAACCAGTCTCAGGCCTCCGGCGTCAATGTGCTTACAATAGGTGAACTGCTACTTTTCATGCCTAATTAATCGTACCTGCAAATCTTTCTGTCTTTTGTGTTACCCTAATCAACATCCATGATGATAATTAATTCCTAATAATCCTTTAATTAGATTTAAAACTCAGAGGACTTCACCACATGTTGATATGGCGAAGGACCAATGATATCAGGCCCCTTGTGTGGCGATTGGTTGCTTGTCTTATTTATTATCAGTACATAATGTTTACCACCCCAATTACACTGACAAAATACGAATTATAATGATAACAATCGTAACTTACCCTGAAAAGAAAGAGGTAACGAGAATGACACCGTTTAACATGTACATGTGCTAGCAAATCACAGCCAGATTGCTGCTTATATCACAGGTGAATAAAAAATTATCAACAATAAATTGGTCTTGAAAATATTTAATGCAATGGACAAAAGCAAAAGAAGAACATAAATTTCAATGCAGTTAACATTTGGTAGAATTTTGTAAACACTCCTGACCAAATAATGGGATTGGAAAGTTACCAATTTGAATGGGTCTATACACTTACAGTAATTTCTATTCCAACTAGCACTTTACATTTTATTTT
The DNA here is from genome assembly GCA_030159075.1 of Atrina japonica. Lineage (NCBI taxonomy): Eukaryota > Metazoa > Mollusca > Bivalvia > Pterioida > Pinnidae > Atrina > Atrina japonica. The sequence goes on along the minus strand of BROG01000104.1, from coordinate 157,082 downwards.
TACTTTTTTCTTTATAAGAATTAAATAATAAGAATAATGGAAACTATGAAAAATTAAGTCATAATGGGACTCTTCACTGTAATAATGATAATAATTGAATAAATAAGATTTAAAAAAAATAATAAAATTCTTTGATTCTCTGCCAGTTCTTCATTTTGATAACTGATGTTGGCTGTCGTAAAATTCCAAGTGAGCCTGTTTAAAACTTTAATTGGAATGTAGATTAATTCTTAAAATTGTGAAATATTCTCCCTTTTTTCTAATTTTAGTTTTCAAAAATGTAATTTATAAATTTTCAGTAGCAGTACCGTACATGTAGGCATTTTGAGTTGGCCAAGGATTTTTTTATTTTGGTCAATGAAAATTCAAGTTGGGTAATGGTCGATACAATTTCAGACCCAGGGCTAACGCTGCTACTATTTAACTGGATTGATCTACCATTCAAACCACTGTCAATATCTTAATTTATATTTTGTTAAAACCACTGACTAATAAATATCCTAACACTTTCCTGACATTCCCCTTACCTTGTATGGTTCAATGATGTTGAGAAGTATAATATCTAACAGTTCCTGTGACACAGAGTCTGCTTCAGCTATTAGAGGCGTCATCATATCCAGAACAAAATTCTTCACTTTGTTTGAATGTTTCTCACTGCAATATATCAGGGTTTATGTTCTTTTTTTTTTAGATACTTAAGTCTGTCTGTGACTTGGAGAGTAAATTTCTGGCAAGTCCAACTGACAAATTTCAAAGTCCATGCTGAATTTTCTCAATAAGTAAATTTATAAATGAATGCAGATGAGGCAAGTCCCTCAGACTTCAGGTATTTCTCAATGCCAGGTCTGAACCTGAATTAACCGAGTCCCAGACATGGAGAATTTTGAATCCCTGTGTGTGTGTATATATATATATATATATATATATCTATCTATATATATATAGATATATATATCTATATAGATATAGATATATATCTATATATATATATATAGATATATATATCTATATATATATATATATACACACACAAATATATACACACACACACACACACACACACACACACACACACACACACACACACACACACACACACAAACACACTGACATGATGATTACTATTACTACACAATTTTTCTATTTTCTGATAATACAAATATGTTTTTTTTATCTCTTTTGAACTTTTGACATAAAAAAGCAAACATTACTGGTTTAGCAAATGTGACTAAACAAATCTGAAGTTACAAAAACATGTAAAACACATTTGTTTAAGTTGACATTATGAATGTATAAAAAAGGTAACAATTTATTAGAGAATGAATTCTATACCTAAAGCCATATTGATTATTACTTACTTGACAATAGAGAACATTAATTGAAATAAACTGCAAAACACTTCCTGGTTGTCTTCCAACTCAATGCAGATGTTGAAGGACTTCACCCAAGCTAAATTCTGCATCATAAAAAAGCCAGAAAAGGATTATTTGCAGGTAACCCAATTTACGCAACACTACCACTTAATAAATGAATTATTCATTTCAACACATCATGCATTTCCTAATAAAATACATTCTCATTCTTTATTTGTAAATCTCTTACACTTTTTTTTTTAAATGTATTTGACAACATTTTAACATAATTTATTTCAAGATTTGAAATTCATCTCTTTATCAATTACAATTACTGACTTTCATCTATTAAAGAAACAAAAAACTGATAGATATTGACCACTCTTTACAGACAAAAATGGGTATCTCACTCTTAAGAGACAAAAGTTGATAGATATCTACCACTCTTACAGACAAAAGGTTATAGATATCTACCACTCTTACTGACAAAAGGTTATAGATATCTATCACTCTTACAGACAAAAGGTTATAGATAGATATCTACCAAACTTACAAACAAAAGGTGATAGATATCTACCACCAGATATGATTTTGGGTTACAATAAGAAAAAAGTAGGAAAACAGGATGCAAAACCTTAACGCCGGTGTCATAAAGTAGATTAACTTCCCATGGTAATTTCACCCTGGGGTTAAAATATCATAGGTATCATCCACGGTAGATTACCCCCCCCCCCTCCTCAAAATAACTTCTAAAATCAGCATATACTGTCTGTAAGATATAAAAGCATTCTGATCTTTCTTTTTTGATAAAAAATTTAGTTTTTTGAAAAGACTTTTGTAATCTTAAGAAAGGGGGAATGGGAGATAATCTACCATGGCAATCTGCCATGAAATATTAACCCACAACTAATTTTTCAAATACTGAACTTTTAAAATGCTGATAAAAGTTCAGTATTTCAAAAAATTTGGGGGGAGAGGGGTAAAAATATCATGGCAGATTGCCTTTGGTAGATTAACTCCCCTTTCTTCCTTTTTGGATTGTAAAATTAAAATGTTATTATGGAACATTGTGGCATAGCTACATGATATCAACCAAAAATGCTGATAAACATTCAGTATTTAAAAAAATAGGGGTGTGTGTGTGTGTTAAAATACCATAGCAGATTGCCTATGGTAGATTACACTTCCTCCATCGTTATTTATTTTGCAATTGAAAATTCCTGATATTATAGACATATTACAGGATACTGTAGCATAGCTACAAAATATCAGCCCAAAAAACTCTTCACTATTTGAAAAATTGGGGGGGGGGTTAAAATACCATGACAGATTGCCTATAGTACATTAACACCCCCCTTTACATAGATATTTATTGTATTTACCAGTCAGAATGTAAAAAAATTTTTTGTTAGTAGTATTTAAAGCCCATTTAGTTAAAAACTGGTTATCTATTTTTATTAGTGGAAAAAAATATTAGGGGGGGTGGGTTGTGAAATTACCATCGAGTCAAAATACCATAGGACACCGGGGTTAGGGGCATTTCGTACCAAAGACAAATTCTACTTTTTGAAAGACAAATTGTACCTGTATACGATTTGTATTTCATTAGGTATGATTTGTTTTGGATACTACAAAAACTCCTTGAGTCGACTAATGAAACATCAGAATTTGTATCGAGTTAAAGATTGCCACTCAGAAGTGTCATGTGTCGACTCTAGCTGGTCGCCATTAGGTGAGATTAGCGGGAACGCAGTTATCTTAAAAGGGTCTATTACCAGGAAATCTGGATTTTCTGCTGTTGAAAAAAAAAAAAAAAAAAAAAAAACCATTTTAAAGTTGAAAGTCAGAAAACAGCCAAGAAAAAAAATAAGATTTCCAATTTAAATTGAAAAAAAATAGTCTGTAACACACTTACAGACAAAAGATGATAGATATCTATCACTCTTACAGACAAAATATAAGATACACATCATACCTACAAACAAAAGATGACAGACATCTACCACTGTTATAGACAGAATATATACCGTATATATTCGCCTATAAGTCGGATTTTCTGGAGCAAAATTACGATCTTAAAGGAGGGTACCGACTTATAGACGAGTCCTAGTGTGTAGGCAAAAAGTTAGACCTTATTTTGCCAAAGGTAAGTTGTGAAAACCTGTGTCTGTGACCGGGATAATGATTTCTTACACGGTTGGTCAAGTTTCATCGGTAAGTATAAGTTAAAGTACTACAAACGTTGTCTTCGATAATAAAGTGATATTGAATGTACCTTGTTTTTGTTTTTATTTCAAATACGTAGATCTACATAGCTGTTTTAAGATATTACCGGTTGGTCAAATGTAAATATCCATCTAGGCTGTCTAAAGTACATGCACATGTTCCACTTCAATCAGCTGTCATTTTTAAACGACATAACCGGAAGTAAGTTATACTACTAAAAACGGAAACGGACTGAATTCATGAACAGAGTAAACATGAACATTTGAAAAGGAAAACAACACAATAAACAAGCACTAGCTATATATAGATCGTCTGAAAGGTAAGTAAGCACATCACAGTTATGACACGATTGATCAAAACATTTAGCGAGCACTAGTGTTATTTTCAAAAAACAAAATTATCAGTCCATAAGAGTTTGTATACAAAATAAATACATGTACATGTATCCGTTGCGAATATTTTGTTTAACTGTCACTTAATCACGAATGTCTGAAGGCAGAAAGCCGGCGAATTCCTCATCGTCGTCATCATCGGAATCTAGCAACATACGCCACTGTAATTCACTTAACGGCATATCGTCAAAAAAATCGTCAAGATCCATATCATCTGAATCTGGCTCATCACTAGTGGCCTCATCATTGTCGACAAATGTGTTAAATAAAGCTTCGTCCTCCTCGCCATCCATGCTGTTTGAAATTCCACATTTCTTAAAAGATTTAATCACCATATCGGTGGGAATGCTTTCCCATGCATCTCACACCCAAGTACACACACGTTCATAACTTGGTTTTTTTCTGTTTCCCCCGGCAGTGTACTCTTTTTCACCATGTATCATCCACTGAGTCCAGTATTCCCTCATTCTTGCCTTAAATGGTTTATTTAAACACACATCAAGTGGTTGTAAAAGTGACGTGCATCCTCCCGGATTACTGCTTGATGTGTCTTTTTACGGATCAGATTTGCTTTGACAGAAATTCACTAAGTGTCCACGAAACACGTCCCATACCAATAAAACTTTTTTTATTGATCAGTGCACCAGGTCGTTTAGCCCACACTTCATCAATCCATTTATTAACTAGTTTTTCTCATCCATCCAGCCTTTTTCGTGACACTGAACATACACGCCTTTCGGTAGTTTTTCTTTAGGAAGCGTTTTCCTTTTAAAAATGACCATTGGTTTAAGTTTTGTTCCGTCCGCAAGACAGCTTAATGCAACAGTAAAATTTGATTTTTCTGCTCCACAAGTCTTAATACTAATTGTCTTTGCCCCCTTCATATCAACAGTCCGATTTGACGGTAAATCAAAACTAATTGGCGTTTCATCCATATTTCCTATTGCAATTAGTGGGTAGTTTGTGTGATTTCCGTTCTTTTATCAAAAACTTGTGGAAATTATCCACTTTATTTTCAACATCACTGGGAAGTTTTTGCGCAATGTGTGTCTTTTGTCTTAATGCAAGTCCATGTCGATTCATAAACCTCGTGCACCAGCCACTCGATGCCTTAAAGTTTAGACGGTGTGTTGTACTTCGGATTTTTTACCAGAGTCAGTGCTTCAATGCGGATGGCATTTCTCGTCACAATAAAACCTTGCTGCCTTAATTCTGTGATCCACACACTGAGATCTTTCTCTAACTCAGCATTAGGCGAAGGATTGTGTCTTATTTTCTTAATAGATTTTTTCACAGTCTGTAGGGCACTTTTTTTAGATCGCCAGTCACGAATCAATTTTTCGTTTATAGAGAAATTTCTCTCAGCCTCAGCGTTGGTATATTTCTCTGCATATTCCACTACTTTAAGTTTAAATTCTGCATCGTATGCATTTCTCTTGCGTTTAGACATGATGTTAGAACTATCGTTCAATTTTTTCCTCTCAAAATTTACGAACTTCACTACACGCTATCAGTCAGAAAAGTAAAACTATAAATACTTTGAATAACACCTTTACTCAAACTATACTGTAAAAACAAGAAACCATAGATACTGTGGGCATAATGTCTACATAAGCGCCAGTTTACTGCGACCGTAATTATCAAACAATGGGTTAGGTTCTCGTGTCAAAACACTTGTGTACACACGTGATTAAATTGTAATATAGAGAATATTTACAGAAAACAATAGATCAAACGGGTATCATAGATTGTTCACTTAATTTCAAGTTAATACGACAGGTAACACGTGCTTGGCAGATAATTAACTACATAACCAATTTTAATGCGTGTCCGGGATTGGTCCGTTTTCAATTTTAATCAGCTTCAAGACTCTTCCTGATTCGGCACATGAACAGGTAGGGCGGGTAAATAAACGTTAGTAGAGCATATCGGAAAAGTGAACTACATCGGGAATATTAATTTTGTGACAAAATATAACAAAATATAATTATAAAATAACTTTTATTGATATGGAATAGATGCGTGTATTAAAAAAAGAAGTACCGGTAATATCAATTTTCATGACATTTTATTCCCAGCACTGTTTAGATAGATGCCGTATTCGTCATATTCTAGACATGTTTCTGAAGACGAGTGCATATTATTCGTTTTTTTAAACATGTTTGATGACAAGACTGATGATTTTCTTTAATAAAGATCGCCAACAATTTTTTTCACTTGATGCATTTCATCGTTTTTTCACACCGACTTATAGGCGGGTCAACGGCAAATCCCAAGAATTTAGGCCCAAAGTCTACCTCCGACTTATAGGCGAATCGACTTAAAGGCGAATACATACGGTAATCTTAATCAGTCGTAAAAAACTGTATCTGACACACAAAGAAAGTGTAAAGTTGATAATTTTTTTCATTAATAGCAAAATGATCATACCTCCAACAAATAAAAGTATCTCTTAAATGAAGGAGAATCTGGGTCTTCCAATCCACGTAACTGCTTGATAATGAACATAAAAATGTCCTGCAAGAAATGAAGAAGATGAATAAATATAAGTAAATTAATGCATCTAAACAAAAACAAAATTATTTTGAAGACAGGTGCCAGTGGTGCCCAATCAAATTTTGTTATGGACAATTTAGAAGACTCTCAGAAATCATTTCCTTTGTGAATATTGATTCCTGTGATTTTATCCTTATTTATGCTTCTGTGCTAAATCTAGGTCTGAAGTTCCTTTTAATAAAAATGGTTTCAAATTGAAACTCTGACTGTTTTGTTTGGTTTTCACATCTAACTGTTGCATAAACTCGAAAACTGTTGATGTCACATATCAGGCCTTTTTCTAAGTTTCCATGAGGACGAGGCCGAAATTCATCCCCATTCCCCATGCAAAATACATGTTGTTTTTCCCAATTTGAAGAAAAAAAATAATGATTTTCCATTGCATGTGGATTTTCCCCAATTTGACACAAATTCACATTCAAGTTCCCAACTGTGTCGCCAATAGCATATTCTCAAAATTGGCTGAAAAAGGCCTGTACAAAAAATCTCTTCAAATTCATTGTCATTTGACTTCAGTTGGGAAATTCTCAGTGCAAACTGAAAAAAATGCATTGTTTTTGCATTGGGAATGGGGTCTTATTTCAGCCCCATATGATATGAAGCAATAATAATAATGATAATGATAACAACAACAAAAATAAGTACAAGTTGCCAACAAAAGCTCTTATTGGTCCTAACTCTACCTATAAACACTTGACCTTTAAAGCAATATGAGCTGTCGTGGGTGAAAAATTTTACATGCCCATTTTATGTGATATTCTATCTCATATATATTCCAAAGAGACCATCTGGTGGTTAGAATAACAAATTCATGTGTAAAATTGCATCAATCTTGCCAAACGTAACATGTAATATCAGTTATTTTTTGTCCGCAATACTTTAAGCATTGCAAATTAACTTTCGTTAATTTTTTACGAAGATTACAGTGTCCAATAACCTTGTGCTATTTGCATTCATTATACATTCTATTCTTATTACTCTTTGCGTTTATTTTCATACATCATCATTTCATACCTAAATCAGGCTTGTCTTTTTTGTCTTTTCAAAACATTCGTTTCTGAAATTGTCCACGCGTCAGGTATATCAGGTGATCTCGACCCATTTTTAACTCTTCCCATCGCCTTCTCGGCTTTATCAGTCTTTACACTTACAGTACAAACATGGTGTTTATTCTGTCAAACACTCTACTTGGTGTAGAGTGAAACACGGTACGGTACGGTGATTTTTGGTGTGCAACACCAGAAAAACACTATCACACCGTGAAAAATAGTGTAAAGGATTATCTATCAACATGAATGACTTGACACTTCAATATGCAATAAAAATCGTCCGTGCGTAAACAAGTTTACCTCGGCAGTTAATCTCTTGAGTGTTAACTTTTTGGGGCATCCTGTTTTTTAAAGGGCAGGCTATTTACGTTTAAGTCACACAAAGAAGTTATATTCTAAAGACAAAAGTAATAGAAATTTATTACCGATATAATAAGCGTAATATATCGCCGGTTCATCTGGGATCAAGTTGCTGGCAATAGTATATCATTTTGTTCTACATGTATATAAATATCTGTAAAACTTGACTAAAACGAGTTTTTAAATCGTAGTAGCATGCCAGTAGTATTCTTTAAACGGAGACACGTCGACGACCAGTTAAATAACACTGACGCAATTAAAAGGTGATCCATGTCAATTCCATTTTTTGTCATTTCCGAATGTCTTAAAATCATTTACTTAAAAATTATTGACTTTTGAAAATAAAAATAAGGGCAGATATGCATCTTTATAGATGTGGTTACATAAATTTAAAAAATCTATTTTAAAAAAGATGCATCATTTTACACCTGATTTTTTTTTATCCCTCTTATGATATTGAGGGAGATAACTGTATACTTCTTTTGCACTCGTGTATTCAGCCACATACTCGAAGATACACGTGTATGTGAATCAACTATCACCACAATTATACAATGTTACTATTTCTTTTTAATGTTTGATAAAATAGTAAGTCTGAAATACCGGACTGTATTACTTTTTAAAACAATTTATTACATGTACACGATCGTACTGGACTGGTGTCAATTTCAGGTGAGCACTGAAAGTTTTAGAGTCATGTTTCTGTCAGTTGTATTTTGAATAAAATAAACAATGAAAAATCTAGTTGAAGTTAACAGTTAAAAATATTAAGCTATTTGTCAACATTTTCGATTTTGTGTGTGTGTGTGTGTGAGAGAGAGAGAGAGAGAGAGAGAGAGAGAGATTTACGTATTACTACACCACTGTGACACCTATGAAATACATGATAATTGTGTAATTTCTGTCGGAAATCAAATGTGAGTAAAGTTAATCTGAGAAGTTCTTTTTCAAGACTGATCAACAGTTACTATCAAGGTCAAAGTTTGGCATGCAGCCAACGATGATCGGAACATCAAGCGTCCTTGGTCTGCTTGGGATAATTTAGCAAATCAATTTCAAAGCTCTCAGAAAAGAAGTTGTTGTAACTTTCAGTGTTTCATGTCATCGTTGTAGTAGTAGTGAAGGGCAGAGTTTATGTATATGCATGCAAGGGTACAACTGAACTTGACATCACCGAAGCGACTCTGATATTCCAAGACATGGAATTTACATCTTGTTTATTAGCTGTAGGGTGCGAGGCTGTAGTAATAATTAATCAATCTAGGCACCCCATGGAGAAGTTTAATCCAAAACGCTTCAGCTGACGGTGTCACACGGATTTCTCGATGTCAAAGAAATATGCCGCCATAGTGTAGAGTGAAATTTTGCGTATGTTTACACTATAGTGAGAAAGAGAATCACGGTGTTTTTTGGTGTTTTTTGTCATCATTTTCACGGTGTAGAGCGTTTGACAGAATAAACACCACGTTTGTACTGTATGATCACGAACTGCTCAACTCAACAAGACATGGCGACACGATTGTAAAACATGAGGTACTGATACTTTTCACAGTTGTATTGTTTTGATTTTGTCAAGCATTAAGGGTAACATTAAAGATCGGAAAATTTTCTTTTAGTGACCTGATATATTTATTTATATATATTCATCTGATTCCCTTCAGATATTTAAAATGGCATTGAAAAAATATATATTTTACTCAATACATGCACTTTCCATCAGAAATCACGTCCTTTATTTTAAAAAATAAATATAAAACAAATAAAACTCAGCCGACTTTAACACAGTCTGAGCACATAAAGGACCAAGACCCCCTGACGGAATTAGGAAGTACATTTAATATGGCAAAGAGTTTAACTGAAAGGTCATTGCATACAGAAATACAGCTGGATTTTTTAAGTAACGAGAAAACTTTAATTCTAATAAAACAAATAACTTCGAAAAGATCTTTTACATGTTTGATAATGTATTTGAACACACATTTTATAATATTCTCGACTATATGTCAGGGGACAAAAATAATAATTGTGACAGCTTATATTGCTTTAAGAAAAGAAGTTGAAACTGTTCAAAGGTTTATACCTGACGACAAATGATAACAGAGGGCAAAGGGTCAACTGAGTCTTTCAAATGAAAAAATTGAATAATGATAAAAAAAAAAGTTAAAAAAAAATGGTGTTATTTTTAATAATTCAAGATAGTCACTGAAATAGAACAATAGAAAAAAAAACTTAATACATAATAGCTTAGAGATCAACCTTTACATATTTAAAAATATATGTATCTTACCTTTAACTGGGCATTCTCTCTATATGGAGCCTCAGGTGCAAATATTCGGAACACATCAGCAATACAACATGCCACTAACAGTCGTACATCTTTACTTGGGTGGTCCATGTAATACTCAGTGGCCAAGTACAAAGCTAGTCCAGAGTATTGTTCATTTTCATCTTGTCCCATATCCTGAAAGGCTCGTGCCAACAGCTGAAACAAATTAAGAAATTATCATATTGTAATATGTACGGTAAATTGGAGAAAGTTTCATATTATTTTGATAAGAAAAAAAAAAATGATCAAAATTGTCTTAAAAAGATCAGATCCAGGTTGGTTAGTCAGGCCACAATCATAACAAATAATTTTTTTCCAGACAGCACCTTTAATTTTAAATGTAACTACAAGACATTTACCTTGAGCCTACGGACCAATTCATCTTTGCCCAACTCTTCAGCTACTTCTTTGCATCCAGGTGGATACACTATCTTCTTGCCCCCTTTACCTACCACACTCATTTTTGCATGGTATGATAAAGCAGTACGATACTTCTAAGTCAGCAACAAAATTACAGACCTGTGAATAATCAATACACAAGTAGATTAAATGGTGCATCAAAGATTAAAAGATAGGCCTACTCATGATGGCTACATCTAGGATCTTATACGTTCATTTTAAAATTTAGGATATTTGAGGAAAGACAGGACTGAATTTGAAGTTTGTACTTATATTACAGTGTTTACCAAAAATATTAGACCAACGATCAAATCCAATGGAATCTGAGTTGGTCCAATATTAAATTTGTAAATGTTGGTTCAGTCAGACAGCATTTTTTTTTTAACAATCCATTATTTTTATTTTAAGCAGAATACATTACTTCTGTCTTTGATTATTTTCATTCGACACTCTATGCAGTAAAAAGTAAGACATACATCAATAAATCCACTCGTATTCAAAAGATCAACAAGGCCTACTTCAATGACAAGAACTTTCATTTTGAAAACATTGTACTTGTAACAAGATGCCTATTTTCAAATCATCTCTTTAACTTTGGACCAAGTAATATGTTTATACATCACAAGCAAACATCTAAATATTGGCAGTTTGGTAAAGTATTAAGTAATGGATTCATTTTTATTTCTTATTTTATTTATTTAAAACCATTTTAATTGGAATCGATATCTATCTTGGATTCTGTTTCCATAGAAATAGGGTTTACATGTTGTTCACATGCAGAATCATCATTCATATCAGATACTAAAAAGTCATTTTTAGAGTCAGAATCAGAGTCGAAAATATCGAAAACATCTTGGGGGAATCTCGGATGCATAAGTGACAGCCATTTTTCAACAACTTTCATTCACTAATTTCAAAATAATAGCACTTTTATATTTGTTGCAACTTGCTTATTTTTGCAATCATTACATATATATTATATGTGATAATATAGACTAAAGTCTTATCTAACTCTCGTTATAATCCTGATTTCCGGTCATAAACTGAAAGTGTGAAAATTCTGAATTGAAAGTGAAGCCACAGAAGGAGAAACACAAGGCGGTTTATGATGTCTCAGGTTGATAATACAAAGGCTTTAAGTTTATTTATCTTATCTACTCATAATTATTTCCTCGACATGACTTGTAAGCTTGTCCCCGTCCGACTTCTACACTTTGTTCATACAACCGGATACAAATTTCTGACATTTATTCGAGTTATTTCCCGTTCCAGTGGAAGAATGACATGAACAAGCTACTGTCGCAAACAGTTTTACTCACACTCATTTTCTTTCTCCATCCGATCTGGCGATATGTTTGAGGGATTTAACATGTATAAATGACCATTTGTAATGGAGAATCGGCGGCAGATGGCGCTATGCGTGTCATGGTATGGCGTTATAACAGGGGTGCACTGTACATGTATTTAGAATGTATTGATTTATTTAAGTTTTTCATTCAAAAGTTCTATTTGTATATCATATAAATAAGATCATATTCTAAATATTTCTCCCACAAACTTATTCATTCCACATCCATAAATTAAAAATTTGACTGCACAGCAAAATGACATCATGATGAAAATATGCTATAGTGAGCAGACTGTGGAAAATATAAACTGCTACAGTGTATAACGTCACTATGCAGCTGTGATGTTGCGGTATTGAAAAGGTTAAACAAAATTTAACACTTAGGTATTTTTATATAAAACAAATAATTTCTTACTAATTGAAAACTTATTTTTATCTTTGTGACAACAATATACCTGGGTCAAGTCTCTATGGTACAAAGTTCAATTGTGTCATTGTTCTATGATAGAAAATGTACCCTGGCCTTTTCTAAATCCATGGAATTTGATTGACCCAGAAGGTACTTTTATATAAAACAAATAATTCCTATACATGTACTAATTCTAAAATTAATAGAAAACTAATGTTTCTTCGTGACAACAGTATACCTAGGTCAAATCTCTGTGATACAAAGTACTCTAGCGTCATTGTTCCATGCTAGAAAATGTACTCAGGCCTTTTCTAAATCTGTAGAAGTTTGAATGACCCAGAAAAACAGTCATTTTTCAGCAACTATTTGTAACTTTGTACATGTCTGTGTATCCATGATTTCTACATAGAATAATGGCCCCATGTTGCTTTACTATGTTATTAGAACTCAGTCATGTCATCGGTGTAACCATAATTCTTGTTATTATTAAAATATGTCAGTATCATATTATCCTGCGCATGTTAGCCATGAAATAATGAATATTGTCAGAGTAATGGGCTGTCGGAATAACGGGCCATCGGAATACTATTACGTACACATACATCCCAAATAATGAAAGTGACATTGTTTATATGTAAATAAAAGCTTTAGTTACAATTAACAATGACAATGTTAATGTTTATGTTCCCAAAACTGTGTCAATGAATAATATTAACTTTACGATCATAATACAACATTCGCATATTAGTCAAATTCATTCGGTAAAAAATTATTTTCGGGTGGGATTTGTTTGTAAAAGTATTGAATAAATAAAAAATCCTTGTTTTCTCAATTATGTCCTTAGCCCAGTTAGGGAATTGAACAATAAATTGTTCTCATAATACCTGTTCTCAAGATGTAATTACATGATATGTTGGAAAGCAAACAGAATATATTTAAATTAAACAATTTAGCAATTTATGTCTGGATACTGACATGCAAATCCTATCTTTACCCAGGAAAATGCATCAACAATCATTACAATTCAGTCCCGATGTTTAGGTCATATAATAAAGCAAGTGCAAATTCCGACGGCATATTTTCATTACAATAGAATATAAGTCATTAACATACCATGACATTTCAAAATGTCTTATATTTGTTTACTACCATAAAAAGAGAGCAATACAATTTGTGAAAAACGATATTAAACAACGCTTTTTATAATCAGCAGCGGCCATTTTGTTTCGGAAAACAACGGGACTGTTTACAAATTAGGAATTTTCAATGTGTGGGGAATCGTCAATTGATGGTGTTGAAAATAGAAATTATATATGTCAATCTGCTTTTAAATGTTTGTGAGACACTGAAGACATATCACAAATAGATTACCAATTTTTTTGACAGCGAATATGCGGGTAGACGATAGAATCGGCGCCAAAGCCTCTTTCCATCAACGTTATTTGCGTATTTGTGTCGATGTTTTCTATTGGATGATAAGTATTTGTCAATCTTAACTATTTCATAGATTTTACTTTGCTAATTATTTATCTATTATATTATAACCCTTAAATCTTTATAACTCACTACCAAGCATGATTATATTTGTCCAAAGATAAATTTTGAAAAGTAAATAATATTTACTAGTAGGGAAATTAATTTTATCAACCAATCAAAAGCAGTTTCTTAAACGAGGGATGGAAACAGTCCTATGCGCAGAACAATTGCGCATTATGCCATACGTAGTCTTTCATCGATCTGAACCACGTTGAGATGGAAAAGTGTAAACATCGGGGGGTTTGTAACTCTTCGTCAACTCAAGAGTGGAATATGAATCTAACATGACTTGAAAATTTAAATCACAGCAATGCGACGGGCAAGTCAAATTCAGCAGTCAGGCGTTACGCTGCCATCTATGCAGCAAAGTGGGACTGGGTCTCAACGACAACAGGAAGTGAATGACCAGCTTTTCCACAGAGTCCAAGAGATGTTTGATGGAAAGATTGAAGCCGAGGTGGTTTTCATGGTTCTGCAAGAATTCGAATTTAATGGTATGTTGTAACCCGTTAAGACAGAAAGTGTCGCAGAATCGAGCAAAACTGCATGTTAAGATCAAATATCAAATCAAATGACTATAAAATATCAAATATCTTGTTTAGCCAAGAAATAGTGTCAACAACAAAGTACTAAGTAGGCTTAAACCAGATAACTTGAATGTCTTGATAAATTACCTGAGTGGACAGTGCTAAGTGAGAGTCAGAGTACTGACTTGCCACTGGTCCAACCATAAAATAATAGAAATCATTGTAACCCATTTACAGGTTATGCTAAAAGGAATTATCATAACCTACACTGACTACAGGTTATAATAACAATAATGGAGTCACAAATAAATATATATATATATATATATAGCCAGAAGAATATGGACAAAATTCACAATTTGTGTCATGTTTACACCAATATTTCATACTACATGTAATTCATTTGTTGAATGGTCACTCTTGTGTTATTTTGTGGTCTGGCAATCCAAACCAATCACCAATTCTCTCCAGGGCAATCATTTCAGACAAATTTGCAATATGATATTGTCTGATTCTCATAAAACGGCATGGCAGAGTAACTTTTTGATAATCATATGGGTGATTCTACTCACTTTTTGGTTATGACAAGTTGCATGGGAAAAACGTTTATTCCTCTCAGGATACTGTGTTATGTATGGTGACAAGTAAAAACGACTACTCTAGTCTGTGTAATTTTAATGTAATGCTTTATTACCTAAAATTTAAACTCGCCCAGGTCAAAAATGGGTTCATAAGACTCCACCTCGCCAGGTTATATGGATTTTACTATAACACACATGTCCATGGGAGAAAAAGATTAGTACTAATCTACCTGCCTGAGCAAAATATCAGTCCAATATTGATACATAGAATTGTTATATTGATACATAGAGTTGTTAGGGGTAACAGTATGTCCACTCATTATTTCATTTGGGGGGGGTGTACCCTCTGACCTGTCATTTGGGGGTATAGAACAAATTTTGGGGTACACTGTAGTGGCATAGCCTCCCAAAAATAAGGGGTGTGTAAGAAATGTATGTAATTTCAATTTTATGCTTTATAAATATAATCTTTTAATATATATATATTTTTCAAAGTGCCATATTTTTAGGCCAGTAAATCATTGTGGTGGATAAGTCGAAAGGTCGATTTTTAGCAAAAATTCCAATTTTTAAAAGTCATACACATATTTCAATTCTCTCACATTGATTGTGTGTATGGATTATGTACCACTGATGCTACCAGGTAACGACCTATGTCGCTTATAATAATATGATAATGACCAAATAATCATCAGATTGGATTCTTTGACTTTACACTGTTTTATAACTGTTTAAACGCTGTACAGTGATCTCTATACTCATTGTATCCTTATTTAACCTAAATTATGTCAAACATTTGAGTAACCAAAGATGAGTGACTGGTCGCAAAACTTTCCCAACTTTAAAGACTGTGGCACTATTCAAATCAGTTGAAGGTCATGTATCAACAATAGTCAGCTTCAGCTTCACAGCGGGTGCCGAGATAAGGGAATGTCTCAAAAGCAAAATAGCTGAGGAATAATTGCACAGAAGACCAAATTTGTTTACATTGACAGTTCAATGATTATTCTCTATCGAATCAAAATTAGAAAATATACATGACATGTGTAACAGCCTTTAAATTTTAACATGTATTCATCATTGGTAAATCTACGTGCACACACATAATGGCCTACAATTTTGTATGTGCAATCATTTTTTTCTACGTGAATTACGTACTGCAGTATGTGAATGGCCAAGCTGGGGTAAACAATTGAAGTAATTTTGGCATCAAGTGATATTGTCAGTGAGTAATTTTTGGCATTTGTACAAGTGACGTTGACACTAAAACAGGTAACTTGAGCACTTATACTTTCAGCTTCAGGTATTTTCGGCGTTTGAACAGGTGGTATGAGCAGCTTATATTGATTAAGATAAATATATTAGTATTTCACAATGAATATTCATTTCTAAAACTCAAGTTTTAACAGGTGTTTTTGAAAGTGCAGAAAATACCAGTCTAATTAAAAACCGATCTCTAATCACTCCCGTTTTCTGATATGTTGTGTATAATAGGATCTAACACAATCAGCTATGGGTCACATGCAGATGACCTCGTAGGTGTGTCATTTTTTACCAATGAAAAAGCGACATACAGAATATTGTAAGTGACCCAAAGAGGTATAAACAAAATTAACATTATAAACAACACTGAGCATGCAAAATCTGCAATTCATCAAAGATATTATGATGAAATTTTGCAGACTGACTGTTTTCTTTTTATAAAATAAATTACTTCTCTTTTCTATTCAATTTTATAAGTTGCATTTTCATTGGTCAAACATTACAGAGTTACAAGAGGTCATCAGCATTTGACCCCATAGCAGATTGCTTTAGATCCTCTATGCGACATATCAGAAAACGGGAGCAGCGAGCGATTAGGTTTTAATTAGATTAAGAAAATACTTGCTTATAAGTGCTGTAATTACATAGTGCTGAATTTACCTGACAGCAGGTAAAATACTGGAATGTATTGGAACAATAATAAACAAACAAACCAAGTTCAAACATCTGACTGATCTGAAACTACGGTAAAACCCTGCATTGACAAAAAAGCAAAAAAATCTGGATTGGCAGAAATGGAAAATTATTGGTCATTCGGATTGATTATCAGATGAATTTCACCAGACCTTTGTAAAATTTACTAGTTTTGCTGGGAGATCAGTGTATCATTGATAAGAATATATATATATAATAATAATTATATAATATATATATATAATATAATAATAATTATATAATAAAAAATGTATTGACTCTATATTATATTGAAATATTTAAGCCCAAGTTCTTGGCATGGAGAAGGATCTTGCAAGCTCGGTCCTTTGGTGCTTATTTCAACATAACTTTAAAATAGTTTCAGACATCTGTTCAGAAAATCTTTTTACAGATTATGAAATCATATGAAAAATTTTCCTTTAATAACGGTCTTTTTCCACAAAGTAAAGAATACATTGTAGTAACACTAATTTCAGTATTTTTTTAAACTAGAAATAAAGAAAGTAAACTCAATGAATTATTCTATTATGACTATAAATGGACTATATGTAGTTGGATTTAAAAAGTTAAAATTTGTGAAATATACGTCTTTTCTTTTCATTTTTTTGATTTAATTAAAATATCAGCTTTAGTTTTTGCTATAACTAGGGCTACACTGGCTGAAAAATATTATTGTGCCCCCAAAATTGCCATTTATCAAATAATAGACCCTATTGAAAATCAATGACACAGACCAGTCCAAACATATCTTCAAGGATGTATGAGTTAACTGTTAAGTCAGCAATATCAAATTTTTGCCTTGACCTTGGGTGCAATGGCTTTTGCTGCAATATTGTAATAATTTGCCAGTTTTGTGATATTTAGTCGAGGCTATTGCATTAATATCCCTATGCTAATATTTTGCTCGATAGATACCCCTGATGGTTCCATATGTAGAGAACATGTAATATTTACATACTGACTGTATATCATGGCATGGATATAGAATGTTTGTATAATTATTTCGATGCTCACATGTGACCCAAGTGTTAACTGCTTTACTGTTTGGCATAGGAATACATGAATATTTAAGAAACCCTTTTTTAGCTCACCTGACTATGTCAGGGTGAGCTTTTGCAATCACTTTGCGTCCGTCGTCCGTCCGTCGTTAACTCACTTTCAAAAATCTTCTCCTCTGAAACCACTGGGCCAAATTGAACCAAACTTGAACTGAGTCGTCACTAGGGTATTTAGTTTCAAATTTGTTATTTTCTATGTCGCAGGTCAAACAACATGGCCGCTGTTGCTAAAAATAGAACATAGGGGGTAAATTGCAGTTTTTGGCCAATAACTCAAAAACCATTACAGATATCAAAAATCTGACATAGGGTGAAAGTGATCAGCTTGATGAGATCTACCTGCCATGCAATTTTGAAGAAATCGGAACTCATCTCGGAGTTATAGCCCTTTTTTTGTAAAATTTTCAAAATTTTGGCATTTTTAATTTTTTATTTCAAAAAATGTAGCAGATAGAGGTCAAGTGTAAATTGCAAAAATGTTCAGCATATCAAGATCTACCCACCCTGAAAATTTGAAGACAATCCAAAAACCTGTGTAGGAGTTTTTGCCCTTTTTTCACAGAATTTTTTCAATTTTTATGTTTTTCGTCTTCTAACTCCAAAACTATGAAAGATAGAGGTGGAATGTAAATTGATAAAATGTTTGCCATGATGTGGCGACTTATAAACCGGTGTTGAAAATTTTTTGTTGACCGCCATTTTCAAAATGGCCGACAAAAAAGGCGGGGAAAATTCAACATTGTTTGATTTCAATGAAATTTGGTTTCCAAAATAGATATTGATGTTGCGACTTCAAAACCGTTGTTGAAAATTGTTCCTTGACCGCCATTTTTAGCTCACCTGGCTTTTGGAATCACTTTGCGTCAACAAACATGGCCGCTATGGCGAGGCTTAGTTTAACATTGGATCCTATAGGAAAATCATCTTTTCCTCTGAAACCACTGACACAAATTTAACCAAACTTTACAGGAATGATGTATGCAAGGTCCTTTACAAAGACTGCTCATTTTGTTCTGATCCGTCAAAAATCATGGCCACTAGAACGGGGCTTAGTTTAACATTATATAGCCAAAAGAAGACTGCTGTGCTGCTGCACACACTGCAAAGTTTTCGCAGAACCTTATTCATTCATTCATGAATCCGGTTCCTGACTTGGAAGAAGAACATTGGATCCTGTGGGAAAATTACATTTTCATCTTCTCCTCTGAAAACGCTGAAGCAAATATGACCAAACTTTAGAAGAATGATGTATTGAAGGTCCTTTACAAAGATTGCTCATTTCGTTCCGATCTGTCAAAACCATGGCCGCCAGGGCTGGGCTTAGTTTATCATTGGACCCTATGGGAAAATCACATTTTCATTTTCTCCTCTGAAACCACTGAAGCAAATTCAACCAAACTTTACAGGATTTATGTATGGAAGGTCCTTTACAAAAATTGCTCGGTTCGTCTGATCTTCTCAAGCAAATAACCAGGTGAGCGATACAGGCTCTTGAGAGCCTCTTGTATCCATTTGTCGGACAAGTCTTCTCTCTGACATTTCAACATATGAATGAACCAATCTTAAAAGTTATACATTGCCACATAACAAACAAAAATAACCGGAAGAAATTTGAAACACAAGACTACACCTTTTGCACACTGTATGGGCCCATATCACGATAGATCTAGGCCATGTTATGACCAGAAACACAGGCCACAGAAATGAAAGATTGCTTCATAGTTACAATTGTTACTTGTCAGTTGAACAGAAAAAAAGAGTTATGCCTAGTGAAACTTTGTCAAGCATCTCTAATAAACAGGTTGCTTTGCCTTCACCAGATATTCCTGTCAGAAACAATTCGTCACTTACAACGTGTGAGATCAGCAGTCCAATATTAATAACTACAAACCAAATCTGAGAATAAGCATTCAAGATTTTCCATATCTCTAGTTTCTTTCAAAATGATATGAAAAAAAATGAAAATAAATCTTAATTCTATTCAGTATTTCTGGCCAGAAAGGGGAACTACTTCTCGTCTCACAAAGCTGTTCATCTGTGGCGTCATATGAAAATGCCCCGTCCCCCTCCCCCCCACTCCCACACACACACACGAAGTTATTTATTCTGGAATTAATTTATTATCCAGTGGACTACAGTTTCATAGAAAAATGATAAAGTATCGGACATTTTTAAATAAAAAAAATTACTGGTCAACTGGACCAGTGAATAAAGGAATTTCACTGGTCAAAGAAATTTTTTTACTGGTCTGTATATATACACAGTTGAAATGAAATGTAAAATTATGGGTCATTTGGACCAGTTATCAGATATATTTCACTTTTGTAAAATTTATGAGTTTTTCTGGTAAGTCCAGTGACTTTCAAAAACTCTGATATATATATATACATTTAAATATAAGGATTATTCTTCATTTATGGAAAAACATTGGGATATAAAAGCAATTGCTCATGGCAAAAATTCATTTTTTTTTTCCAAAAAAGAAAAATAATCCTCAATTGATGCTCTCAGAATACTTGGTATTGTTCATTGGAAACTTCAGGAATGAGAATCTTCCTCCAATTGGAGTTATTCCTCCTGTATCAGTATCTTACCGCAATACTAAATCTTTATTTTTCCCCATTACAAACATTCATAAGGACCATTTTCCTCCTTTTTCACCTATTATTATTCTCATCTCTGAAACTTGTTATTATCAATTAAGATCATGGTATTTTATCTATTAGCACGTTTTTAAATTAAGAGTGACAAAGTGTGAATTCTAAAACTTGAGACATATGAGCTATCAAATACGTTGTAGCACATGAATTTTATGGTTTTATTCATTAAGAATTATCACATATTTGAGGGATAGACCGTGCTGGTTTTATGCTAGACAAAATGAAAAAAAAAAAATTATGGTAGCTTTTTCTGTTGTTAATCTGTTGTCTGTTGACGTATATGAATGTGTACTGTGCATGTCTCACAGGTCCACCTGTTGTACTTTGACAGACATTTATAATTGATATATTTTTCTATTCATGCCATGATGAAAATCAGGACAAGCCTTTCAACCTTGACAAATCCAGAATTTCAACTCATCGAATTTTGACTTAATAAAATTCCACTGTGTGTGTGTGTGTGTGTTTATGTGTGTGTAACTGCCTTAATAGCCTTCTTTACAGTGGCTACTTTTCTTCAACAGCCTGTTTGTGTTCTTATATTCTTATCAATTTCATAATATTAACATACCTTACCTAAACCAACATCCACCTGTATAACACGATCGACAGCCAGTGATATACATAACAAAATTTGTTTTAGCAGCCATTTTGTGAGCATGATTGATCTATCGGTAGGAGCAGGAATCAAAATAAAAAAATTTTGTCAATAAAATGACACTTTTTTCTAATGTATATATATATATATATATATATATATATATATATATATATATATATATATATATATATATATACATTTAGTGGTGATTACAGATACATTAACATTTTTGTAAACAATAATATTAGATATTAAACTATCACACATTGGCATTGAATATTTATTGGTAAGTACATGTGTTGCCACACATTGCATAAAGTACACCAATTTTCTTGTGATTTTTGTCAACTCAGAACCAAAGGCCACCTGTATTATGCAGCCACTTTTTCACCTCTCAATGAGTGGCTGCTAAAACAGGTTTGAATGTATTGTTTTTTTTTTTCCTCATAATTTAAAATAATAAGACACCTTTAAATTTGTTGGCTAAATGGTCAATGTGTGACCAGGGCTTAAAATGGCCATGAATATAAACATCAGTTTCATCTGTATCATTGTCAGTCAGCATTTTATTTGTGTTTTTATTGTGCAAGCATGCAAAGAATCTTTATATATTTTCTGTTAATAGATGTTCAGATTTTGAGAACTAATGACTTATGATCATACATGAACACAAACTTCAAATTTCTGTATCATTAATTATCATATTCATGAAGTATTCTTATTGACATGCATTGTATATGTTTTTTTGTTTTTGTAGTGCATAGAGCTGTCGAGTCTTTAAGTCAAATGTGTGGAGAGGTGTTGGACGTGGAGGCAAAGAAAAGTAGATTAGCCATGATAGCAAAAGATGTGTTGTGTGCCGATAATTCTGAAAGGAGGTCTCACCAGTCTACACAGAATTTACTGCCCTCAGAATTTCCTGCCCTTTCTTCCAGCAATCAAGTATCAAACACACCCAGAAATGCAGAAGGTTCCAACCCAACGAATTCTCAACTGAGCATGGCAAAGAAAACACAGATTTTGTCTGAACACACTTTGAAGGCTGATTTTAGGAAAGATATAACACCTGACCAAGAGATGAGTGCAATCAAGCGGACACAGAATGATCCTGTGTTAGGTAACTTATCTGGAAATAGCAGTAGGATTAGGCAGTTTAGCAATGATGGTCAGAAAATAACCAATAGTTCTGTCAACAACAGGAATATCGGGGTTATTGGAGAAAGACCTAGTAGAAACTCTGGAGATAATAACTTAACTCCTCGACAATTGGAAGTGGGAAATACCTTAGATTTAAGTAGATTTGGGCATGATGTGAGAAGTAGGTCAGCTGAAAGACCGGTATCTAATAGGAACTTTGCGAGCACCGAAAGTAGCACAGCTGACATTGACTATTGGCTGAATGCTGTTCAACAGTCTGAAAGGAAATCTCTGTCTCAAAGTGAAAGTGATATAAAAACTACAGAATTTCCATCTTTTCATGAAAGTAATACATTAAAGTCCGCCTCTGATATGCCCACCCCACGGCATCTCTTCCAGCAGAAAAAAGATCACAATTCTCTTGATGACATAGATGATTTCAATGATGAACTTGAATTTTCAAGGTCTAAAGAACATAGAGAGATATCTCGATCTCAAGCCAACTATAACTTTATTGGACAGTCTATTTTGTCTGGAGCCTTGAAACTGTCGGACTCGAATCACAGTATACAGGTAATGGACAACAGTAATACATCGACAGGAAAAGATAATGTTGCATGCAAAACAGGTTCAAAATTAGACAAAAGTGTTGAGGCAAAGAAGAATGTAAATGACAATAAAATAAGCCAAGATATGACTGATTATTATGGAAATGTGACCATAGACAGCTATTGGCTTCCTAACGTATCAACATCCTCTACAGATGGATGTGTACAGAACACTTCACCGAGTGCAAAAAACACCACTGAAAAAGTAAAAAACTCCAACAATTTACTGGAATGTCAGAGGAAGGAAGGGTTTGTTAGCCCTGTAAATTTCATGGAAACTGCACCAGTGACTGACTTTGTGCGAGATTCTGTCTCACCTGGATTTTCCAGGTATTCTTTTGCAAACAAGTCTAAAGACATGGACGTTAACAAGAATGCTGATTCTTACTCTTTTCTTGGATTGGAGCAGGGTAAAAATTCAGGCAGACATGACTCTTCGGACTTTGATGATATCGACAAAATTTTGAAGGAGTCATACTCCAATGTCACTAACTTTGAAGAGGAAAATGACGACGGTGAGAAACTTGGTGCAAATAAAAGACGGTCTGAATCTGTAGAAAATCCAGACCCTGCAAAATCTGAATACTGCCAATCAAAGTCTGCCAAAAAATTGACAACAGATCTAAAAAATATGTTGAAGATCAGTGGTCCCAATAAAAAAAGGGATGATGAAGTGAAAGGCAATTCTGGGAAAATGCAATTGCCAGTTGTTTCTTTTGAATTATCTGCACATGCTAAGGAGTTTGTTCCGAGATTTCAGAAGCAAGATACTGCCGTGGAGGTGACCTCCAATGCTCAGCCAACATTTCTTACTCCTAAAATGATGAATTCACAACAAGAAAAGGTCATATCTACAGTGTCGAGTCCAAGAATGCCAGCTCTCCCATCAGGATATCCATCTCGTGTTCCGTTCTCAGTTCCAGTTGCTTCATGGCCATCTCCTAGAGGATCTGTTGGGAGAGGAATTCCATGGCCACCACCAGCATTACCACCCCCTCCTTTCCCCACATTCCATGAGCCACCGCCTCCCATTGGAAACCAAAGCTATCTTTCGGCTGTAAAGAAGCCTGGACTAGTTCATCAACAACAAGTAGGGGCTAACAAGAAGTCTTCTCTTAGTGTAATGGAAGAGTCTTCTTTAGTAAGCAGGGTAAAAAAGAGAATCTTGGATGGATTCAAGTGCTTGGTACTACTGAGAGGACTACCAGGCAGTGGAAAGTCAACACTTGCAAGGTATGTGTATATTTTCCATAATATTACGATACGTATCAGGTGTGGTTGGATTTGATGCCAGAACTTATTCAATTATGGAAGCCTGAGCTGGTTCATTAAAAATTCTGAATTGAATCAATTCATGATTTTTTCCAAATCACCTGTATGCATTGAATTAAAGCCTGAATACATGCATGTACAAGTAGTCAAAGTAGAAAAATCAAAATAGTTGTTCTCGTTAAACATAGCTAATGCCAGTTTAATTTTTGTCCAGCTGGACAAGTGAGAAGTTGTCTGACTCAAATAGACTTTTCCCAGACAAACACACAAACATGATTGTTGAGTGCTGGTATACTTGATATACACCCAGGTGTATAAATTAAACTCTGCAATCAAGGCGCCATCTACGCTCGTATGTCAGAATTTTTGGAGCCCAGTTGCATGTCTGGAAGCCCAGGAACTTGCTCTTCCTATGACATGCTAGATAAAAAATCTTACTATGAAAACATATTTTAAAGTAATTCATACACTAGCTACATGTAACAAGGTACATGTAAGTATACTCAGTTTACACGAATATCAGTTGTAATTTGTGAAAGTGCAAGATATACCCCCAAATGTTCAGTAGCCACCTGGGCTAACACACTTTGTCATCTACTTGCCCATCTCAGTTTTTACTTAGTTTCTACTGGGCCCCTGCTAATTTCTATCCCTGTACACTGAATGTTTGAATTGCAATTTTGTCACTTGCAAAATATTTGTGAAAATAAATATATTTTACAGGGAACTACAGGGTGATGGTCAAATCCTGTCGACTGATGACTATTTCACGAAAAATGGTGTATACCAGTACGATCCTAGTAAACTACCAACTGCACACGACTGGAACAGGCAGAGAGGTACTGTATAGAAAGTGTTTTCACAAAACCAGGTTTGATATATACCATATCCATGTACATATTGTTCACATGTTTAAAAAAGTTTTTTTTAAATGATGTCCAAATTCAACATTTATAAGGGATGGAGCACTTCTTAGTTCACCTGAACTGAAGGTTCAAGTGAGCTTTTCTGATCGCCTTTTGTCCGTCATCTGTCTGTCCATCCGTCTGTAAACCTTTCACATTTTCTACTTTTCCTCCAAAACAAATTTTAGAGTGAAAAGAGTGTGGATTATACACGACCGATTACGGTATGTTTTTTTACCAGATCAACTCAGAGGTGGATCCAGGGTGGGCAAAATAGGTCTCAGAGGGTATCCCTTTTTGAAAATCTTCTCCAGAACTACTGCATGCATTGAAAAACTAATTGCATCTGAATGATTTTTATGGATGCATGGTTCAATTTCCTGTTTTTGGAATAAATTGGAAAAATAGTTTTTGACATGTTTTTGACATCTTTCCCAGCTTTGTCATTTTCATTCATTTTTAAGTCTCCTCCACTCCTAAGGAGTGTTAATATAATTTGTAAATTTGAGATTCCCATATTTGTAAGATACCAACACAGTTCAGGTGAGTGATGTGGCCTGTGGGCCTCTTGTTTTTATGTTGGAGGAAATATCTTGGTTACAGTGTACCTGGGAAGAGACTAAACAGTCTTATGGCCTTAAACTAGCAAACTTTAACACTAAATCAGCTTAGGTTCCAGGAGGACACAGACCTGTACTAGAGGTAAACTAGAGGTGAGAGACAGCATTATGCTATTAAAACAGTTGGCGGTTGAGGTCCCATAAACACATGAAACACATTCATTTTATTTGGACAAAAGATTTTGCTAAGTTAATTTTGGTGTAAACCTACTGATAATGTTGAACTTGAAGGAGGATAATTGAGAAGCTTTGTGGGGAAAAAAATTGTTTGGAGACATTGTAAAAGTTCCTGATCTGATTATATTGACTTTAAAATAGACCACTATTTCTGTGTTTCACAAACACATCTTGTTACAGACATACAAGGGGAAGTTTTTCGGTTAGTTTTGTAAAAGCACACATTCATTAAATTATAGCTTTGCAGGTACAGTATGTTCATGTATTGATTCATCAGTACTCACAGAATGCAGAGCAGAAAAATATGCCCTGTCTTAATTTATTGTATGGTATTTCTGTAATTAACAAATTTTCTTTCTTTTAGCTATTTCTGCATTTGAGGAAGCATTGACCCCTATTATTATTGACAACACAAACACACAGGTCTGGGAGATGAAACCGTACATCAAACTTGTAAGTAAGAGTGGCATTTTGGGCTGTATTGCAGATTGCTTTGAAAAATTTGTCCATATTGCAGGGTTTTCCCTGACGCAATAAGTCTGCGTATTTACGCGTAAAAATCCTAAATGACGCCTAAAATAAGATCTATTGCGTCCTAGTGGACGCGTTAAATACTTGATGTCTTTCAAGATCGTTTGGGTAAATAAACCAAGCATGCGACGTATTTCTACCAGTTTGCTTCTTTTTTATGTCCATTTTTTGTATTCTTATTTCTAGTGCAATTCCAAAGAAAACCAAGAAACTGAATTCATCATTTTATTTACTAAAACAGGAAAATCTTTACCTAGATCTAGAATCAACAGGACAACATCGATCATCACTTTATGGGTACTTCCAGAAGTATAAATTAAAGACCAAACCCGACTTTTATTTGAATTATGGAAATTAAAAAAACAATAATGAAAGTACTAATGATGGTTATATAAAATGATTTATTTACACAAATGTTTATGTAAATCTTAAATATGTAAAGTACTTTAATACTTGAAATGGATAAAATAGATATAATTTTCAAATTAAATTTGAGGCATCAATTAGTAGGCTACATGATTTTAGTAACTTTTCAGTTTTGCATCTATATTTCTAAAAGCATGTAATTGTATTACAATTTATAGATTTTTGATATAAAATTTCCATATGATTTCAGATATAGTCAACTAAATTTTATTAAATTTCATGTTTATAGGTTTATAGGGATGTCTGTAATTATCAACAAAAGTGCACATTTGACATTCAGTTTATTTATTCTGATCGAATTAAAGTGGACTGCAAATGGACTCCTAAATTACAAAATGGACTCCTAATTTTGTAGTTGTGGGAGTCCATGGACCCCTAATTTGAAAATCCCAGGGAAAACCCTGATATTGCATTTTGCCTTTAGTGTCCATATTACGTGTACACATACTGTTTGTGTTGCATTCAGTATATTTGAATGTTAAGGTGTCATACTCTCCATACCAAATATATAAACCTTTTCACCTCTTAATCTGCAAAAGGTATGCTCTTTTCGATTGTCTTAAGAACATTCTGTTATGATCTGCGGTGCTGAAAGAGTTAATTTTAATGGAATCAAAATACAAGTTCAAAGAGATGTCTGTATTGTTGGATTTTTACTATTCTACTTCTTACCAATTAATGTGATAATTTGACTATAAACAGCTTGCGTAGTAAGACTCACAAACTGACGGTTGCAGAGTTTGAATCCTAGTATTGGGTCTTGCCTGAGATTTAAAAACATAATGGCCATTTCTTCTCTAAGTGCTTGACATAAGTAGTGTAAGTCACATGACTTTCAGATGAGACTTTCAACCCAGGTCCCATGTTATGGCAGGCATAGCACGTAAAAGAACCCTCACTGCATTGGCAGCCGTATATAGAACAAAATCCATGGCACTTCACCTGAAGTTGAAGTCATCTCTATATAAGAGAAAAATTCTGGGGAAAAGCAGCAATAAAACAAATAGTTATTAAAAAGTTTTTTGACTATTATTGAACTTTTACTGTATATCTTGAAGGCAACTTCCATGTTTTTACTTTACCTTAGTTATAACTGATATTTCTTGAAGACAATTTTCTAGTTTTTGGATTGGTGTAAGTCTCCATATGTACCTGTTTCCCTCCAATTTTTTGTTTGGCTAAGCAGAATTAATGTCCTGGAAAATATATTTTTGAGTTTCTGAACAATTGAAAACCAAGTTCCTGTGGGAACTCTTTTTCCACCTTTCTTTTCATTTATATATTTTTTTATTTTTGCAGGCCAAAACATATGGATATGACATCGAAATTCTGGAGCCCAACACTGACTGGAAATTTAACATAAAGGAACTGGCTAAGTATATAATTAATTTCACTTATGAATATGTTAGTGTTATTTTAAAAGCTTATCTTAAAGGCCGATGGCCGACCGTTTACATTCAGCAAGGTTGTTAATTTTGTTTTAAATGATAATAAGCTTTGCAAAATGCTTATATAAACAGGCAGGGCTCTAAGTGGCGAATAATTTGGTCGCATATGCGACCAAAAATCCTAAATGGCAACTAAAAATTAAACTAACTCACCATTTTGTCGACCATAAATGGGGTGCCGTTAATGCAATGTTATCGTATTTGGAATCCGTATTTTGTATTCTGGTCAGTCTCGAACTGTTTTTAACCAATCTGTGTCATAAAACGCTTCTTTTCTGTTGATTGATGCATCTTAAGACAATGTGATTTAGGCCCATGTAAGTGCTTATTTAACCAAAAGGAGGTTACACTAAAACCTGGTTAAACAATGATATACTATTAGGCGTGGTAATGAGATTTACTTGTTTGTTTCATCGATACGTCTCTAAAACAATTATCGTATATGTAAACATTCAAATACTTGCATCAGTATAAGTTAGCTTTTAGTTTTAACAATTTATTTCACGATTTGTGCTATTTTAGTCGCAATTCCCTTCTAGTAATTACAGGTTTTTTCCCTGGATTTTCGTGTGACCATATAAAATAACACCAAAGAGAAAGCAAAATTTGCTAATTGATTTCGGGTTTTCAGGCACAGCAGCTAGTAATACCAGAAATATAACAGGCAGTGACCCAATAGATTAAAAATCTTTAAACAGAATTTCTTACGATGAAGTGTTTGAAAGATTTGTTTTCATGACTCTTTAGTGAATGTAAGTGAATCCTTTCATAGGCTTACTCATACATAATATCATAGATGTCCATGTCCATGACCAATTTTGAAAGTCGTAGTCAGATAAGTTTTTGGACAATAAATCGGTCTTAATTCTGTGTAGGCCTACTTCATTCCTTCTTTAATTTGTTCATAGTAAGCCTAAGTACATCAACAAAATTAAGATAATCAGTGCATAAAAAAATGTTGCTTTTCAGAAATAAATCTTCAGAGATATCTCAAAGATTATTGGATCAAAATAAATATATTTAAAAAAAATCAAATTAACATGAATTTTACTAGGCCAAACTTTATGCCCGGATTTCAAGCGATTTTTTAGTGGTGGTAAAAACAGGATTTTACCACCCAAAAAAATCGCTTGAAATTGGGGTAAAAAATTCGGCTTAGAATTTTACAAGAATTTTATTTGACATGAAAGGAAATGGGAAGAAGGTGGCATTGACTTATTTATGACAACATAGCCATACAGTAGGCCAAAATGCCTAGCTACATCTATGATAAAACAAAATACTGATCATGGCAACCAAAAAATTTCAAATGGCGAGTAAAATTCTAAGAAGGTTGCCATTTGGCAACTAGAAGTTGAGGTGTACATAGAGCTCTGACAGGGTTTTCCCATGGGTGTTATTTTAGTGAGTCCCAGGGACCCACAAGAACAAAATTCCTGAATCCTTCGTTAAATTTGTGAGTCCAACAAGTCAATGAAATTCCAGAAAATACATGAAAACAAATGCACACACTTTCAGTCTCGGGTTGAAAAAAAAATTAATGAGTTTTTGCTTAAGAGGTGAAAGTCACAGGTCCCCCAGATAAGACTTAAAATTGTGGCCCTTTGTCGTGGAAGGCGTGGCACATAAAGACCCTCACTGCATTGGTGTAAGTCCATAGCACATGTCAAAGTTTGTATCACTTCACTTATTGCTGGTGACATCTCAGTATGAATGAAAAATTCTTGGTGGGACGATTACATCAATAAAACAAAGAAAGAAACAACAAAATAATTACCAATTTTCCTGCATTATCTTTTGTAGGCGAAACAAACATGGTGTTTCACAAGAAACTATACAACGAATGAAGGATAGATACCAGTGGAATGTTACTATAGATTCTATCCTTGGTAACAAAAAATCCAAGTCTGAAAAGAAAACCATGTAAGTACTCAATAGCACTAGTTAAACAGTTTATACTTAACAATTTTAGCACTAGTTGTTCCCTTACATGTTGACTCTACTGTATGTCTGTTGCACAATTTGGAAAATGTTTGATTATCTCAACCAAACTTTAAATCCTAGAAATAATGTCTTTATAATTAAGGCTTCAGCAAGATGTTCCCAGAGATGACTGATATTTGATGTGTTTAATAGTGATCTTTGACCTACTTTAAATGGCTTTGTTGCCATTTAGGCGCATAAGTGTGTCACAGATCAAATACTATACAATCATTGACCTGCGATGAGGTTGACACCTTAATTTATCAACTCCAGGGAAGTGATATTCACCAAGCTCATCACATTCCCTTGGGTTGATAAATCAATATGTTCACCGATATCAAAATTGTTTTTTTTACATGATTATCTTATCTGACTAGTTAATATAAAAAAATGTATATCATGAAAGGAACAAGTATGTTAGTGACCATGATTGTTTACTCTAGATGACCTAGATGACACACTTTGTAATATTTCAGGGGCAAGAACCAGGAGGAAGATATCAGTTACCTGGATATTAGAGCAGATGTTTCAGAATCTGAGTTTCCAAGGATAAAAAGTACTCTACAGATCCCTGCATCAAAGGAAATAAAAAGAAATGGACAAAAATCGTATAATGGAGACCAGTTCATGGATAAAGATGTAGGCTGGGGAGATGAATTTTCCAGTTTTCAGAGTGAACTTGAGAATGGAAACAGTGGTTGGGGCGATCCCATGGTCACCAAAGATAAAAATATCTCGTCACTGGAAAATGACATTTTATCTCATAGTAGTGATGATATGGAGTCTGAAAGAGGAAGTGAGAAAAAGTCAGAGTTGCGACAGAGTCCTGTTCCGGCAGGAACAACATATGTTAGATCAGCTGTTGGCGTTTCACCAGTAAATCTCCACAAGCAACTTGAAATGATAACAAAACGAAAAATGTTGATGTCCCCACCTGTAATGTCAATTTCACCAGCTCTAAAAACTGTCCCAAAGGAAATTCAGTCTGAGAAGAACTTGATTTGCACCTCCTCATCAGCATCGACCACCAAATCTGAAAATCTTGAAGACACTTGTGATGAAGTGGAAAGAATTGTGAACGATGTGATAAGAGAACATGTTGGTGGTGATCTGAAAGCGGTGACTGATTATGATAAAACAGTAGATGAATTGAAAGCCTTTCTTCATATAATGCCAATTGATCCAGCTCAAAGATCTCAGGTTGAAAATATGATAGAGATTAGAATGAAAGAAATGACGAAAAAACGAGATAATTCATGTAGCGATGATAAAACACAGGAAGACATGCCAGATGTGTGTAACGCAGAGGATAAAAGTGATGAATGTGATAGAGGTAATGTGTCGGATGCACAAGAAGAAAGCATTCAGAATATGAACTGTTTTCTGAATGATAGTGATTGTAAAAAAGGTGAGATAGATTCTTTATATAGAGAAGAGGATTCTGATGTGTCTGTCATCAGTGATGATAAAGTATTACATGATCTTAAAGAGGACTCAACAACAACACAAGAAAAATGGGAAATTGATGCCGACTCATCTGTAAAATTAGGGAATAATTTAATATCTGCGGAGAAAGATGACGTTTTTGAAAGTTGTGATGAAGAAATTTATTTAGAAGATAATAATCTACCATCACAGAGAAGTGTAAAAACTGAATTAAAAGGTCACAAAGAAATAACTGATTTAAGTGAATCGGAAAAGAAATTGACAGAAAATGATACCATGGCAACAGTGGTGGGAGATAAGTGTGTCAGTAATACAGAATATTTAGCAGCTCATGAAGTAAGTCAAGAAAATAGGGAAATTGATGAAATAAAATCATCAGAAGCCAAATATTGGAATAGAGTATTACCGGAGGAAAGTTTAATATCTTTGGACTCTACCGAAGAAAAAAATGATGACAATTTTATGTGGAATGACCCAAAACCTAGACGACAAAACGTGAAAACTGGTAGGGTAGGGGTTGAAACTAACACTGGGTCGGATAAAAGCAAAGATAATAATACTGTTAATAATTCTTTTTATAATTCTTTAGATAAAAATAAGATGGATGATAACAATAAAGAAAATGGTGCAAATATCACTACACAAAAACTAGGTGTTTGTAAGGTTGAAAATGATGAATCTGTTGTGCAATATGGATGTAGTGTCACTAGTACACAAAGTTCATTTAGAGAACTGGAATCTATTTCATCTTCATCACAGAATCATTTAAAAGAACCTAAAACTTCCCCATCTAGGAACGATTACTCGGATGCCAGTAGTACTACAGACACCTTAGAATCGATATCGGGGCAGACAACCCCCAAGAAAAAACGCAAGACCAGTAAACGCAAAATGGCAGCAAAATTGCCTTTTTTCAATGAGAGTGATGTACAGAAATTTGCAGATGCCAACTGGTTGGATTTATCAACGATGTCGTCGGTAAACAAAATGAAAAATATGACGTATGACAACCAAAAATGTGATGTGAAAAATTTAAATGATTTTTCGAGTGAAATAACGGATGAAGATCTCGCGTTACTTAACTTAGTTAATACAAATGCACCAATAGACACACTAGATAAGTCTACAAAAATACTCTTGTGCAGAAACCGAGATATTAATAGGGAGAGTTCCATGGACAGTAGCACATCTTCTAAAGATGGTCTGTATGAAATTCGACCCTACATACAGAGTAAATGGACTGTAGATAGAGGTGTTATGACGGAGGAACCTAGTGAAGCTAGTTTAGAATTTCTTAAGAAAAGTTTTCCTTCATTAAATGAGCAGGATTTGAAAGATGTTGTTCAGCAGTGTGGTGATGATATGCTATGGGCAGCGAATCTTCTTTTGGACTGGAATTACGACTTACATCTGACGAAAGAAGATAAACAGAGGTTTGTAGAGGCCATGTGTAAAGTTCAGGGTTTACCTGTATCTAGAACGATCCCATCCAAGATAGAATCAACTTATCGTAACCTGAAACCGAAATCGCTTGTTGATTTATGTTGTGGGTGTCTCGAGTCGTGTAACATTGCATCGAAATCTGACATTGAACAACAAATTATTACAAGTGGTAAAAGAAGATTAAATTCTATTGAAGAGAAAATAAGAAGGAGAAGAGTAAATTCTTATGAGCCTGACGATGAAATTTTCGAAGAAGATGATGAATTTGGTGAAGCCATATTACAAGAGCTGGTTGCCATGGTGAATAGAGAAAACAGTAATAATCCAGATTTGGGAGCCACTGCCGGAATTAGTGTGAAAAATATCAACGAAAATGTTAAAGATAGGACAGTGAATTTAAGTTTAACAGTGGACTGTCCGGAATCAGACAGTTTTTCTGTTTGGGATTACCAACATGAAAAATTAATAGGTCAGCCAGGTTACATTTCCAGTGGTGAATCTGGGCATATAGAAAGTTTGGCAAATGAAAATAGTCACCCATCAAAGGAAGACGAGGACCTAGATGTTTCAAGACATTCACATCCAGACTCTTTACTTCCTCTTACTCTTCCAGCAATGTTTACACAGGCACTGATCAGTCTGTTTGGACCAGTAGAAGGTCTTCATTCAGGTATTTGATATCTGAATTTGTGTTAACAATTGGTTTAAAGGGGCATTTACTGTTTACCAAAAAAGAAAAGATATTTTGATTTTTTCTATTTTCATTACTTCTACTTGATGTATAATAACAAATAAAGGCTATACACAAGCAAAAAAAATCTTAGATTCCTATATATATTTTGTGAAAATAAGGTCATGTCCAGTGTGGTATTCATATACAAATAGTAAGGTTAAATTATTCAGTGGCAAGTGAATAATTGCCAAACCGTATTTCTGAAGCAATTTTCGCAAAATATATAGCAATTTAAGAATTTTAATGTGTTGTGCATATCTCTTTTTGTTACTGATTATCAATATGAGTAGCAAAAAAGGAAAGAAAATTTTTTGAAATAATAAACACAGCTAATGTCTCTTTAAAATTTAAAACTTAAGGCGATATAAGCTGTCATAATATTGATTAATGTTCCCTGACATATAGTCGAGAATATGATAAAATGTTTGTTCAAATACATTATCAAACTCGTGAAATGTTATAAAAGATCTTCTTTTCGAAGTTATTGGTTTTATTAGAATTTAAGTGTTCAGTACCTTTAAAAATTGTTTTATTAGAATTTAAGTGTTCCCGTACCTTTAAAAATTCAGCTGTATTTCCGTATGCAATGACCTTTCAGATAAACTCTTTAGCCATATCAAATGTGCTTTGTAAAATTCAGTCGGGGGGGGGGGTTTCTCGTCCCTTACATGCTCGGTCTCTCGGCAATCTGGGCCTTTACACAATAGGCGTATTTTAAAATCAGCCGATTTTTATGTGTTTTAAGTTTACTTTTAAAATACAGGATGTAATTTTATTGGAAAGTGCATGTATTATGTAAAATATGTGCTTTTCAGCGCTATTTTAAATACATGAAGAAAATCGGATGAATATATGAAAATTTTCCAATCTTTAATGTTACCCTGTATTCTGACATTGTGTACCTCATGTTTTACAATCGTGCCACCATGTGCGGTGGAGTTGGGCAGTTTATGATCATACGAGTCAAGAATGATAAAGCTAAGAATGTGATGGGATGAGTTAAAAATGGGTCGAGATCACCCAATATACCCGGCACGTGGACAGTTTCAGAAACAAATGTTTTGAAACAAAGGAAAAGACAAAGTTTGCCTGATTTAGGTATGAAATGATGACGTCCGAAAATAAATGTAAAGGATGATAATAGAATGTATATTAACTGCAAATAGCACATGCTTATTGGACACTCGGTAATCTTCGTAAATAATTGCCGAAAGTGTAATATGCAATGCTCTAAGTAATGGCGGACAAACAATCACTGATATTACGGGTTACGTTTGGCATTATTGTTACAATTATACACATACATTTGGTATCCTAACCACCAGATGGTCTCCTTGGGTTATATATGAGATAAAATATTACATAAAACGGACATGTAAAATTTTTCACCTATGACAGCTCATATCTCTTTAACATTTTCATCTAATGAGTACCTTCTTAGTTAGAAATAACATTTGGTCTTAATAATTTATGTAATCACAACTGTTTCATGTTATGCTCTTCTTTTCTTTTTTTTGGGGGGGGGGAGGGTTTGGCTTACAATTTTGGCCTTTGTGTTGCCTGAAATAGAGAAATTTTGGTAATCATGTTTTGATTCTCTTAGTGATAAAAAATGTAAGAACCTTGTAACATGATTTTTTAAATTATTCATACTGATGTTTATAATCCATATCAAAGTTTTGTGTTTGAAATCTATATAAGGCCATTTGTAAGATCACAGGACCAAATTCCTGACTGAGCGACCTAAAATGCTCCGACCCAAAATTTATATAGGGCAGTTTTGCCTTCATATACTTAATTTATATATATATATATATATATATATAAATTGATAATTTGTTAACATATTTAAGAATTAAAAAAGATTAAAAAAAAAATTACCTACCAGCTTGCTGGGTTGAAATTAAGCGACAAACAATAGTTCTGGTTACGCATGAGTTACCAGTGGTTATTTTAAGGTGAACAGTATTTCGGTCACCAAAATAGTTGATGATAAGTTCATGAACTAAAATTATAATAATTATATGATCAACTCTGACATTGATCATTTGTTGATCAATAGTAGGGATTTTCTACACTCTTTTGGGAATGGGGTCTAGACCTTTTTATTGGGAATGGGGTCTAGACCTTTTTATTGGGAATGGGGTCTAGACCTTTTTATCGGGAATGGGGTCTAGACCTTTTTATTGGGAATGGGGTCTAGACCTTTTTATTGGGAATGGGGTCTAGACCTTTTTATGGGGAATGGGGTCTAGACCTTTTTATTGGGAATTTTAGCAACATTTTATTGAAATTGGGAAATCTAGTAATAGAAACTATTTGAACATGCAAGAATCTCTTCAGATTCATTGTTATTTGACTGAAGTTGTGACATTTTGACTGCAAATTGGGAAAAATATTTTTTACATTGGGCATGGGGCCTTATTTTTGCAGCATTAGAATACTTTCTCACATAGTCAGCTACAGTTTCCGCACAGCCCAATATCCACGCGGACAGGAAGTGAGAGGCTTTCTGGCTTAAAGTGATGCTTTCACCACATGACACTGGAGTCCCTGGATTGGAAATTGACACAACAGTAAAACCTGCTTCAGTGATCACCTGTATATAAAGACCACCTGGTCACAAAGAACGTTTTTTGCTGTCCCCAATAGTACCATTTGTGTACAAATCAACCTCTATATAAAGACCACCTCCCTATAAAAACCGGTTTTCTTGTGTCTCTAAAGGTGTCTTTTTATACAAGTTTTACTGTATATTTAAATTTATGAATGTTTTGTCATTGGTTTCAGTATACAAATTACAATAAAGCAGGGAATTTCCACCCAATCATACAGGTCTGAAATATGGCCCCATCCTAATGCAAAAAACAATGCATTTTCCCCCATTTTGTAGTCAAAATTTCCCTACCAAAGTAAAATGACTATGAATTTGAAGAGATTTTTGTATTTTCACATAGTTTTGTGTATTTCTAGATTTCCTAATTTCAATAAAATGTTTCTTACATTCCCAATTCAAAAGCCCATTCCCAAAAGAGAGTGGAGAATCCCTGCAATATCTTTATATAATGTTCTAGAACAGATGTTGTGAAATACTCTCTACCTTGATTTCATATATTTTTTTTTCAGGTAATTTTGGTGATATCTCTGTTATGGTGGATTATAAAACAGCTAAATCTCTTCATAAATGTATCACAAAAGGATTTAATCAGGAAGGCATACAGCAACAACAGCTTCTAGAAGGTGAGCGAGAATTAACAATTTGCATTGTTTTCCGTTCTCCTATAGGGCTTGTTTTTTGGAAATCTACTGTCCATGCGGTACCTTTGTGAAATAGGAAAATCTCTATCTTCCATTTACCGGGGTATTCTCAAAATATAAAATAAAGATAAAAAGAAACATTCTTTAAAAGACATTTTTTTATAACTAAATACAGAAATATAATCTGAATACCAGATTTAGGCTTTCCTTTGTCACAACAGTGTTTAGAAATCATGACGGTTTTTGAAACATTCCATTATAAAAATATGAAAGGTGTTTATGCAGCAGTTATATACAAATTAAAAGTGTCTGCGCTTTTGGCAGTTCTACTAATACTTATCTTTACTTCATTGGTAATTTTTCTTTTTTTGTCAGACGGAAAGTTTTAATAGAACAGTAAAACCTTGTTATACTGCCACCATGGTTAAGGGAAACAAATGATATTACAAGGAAAATTGGAAAAATAGACTTTCAAAAATTGTGGCATAAAGCAAGTTGGTACAGGGAATGAGGGGCATTATATAGAGGTTTTACTGTACTTTCCTTTTAAAGTCTGATAGGCTTAAATAATATAATCCATAATTGATCACTTTGCTTCTTTCTGTGAATAACTGATTATTGTCGATGATTATTTGATTGCTCATCACTATGTGTGTCCGCATGTCCATGTAAATCTTTTAACACTTGAAATTTGAAACAGATGAGGCTCTTGCCAGAAAGCTTCAAGCTGAGATGAATGAAAGTAATGCAATGGCAACTAATCTTGGTTGGTATGATAACAGCACCAGCAGAGAAACTCAGTCTTTTGAAGATATAATGAGAGAGCAAAGG
Source organism: Atrina japonica (assembly GCA_030159075.1). Classification (NCBI taxonomy): domain Eukaryota; kingdom Metazoa; phylum Mollusca; class Bivalvia; order Pterioida; family Pinnidae; genus Atrina; species Atrina japonica. The sequence goes on along the minus strand of BROG01000104.1, from coordinate 118,907 downwards.
AATGCAGAGGACAGAAAAAGAGAATTGGTAAGACAAATGCATATACAAAAGAGCATTTGAATAGTCTCTCTCTCTCTCTTCTATATGAATAAACATATATAGTTTCCCCTGACCCATACATCCTAATTATTGCTACAAAGTAGCAAATAACCTCTTAAAATAACTGCATCAAAGTGGATGAAAGATTAATAGAATCTACCCTTACCTTGAGGGTATGACAGAGGAATCTCAATCGGAGTGTAAGATTCTTGAATGACAAACCTGAGGCTTATCATTCAAGAATCTTATACTGAGGATTGGGATTCCTTTGTCATACCCTTGAGGTAGGGATTGATTATTTTTCGCCCTTGTCTGAAATATGTTTCTGTGTTGATTAATGCATGGTCTGCATGTCTATGTCGATTTGTGTCAAGTCTGACATAAATATGTATATGTATATTTCTACGTCAAAAATTGTATTGTGACATCATAATGCGTGTAGTTTGTCAACCCTCTAGGCATGCTAGGGGTTGACACAAAAAGCATTCCTGTAAAAAAGGAGGGAAAAATCTGTGAACCATGGGGGGAAAATTTCATCATATCTAACAACACAAACTGAGTAGTGGTATAAAGTAATCTCTAACACAACATAATCTGAGTACTGGTGTAAAGTAATCTCTAACACAGCACAATGTAAGTAGTGGTGTAAAGTAACACAATCTTGAGTAATGGTGTATGGTAATCTCTAACACAAATGCAGTCTGAGTAATGGTGTAAAGTAATCTGTAACAACATAATCTGAGTAGTGGTGTAAAGTAATCTCTAACACAAATACAATCTTAGACGTGGTGTAAAGTAATCTCTAACACAACACAATCTAAGTAGTGGTTTAAAGTAATCTCTAATGCAAATACAATATGAGAAGTGGTTTAAAGTAATCTCTTACACAACACAATCTGAGTAGTTGTGTAAAGTAATCTCTAGCACAACTCAATATGAGAAGTGGTGTAAAGTAGTCTCTAACACAAACATAATCTGATTAGTGGTGTAAAGTGATCCCTAACACAAACATAATCTGAGTATAGGTGTAAAGTAATCTTTAACACAATCTGGGTAGTGGTGTAAAGTAATCTCTTACTCAAATATAACCTGAGTAGTAGTGTAAAGTAGTATCTAACACAAATACAATCTTGAGTAGTGGTGTAATGTTATCTCTAACAACACAACCTTGAGTAGTGGTGTATTGTAATCTCTAACACAAACATAATCTTAGTAGTGGTGTAAAGTAATCTCTAACAACATAATCTTATGTAGTGGTGTAAAGTAATCTCTAACAACATAATCTTAAGTAGTGGTGTAAAGTAATCTCTAACACAAATCCAATCTGAGTAGTGATGTTAAGTAATCTATTAGCACAGTATTGAGTATTGGTATAAAGTTATCTAACTCTCAAACAAACTTTTAGAAATGCTTTATTGTACTGATGCAGATTTCTTCTTGATTACTCCAGGGCTGTACAGAACATGAGGTCAGGCCACTGATTCCTGACTGTATAACTGAGATAGAGGTAGTTTAATTCATTTTCGTGGGATGAAGCTTTAAGTTATCATTGTTCAATTATGCATTTATTTTTTGCATGCTTTCGTTACCTTTCTTTTTCCCATGTAGTATATACAACACAATTAATTTTCATTTTGAGGAAAGTTGTGCTTGGAATGGCATTCTGTATTCTTTATTTCAGCAGTTTACTTTATTGGATAGCTCTTATTCTGTGATATATACCTGAGATACAAGCAGTAGATTCTATCAATAGTCATATTGACAGGCAATGTTGACATGATCATATTCACTTTTATTATATAAATTAAAGATAAACAGTTTCTGACTGGATAAGCTGTTTTTTTTGTTTTTGTTTTTTAAGTCTTGAAAAATATCTGCATATTATCTAAAAAATGAAAACGGAAATTCCTGTTTACACTTCTGGAAGTGCTGTGATTGTTTCTTATGTCTAGAATGTAATGTCCGAGGGTTAACAAATAATAGGTTCCCGTTTATTTAGGACAGTAATGACAGTCGACAAATCTCTTCCACTAGTCCCAACTCGGTGCATGGCAAAAAACTGCGTCAGAAATAGACAATTTTTTTTTTTATGTAGCAAGCATGAGAATTTTCCGCGGAAACCACAGATTTCCAGGATTTAATTATTCAATCTGATTATTCATTAGATCGATGCAATAAATGTAAAAAAAAAAAAAAGTACTAGTAGTATATAGTCCTCCATCACATGGTTGCCATCTTTAATTAATAAAATACAGCTTGTTTTAAACTTCTTTAATTCTCTCGATCAACTCCAAGAGCATTGCATTACACTTTCATACTTTCAGTTTCTTAATCGCCTCAGCATTTCCATGTGGTGATTACAACATTCCTCAACCACCTCCCTGTGAGCATTATACTTCATGAAAGGGTATAAGAATCTGATATGTCATACATTTACAACTGTGGTAAATCATTCGGAATGCGTAAGGTTTCATATTATCTCGTATATGAAAACCACTAAAAAGTATGAGTTGGAAAACATACACTCTTCAAGAGGTGCTCCAAGTATGGAGGGAATTCATTGATAATTTATTTTTCTACTCAGCAGACGGCAAATAGTGCAGCTCGCGTCAACTATCTCATAGCATATTATACTTTTTATGGACCCCAGGACTTCATTCAATACCTGACATTTCTACCGACACAAATTTGACTTTCACCCGAAACAGTTGGGTCCTCCAGTCAACTACTACAACAACATGGCGGCAATAATTGACCGCAATGAGTCTGATGAGAGATTGAAAGCAATTGACAATGATATAAAAAACAAATTCAAATGGAGTTGAATGGAGAGGACAGTGAAAATATCGTACCAAAAACAGTACAGGCTTATTGGACACAAGATCGTTTCTATTTTGGGAAATGATTAGAAAGGTTGACAAGCCGGGAATGGCCATGTGTATAACATGTAACCAACTTGTCAGCTACAGGTTGAAAGCCGGAAACAGGCCAGTGCCAACATGTGTGAAAGTTTTTATTGTTCTTTAATGCAAATGAATGTCATTTTCAGTTTGGAAAATGGCTCAAATCTATGCATCAGATGCTGGGAAATAAATGAAAAGATTTTTTTTTGGGGGGGGGGCATGCCCCATCCCTTTTCTCATGCCTGATGTAGAAAGATGCATTGAACACATTTAAAGCTATGGAAGGACATTTCACATATTTGAATGCTATTTACAAAGACTTACTTCATTTTCAACACTTAAATTGAGTTGAATTTACATGTACATATTTTAAAATTATTGTTGATAAATGTGAGTTGCAAATTATTTGATAATTATGTTTTATTTACTACACATGTTTATGTAATAAACAGTTATGGACATTTTAGTAGATGAATACAGTGTAAAAAAAAGTCCATAATTGTATAATATGCCAGGCAATCTATAGATTAACCATAAAGCTGTCATCTCAACATTTAAACCAATTTAATGAAATAAAAAAATAATACAGTTTTTGAAACATCCCCAGTGTTTTACTTCATTGGTAGCCATATTTTTAAAGTTTTCTGAATAGAAACAAGTCCGAACAACCGATATAAAAGGCGAGTTTGCTAAATCAGTCGTCGTTGTCTAACTACAGTTGCATTGAACAAACGTGTGAAGTAATGAAGTTTGAGTATAACTCACCTGCATGTCCAAAATAAATATTGATATCAACAAAGTTCATTTACTCTATAAGGACATTTTGCCAGCTAATATACAGTTAACAAGCATGTAATTTATCAGTTTAAACACTAGAATATCAAACATAATTCCAAATTCCCCATGAGAAAATTGTAAAATTATAAACAAACAGGAGCTCAGACCACCTGTTTTGATATGAATGTCCTCACTTCGAAATAATGAATCAAGACAAGTCTGACCAAGGTCAACTAGGAAATATATATTCGAACACTTGGCTCGTTCTACAGGAACACCTTAAAATGAGCATCTTGCAAAAACCTACCAATATTTTATTTTGGTGGAAATTGTCAGGTCGACCCTTGTGTGAGTTATTTCCCCCTTTTTGTGGATTTTTCATGTTTTGGGCTGTTTTTTGACATTATGTTGAGATGTATGATAGATAGAAAAAGAAGGGAGCAGAAATGTTCAGCATGCAAAGATCTACAAAATAATCTATAGGGCTGAAATTGCCGGGTTGACCCTTATGGGAGTTATTTCCCCTTTTAAGTTGATTTCTCATTTTTTGGACAGCTTTATCCTACCAACTGCTCTCTAGCAACTATTCCATATGCAAGCATACTACAAAGGCATAAACTCAGGTCACCACCGTCAAGGCCCTTTGGGCCTTGTTAATATTTATGTTGAAAGTGAATATTATTTTATGGATACTAAAATAATGAATTTAAATCTAATTATACAATATATTTATTACATATCTTTATTGAAGTTTTTGATGTAAAAATTAATGCGGAATGTTACTGATTTAGTACAGTGTATGTTTTGATTACATGTCGTCTGTCCATTGTTTCTCTTTGGGAGTACAGGTGTGAAATAATGGTCATTCTGTGGACTCCCCTGCTACAGCGTATCTGCGAGCCAGTTTCTATTGATAACATTTAACAAAAATTGTCTGCCTGTGGAATAATAAATTGGGGATGTTTCAAAAGCATTACAATTTTTTTTTTAATTCAAAACTTGTTTAAAAGTTATGAAGACAGCTTTAATGAAATGTATAGAAAGCAATATTATGACGAGATTGTGGTTCAGACCCTCTATTACATTGTTTCCACATGTGGTTCAGACCCTATACTACAGTTTCATCACATTTATATTTCATTACATTTGGCATACATGTATAAGATACTAAGATTGTACTTCTCCATTGCCTGAGAATGATACTTACTAAGAACTTTGGCTGGATTTTTATCCCTCCCTACACGCTTTATGAAGCCAACTTAAATTTTACTTCATTTATTGTGAGCTTGATTTGATTCAGGATGAAGATATTGTTGTTTTTTTTTCTAGTTTCCAGTAAATCTTTAGTTTTAGTTCAATTATTTGGGAACTTTGGAGTTAGCCTGGATTACCATTATAATCCTGCTCTTATTATTGCCAGTAACGTGATTCTAGAAAAATGTTCCTCATTGTTACTTCCCGTTTTGGTAATATCTAGATAGCCCCATTAGCGCAATTGCTAAAAGCGCCCTTCTAGTGTTCAGAAGGTTCTGGGTTCGATTCCCGGTCTGTCGGCACAATTTTACTCACTGCTACAATTCAGTAATTTGGCGTTCATCTAAATAACCCACTGCGGTAGGTTTTGATAGTCTCTTGAGTTTCTTTATACAAAATAAAGTTAATGCACTAAAAACATTATATTTCCATTTACTTTACATACATTGCGAAGGTAAATATGAAAACCGGAAGAACATGAGGAACAAAATTGAAAAGGTGCGAATAAATGCAGGATCATAACGGTAATCAGGGCTAACTCAAAAGTTCCCTATTGCTTTGCCTAACAACTTCAGCATACTGGACTTGTTTATCTTGAAGCATGGGATGCCTTAGGAAAAAACACATTAGTCTTGGATGCTTAACAATTATATCAGTGGAAAACCTACATCATGAATTAACTCATCAATCCCAGTGGTTGCATTTAGACTCACTTGAATCATTAACTGTAAAGTCTATTGTCAACATTCAGGGGCGAACAACTTAATATTCAATGTAAAATCATTTTAAGCTCACCTATTCCAAGATGGGAGGGGGCTTATGTAGTCACCCTGGCGTCGGCGTCCGGTGTTGCTCAGGTTAAAGTTTTGGGGCAAGTGTTGGAAAGCACTATAAATCATTCAATATGTGTAGTAGGAGGCTGTTATTTGGTATGAAGGACTCTTTGGGGGTGAAGTATCAGTGGAGTGAAATCTGAAACTTTTTTGGAAAAACTTCAAATTTTGACATGTTTTTTTCACTTAAACTTTTTTTCATGTAAATCAAAGGTTAAACTTTTGGGGCAAGTGTTGGAAAGTACTATAAATCATTCAATATGTGCAGTAGGAGGCTGTTATTTGGTGGTTAAGTATTAGTTAATGGAGTGAAATCTGAAATTTTTTTGGAAACAATTCAAATTTTGACATGTTTTTTCACTGAATTTTTTTTCATGTAAATCAAAGGTTAAACTTTTGGGACAAGTGTTAGGAAGCACTATAAATCATTTTTTGGGGTAAAGTATCAATTAGCAGAGTGAAATCTGAAACATTTTTGGAATAAATTCAAATTTTGACATATTTTGTGATTTTTTGGACTTACAGTTTATTTGCTGTGTTCAGATCAATGTTAAGTTTTCATTAGGATTTTGGTACTCTGTTAATGATAGTGTTAGAACCCTGATAATTTGGATGGAGGTTCCATTAGGGTAGAACATCAGTGCTTATTGATGTTCATTGGGGTCTTTGGGGTATATGCCCCACCCCTTAGATTTATTCTTTTATGCATTTCTTGAAGACCATTCACAAGCCTACCTCTAAACCATATATATTCTTGTTTGTTATGGGTAGACACATTTATTGGTATATGATTGGGTCCTTGGGCAGGGGGGGGGAGGGTCCTGCCCAATCCCCTGAAATATATATTTTTACTTATAACTTAAAAACTGTTCACAGCCCCACTCTTAAACCATATATATTATTGATTGTTATAGGGAATCACATTCAGTGGTGTATGGGGATGTCCTTGGGGGTCCTGCCCCACCCTCTGAAATATACATTTTTACTTACAACTTAAAAACCGTTCACAGCCCCACCCTTAAACCATATATATGAATGATTGTTATAGGGAAACACATTCATTGGTGTATGGGGAGGTCCTTGAAGGTCTTGCCCCACCCTCTGAAATACATATTTTTACTTATAACTTAAAAACCATTCATAGCCCCACCCTTAAACCATATAAATTATTGATTGTTATAGGGAATCACATTCAGTGGTATATGGGGGTCCTGCCCCACCCTCTGAAATACATATGTTTACTTATAACTTAAAAACCGATCACAGCCCCATCCTTAAACCATATATATTATTGGTTGTTATGGGAAAACACAATCATTGGTGTATGTGGGAACTGATCACAGCCCCACCCTTAAACCATATACAGTAAAACCTGCTATAGCAGCCACCTCTATGTAAGGATTACCTGTTTATAAAGGCCATTTTTTTTTTTCAAGTTCCTTGACTGCATACTTCAACTAAATTGAACCTGTGTATAAGGGTCACCTGCACATAAAGGTCAATATTTTCTGGTCCCTTAGATGGCCCCTATATACAGGTTTCACTGTATTATTGATTGTTATGGGAAAACACATTCAGTAGTGTATTTGGGGGTACTGCCCCACCCTCTTAAATATATATGTTTACTTATAACATAAAAATTGATCACTGCCCCACCATTAAACCATATATATTATTGACTATTATCAGAAAACGTATCCAGTCATGTATGTGGGGGTACTGCCCCACCCATGTAATATCAAAACAGGGACTGGCAAGACATATTATTATGCGTAATTCTTGTGATAATTTGCACCTATTCAGGCAAGCTTTGTTGTCTTCTGACAACTCTTGTTGAAATTTGGACTCTAAATTATACACTCCTGAATTCTGACAGTGGACTTTACCATTCTTTGAAATAGGTGAGTCCAAATGTGGCTACAGGAGTCAATGAGTAACTTAGTTGCCATATTGTGATTTACTGTTTAGAGTGATCAGAAGTCATGCAGAGCAAGTGATATGCTTGTCTCAATACAAATGCCAGTTGTTGGAACATTATTAACCAATTTAAAAAGTCAATACTGAGAAAGGTAATTGTAAAATCTTTTTTTTTTTTTTAGAAATGCTCTTTCAGTGATTAATCTAAACCAAACTATCATGGTGTTTATATATATATATATATATATATATATATATATATATATATATATATATATATATATATATATATAATGTATAATGTATGTATGTATGTACTTTATAGGTCACCTGAGTCAAAGGTGCAAAGCCTCAAATGATTTTGTCATGTAATCTATATATATATATACGCATGTGCATTTTTTTCCTCAATAGCAAAATGATATGAATGCAACAGGAAGTTACAATCTACTAGCCACCAGACTGAAAAAGAAACAGTTATACGAGGAATTCCCCGGTATTGACGAGTCAGTGCTGGATGACATATTTCAGGCAAATTGGTGAGGATTTTATTTTATATTGGACAAACTGTCTGTTTTTTGCTTTTTTATAATCAACCTCTACTTAACGGTTTTATAATTCTCTAGAATATAACAATTAATTTTCCATTAAATGTTAATGGAAGAACCTGGTAGGAATTTAGTGTATCTTTAATATTCTTTTTTATGTCCTTTTTTTGTCAGAGTGAGGAAATTTGTGAAGAATCTCGTTAGCAAATTCAAAATTTTTGAATATTTATGGTCTAAATTGTGAAGTGGTCTCTTAAATGAGAAATAGAATTTTATGAAATCTTGAGAAAGCACATTTTGAAAGATAAACATTCTTACAAAAATGATCTGGTTTTTGGACGTATGCTGTCAATTTGATTACAGTTATCAACTACAAGACACTGTCAAAGCAATTAGAGGGTTTCTGGGGAGCAATACAACGCCACCTAGGAATGTGATGACTCAGGAAGCCAGCGAGGAGTATGAGAGGAAACTAATACAGGCTGCTAAGCAGCAAAGTTTACAGGAAATGGTAAGTGAGAGACTGCTAAACATCAAAGTTTACAGGGAATGATAAGTGAGAGACTGCCAAACATCAAAGTTTACAGGGAATGGTAAGTGAGGAGTATGAGGGGCTGATAAATAGCAATGTTTAAAGGAAATGGTAAGTGAAAGACTGCTAAACATCAACGTTTACAGGGAATGGTAAGTGAGAGACTGCTAAACATCAACGTTTACAGGGAATGGTAAGTGAGAGACTGCTAAACATCAAAGTTTATAGGGAATGGTAAGTGAGGAGTATGAGGGGCTGATAAATAGCAATGTTTACAGGAAATGGTAAGTGAAAGACTGCTAAACATCAAAGTTTACAGGGAATGGTAAGTGAGAGACTGCTAAACATCAAAGTTTACAGGGAATGGTAAGTGAGGAGTATGAGGGGCTAATAAATAGCAATGTTTACAGGAAATGGTAAGTGAAAGACTGCTAAACATCAAAGTTTACAGGGAATGCTAAGTGAGAGACTGCTAAACATCAAAGTTTACAGGGAATGGTAAGTGAGGAGTATGAGGGGCTATTAAATAGCAATGTTTACAGGAAATGGTAAGTGAAAGACTGCTAAACATCAAAGTTTACAGGGAATGGGAAGTGAGGAGTATGAGAGAGTCTTTGGTTTCCCAAGGGTTTTGTAAATTGGATTGGAACTCCATAAGTCCCCATCATCCTTTTTTTTTTTAGCTCAACATCGGAGTAAGAAGATGTTGTGAGGTCAAGTTTATTAGGAGATATATGAAATATCTTGGTTTTGAAGTGAGGTTTGTAATCTTTGGTTACTCTATGATGTTAACAGGAGAGATCAACCTATTTTTAATGGGAAAAGTCAAAAATCTGAACAAATATTGCACACTATTTTGTTTAAGTAAGTGCTGGATTCATGCATTGCCTAAACATGTGTTGTGCTTTCTGGTAGTTAGACAGGCCGAGTAATTAGATGAAGGCAAACTACGTAAGATTTTATCTTTATAATAGTAGTTTACACATTCTTTAACTAGAGATTATATGATGCATCTAAAATTCAAACAACAAAGTACTTTGTGAAATCAGAATTTTAGTATTACACAGTAGGGTTACAAAAATGAGCATAATTTTCAGTTTTCTCTATATATTTCGTATAAATCTGCAAATTTTCAAAACATTCATGTTAAGTCATTTCCAAATCAATTTTAGTAAAACATGTACCATAAAACTAAAAATATTTAACAGTTTTATTGTGTATTAGCTCATAATGTTAAAATTTTCTGTTTTCAAGATTCAGGAAATTCAACAGAAAATTAAATTCCATATGTCATAATTCCCTATTTACACATATTGAAAAAAGACATTTAAATTTTATAACCTGCCAAACTCACTGGTACTTTAAAACAAAACAATTGAAATTTACATTAAAACAAACACAAAAACTTCAAAACATTAATTGTTGATAGTGAAAATGTTTATTGAAATTTAACAGAAAATGACCGTGTAATAGTTTTTTTGAAAAAATACAGTTTTATATGAAATATATAGAGAAAAATAAAAATGATACTTACTTTTGTCACCCTACTGTAGTTCACTTATCTTGCAATCAACATTTTTTTCATCAGTTTGATTTTCACTTCAGATGGACTCCTGTCTTTATCGTCCAAGAGTGTCCAAGAATTTCCAGGCAACAGAAAATCCGGAATATGAAGATTTCCGTGCAGAGGCTAACATACATTATCGTTTGAGGCATGAGTGTTTTCAAAAAGCTCAAGAGGCATTTAGACGAGGGATGAGGCAGGTTGCCACTTTTTACTCAGATCAGGTGAGTTGTTTATAAATACATTTAATTGTATATTTAATGGTTTTAAAAGACTTAGTAAAATAGATGGATATATTTAGAATGCATTTTCAGGATAATATATGTTGATGAAAAGATTATTTCATCAGCTTCTCTGGCCTCAAGGACCAAATGAGCTATCTCCATGAGACAGTGTCCAGCATCCTCTCTTAACTTTTTCTATTTAAGACTTCTTCTCAGAAATCACTGGACAGATTTCAACCAAATTTGGCAGTGAGCTTACTCCTTGAAAGGGCTTCAAGATTGCAAGGTCATTGTGAAGATTGTAAGGTCAAGGTCACTGGCCCCTAAGTAAATAGAAAATAGCAGTTGCATAATTGACCGAATTTGCTAAATGAATGCTATTAAGGTCCATTGGGATTCCCACGGTAAAATGATTTATAGTAAATGTAAAAATGATTTGCATGTGTATGTAATATGCATCTTTAAGAGGACTGGGGTTGTCTTTCATATATCAACAATTTCTCTTTCCAGGGTCATCTTCATACACAGAAAATCAAGGAAAGTAACATGAGGGCTGCAGAGAAGATTCTCTCAAAGAGGTATGGTAATTTAAGATTTACTTTACCACTTGTTGTGGTCTGTTGTGGTCTAGAGCATTCGACTCACTAGTCGAAGGTCCTGGGTTTGATTCCTGGTATCAGGTCAAACCAAAGACTTTAAAAAAAAAAAAAACAGTGGAAGTGACTGTTCGTTTGCCAAGAAATGAATGTCAGTTCTTTCGGATCAGGTCCCATGTCATGGTAGGCGTGACTTGTGAAAGAACCCTCATAGCATTGGCATCAGTTTATAGCACAGGTCAAAATTTTTGGCACTTCGCCTAAAGCTTGTGACATCTCCATAGAAGTGAAAAACTTTAAATGCATGTGTAATTTAATCATGCATGCATGTGTGCATTCAACATAACTTGTATATGTACATGTGTGCACATGTACAACTGTACAAGTAGGTAGGTGTTTATGTAAATGTATGTGTATATTTATATGAACATGTTTATGTGTGTGTAAGAACTTATCTTTCAATTGATACCGGTGAATATTATTTGTGTAAATGCATTTATATATCTAGTACTCTCCCCTTACTATTACAATTTTGTCATATAGGTATTTCAACCCTTTCACCCCTGAGTTTCTGAGTAGTATATTCTTTTCTATTGTTTAAGACCAGTGTATTGCAGTGTGAAAGGGTTTAAGTCGAAATACTGTAAAAATGTCTTATTTTTTACATGAACCCAGATCGTATTAGGATTTTTGTGCAATTGTCTATAGCTCCACAATCCTTCATCAGATGTACATTGTATTAATAAACAAAAAGTAGACTGTATGTGTGTAGGCAGACTTCTATGACTATGCTGAACATTTATGAGATGTTTACTGTTAGGAAATCAAGAATGAAAGAGATGTGTTCTTAATTTATCAATGATCTTTGTCTTTTTTCATGTAATGTCTGTGAGTATGTGTCAATACATTTTGTGTGTAAGTGTATGAAAAGGTAATGTAGATGTGGAGTGTGAACCAGCCAACCTCCATACTCCCTAGCCAGGTGAAGATATAAGGGAAGTGTAAAAATCCTGGCTCAATACTCTTTAATAAATTATTTAAACAAACAGAAAACATACCTCTTTTGATCGACCACTTGTCTTAGGAGATGACCATTTGAGTGGCAAATGGGATGGTCTTTCAAATCAGATGCCACTATACATGATCTATTGAAAAAACAAAATATTGCCCATGCATAATTGAAAGCTACAACATAGGGAAAATATATTTCAATGCTGCCTGGATATACAGCATAAATGAAAAACTGCTGAATATAGTAAAAGAGCAAAACAAAGGAAAGGAAAGATTATTTTGGTTTTTTTATCAGGTGAGATGTAAATGATGGTTTATTTTGTTAATCTATTCCAGAAATAATGCCCTGAAAAACAACTCCACTCTTGATTTACATGGTTTGCATGTAGATGAGGCGATTACATCACTGGAGAGAGTAATTACACAGAGAGAATATGGTAGGTATACTGTCAGTTTAGTAGAGAGTGAGAGAGTGGTGTGACAGAGGTAGGGAAGAACAGAGGAAGTGTCAAGAGAGCAGAAGAGTGAGAAGTTTGTTGTTACAGTTTAAGTAGACAAAGTGAGAGGGTTTGAGGGAAGTAAGGGGAGAACAGAAATGTAAAGAGAACAGACGTAGACAAAGTGAGAGAGAGTTGTGAGGGCGGTAGGGGGAAAACAGAAAATGTAGAGAGAGCAGAAGATCATAATTTTGATAGAAATGGGAAGCAATCGTTGAAAAAACTAATTCTCTACAAAAAATAGGAACTATAATAATACATGTAATAGGTATATTATGGAATTTGAAATTAGCTTAACTGATCATATAAGGAATGGAAATGACTTAAAGATATAAGAATTAGAAAGGTTATTTTGACGTCTGGAATGGACTGATTAGTTCATTACAGTATTTCAATAAATAATGTTGTTGACATTCTCTATGTTAAATACTGTACAAAACTTCTAACTGAATTTAAATTTCCAACAGAACTTGAGAGCCATCCAGACAAGCGAAAAGAACACATATTTATAATTACTGGACGTGGGGCTCACAGCAGAGGGGGAGTGGCTAGAATCAAACCATGTGTTATCAGTTATCTGAAGAGAAACAACTATAGGTAAGAGAATTCATCTATTCAGCTTATTGTGTTTGACATGTGATTGACGTATACCTCAGCAGTGTTACTCATTTTAATTGCTTGTTTTGTTGTGTTTGCTTCACTGTGGTTTTTGCATCCCACCAAGAATTGTTCACTTGTATGGAAACATCACCGGCTTTATGTGCAGTGACACAAATGATGCAGCAAGGGTTCTTTGATGTTCTACGCCTGTCATAAAGTATGAGCTTGGTTTTAAATCTCTCCTGAAAGATGAATGACTTTCTTTACGAATCAGAAGAATTGAGCTTTGAACTATTTGTTTGTCTTGATGAATCTTTTGTGTGCCAAGCCTGTCATGAACTATGACCTTGGTTACACTTCTCATACCAAGTACTTAAGAATCGGGAGAACTGGCCTTGCTCATGCCAAGCACTTTACGAATCAGGAGAGCCGGCCTGGCTCAGTCAACTCTTGATCGTGAGGTTGTGAGTTCGAGTCCAGCCGGCGACAGGTTGGTTTCCTGTCTTTCAGATGAGACAGTAAAAACCGGGGTCCTGTGTCACAATAGGTGTTGGCACGTTAAGAAATCCTCACTGCTCAAAGGCTGTAACTGCCGAGCATAGGCCAAAATTTGAAGCCCTTCACCGGCATTTGGTAACGTCTTCATATGAGTGAAAGATTCTTGAGTGGGACGTTAAACAACAACAAACAAACGAATCAGGAGACATGAGCCTTGGACTGTTTGTTTGCAGTGAAGGTTTTATTGTGTGCCATGCCTATCTTGCCTCAAGACTTTGTTTTTAAGTCTAATCTGAAACACTCATTATGCTGAAAACTTGGCAAAGGAACAGTCACTATTTTTTATAGTCTTCGGTATAACCCAGTAATTGGAATCAAACCTTGGAGTATTAGCTTGCGAGTAAAGCCATCTACCACTAATACACTGACAAAACATTTAAAATATAAGTAATAGAGCTTTAATATGTCACATGTACAATCCTTATGATCAGTACTTACAAGTGATACAGTGACCTTTGACCTCATGACCCTGATAATGCCATTTTATCTACTTCTTAGTCAAAATCTCAGTATTTGAGATGGAATGCTGCCATCAGTAAATCATGTTGTCTTCTTACAATTCTTGTTCAATTTACCCCATTGCACCTCAGCCTCTTTGTGAAATTTTCACAAGGACATGCCAACATGTTATTCTTAGATATGGGTATTGATAAAACTTGATGTTTAAATATTACATTTCATTTTCTTTTGAAGGTACACAGAGGTTCATCAAGGACTGTTAAAAATAAATCTCAGGACCAGGATATCACAGTAATTATTCTCACACTGTGAATTTGATTGTTTATCTAGCATTAGGTAAAGGTGTATTTGAAGAATACCTGAAGGATGGATACAATTGTCATTCTTGTATAATGCAATCAGGAATTATTTATTTTCCTTTCTGGATGTATTCAAAGAGAACCTGTTGTCTTTTGGCAATGATAAAAATTCAACATAATTTTTGTGTGCAATAGGTCATTTTCCTATTACATAAATTGGCAGCTGTGTTGATTTTTTTTCCTGTGATGACTCGCCAAATTAACATTATAAGCTGTGTGTTTCATCAGACAAAAAGTTGTTAAATTGAATGTTTCAGGATATTTACTCCAAACCTGAAGATATCACCCAAAAATTATTTGTTAATTCACTTTGGCATTATCCATAATACTCTCTCTCACACTTCCACCTACAAATATAAGAAATGAATGAGATACTCTATTACCACCAGTCCCTTCCTAAGACGTTATGTTTTAATTTGATGTGGTTATCTGACTGTATTAGGTTCCATCTAAAATACCACACATAGCATGTATAGGCTATATTTTCTATTAGATTCCACCTTAGAATATCACACTTAACATGCTTAATTTACCTTATTTTATCAGGTTCCACTTCAAAAATATCACTTTCATGTTACCTTATTCTAAGAGGTTCCATTTAAAAATATATCTCTTTCAAGTTACTTTATTCTGTGAGGTTTCACTTCAAGAAGATCACTTTCAAGTTACCTTATTCTGTGAGTTTCCACTTAAAAATATATCAATCAAGTTACCTTATTCTACGGGGTTCCAGTTAAAAAAATATCACTTTCATGTTACCTTATCCTGTGAGGTTCCACTTAAAAAATATCACTTTCAAGTTACCTTATTCTGTCAGGTTTCACTGAAAAATACCACTTTGATGTGAAAAAAACTTGCTATTTTTCATTTTAATTCATGTTGTCTCGGATATGACATATAGTGCCCCTTTTGATAACATTCCACTAAAATATATGATTATTGCACTATTTTTGGTTTGATATGAGAATTTATGGAGTACAAAAAATAATATCGACCAAGGCCGAGGTTTATTACATTTTAATTTAATAAACCATCAACCATTGTAAGAGAGATGGCAAGTTCTATGACTCCCTCTAGTTTGTCTCACTTTTCCATGCAGTTGCAGAAGTTGGCGCTAAATGAAAATTGGCTAAAACAGTTTTGTGCAGTCATAGCAATGCAATATGATAATTTATCGGGTTTACAGAGCAGTTTTTCACAAGATATCACAAATTTTAGTTATATTTGTACTCAATTTTAATAGAACACTAGTATTAGGTATACTACCTGTCAGGGACCAGTAGCTGGTTAGGACCATTAGTCCACTATTACATGATTTCGGCTATATAGAACACGATTTTTGAGATTATTTTTAGATCAGTCATCAGCTCTTGGACATTTTTCTCAAACAGGAGGAAACAAATTTTGGCATGGTACATACTAAAGACGAAGTCACACCACAACGGGCTACTGGTCATTGTCAGCTATTGGTCCTCGTCCACTTTAAATTATCCAAAAATTGGATTTAGTTATAAAGTATGAAGTTATAATGGTGAAATATTTTTGTACCTAATTCAGAATCAAAGCCAATTAACTTTGTGTAGTCGACTTGTAGGGAAAGGGATGGTAGATGGTTAAAACTAGCAGGAAATTTAAGTGGGAATGTAAAAAATAACAATTGTTTGTAACATCTTAAGTGCAGTGCAATTAAAAAAAACTGGTATATCTAAGGTTCTTACCATATGGTACGTGTACTTATTTTAGCGGTATTCTTATATTAGCGCCTTTGGGGATTAAGTTATTGTGCTAATTCAAGGGCAGCGCTAAAATTTCTCCATCCTATGATTCTTTATGCACTGATAATATTAATTACGTGAATTCAGGATTGTGCTAACAAGTCTTTGCCCCCTGAGAGTGCTAAAATATGAGTATGCTAATTTACATACACATACAGTATTTATTTCACTCATACAGCAGAATCATTTGATATTTCTGACTCCTGTTAAGTCATCAAACCCTGAAATACAATGGATTCTTCTGTAAATCAATGACGGATGCCTAAGGAATATCAATTATTATGTTATACTGGTGAATAGACGTGGTATGAACCTTATGCCCCTGACTTGAAAATATATTCGTGCATGCATAAAAATTTTCTTTCTGGCAAGTGTTCTGGACTATACCTCAAGATACACTCTGTATGTGCTAACCCAATGCTATATATAAGTTGGATTCGTTCATCAATTGTTCCAGAGCGTTAGGTGTACATTGTCCTATGCCTTGACTGATGTTCAGTAATTGTTCAGCATTTGCAGAGCACACGCTGATTGCAAGTTTTTGAGCCCAAAATGTTCAAAATTTGAACATATTGGACTTTGTCATTTTTTGATAAATTTTTGTCGTGTGCTGGGCATACGCTGGTTAACACGCCTTGGTGTAACAGGGCATAAGATATATCACCATGTTTTAATTGCATTGCATTTGAAATTTTACAAATATAGAATGTTTTACACATCTGCTGTTATCGTTTATGCCAAAAAATAATGAACATAGAATATAATATACCTCCCCTGTAATAATAAAAATATCACAAATGGGATATATTTCACAAGTGTTTTAATGTTTTATGTCACAAGGATGGTTTCATGTTAAAATAGTACATAGTATATATTACTCCACTACTGTAATGTTTAATGTTAAAATGTCACAAATATACGGTATATTACACTTTGTTGTTATATTTCATTTGAAGAATTTCGAACATAGTATCATTTTAACTCATTCACCCCTAAAAACACATTTGGACTGATCTAAGTAATTGATTTAAAGAAGGGTCTATTGTTTTTCAGGGGTTAATGAGTTAAGATAAAGACATACAATTTTTATACTACTTGTTCTGTGGAACTTGCCTTGATGGATCACCCCTTCTGCCACTGGAATATGGTATCAAAAGACAGGTTGTCTTTCAAAAGAGAATTTATATTCAGCTAACTATGTGGTTTTCTAAATGTGGTCTTAAAAGACAGGTGGTCTTTCATGATAGTGGTTTCTCATTTTACATTTCATTGACACAGACTGCTGTTATCAAATAGGTCAAATTTAGTTCTGTTAAGTTTTTTTTTGTTTTACAAAGATTGTTAGTGAGGAAAACTATCGGTAACATCTTGAGAGGAATCTTGTCCAAAGAAAACTGCTTTTCTGGTATTTACTGGACAATAAAACTAATGGTAACATATTCAGAAGAATCTTGTCCTATAGACACTGCTTTTCTGGTATATACTAGACTATAAAACTAAAGGTATATTCTTCAGAAGTATCTTGTCCTATAGACATTGCTTTTCTGGTATCTATGGTCTTTTGTTTACAGATTGTATTTCAATATTTACAATGCAGTTTATCTACTGGTAATGAATTAAGTCCCATGGATGCAATTAATGAAATATTGCAAAAAATATTTACTAGTGCTTTAAGTGTGTGTCTGTGAGTGAATGTGTGTATGTGTGTGTGTCTATATGATATATTTTGTCCTTTAATAAGCATCTCATCAGACATAAATACATGTTTTTATACATTGTATAATGGTGTCATTATTTTTTTAGAACTAGGCCAGTCTTATATGATGTATTTGGAATGATTGAGGATTTTTATCGTGTTCATTTTTATGTATTCAGTATTGTATGATGTTTTTGTAAAGGTCTGATGTAGAGACTTTTTTATTAGCTCTGTACATAGTTAGCAACAGATTATCAGATTTAACAGTTGTATGAGAAGTGAGGTCAAAGGGCAAATATACAACTTTATCACGCTTTACCCAGCTGGGAAAATGTTATTTAAATACTGGAGCTTTCTGTTTCTTTTTATAGATAATGTCAGAATTTTTTTCAAATTTGGACACAGAAAATAACTGATATTTTTTTATCAGATAAGCTATGTTAAGATCATTTGTATGCTAATGAGACAGTTAAATCGTGTTATATTAGTTAGACGGTATTGAAAGCCGTGTTAAGGAGGTGCTTGTTCGCAGAATTGCATATGTTTCAATTGCATAGGCCAATTAAAAAAAATGTTGTTCTCCAAAAATCCCTTGCCTTTGTGATTTTGACCCGAGGATTGTTTTTATTGCTTGTATGTTACAACACAAGCACTTATTCATATTTTTAAAAGAAAAATAACCTGTTGATATACAATGGAACCTCACTATTAAGACCACCTAATTGCTTGAATTAAATTGGTCTGATTAGCGAGATGGTCTCTTAAGAGAGAGTCTGGACTCGCTTAATATTTAGAAGTTTGCAAAATTTTAAGTTGATGTTGTATGTTCAACTCCTCAAATAATATCCAATAACATAAGTTTATACAAAAATAATATGCTGACCTTTGTAACAAAAATAACATGTTGACCTTTATGTCAAAAATTATATGTTGACCTATTGTCAAAAATAATATGTTGACCTTTGTGTCAAAAATAATATGTTTACTTGTGACAAAAGTATGTTGACCTTTGGGACAAAAATAATACTTTGACTTTTGTGATTGATTCTGTGAACAAGCAGCTTTAATTAGCCCTTTTCACTTAACTGCAGTCCTTTAACTTTTGACGGCAAAATGATACATATCCTCGTAAAAAGATGTTGAGGAACAATTATTTTGTCGTCCATAGTTACATGACCGCCCGCAGTTAAATGAATATGGTCTGTATGTATATTGATGATAATTGTTAAGATAATTTTAATACATGAAAACAAATTATTTTATACGTATGTACCTTGAAGATAATTGTTAAAATAATGGATACTTGAGTAAAATTATTTTATACTTTTTTTTTTTGCAACGATATACCATTTTGAAATCATACCTTGAAGGTCATGTCATGAATATATATAGAATAAGTGTACAAGTTTGATTTGATATTTGTAGTAAAATTTACTGTTATTTATATTAGTTAAAATGAACATAGCGTATGACATACTCGCTTCCTCACCACTATGTCATTTTTGTCTTTTTTATATGTTTTTCATTTTGTAGAATCAGTGTACATAAGTTGAACAGTGATGAGTTGTTATCAAAATATTTGTAGATTTGTTACACATGTTTAAACTAATTGATTGTGGCAGCATACTGTAACACTTGACCTATCTCCACCCAAATTACCAAGCCCACCCCAAACTACTACCCTGTTCTTGTTGTAAATTACATTAATTGCCCCACCCTTTTCCAAACACACCAATCCCTAAACCAGGTCACTACATTTCCATCACAAATTAACACCATTCTATTGCTTTATAAAAAAATTTATGCACCTGGTTTATAGGTACCTGCTGTAAGTTATGTTTGAAGCATGGCTATGGCAACACTTTGAAAGGCCAATCTTTTTATTGTTCATACTCATGAAGAAGATATAGTATTTGAAAAGCGTGCCTTATAGCAGAAATGAAAGATGAAACTATAGATGAAAACTGCAAAGAAGATGATGTCATCTATTGCTCAAACCTAAAATTATAAGGGTCCATCTGCATTAAACTTGAGTATAACTCTATTCGGGGAATTTTATTCAACTCCAGCTATTCCTGTAATCTGATTGGCAAAGCTGGTCACGTTAGAAATATTCTCAGATTTATGGGTATTCATATGTTATATTAATGTGGGACCTATGACATAAACTGACAATTGATTTATAAGAAGTTTTATTTTTTTGTATGTACCACTACAAGGATAAATTAAATGTGAATAAGACTTTGTCATAGAATTACCGGAGCGTCAATCGTGAGTTATTGTAATAAGTTTGAAACATTGTAAAAAAAATTGTAATTTTAATTAAATTTTGTAAAAAAAGAGAATATTTTTACTGGTGTCAGTTGTAGTTTTTTGATGTTTCTTAAATATATTCATACTTTTTATATTAATTATTTTGCAAATGAAACTTGGTCCAATTTTACAAAATTGAAACTTTGTTTAAATTTATAAATGGATAAATATATATTTGATATTATTGATGAAACAAGTCATGTACATGCAAAATATTTTGATTTGAGTACATGTATAATTCGTGAATATTTATTGAATGTTGATTTTTCATAATTTATGGTGATTTTGTTCTATTGATACTTCTATTACTCTTTCAAGTTGTGAAATTCTGTGGCTCGGAAATTTTCCAAGCAAGCGAGTCAAATATCTAAATTTATGTATTAATGTCATCAAGACATTGTCAGTAAATTAAATAGTTTTCTAAGAAAAACATTTGTATTTCTTCATTCACACTTATAGAGTCAAACATGAACCTGTGTATTCCTGGAATACCACATATTTTATTTGTATTTATATACATGAAATTAACAGTAATTCCTTTGTGTATTTCTCCATTCATACACACACCCACAATAATTTTTGTGTATTTCTATATGCTTAGGACATGTATGAACAGCCATTCCTTTGTTTTACTTCTCATGTTTCTCTTTTGATACACATACAATCGCAATTATTTTGTAGGTAATTCTGTACACTAATTTACAGTAATTCATTTGCGAATTCTTGATACACAAACATTCACAAAATATTGCGTGTATTTTTGTTGTACACTTGTTAACAGTAATTCTTTTTGTGTATTTCTCTATACATACATATAAAGCCATATACTTTTATGTTTATTATTTACATAAAATTAACATTGAGGCCTATGTTAACCAATGAAAGATGTCAGTTTAATTTAAAAAATGTAACTGATAATGAATAAGAAGCCAGTGGGGTAACTAGGGTAAAACCACTGGTCACCCATTTGAAATTGTCCCCCCCCCCCCCGCCTGTTTGAATTTTTAAAAAAAATGGATTAAAGCAAAGTAAATTGTTATAAACAACTATAATCAAGGAAATAGTCCATTAAAATGTGTATGTATATATGTCCCAAGTCGCTGAAAGTTTTTAGCATGATAGGGATCTTGTGATGTGATAAATCCTAATGCAAATAGCAGTAAATTTCTAAACATGAGATTTTAGTAGGTAAATTTTTTTTTTTTTTTACTAGTTCCATGTCACACCCATAAACTTACAATTATTATTGTTATACATGTATTGATGTACATTTCTATGATACTTTACAGGAATCTATTTCAGTTGACCACCATCAGTCATCGACTGTTTTTGTAGGTCCAAGAAAGTGCCACTTTTATTTGAATAAGACACATCCGATTTTCAGTTAAAGACATGCAATAGTTTACTAAATATTCATTACTTTGCCTAATGTTAAGTTTTTATACACAATCTGGATGTTGTATATTGTTTTAAACAGCCAGTTTGTTTCAATGGATTTTGATTTATTTAATAATTGTTTTAGTCATGCCTGTTTGGCTCAGTTGTTTTTGGTTTATGTCATAAGGTTGAAGATGCAACCTTTTTAACTTATCACTCCCTGAAAAACAATGGACTCTTTTGAAATCAATGACTTAAGCCAGTCCAAATGTGTCTTTAGGGGTGAATTGAGTTAAGGTTGAAGATGTATTTAAGTATGATGTTCGTAACAGATGTACAATACAACATATACTTTTCATTGATAAATGCCACTATTCCTTCATGTTATTAGTCAGTAATGACATTGAGGTGTTTTGCTTTCAGCTGTTATTCATATCCTATGTTGACATTGTATGTAATTTATGCTGATTAGCTTTAATTAATATACTTTATATTGTAAATGCTTGTGATATTTTTATATATATATTAACACATGGACTGAGATCATAATTTTGTAATGTTATTATTTTGACCACAGATAGTATTGTAACGTGACTCAACTGATATAAATCAGATTTTCTGTGATGGATTTTTATGTTGTATAACATAAAAAAAAAAAATCACACTTAATAGCGTAGTCTCCAATTTAATTAAATACGATCTCTCATAGCTTACATTTTGTGATACGTTGCACAGAGGATCTAACATAATCTGCTATGGGGTCACATGTGAATGTCCTCTCGCTGGTGCGTCATGTTCGGCAAGTGAAAATGTGACTTACACAATCTTGAAACTTTATCAAATAGCAAAAAGATGTAACTCATTTTGTAATACAGATATCGCATGTCCACAGTATTTACTTAGAGTATCTTTGGTGATTCGATCCTATCCAAGAATATGAAAAGAATTCTCTACTTGCAGTTATTTTGTGTACAGTTTTGTTTATAATGTTTAAAATGTTTACTCTTTTTCCATTCTATAAACTTTCAAGATTTTGTAAGTCACATTTTCATTTGACGAACATAATACACCTCGGGTCATTCACGTGACCTCATAACAGATTTCGTTAGATCCTTTACATGACATATCAAAATGGAGTGATGAAAGATTGGTTTTTAACTTGATTGGTTAGTCTCCAGACATTATGATATAAAATGGTTTAATTTTTGTGCAGTTTAGCACTCAAAGTGCCGCAGTTACTGAGTTCATGAATATGTGTGTTTATATTCAGATGCCAGTTTCAGTGCATACAAAAAAATTAACAAAAAGTAAATATGAGTGAAAATTTCTGGTTTTAAAGAATAGACCAGACAAAGAAATACCCTAAGGTTTTGTTTTTATGCTCTAACAATAAAACTTTTTAGAGGATAATTTTGTCTCCTTCTATGTTAATCATTCTACAAAATCTGCTTTAAAGGTCATATACGAGTCTCTAGAGGTTATACTGTATGACACTGTTTAAATGTTATAAACAAGTCTCTAGAAGTTATATTATATGACACTGTTTAAAATGTCATACACAAGTCTCTAGAGGTTACACTATATGACACTTTTAAATGTCATACACAAGTCTCTAGAGGTTATATTATATGACACTGTTTAAATGTTATAAACAAGTCTCTAGAGGTTATATTATATGACACTGTTTAAAATGTCATATACAAGTCTCTAGAGGTTACACTATGACACTGTTTTAAATGTCATACACAAGTCTCTAGAGGTTACACTATATGACACTGTTTTAAATGTCATACACAAGTCTCTAGAGGTTATATTATATGACACTGTTTAAATGTTATAAACAAGTCTCTAGAAGTTATATTATATGACACTGTTTAAAATGTCATATACAAGTCTCTAGAGGTTACACTATGACACTGTTTTAAATGGCATACACAAGTCTCTAGAGGTTACACTATATGACACTGTTTTAAATATCATACACAAGTCTCTAGAGGTTATATTATATGACACTGTTTAAAATGTCATACACAAGTCTCTAGAGGTTACACTATATGACACTGTTTTAAATGTCATACACAAGTCTCTAGAGGTTACACTATATGACACTGTTTTAAATGTCATACACAAGTCTCTAGAAGTTATATTATATGACACTGTTTAAAATGTCATACACAAATCTCTAGAGGTTACACTATATGACACTGTTTTAAATGTCATACACAAGTCTCTAGAGGTTATATTATATGACACTGTTTTAAATGTTATAAACAAGTCTCTAGAGGTTATATTCTATGACACTTTAAATGTCATACACAAGTCTCTAGAGGTTACACTATATGACACTGTTTTAAATGTCATACACAAGTCTCTAGAGGGTATATTGTATGACACTGTTTAAATGTTATAAACAAGTCTCTAGAAGTTATATTATATGACACTGTTTAAAATGTCATATACAAGTCTCTAGAGGTTACACTATGACACTGTTTTAAATGACATACACAAGTCTCTAGAGGTTACACTATATGACACTGTTTTAAATGTCATACACAAGTCTCTAGAGGTTATATTATATGACACTGTTTAAAATGTCATACACAAGTCTCTAGAGGTTACACTATATGACACTGTTTAAAATGTCATACACAAGTCTCTAGAGGTTACACTATATGACACTGTTTTAAATGTCATACACAAGTCTCTAGAGGTTATATTATATGACACTGTTTTAAATGTTATACACAAGTCTCTAGAGGTTACACTATATGACACTTTTAAATGTCATACACAAGTCTCTAGAGGTTACACGATATGACACTGTTTTAAATGTCATACACAAGTCTCTAGAGGTTATTCGAATAAATGATATCTCCTATTTGAAAGAGTGATATCACCTATTCGAAAGAATGATTCACTAACTGGTATTAAAAAGTAAAACGGCGCCCCATAGTTCACAACCTCTCATCTCCTAGATGTGGATTTGAATATCGATCGGGCAATTGAAATTATCATAAGATTTTACTGCGTGATAAATTTTTAGCTCGCCTTTTCGAATTATTGCTGTCACTGCTTCAGTGTCGGCGTCGTCCTTTTTTAAGCTTATCGTTTCAGTCCATTGTGGGAAAAGTACTGCAGCTACAGCACAGAAAAATTGGTATAAAGCATACTTGGTATAAAGGTGTAAGCCGGGAAAATGGTAAAAAAAAACATACATAGTATCGAAAGACATGATGTTGAGTAGAATAACATACCCAGAATCCACAAAAATTTGCTTGCGGGAAAATGAGTGTTCGAATATTTTGTATATTTTTTGGACCATTTTGTATGGAAATGTACACAAATAAAGGCATGTTCACAAGTCAATTCTCATTTGATATAAAAGACTTGCAGATGATGATGATATCAAATGATGATAATTTGTTGTTAATCAAAGACAATTGATATCTGATGATTAATAATTAGTTAATTATATAATACTTTGTATATGTAAATACTAGAAATACTTTTTCCATTGTATTCTTTTGTAGCACCTTATCTAGTTGAAAGTTTTGTGTAAAAGGTTAAAATACATGTGTTATCTGTTAAACGTTTAACAGTTTTGTTAAACTTCCTTCAAGTTCGTCGTCAAGGGTAACCATGGCCACTTCAACATTCTATTAGCTGCCCCAGACTCCATAGGCCATTGCACATTTTAGTACATGTTTGCGACAAGAACAACTGTTATTGACGAAAGGACTTCTTTAACAGAGCTCGAATTTGAACCTTATAGACTTGGGTACATTTTCTGGCACTGTATCAGGTATCTGTGAATTAGCTTCAGATCATTTAGGTAATTGGTTATGAGTCTAAACCGATGAATGACTCGCAAATGAACTCACAAACTGTATAAAATGTAGCTCTTTCTGTAGATGGGAGCTTTCCTGGATCAATTGTGGCTTGTTGAAACCAACTGCATGTATTTTGAGTACTGTAATATTGTCCAAAGAATTATGCTCGTTGCCTCCATATAAAACAATGAATAATCAAATTCCAACTTTTCCAAATTGTTCAACTATTGCCCATCAAGAAAGATATTTCTTGCAATTTTATTTTCTCTTCTTCAAAAGACTGATTTTACTATACCATAAGTTGTGAAGGTGGTATTGCAACCGCTCTGTAGTCTACTTGGATAAACAGAATATGGGATACAGCATACATGTACTACTCTGTTGGCTTTGCTGATTAAATTTCAAATTTCTTTGACTAGGCATGTTTATAAACTGACTATTTCATTTAAATCAAATGACCCATCCTGTAAACAAGTCTGGAAGGTGTTTTAAAACATTTTCCATTACTTTAGTATGCATGCAGTTGTCAGCATTATAAACATAAAATAGATTCGTAGTGAGACATACACCCCTACAATTTGAGCAGTGCAGTGGTTGCATAGTTAAAACACGCGTATGTGGATCATTGCATTATTGTTCTATTTGTCCCTTTGTTACATAATACAAAGTTGATTCATTTAGTTTCCTCAAATTCTTACCAAATTAAGTTTGATGGCTGAATTTTTATCAATAAAACCTGGGATAAGTACGAATAGAGCATTGTCAGAGTTATAACTAAAGACAATCTGAAACACATCTTGTTCATCATTCATCCATATTCATCTATTCCACGCATTACATTTTATACTATTTGGAAGTTGAGGATGGGGATGGGGTTCTAAAGGGATTATTTAATTTGTTTAACAACAGTATTGCAGTTATGTAGATTGTATAACAATGTACTGTAAAGAATTAACAGCTTGCATTTACTCAGATTTATCCCTTCTTGTCTCCTGGACAGAAATGTGTTGATCGTTTCGCAAGAGAGAGAAGAGAAAAAGTATACAACTTAGTAGCAGATGAACACATTCTCCTGCTAGAACACTGTCACTGATACCATAGAAAACAGGACATGGCCCGGTCACAAACAGATAGATTACAGTTGCGGGGAAGTTGAGACCTACATAGCAAAGCCAATATAGTAGTATTATCGCATCTCATGTTTATCCATGCGAACCTACCTCTGCAACGTATGGGGACATACTGGTGATGAGCAATACAGAGGCAATAGTTGAACAGATTGAAAAAGTTGGTATCCGATAAGGAGTTGTTTTATTTTAACATAATTCTATAAACAGTCTCAGGTTTTCAAAATGCATGCAGATGGCTGATTCAGAAAAGCTTCCACTTGAACTGTTATGTTCACGGTTTGCGATTGCACTTCCAAGTCATTTTTCGCTGAAGCTCACAAACAATTACCTACACCAGAACCTACTAAAGTTAGAGAGGTGCAAATGCAAAAATTCAGCAATGACAGTTGCTCTTGTCATAAACATATGGACTGAAATGTGTAACGATCTGCTGAGACTGTGTGTGTGTGTGTGTATGGGGGGTTACTTTTGAAATGTTGAAGTGACCATGCTTACCCTTGGTACTAAGATTAATTTAGTTTAACAAAAAAGAAAAAGAAAGAGGTAATATTACAACCCTTTTTTACAAAATGAAGTCATGTTATTTTATTATTATTCTGATCATTTTAGCAAATTTTAAAGTCGGTGTGATAGTATTGTTTGCAATTACTATGTAACACTAAATGAAATGTTGAGTTACCTGTTTGAAGTCAGTGTTGATTCGTTTGTACCAGTCTTCCTCATATTTTCATTTGAATTCGACTGTGGGCTTGCGGCGGATGTGACCGGTCACCAGGGGATGCTTACACCTCAATGACACCTGATCCCACTTCTGGATTTCCAGAGGTCAGTGTTGGATGATGTTCAGCAGATTTGTATATTGTGTCCTGGACATCCAGAAGATTGATATTTTGGTATCTGTGATTTTCATAACTTATATAAAACTGGTACAATTGATTAATTATTACTTAGTTACCATTAATAATATTACCAAAATATTTTCACCATTTAAAATCAACCCCCATTCTATGTAAGATAGTCGTCTTATCGAAGTAGATGAGTGACTTGTTAAAATGTCCTTATTCTTGTACATTTCCATACAAACTCACGCAAAAATATGCCGAATTTCCGAACGTTTATAAAACATTTTCCCCAAAAGCGGATTTTTGTGGATTTTGGATATGTTGTTGTACTCAATATTCTGTTTCTTTTGATACCATCTTTTTACCGGGTTGAAATACTCAATGACCAAAGTAACGGCCAATCCGTAATACTCTTTAAATTATTTGTTTCTGAATTAAATATACCTCGCTGTTGTGGGATTTTGTGGGTAGACTCCGAGTGTTGTATAATGATCGTAAAGACTTTGAAAATATAAAAGACTGCAATAAGAATACTTTCACTTGTCCCATTGGACAAGTAGGCTACCTTAACCTAGTAAAGGTATCTTATCCAAATCCAATATCCACTTTTCCGAAATTCTCAAAAAGAAAATTATGACTGTTTTTTTTATATTTTTAAAGAAATTTTAAGGTACTTGATTATGATGACGATGATGAACAATATTCATTTAACATTAAAAATAATAGCAAAATTGAAATAAAAATAAAGGAAACAAGGAAATAATAGGCTTAAACAAAGCATCGTCACAGGAAACTTGATCCCCGGTAAAATGAACTGCAGAATGTTTTAAGAACAGCTGTCAAGTTTAAAATTGTCTTTAATAATTGTTCCTTGTGTTAATTTCCGCTCAGCTATAGTTTGTTTTATCGTTTTATTGTTTATGTATGTAGAGCTCAAGTGTTTATGTTAGATTTTATATATATATATATTACCGGATATTGAGCAGAGAACATTTTCAATATATAAACCTTGTCCGGGCCACAAATACGAAGAACAACGCAAGGGGAGGATTAAGATACGAAAAACATGAAAGCGCTAATGCTTAAGTAGAGCTCAAGTGTTTATGTTAGATTTTTTATATATATTTTATCGGATATTGAGCAGAGAACATTTTCAATATATATATATATATATATATATATATATATATATATATATATATATATATATATATATATATACATATATGCGCGTGTGTGTACGTTTGTATATCCGAGTGTGGTGGATGGATGTGTGTGAGAGAGATATGGAGAGCTGTTATAATTCACTGTGTTGAAAACTGTTCACGTAGGCGAAAATACACCCCTTTGTGCCCCGATATTATTCGTGGGTTTTCCCGTTTTAAACATAAACCGAAAGTAAAGAACAGTTAATATTATATAGGCGCATTCGCCAGATCGAAGGTAAGATAGGCCAACTATCTTTATCATCTTATCAACCAGTGAACTGTAAAATGTCAAATCTCTCATCATTAGCACACAATGTCTGTGTGAAATATATCTAATCGTCAAGGTAAGATCAATGTCACCATTTATAAAAAAGGAAAATGCTTCCGCTTTTACAAACATTTATTTCAAGTTGTATGATTTTGCTGGTAGTGACCGATGATATTTCTTTTGGACGTGCATTTCCATGTCATTGTTGATGAGGGACTGAAAGTCGATAAAATTTCAAACTAAAAAATATTGATATGGATTTGTGTGGTAAACTGTTTGCAAAGCCTGTCTTTGTTTAATATATAGTCCTACATTTGATACGAAATATTTCTGCCTAAATTATACGGGGTCGCAAAATATGTTGCTTCTCGACCGAAAGGTTTTATTCATTTGGAGACGGGAATTTTGGGCGAAATATCAAAGAGTCGACCTAGAATTTAGAACTCGTTCACTTAAAAAAAATATACACCCACAATGCATTGCCGTGTCGTGTTTATGTTTCTTATTGTACGTCTGTCATTGCAAAGTAAGCCACGTTACATCGCAAAAACACACTAACAGTTATCACAACGGAAACTCGAGGGAAGTAAAGTGATTTATTAATGATTATGTTGTGATAAAAGTTTAAATACTCTTTCTCAACTTTATCTTAACATACCATGTCATTATTCGCAGCTACCTTAACTTGCATAGCTAGATCTATTTGAGTGGAAATATTCTGGAAAAGTATTCAATATTTACAGGATAATGTCGAAAAATGAGCAGCCCGAAGGGGTCGGAGCATCCGAGGAATGGGAAATACAGAAAATGTTTGAGAGAATTAAGAAGAAAGGGTATGAGAAACCTATCCTGGAAAAGGTAACAGTGGAGCATGTTAAGGAAGCCGAAGCCCAGTTTAAGGAACTCAAATGTGCGACTGACAGAATGACAGTAATTATATGTTTGATTTTATAATGCAGTATATAAACCTTTGGGTTACAAGAGCAAAATTTTTATTTTCATACTTAATTAATGTTCATTTATTTTACCGCTAATTTTCTAAAGAGTAACATGTGGACATTACATATCGTCCCATAAGTTTATGATCTTTTTATCTTATTAGCATTACTTTTTATGTAAAACAATCTTTTTGAAACAGTTTCAGTCTATTTTCTTAAAAGATTTTAACTATTATATTTCAATGCATACAGATTGACCTTCTAATATTTTTATTTGAGACTTGGTCGTTGATTAGAATGTTACATGTATTTTAGTTATCACCATTACAAATGATATCAAGATTATCCGGGACCTAAGGCCGGCATTCTGCCACGTTTTTAAGCCGTACATGTTTTTTTATGTAAAATAGGGACAGAATTTTGGCCTATTGGGACATAAGATGAATAACCTATCAACCCAAGAATAGAAAATGTTCCCCCTCCTCAGTCCGAAATATATTTAAAACTCTGTTCACTGATTGATTTCAAAATACAATATACATTTTTTACTGTGAAAACATATGCTGAGTGCACATGTTAGTCGATTTGAATTCATAACAGACATTCTCACTTATTTTGAGACAAAATTATGAGAAACTTTCACACTCATTTTATGCAAACTTGTAATATTTTCAATTTACACCAATACATCAGTGATTCGACATATTTTACGGGAAGTTCCTTCAGTTTAATTGACATACTGATAACTAATAATTTAAATATGATCGTTAGGTGTTAACATACGTTATCATTGTCCTATAGTTGCAATACTGAACTACAATAAATACAAAGTATTTTTTATTATGGATTTAGCTCTTCATACATGAAACTGTATCTCATCATATTACATAACAAAACATATACAGTGAAACACAGAGCAATTAAATTTCATAAATGCATATGAGTAGAAATATATTGTGTAATTAACAAACATGGTAATAAACATGAGTTAATAATATTACATTAATAAATCATATTGCTTACCTTCTGTTCTACGAAAAAATAGGTAATTTCATTATCCAGAGTTACCACCCCTCGTAGCTAGTATCGATTGTGATGTCATTTGTTTATGCGTAAAACGAAAAGAAGTATGAAAACAACGTTGTATTGTTACGTAATGACATGGCGTCACAATTGATACCTGCTGACGTGGGTGATAACTCTGATTAACGAAAAGACAAATCTACTTAAATCCCACATTACAGAATTTTTGTAAACTTCAGTTATGTCACTTATTTACTTATACATGGCAATCTGCTTGCATATCTAGAAAAATATTTCAATCTTAAATCTCTGTGAAAAGGACATATTACCAGAAAATGGTATTCATCATCCAACACATTCATGCTACAGTATTTGCACTTCCTATTTTTACATTCTGTTCTGGAATAACGTCCTGTTTTAAGCGTTATTTTCAAATTACCACATCTAAACTGACTAAAAGTCATTGAAAATTCAACAGATTTTATATGTTCTAGATGGTCACCCAATCCATATATTAAAACCTGGTTTAATACACGTATTTATACCTAAAAACCTTTTTTGTATATATACTGGTTATGTATACGCTGAAGTAGTATATATCACATACTCATATTCAAAGTATCTTGATTTTGCCATAGGTCGCAAAAACTGAGCTCTTCGAGTAATGTTTTAACATTAAGTAAAAAACAATTATTCTTATTATGAATTATGTAATAGTTTATCTTCTCTTGTGACTCAGTTTAACCAATATTTCAATATTTATTCTTTTCTGATAATATAAAAAAGGAACTTCCCAGTCTCACCTAGCATAGCATTAGTACTAGTTTTTCATTATTCTTCAGAATAAACCTTAGAAAATCACTATAAACTTTGGCTATGTCTTATGCCAACCCTAAACTTCAGATCCATAACAAAGTATTGATCCTACCATAAAATAAAATAATTTGCATTGCGTTATTATATTGAGGTAAGTACATGTAAGTATAAGTAAATGTAAAGGGACAGCTGTGTTTACTGAAAAAATATTTGGATTTTTTTCTAATTATACTACTTATACTTGATGTACAATAACAAATAAGAGCTATACAGTATACACATACATAAACAATACTATTTTACTATATATTTTGTGAAAAGAAGCTCAGGACCAGTGTAGTATGCCTATACTAAAAGTAAAGATGTGTTTTATAATTGCAAGTGAAAAATTGCCAAACCGGGGTTTCTGAAGCAATTTTCACAAAATATATAGGAATTAAAGATTTATTTATGCATGTGTATACTTCTTTTCTGTTATTTTATATCAATCTAAGCAGTAAAAAGGGGGAATTTCTTTTGAAAGAAAACACAGCTAATGCCCGTTTAAAAATATTGCTTTTGTGTTTTATGAGAACAACCGTTTTTATTCAACAAAATACCTATATACATAATCTCGCCAACTCTTTCCAGTTTTTCTTGATTAACTATAAAATCAACATCAACTTTATAGCGATCCTTTCTAAAACAAGAATTTTATATTTGTAACCGATAATTTCAAGATTCCATTGACGACAATATGAATTAAATATATCAATCAACATTTGCAGTGCATCTGTGTTCTTTGCAAATATAACTGTATCATCTGCAAACAAGAGTATGTTTAACATATTGCCATTTACATGTACTAATTTGGATTAATCTAAACCACAATCCCTAATTAAATTCTCGTCTATATCATTAGCAAAAAGCAGGAACATAAGTGGCGACATAGGTTCACTTTGTTTCAATCCTACATGGCATTCAAAGTAATCAGACAGTTTGTTACATGATTAACACAGACATAAACCAAACCTGTGAATAGATTGATGTCTTAATTCTTATTAACTTACACCTGGCACCAATATAAGCGAAATACAAAACTAGTTCATACAAAAAAGAATATGGTTATATAACAAAGGTAATTTTGATGCTGGCTTTTAATATTTAACCCATCAGACAAGTCCTTGAAATTGCAAAAGAATTGATACCAAATAAACTAATAACTGTTAGAAACCTTGGATTAATACAGAGACAACACAAATCATGCTGAAAAATTTCCGGACAAGGAAAAAAAACTAAACTGAATATTTGTAAATATAGCTATGGTCCAAATTTAAAGTGTTAAGAAAGAGGATCGTAAATTTGCTGCGATGTGCAGGAAAAACTACCATGATAAATTGTGTTATACAATTAAAAACATACAGTAATCAAAGATTACCAAGCTCACCTCACATATAAGCAACTTCGCCGCTATACTGATAATAAGATTTTCTTAATAAATTCATCATTTTGACAATGAAATATAAGAATTTATGAATTGTTTATTATTAATATTTTTCATTGTTATTTTTCACCTTTATGCAGGCAAATTGACTTTGTATTCAAGAAATCTTAATCTAGATAAATAATAATAAAGTTTGTTCTGTCTAGTGCTACTACTTTCTGAGCTAATGCCCAAATCAAATCTTCTTAACGTGGTCATTCAACCGTGAAATGTAGGTCAGATGCAACATCTGTAATATGCAAGCTGTTAGTCATCATATGACACATCACCCATGCAAGTTTGGTCTGTCTAGCCTTTCCACTCACCGAGATAATGCTGAAATCATTTCTTCTTAACATGAGCACTGAACCCTAAATCTTCTTAACATGGTCATAAAGATGTGGGTCAAAGGTCATATGCAGCACCAGCAACCCACATTCTGATGCTCATAGCTAGATGCTTCATGCTTACAATTCAAACGCTTCCGGTTACAAAAACATCAATGCGGACGACGGGGGTATAGCATAAGCTTCCCTTCACTTTGTGAGGTGAGCAAAAAATTAATTTCAAGTAAAAATGGTGGAAATTAATAAAACAGTTTAATTTTTTCCTAATAAATCTAGTCAGATAGAGAGCCGCAGTGGCTCCGCGGTAGAGTGCTCGATTCGTAACCGGAGTGTTCGGCGGAAACGGCTGGCTTTTCCTGTCCTTCGGATGAGACAGTAAAAACCGAGGTCCCGTGTCACAGTAGGTGTCGGCAAGTTAAAGAACCCTCACTGCTCAATGGCTTTAAGTGCCGAGCACAGGCCAAAATTTGAAGCTTTTGGTGACGTCTCCATATGAGTCGAGATCCTTGAATGGGACATTAAAAAATAATGCAACAACATCTAGTCAGATAAATACTCTAATTATCGAAGACAATACTGTAGTTACAGATGAGTTCGAATAGGCTTAAGTAATAAATTCTTTTATTTTTTGTATCACGATATAAAATTGACGAAACAAACTCCAGTCTAACACCTGTAAATGATGCTAACTGTGTTGATCAATCTGTTCTCAACCACATTGTTATTATTGATAAAGAAGTAAACGATCTTTTAAAATTACATGTATTATAAAATACTTCTAAAGCTGTAGGGCATGAGCTTCTAAGTCCTTTGTTACTCAAAGAGGCTTCTGACGAATTAACTATTCCTATATGTACTTTATTCAATTTATCACTGTCACGAAATACCTATCCTTCGGAATGGAAAATTGCAAATGTTGTGCCCGCCTTTTAAAAAAAGACAATCCTAAAAAAATGAATAATTATAGACCAATATTACTGCTCTCAGTCGTGTGTAAAATTTTTGAAAAATGTTTACATAAATACGTGCATAATTTTATACACGAAAATTCGGGAGGGTGACTACACAATAAATCAGCTTTTATACATATCACATGACTTTTCCAAAGCGTTAGAAGAAATAATCCTAGGTCCGTTATTTTTCTTAATTTATATAAACTATATCGTCTCAAACATTGGTTGTACAATTAAGCTCTTTATCTTTATCTATTATAATTGACAGTCCTGAAACAGCTGATCGTGAGCTAAATACTAACCTCTAACAAGTAAATAAACGTCACTTTGTAAACGGAAAACATACTTTTTTCTGCATTTTATAGTGACTTTTAACGTGCAAGACTTTTTTGTCAGGCACCCAAAACCTATTTTATCTCGCAATTTTTGTTTGCATTCACAACTTTCTAATACATGTAAGTTTGTATTGTTTCAGAGAGCAAAGACAGCCAATCAAAACTCTTTTTTACAATGAAAACTGTATCAGATATCAGAAATGTCCTGTATTAGAATTAATATGCAGTTATGATAAATATTCCAGGTTCAAATGGCGGGGAAATTTGGTCCAAATCTGCAAATAAACAAGTTTAAAGAATTACAAGACCTGATCAGTATTGCCGACAAATACGAAGAGGGACATACCCGCAGACAATCAGAATTTGATCAACTAATAAAAATGTATTCATCCGTCACAACAGAAACTGATGGAGAAGGAAAGGTATGAATCTTTTCAATTCAGTTCGTCACCAAGGACGTTTTATGTTCGCCACGGTAATCTTGTTAAACAATACAAAGTTCCCACCTCAGGAATGTAAGAAAGTATTCTGAATCACGATATACGGTGACTCCCTTTCGCCAATCAGATCTAAAACCAACTGATGACATTTTCACCGAGCTTGACCTTTTCACTGAACTATAGAGGTTGTCATGTAACATTTGCGAAGGGTGTGGTATGCTAACAGAGGATGCAGTCTCCTTCCGGACATCCGGTCCCATCTCGTTTGGGATTCGAAATAATTGTTCTTCATTTTGAGACTATTTGTATATCTTGGAATACGTCGTATTCTAATGGACTTGGGGGGGGGGGGTCGATTATCCATGGGCACTTCATTTTTATTGCTTTCATAAAGCGTCCATATAATGAATAACATGCTTAATGTAATGTCATAATTTCTCACATCTGGTTTAGTAAAATCCATATAACCTAGTAAGGTGGAGTCTTGTGAACCATTTTTTTTACCTGGACGAGTTTATTTTTAGGTAATAAAGTATAACATTAAAATTGCACTGACAAGTGTAACCGTCACCATACATAAGAGAATGTCCAGTGAGGAACAAAACGTTTTTCCCGTGCAGCTTGTCATAACCGAAAATTTAGTAGAATGTGTTTTATGTGGAATTTAAAATTGGAGAACAGCAAAATTATTAAATAATTTGCAGAAAAGTCAATTATCAAAACATTTTCTTCACGGGATCCATACTTTTGATGGGGTACTGTATTTTTCATTCATATCAGAGATATTACAGACTATGTCAAGGAGTTAACCCTTTTGATTGTTTTCATTTTAAGGTCAACTGTTATTATAGTAAAATCTATATAACCTGGCGAGGTGGAATCTTGTGAACCCATTTTTGACCTGGACGAGTTTAAATTTTAGGTAATAAAGCATAAGATTACTATTACACTGACTAGAGTAATCATCCGTACTTGTCACCATA